>JBAMHV010000009.1:6657692-6675020 GCA_037177535.1 Pseudomugil gertrudae | reverse complement strand
TGTATAAGGACTAAATGAGTTGGCATCAAACCTCTCTGTTCAGATATGCAGAGTATGCTGATATTTTCTACAAATCATATCACATATATTACATATATTACACTATTTATATGAGTTTTTTCTGTCATCTGTCCAAGTACTTTTGATTGTGTGTGTGTGTGTGTGTGAAAGAGAGAGCGTAAGAGGAGGAGAGAGAGACTGGTGTAACCATAGAGTAGCAGTGTGGTGTTTGCATGAGGATTTTTTTAGGTATTGATTATTTATTATAGAAGTGGGAGGTGAGCTGTCAGTCATCTAAATGTACATATTACTCACTCACATTATAATAAATTCTTCTAAAACATTCAGAGAAAACTGTTTTTGCATTCTTGTCCATCAATCCATTTTCTACCGCTTGTTCCCAGAGCGGGGTCGCGGGGGGGCTGGAGCCGATCCCAGCTGTCAACGGGCGAGAGGCGGGGTACACCTGGACAGGTCGCCAGTCCATTCAGGGCCAACACAGACAGACAGACAACCATGCACACACACACACACTCCTATGGGCAACTTAGAGTCACCAATCAGTCTATCCCCAAGGTGCATGTGTTTGGACTGTGGGAGGAAGCCGGAGTACCTGGAGAGAACCCACGCTAACACGGAGAGAACCCACGCTAACACGGAGAGAACATGCAAACTCCACACAGAAAGGATCCCGGTTAGAGCCCCGCTCACACCAGGGATCAAACCGGCAACCTTCTTGCTGTGAGGCCACAGTGCTAACCAGCCGCGCCACCGTGGAGCCGCATTTTTGTATTATTTATTTTTATTTCTCATTGTGCCGTACAGTGCTGTATAAATGCAGTTTTAACCAGATGCATTCATTCATGAATATTTATGACAATAGAAATGAGAGTATTTAGTTAAAATTCAAAACCTCACTAAGCATTATTGAAAGCCATCCTTCTCCACGGTATCTTTGGGCCAAATTCAGACCAGGAATTTGGCTTAAAAAGAAACAAAAAACACTTTATTTGTGTTCCTCTGCCTTTGTGAATATTTTACATCCACAGTCAGATCAGATCTGGCAACACTAGGGGGGCAAACTTGCTCATTTTCAGGTACACTGATTTAACCATGTTACAATATCCAGCATGTTCTAGGAGCAGGAGAGAGCTGTCATGAGAAAATGTGATGATGGCATCGTTTGGCTCGGAGACTGCTGGTAAACAGCGGAAGGGACAGACGAGAGGGACACGCTCTGCCAGGCAAGATGAAAATGAATCCAGTCTCACTCAGTGCTTCTCAAATGATGCATTTCTTGCACCTCTATCTGGACCAGGTTGTTCCCTTACCCTGTTTGCTTTCCAGTTATTATATACAAGACAAAAATCTTGTCAGTCTGCAGCATTAGTACACAAATAAGACATGAATATGTTGTTTTTGACTTTATCTGAGTGTTTTCTGGGAAAACCAGCCTCACATGGACGCGTGCTCTCCAGTGGAGAGTTTGTAAAGCTGAGTCATACTTATTTGTGCATCAGAGTAAAGTTAAAAGCTGCGTCATGTTTTCCTGTGGAAGGAAGAGCTTCAGGTTGTTGTGGAGGAATTTTGACCCGCTCGACTTTCCAACGTTGCTTCGGCTCATTGAAGTTTTAAGTATTTATTTAACCACAGCTCATTTTGAGGTTCCAACACCTTGATTTTTGCCTTTTCTGCCATCATAATGTGGAATTATTAAGTTGTTTTTGTGATTATGTTTAAGCTTTGTGAGAGTTACAAGTGTACTTGGCTAGAAAACAGTTCTTATTGGTCTTTTTATATTGGTAAAAACCATTCTGTTAAGGTCAGCTTGTTTCTAATTCATAAGTAAACAAACAGATATGCCCAAACAAAGAGTTTTGTTGCTGTGTGCAGGTACAACGGGGAAGCAGACACTGTGATAATGTGTTTTAAATATTAAAAGATAAATAGATGCTTTTTGTTGGAGCTGCTGCATGCACTCCTCTCTGGAAGAAGTCCCGTAAAAGAGTTTTCTGTGTATAAATTGATATTGTTGCTGCTGAGGGAATGGTGCATTAATTTGTATGCATATACAAACTATGACATCAATCCTTTTAGTGAAAGCAGCAACGGAATTAAATCCACCGAGTCCCACCTGACAAATATTTACATTAGATGATGATGTGCATTTTTAAATAACAAAATATTTAATAAATTATTACCATTTTTTTTTAAATATGATTAAATGCATGTAATGTCATTATAGCATTTTAATGAGCTGAGCTACAGAAGTACTTGCGGTGTTAGGAAGTCATGGGTGAATTCTGTTGGCAAAGGAGACCAGTAAATTTTGTTGCATGTTTAAGTTTCAGCCAAGCTTAATACATGCCCCAATCATGAGCCCTCTACCACCATGCAGGTCAGCTAGTATGAGCTGTTTGATTTCCTCTAAATATGTTGCAGCTGGTGTGTATGAAGCATCCAGAGCTACTGGATGGTCCCAATGCAAACCTAAGCTGAGCCACGTTTTAGAGCCTTTCTCCTGCAACAAGCCCTACTTACGGTCATGAACATTTAACAAACTAACTGAGGCCTTTAGAGGTGCAACTTTTTTCTTTTCTTTGAGCGTTTACCAGTCTGATACTGGGTTGAACTTGCTGGGAAGTCTAGAAAGACTGACAATCATCCTTAATGCTCTTAGTTTGGGAATGCACATCAGAATACTTTATCACACACTGTTCCTGCATGTTTATTCAGTCTGAAACAAACAAGTAAATATAATAATGGTGTGTTTGTTATATATTCTTGTGAATTAGTTTTCCCCCTGCAGTACGGACCAGATGATGTTTGATGAATAATATATTAAATCTTTTTTTCTTTCCGTACGGCTGTAAATGAATGTTTATAGTTTTCCGGGAAACAAAGAAAAGAAGAAACTCTTAGTAGTGACAGAAATAATCAGCCGTTGGTTCAGTGAACAGCTGAAGGATGATCATACATACAAAAGCAGAAAGCACAATGTTTACTGCATCTTAATGGAAGTTTATTTATAGCTGCATCATATTTGTACTGATATAAGATTTGTCACTTCAAACTTTGATCAGTTTCACGCCTTTTCTCATGTGATATATGAAAAGAGATGGTTCATTATTGGGAGTGATTGCATATGGAATCCGTTCTCATGAAAACCTTATCATCGCAATGCAGCTGTCGCCTGTCTTCTAAATAAGCTGCCATCTCCTGATAAACAAAGTAAACACGTGTTTGCAACTGACACAATATCCACCTGAAAGACTCCACTCCAATTTGTGTGACTAAAGTATTATTGCCACGCAGCAAGGACGGTGATCTGTTCCAGTCACAGTGATGATTAAGGAATCATTGTCCACCTGAGTATTCAGACGTGCAGTTGATGCCGTCACTCACTGCCTGTCGCTGTCGATTACACATGGGTGTCGAGAAGTGTGAAAATCCACGTCCCATGTGGCGCTGGTGTGCTTCTGTGCGTCCTTGCCCAAAGTCAACTTACTTGCATCATTTCTGATGCGACGGACGATAGGTCATCAATCTCATGTCTTATATAAAAAAAGGCATCTGTGCTTTTCATAAACATGCTAAAGCGGTTTAAGTCAGGCCAGAGAGGCAACAGAAGCCGGCTGAGTGGATTTATTAAATGAACAGAGATACATTAGTCTCTGCGTTATGCTGCTAGCTGCCAGTAAAGCACAAAATAATAAGTTAAGAAAATAAATAACTTTTATCCCCTCACAGTTTGCCAAATAAATATTTATATTTCAGAGAGAATTTATTATTTTTCTCTCTTTTTTTTAATCTCCTGGATTAACAGGACTAAGAAGGATTTCCGTCTTCAAAGATTCAATGACTCCACTGTTGCTGCTCTTCTGAGATATTGTGCAGGAGCTCAGCAGAAACGACGCACACCCGCAGGGCCCACATTATTATTAAAGACAGCCTCAGAAAGAGCGACTGTTCTTTGTGTTTGTTTCTCCCAAGGCTAACAGCATCTTCCTCCAGGACTACATGGGTCAGCGGGGGCTAAAGCCAGCTTTGCATTGAGAACGATGCCTCGAGGAAGATAGGAAGCAGGGATATGTTGACACACAATTCACTTCTTAAATGGAAGAATTCCATGTGGAGAATACAGAAATGCCAGTAAAACAGACAATGGTTGTCGTTGCTCTTTTGGTGTCCATGCACACGTCTCTAAAGAAGAATGAGTGAAACTGCATGCTACCTGAACCACTTTGAGCCTAATGAATCCTGGCGTTGTCATCTTTGAAAAATTCCCCGAAGCCGGAGAAGAAAAACATCCTGGATGGAATAACCTGCTCATTCTGTATATTCAGGTATATTCAGGTATATTCAGGCATTCAGCGAAACCCATTCTTTGGACATATGTTGCTGAACATACTTCATCACCTGAGATCATAGACTGCCCCCCAGTAACAACTGAAGCCCTTTTCTCCAGTTAAGGCTGGTAAACACACCAGCATCGGTCTGTAAGTGGTGGCCCGAAGGCCAATTTTGGCCTGCCGACCATAAGACCACCTGATCTAATGATAATATGATTTAATTAGCAGAGCTGTGAGGGGGCTGCACGGTGGCAGGGTTGATTACCACTGTGGCCTCACAGCAAGAAGGTTGCCGGTTTGAGCCCCGGCTGGGGCGGGGGTCGAGCTGGGAATCTTTCTGTGTGGAGTTTGCATGTTCTCTCTGTGTTAGCGTGGGTTCTCCCCGTGTTAGCGTGGGTTCTCCCCGTGTTTGCTTGGTTAAATTCAGGCACTGACTTTTCCCTAGGAAGTGTACATATGTACAGCTGGATTAGATTTTTTGAGAGAAGTACATTTGTATCAGTTTATTTCTGTGAAATTCCAAGTCAAAGATATTTTACAGTAATATCTGTGCATAACTGCAACAATCATTTTTAATCACTTTTGGACATTTTTTGCTGTATAGTACAGTTTTTCATATCACAAAAACCTACACAGACAAACTAAAAAACAGACTATACTTGGTTTGTTTTACAGGCGGTTGCTGCAGTGCTGCACTGCTGGGCCTTAATGAACTGCTTGGCTCTGTTCTGGCTGCTTATTATTAAAATCAAATGCTCACAACCGTTCTCTATAGACACTTTTTTTCAAAACAATACATAAAATGAATTTTCCAGACAGGCTCAGAGTCATGTGGGCCTGAGATTTATCTAACCTGCTTCTGAGCAAGAGGAGGGTTCAGGTTGCTTGTCCATCACAGCTAACACAGGTGCAGACGAATAAACACTCGCTTTCACATTTGAAATTTGACTAACCAATCAACATAATGTGTGTGTTTGGACTGCTGAACAGAATAAACATGCAAAGTCTGAACAATTAAGGCCCCAGCCAACACAGAACCCAACCACTACAGCACCACACTGCAACCCACAAAATAAACCATTTATAAGCATTTTTATAATTCTAACATAAAAAATAGGTGGATGTTTTCTGTACATATTTTATAAAAGTAAGCCAGCAGTTGAAAATTAGGGGGAAAGAGAAAGCATTCCTTTGCCTCTGATATTAAATCAGCCATGCCAGCAGTTTTATAGAAACATTTGATAAGTAACAGTGAAGGTAAATAAGGTTACACTTAAAAGATTCAGCAGCGTTTCATTTTTCGCTGCTTGGCTATTGACTCAGCATCTCTGGGTGTGCTATCTATTCAGGCGATGGCTGGAATTTTTCTTTAAGCTTCCGGAGAAGGTCAGAAAAGTAATTAACCTTGTTCTGTGTGCATCAACACAGCGACTGAGACAAGAGTGCTCTCCCACCCTCCCTCTTCCTATACTAAAACCCACACCTACGCACCCACACAAAAAATCCTCCACATGCCTGCGCACATGCATATTGTCTTTTATTTAGATTAATCGAAATAAAGACGACGTTACCTGATCTTGTTTGAATTTAGTCTTTACAAGACCCACTCTCAGACATTCAGACACTGACATTTAAATAATAGCACTGTAATCACAGGAAGCAGAAGGAGACATTTTGCTGTTTTCCTCTCACTTCTCGTTGGCTGCTCGGTCCATCTCGCTCTTCTTCATCCCACCTTTTACTTGGCATTTGTCTGTACAGCTTTTCCCTCCATCAGTGCACTTTGGCTCTCCAGAGTTGGACATTTTCAATTTTAGAAATCCACACAGGTGTTGAGAGGGCTTTAATGGTGATGGTGCCTTTTCTTTTTTCTACTCCTCCGCCCCCCCTCGGCTTAGCTGGCTGCCTGGAGGTTTATTCACGTAGGCTGAGTGATTTCTTGCTGTGCACTTAAATGCTGCAACCCCTCCTCCAGCTCTCACTCACATTACCACTTGTTTTTTCACAAATAAGCTTGTTACATCACAACCCCCCCACCCCCCTCCACTGCCTTTATTCTGGGATCAACTGCTAAATAATATTTCACAATTTTTGTTCCCGTGCCTGCTTTCATTACTTATTTGTGGGTCTTGCTGTTGCAAGGTGTTTTAGGTGTCTTAAGGCCGCTGTGTGTTTTGGGAGGAGCTGATGGCTGGACAAAAGAACATGGAGGTATGAGGAACATGGAGGTATGAGGAACATGGAGGTATGAGAGCTTTTTAAAATGCATTGTTGAAAGACACACGAGACAGCTTGAATGTGTGTGTTCTTCACTCTAAGGCATAAAGCCCAGTGTGGCGTTTCCACTTCCACAGCAGCCACGTTGTTTATAATGCATGTATCGTACTGTCATCATATAACGCTTTTGATCACAGAAGATGGATATTCACTTTCACGCATCATTTAACCAGAAGATGACAACTGCGGCTAGCAACGTCAGATGCAACAAATCCAGATGCAGGGATGCTCGCTCAGCCAGAGAAAAGCATGAATAGAAAAAGTGTATTCACAACCATTTCATATAGTTTTCTTCTGTTACAGTATCTTGAATAATTTAAAGACATTTTTTTTATTCTCACAACCCAAAGCAAAAGTTAGCCAATGAAAAAAATCCAATGAATTGCCGGTGCGTTAACGTGTGGCTCTCTGTCTTTTAATGAAGTCTGGCGTGGCAGAGGTGTATCTGACAGTAGGATTGGAAAGAATCCCTAAATGACTTTGTATAAATGGTTTTATGCAATCACTCATTACTTGAATGTTTAGAAAACTAAAGCTACTTTAAATTTGTGTGGCCTCATGCATGAGTCCTTACAATTTCATGGTTTTATGGAGAAGTACAAGCAGAGATGATTTCATCTAGAAAAGTCCTCAAATATCTCGGTAAGGCGACGCAGAGTTTATTTGTATAGCACATGAGAATTCAAAGTGCCTTATAGAAACACATTAAAGCATTACAGTGGGGTACATTATTTAAAATAGAAAATTAAAAAAGATAAAAACCTGCAGCCCTTTATTGGAATAAACAGGTAATGAATGGATGGATGGGTCATAGAGCCCAGTTTTTCAGCTGGTCAAGTATGATGTTATGGTCGACAGCACTGAGATCCAGTACAGACTGAAATGTGAATGCTCTCTGTGCTTAACAAGAGCATTCTCAGTGCTGTGGTGTGGATGGTAGACACTCAAACGATTATTTAGTGTCAGGAAATTGTGTTATTGCTGAAAGAAAGCTTTTCTTTAACCTTACTAATGAAGAGGAGGTTTGATATCGGCCTGTGGCTGCTCACGAGTGACGTTCTAAGGTTTTATTTTTCAGTAGTGTCTTGATGATGATTGTTTTTGGGGTCTGAGGGAAAACACCTGAAAGTAGCAACATGTTTACAATCTTAAAAATATATGAGGTTGCGTACCCTCAAACTTTCTTGAAAAACCCTGTGTGGCAGGGCATCAAGACAGCAAGTGATGGTTTTTAGATGACAAATGATCTCATCCAGGTTTTTAGGACTGATTGGAGGAAAGATTGTCATTGGGTTTAGGTCTCTTATGAGTGGACACAGTGAGGACATATGTCCTGCCCCTGGCATGGAAGCACTAAATGACTCACTACAAACTCACTACAGGTCTGCTTCAGCTTTTCTACAGTCTCCTTTTTCAGCGCTTACCAGCGTGGCATTTTTCCATGGATTTTTTAAGCTGTCCTGTACATAAAATGTGCTATATAAATAAACTTGCCTTGCCTCTTTTTGCCAGTGATCATTTTCACCTTGATACGAGCAAATAATACTTGTAATTTTACCAGTAAATTGATCCAGAGGCTCATCAACTGGAAGGCTAAGAGAAGAGGGTTGCTGGAGAAAAAGCATGTATAAACACATCAGTAGCATTTTCACTAATACTTTTTTTTTGACAACCTCTGTATCAATAACTGCTGCACTCTCAAAGAAAACACAGGAATGACAGAAATATTCAGCCCTTTAGAGATGACGAGATCTATCGATGTCCTCTGTTGTGTTTTTTCTTTTACATGCTGAGTTTGATCATTGTTACCAGGAACACAACACAATTCTTTGTGCCCCCTGTCCTGGTGAGTATCAGCATTAATGTTAAAATCGCCACACACCAAATATAAATGACAACACAAATTATTGAAAACAGTTCAGTAACATCACCAAAAAAGGATACACACTATTTAGGGGGACAGTATATATTCAAAAACACAGCATGGGCACAGGGTTAACGAGAGGGTCTGGATGGAAGAGCTGGTGTGTCACTGGGCTCTGCCTGTTAGTCGTTCTTTTCCCTTTATGATGGTTTACGCTTTTTTATTCCTATTTTAAATCCAAACATTCATTCCACAAAGTCCTTATAGTTTTCCATGTTGTAGTTGAAAAGACAAGAAACAGGAAGTGTAGTTTGTTTATTTCCGGTGGGCATTAGTGGGTCATTAGTGGACCTTTTGTCCAATCAGAATCCTTCCAGTCTCACTGATCTAAAGTGGAATTATTCAGAATTGTAAAACATCATGTAACCGCAGCCAATGAGTTTCTAAACTGCAGCACTTTTACAAAAATGCTTGTTTTGCAACAATAATTCAGGCATTTTCTACTGAATGGCTAACTCCATTTTGGCATTTTAACAATAACAAAACGATAACAAAAATGCTAGTGAAAAAAAATAAATCAAAAACTAAATTTGTACTTTTTTGGTACCTCACCACAAATTGTGACGTATACCTATTTAATTTACCATTAAACATTTTCAACAGCATGCTTGCTTAGCAGCTGAGAGAAGACACACTCAGCCATGATGGACAGGCTTAATGGAGAGCTGTACTTCTAATTTAACCTTTCAGATTAAACAGTTTTGTGGCAGAATGAAAAAGATTGTAACCCTTCTGTCCTGTGATGTAGTTTTTTGCCCTGTCTTTAATTATTTCTCCCCTTCATGCAGCCAGAACAATGCTGATGCTAGCTATCTTAATTAAGAAACTGCATCTTCAGCTGTCAGATTATGCTCTTTTAACCTCTCTAGAGTTTCCTGCCCACACAAATAATCTTTCAGCTCGCTCATATTGTAAGATATTCATTCAGTATCGTGACAACAATGCTTTGGCCAGGATTGCAAAGACTGAATTCCAGCTAGTGTGTATTATTTGAGTACAATTAGAAATAGAGTATGAAAAGTATCGTGCTGTGAAAGAAAAAATAAACAAAAAGAGACTCTTTATATTCCTGTTGCCTAATCAGTAAATCTTGAGTTTAAAATGAGGTTTGGGATTGCACTGTAAAGATTAAAACAAGTGCCATCAAAGGTAACAGACCAGCTGTGGATAAGAGGAGAGCTTTCATCAGAGACTAACAACAGAAACCCAGTCCAATTAAGCTGCATCAGTCAAGATGAGAATCATAACTTCAATCACCACCTTTGAAACATAATCAGAAATGCAGAGCCTGTTTGGATCAACAAACACCAAAGGCTTCTCGTAGAGACATGGGCCGAAGAGCATGGAATGAAAATAAAAAGAAACTTTATAGAAAATGTTTTGGAGGATCAGGTGTTTGCTCTGATATAAATGCATTTGTGAACATAAAAAATCACAGGCAGCTCTTTTATGAGGCACTAGATAACACAAATGCTGTTTTTCTGAATTTAGCAATTCAGGAAATTATTATCTAATGACTTCAGTACATAATTTATATACAGCATCTGTTGTTGGGTATGGAGTATCACAGATTTTCTTGCCAAAGGGATCTCTAACTGTGACATAAACACTGCAGTTGCCCCTTTTCTGGGTTTTGGAATGGTATGTACTCAAAATGTACTGTGACATCCATAGCAATTAAATTAGCTGTTAAAAAATCCTTCCCTACTCTACAGTTGTAGTTGGAAAAAGCCCATTTTTGAACATAAACAGGACATGAAAGGGCTTTCTAAAACCTTTTAGCATTACTTTTCTTTTTACAGTTTACAACAGGAGTGCCCTACTTTGTGTTGTATTGTTGAATAATGAATGCTTCACGACACAGTACTTGGGCATCAATCCAAAAAGACAAATCTATTTGCCAAAGCAAATCTAAAATTAATAATGACTGGGGAAGGAATTATTGCTGATTTCATGCATCCGTATTTATTTCTGGCGGCAGAAAAATCCATCAGTTGTGAATTTTGTGCAAACACCAGAGCTCATTTAGCAACAATGTAGTCCAAAAAAGAAAACAAAATAAACTTGAAAACAATCCAGACTGACATGAACAGACATTTTATCTTCTTAAAAACAATCAATAGATAAGAATACAGAATGGGTTCCTTATATCGTCACGATTTCGACCTATAAATAGTTAAATGTTTATGGCCTCTGATCCACAGAATGAACATGAGTGTGAGCATGGGAGACAGAGAAGAGGCAAAAGACAGGAGAGGAACAGAGCGAGAGGAAATGAGACAGAAAGGCGCTGCAGAATTGCCTGGAGTGAGATGTGGCACAGATGGTGGGGAGTGTTTGCAATAGGGGGGGTTGCCATTCTGTGTTCTCCCGACACATAACTCAAATGCACCATTATTACATTGACACAGTCGTTGCTTTACAGACATCACCATATCTGGCCTGAATTCCTACAGTCTTCTATTAAACAAATAAATAAATAAATCATGTGTTGAAGACTGAAATAAATTTATTCTTCTGTGAGAAGGAATTTTAATATTGAAAAATGAATTAACTCCTCAGAAAGCAGCTGAAGTTGGCGAATAATAAAGCCCTCCATTAATTTTATCACCACCTCCATTCAAATGTATAAATGCGAGTTGTTGTCAGTGTTAGATGGAACATTCCTCAAGTTCCTTTATTTGTTGGTTTCATTTCATCAGATAGAATTTTAAAATCTTTTATTACAGACACCAAAATGGCTCATTACATTATCAAATTGCAGATTAAAAGAAAAATGAATACCTAAAGGACAAAAACAAGAATAAATAAATATGCAAACAAAAAACAATAAATAAAAGCATGTTTATTATATGGTAGTCCTCAGTGATTCATCAGCCATGTTTGCTATGCTAACATTGACTGGCCAGGCCTTTTATTACAGCTTATTGCTGAAATCTTACAGCTGGTGAGACAAAGCTTTCTAACCGGGAAATGTTAGACTGCACAGCCAAGACTCCCCAGGCCATTTGAGTTACTCAGTGGATGGCTGAACTCTGCTTGCCTCAGCATCCAGGCTCTTGAAGACTGAAGATCTTAAGTTGTTTGATAATCAAGCTACAGAACAAAACTGACCCCCCACCTCTACACCCAACACACACACACTTCCTTTTGTCTAGAATAACTGCTTTGCTCCGATTGTTTTTTTCTATCACAACCATGTAGATCCATATGCAACACATATTCTAGGTTTTAATTTATTTCTAATGACATTTAGTAGCTGGCTATTTATGTATTTTTTGTATTAGCTGTGTATAGGAATGTGTGTGTTGCAGCAATTTTTAAAGAATTTTCTAATTTAACGTAGGTAGATGTAGGATACGGTCCCGAATAAACAGCAAGTTTTCTTTAAAGTTCACATTTCAGCAAAGTTAAAAGCCTAAAAGATGTATTAATCTAATCCAACACAGCATTTATTAGTGAAAAAACTTTCCTTAACACTCTAGATGGAACAATGTTCTAAAATACAAGGTGATGTTATAAACGATGCTATTATTCTTATTGATGCTCAGTAGGACAGAAGCAGTCTAAATATGATGTTTTGAAGAAGTCTCTAAAATACTTATACCTGATGAAACGTGGAAAGGAAAGGAAAGGATACCATGCATTTTATTTTATTTTGGAACAAAAAGACTAATGAAGGCATCATAAATGAGAGTTAAAGGAATACATGGCCCGACAGGAATGACCAAGAGTCATCCTGGCTGGAGTGGTGAAAGGAAACCTGGGATTATTCTTGTTCTCCTCTATCAGTGCAGAATAATAAGCAGTTTGATGGCTTTTGTGAGCTTTCTTTTCTTACGAAATGACATTTTTCCAAATTAAATGAACACCACTTTCTTTGTAATTGTCTTGAAGTCTATTTTAAACGACATAGCTGTGAATTCAAAATGAGTTCCAAGTCTGACTTCTCAGATGGGAAGTGAGAAACTTATTTCACCCTAAAAGAACTATGTCTAAATTTTTAATTGAAGCCTCTTTTAAACTTTAAACTTTTTTAAGTTAAAATTTATTTAGTTTTTTTAATACAGTGGCAGAAATGGGATTCTATAAGCATGCATTATGTAACTTAATCATGGTCATCGGTATATTAAGGCTTTTTAATAAAAACAATGAAAAATGTTATATCTGTGTATAATTAATTTATAAAGATAATAGTACATATTTTTCTTTTTATCTCATCTTTTAGTTGTAGTACAACACCACTGTTCTTATATTGGCAATGGCACACGGGACTTGAACATTCACTTATTTAGGGGTTTTACTGTTATTGCATTCACCACGCTGTGATGTTTAAAAAACAGTGCATATGATCAACCTGATGCTGTTTTCCTATTTGTCAAATAATATGAATCAAAAGCATAACTGAGATATATACACATGTGCTCAGTTATCTATGAGAATACAAGAGTGTCTCCACTGACTTGCTGTCACATACATGGCTTGATGTGGAGCTTTGGTTACAATACAAGCAATCTTTAACAAAACCTATGGCCAATGTGGGATGGAAATGCAAAAGCAGCAGAGTCGTATGTAAAGAGATCCCTGCAAATTCAGATGGACTTTTCCCAGGGCCATTAAGACATGTTTGATAAACTGAGTTGAGACAGGTAGGTTAGTATGCAAAATAAAAGAAGAAAGTAAGGAAAAAATACTTCAATTGATGCATCGGTTCCTTGCCAGTTAAAAAAAAAAGAAAGTAAATAGCAGTTGTCTTTACCCATAGGCCCCATTGCATGAGAAAACATTGCAGCTCACTGTGATAAAATGCATTGAACCTCCAGAGAAAACACAGCAAATGGCCTCTTATTCTCCACAGCTGGGGCCGGAAATCTGACAACCATGTCTGCAAATCACATCTCCATGCCTATTCTTCACACTTCAAGGAGAACAGGCTTTTCTCCTACTGATTTTATCCTTAATTTCGTCCAGAGGAAGAAGGACAAAAACCCTGGCTAACAGACTTTACTATAAGCACCACATTTAGTGGTGTAACCTTAATTTTAAATAGTTTACCATGCAGACTAAAAAAGGAGGATCACTGATAGAGTATAATCCTCTTAAGGCACCTATGAGGCTTTGATCTGTACAGGGAAATCCTGAATCTGTCTTTGTGAAAGAAGTGGTCTTGGTGAGTTCAAAATAGCAGTGTGAGGTCAAACCGATTGGTAGTTTGCAAATATCTCAGTTTAATTATTTCTCTAACCTGCTATCTTTAACATTAGATAGTGGAAAATAAAAAGGAAATGATGATAAAATAGAGCACAGGAGCTCATCAAAAGCTTGATTGCATTTCAGTGAAAAACAATCATGTTTCAATTCCAGTGTTTTTTATGTTTGATTTGGAGCACCAAGCTGACTGCAAAAAGACAATAAGATTCAGGACAAAATAAAAACAAACAATCAACAAAAAAACCAAACCAAACCAAAAACAAAGTGCCAATTCTACAGGCACAGAGGGGTGTCTTTTATACAAAGAGCAGTGTAGCTGAACAGACGGGTGGTTTCGGTCAAAGGGAGCCTTACAGTGCCAGCTCAGGCACAACAGAAAGGTGTTAGCAGGTGAGGTGCTATGAACAATGACTGCACCAGATAAATGCACCAGTAGCTATTTGTAATTTTCTATCACCATGCTCTTGATGTAAAAACCAGGTGCAAGCCTTTCAGTTGGGCCTGTATACCAGCCAAACATGACAACATTGTTAGTTAGATGGGTGCAGATGCAGTACGTCAAGTGGTCTGAGTGCCCTCATTGTCTTGGTCTTTAATCTTGAACAAACAGAATGTTAAGAAGAAGTGAATTAATATTTACCTGTGGCAGTATGTCCTATAAACAGCTTTAGCCTTAAGGATTCAATTCAATTCAATTCAACTTTATTTATATAGCACCACTTCATGACAGTGTCATCTCAGGGAGCTTCACATCTTATTTGAGCCAATTCATCAAAATAGCCTAGATAAGGGAAACCGTAAGATTGCATCGAATCTTGACTTCGATGCAATCCCCAGCCTGAGCAAGGACAGTGGGAAGGAAAACTCCCTTGTAAGAGGAAGACAAAACCTCCGGCAGAACCCAGCTCAGGGAGGGCAGCCATCTGCCTCGACTGACGGTGTGGAGAGGACAGGAAAGACAGAATAACATTTAAACAACATTAACACTGCAGCTTTCATTCAGTAAGACCTGCAAAGGATCAAAGGTTTAATGTGAGGTACAGGTGTATCTGGGTCTTGTCTAACCTCAGTCAGCAGATGGTTTGTCACACATAACCATCTTATAAATCATGGTTAGAAAATATTGGAAAAAGTAGCGTGCACTTTTAAACATGACTTAGCACAAGGTAATTAATCAATCTGTTTGTCACACTCAACCAATCAGATCAACAGAACAAAACCAGTTGGTAAAATCCAAGAAAAGCCACCGCTCATATTCTTTGCTTTCAATACAGACATATTTTTCAGGAGTGATATACCGTCTGAAAAAGTTAGCATTAGTGTAGGAAGTATTATCATAAGGATATCTTTTAAATCGGATGTCATCAAAAAGTTTGACAAAAGTAGTGCCAATAAAAAACAGTGAGAGATCATACTGAGAGCATTATGGTGACAGTAAAAATGAGCACACGGGCAGGTGCTCAGGCTTAGGTTCGCAAGGTTATCGTGCTAATCATTACCTTCAAGTCTGATGGTAGTAATTTGCTGAGCCAATAAAGAAAAAATGTACACTTTATTATAAACATTCATGTTTCGGAATGAGTTTGTTGCTTAAGTGTTCAATGACATTGTATGCATAATCATTGTGTGAATAGTTAATCTGTCAAATAGGATAATAAAAACAAAACAAAACAGAAAAAACAACAAGAATATACATTTGAATCTTTTTCATCACAATTTACTCAGGCACAGTAACAGGTACTACAGTTATATATATATAGATATATATTAAGAAGCTAGATATCTGTCCTTTGACACAGACAACAGAGCAATACTACTAGAATTCATATGGGCATTATTGAGCTGTGTGGCCCACATGCAACCACTGAAAGTAACAGATCAGAGAAAGGAGCAGATGCAGAAATCACCAAATATAAAGCATCCAAAGGAGACAGAAGAAAGTTATAAACAGAACAAATGTAGTTGTTTTACTCCTCTACTCTTTTGATTTGTATTTTTGTAACTTTATTGAGTTCATTACCACTACCAGCACGTGTCAAAATAAGGAAGTGAACTCTAAATTCAACTTTGCTCTCAAATGGATGAACGCAGTTGACAACTGTGGTGATGTAAAAGACGCATGGAAGTATGAGTGCGTTGACATGTAGCAATGTTTGAAACAGACATCTCCATTTATGCATGTAAGCGAGTACAAGTGGTCTGTAAAGGGTTAATGTTTCTTTGCTTCAACACACCTGATTCACATTAGTGGATAATTCACTGGTTTGTCTTGAACTTAAGCTGTTGGGGAGATCCATTTCATTTAAACCAGGTGTGTGAAGCAGAAAGCATTAGTAACCGGCAGGACATGGGCATTTGAGGACCAGAATTTTAACATCTCTGCCCTAAAACTTGATTATATTATATTGTTCAGCATTAGTGGAGCCTTTATAAATCTGCAAATTACCCATGCAAAGCACAAAAATGTACCCTCAATCCATCCGAGATGCTGGCCTTTGAACTATGTGCTCACACCAACACAGATGGTCCCTTTTTCTTTAGCCTCAAGGACACAGATTTCAAAGTTTGATTCATCAAGCCACAGGACAGTTTTCCACTTCACTTCATTCATCTCAAATTAACTATGGCCCGGAGAATGCAGAATAATTTCTGGGGTAAAGTACCTTGTTTGTAGGCAAAATGTGCATTTATGGATGGAAACTGTGTTAAGTCGCATTGATTTCCAAATAACTATCACATACTTTCTTTTACTTGTTTTGTATACAGTCCCATGTCATGATTTGAAGAATCACTACATTCAACAGTTGTTTTCCAGCTTTGCGTTTGCTAAAAAATACATTTTGACACTTTAATATAGTTTATGAAATTCTAATGTACTTTGTAGTCCAACAGGAAGTGGTGTCATTAGTCTGTCTTTCATAGCGTGGTTCACTTCTCTTTATTTTTAGCTTTTAAAGCTTGAGGGAAGCTACTTTTATTGTCCATTTATGTTATGTCTGACCTACAGCACATTGATCTGATGAGCTGTGAGATATTGTAACAGGATTTCTAGAAATGCAATACTTTTTCTGCCAAGTCCAGAATATCAATGAAAGATGGATATAAAGAAGTTCTGAGTTTCACTCAACTTATATTAACTGTGAGATTTCTAAATGAATTACAGGCATCCCTGCTAGTCTGAATCAGAATCAAAGGCTTTTTTGGCTGATACAGTAAAGGACATTCTGTGTATGTATGAGAAATTTCTCATGGTGTCATGTTTAAAACCTCCACTATCATTAGGCAAGGCAAGTTTATTTGTATAACACCTTTCATGTACAGGACAACTCAAAGTGCTTTACATTGAAACAGTGAAAGCATAAAAACAGCTAAATTAAATAAAAGTCATTAAAGCAGATCATATAAATGTGCCGTGCTGATTCATTGATAGGCGCATGAAAAAAGAAATGTTTTCAACTTGGATTTAAAATTGTCTACATGTGGTGAAAATCTCCACCAGCAGTTTGTTCCACATATTTGCAGCATAACAGCTAAACGCTGCTTCTCCATGTTTAGTCTGGACTC
>JBAMHV010000009.1:6415145-6428355 GCA_037177535.1 Pseudomugil gertrudae | reverse complement strand
GATTACGTAATGACGCAGAACCCACCAGGATCTTTAGGTCCAAAACTAAACTGGTTCTATGGAAGCACTGGAACCAGCAAAGCTCTGGTTCTAGCTCAAGAACCGAACCAACCTGGTGGAAAAAGGCCCTGTATGGATACGCAGCATGACAGCAAAGTTCACACGTTGCTGCAGCCGCTGGTTGTTTAATATTACCTATGTGCAGCCCGTGATTAAAAAGACTGAAAACAACAGATTTCTGGAGGTTTTGGCTCCGCCCCCTTTCTGCTACACCTCTGTGCATGTATTAAGTCTCACTCTCTTCATCGTGCGCTCAGATGCAGAGGAGAGAAGAGGCAGGAAATAATAAACTCTTGCAGCTCCTGGCTCACGCCCCCATCTCACCCTCAGGTCAAAGGTCAGGATGGAGCAGAGGGAAGAGGATGAACCAGCGGGTGTCTGGTGGCCCTGGACCAGCCCCCTCGGGTCACCTCCAGCTCTCAGTTCATTCACACACACAGAACCAGTGTAAATCCAGCCTGTTACCAGTAAACTGTTTAAATATGGACTGATTAACCGTCTCATCATAAAGCAGCGATCCTCGGGATCTTCCAGTTCCAGCTCGGTTCCATATGTGTGCATGTTCATTTATCAGCTTGTGTTTCTGCCCTCATGTCATCTTTTTCTGCTGGAATAATGATATATAATTACATATGACGATGCACAACCAAGCCCACGGTATGATGAGACACCAGAGGTGAGTCTCGTTTGTTCTGACTGGATGCGCTTGTGTAAACACACACAGCTGCCTATCTGGTCCATCAATCTGGCATGATGAGGAAACACAAGGGCATCATTCCTGCTTCTTATCTGTTTGGCTTTCCACCGACATCCGCCACCATGAAGCCTCAGTGGAGACAGACTCTGCGTGGATATCTTGTATCCTTTATCGCAGAGACTCGTCCTTTACTGGCAACACTGGCTTCCTCCTGCGGCCTGTTGTTAAAATAGATTTTTCTGTCAAATCTGATGGCTCTGAGAGTCTTCTCCTCATCCTCACTCCTCTGCTTTCCTTCACAAAACTCCAGACCTGACACCCAAGCAGGAAATAAACCAAATTTATTCACCTTATGCTAAATGTGATCTTGCTTTTTATCTGCTTTTGCAGTTACGTTGTGGTAGCATGGATTCTCTCAAGGTGGGATCGACGGGCTATAAATTTAAAAACTTCTGCAATGTTAAAGGTTAAAAACAGACATGAGGACAGTTTAGGGAAAACCAGTCGAGGAGGAAGTCAGTGAGTTCACATTATCTGAGCAGAGGGGATCCGTGTATGTTTGGGCTTAAAAGTGTAAAATCAGACATGCTTCTTGCACAAAGATCCATAACAGAGAAATAACATTGAAGGACAGCACCTTTATTTATCCATTTAGTGAGTAATTCAAAACTCAAACACAGGAACAGAACAATCAATCCCCCCTGCAGGACAAGAGGGATCCCTGGTGATGACACAGGGGAAAATAAACAGACTGACAGGCTGCCCTCAGGGAAGGGAAGGGGATCTGAGTCCTGGGGTAGTTAGCACCTGCACTTCTTTTTGTGGCCTCGTCTCTGCAGGAACTACTTAAAGCCCCATCTGCCCCCATGTGGAGCAAGCCCATATCCCTGTCGTATTGGGTAAACAGGGACAAAAGCAACGCGGCGAAGCATCAAAGACCTGAAGGGCAGAGGAAGAACAGGTCACAACTGGTGCTGCCGACTGAGGCGAGGGCCTGGCCTCACTGCTTCACAAGACTGCACAGCTGAATGAAAGCAAACATGGCGAGGCAGCTCTCAAGTGTGATAACAGAGGCTTATCCGGACTGTGCTGGCAACCACAGAGGTACCAATACACTAAGAGTTTAACTCTGCAACCTTTTACTCAAAGATTTACAATAAAAAAGGACGAGTCGCCACAAATACCCAGAACCGAATGAGGCTGAAAGAGAGACGTCAGGCGAAGGAGATCAGTGTGCTGTAAGGAGAAGGAGCAAGTCTTTTCTGGTATGATGGTCTAATCTGACCTGTGCACTGAAGCTGATTCACATGCTATACCCCAAACCTGTCTGCACTCGCCCCACATACATTCCTCAGCTCCACAGAGAAAGCCAACAACGGACACATGGAAAAAAGAAGAGAAAGAGATGGGAGATAATTCAAAACTGAGTGATGGGAGGCAAAGGAAGATGGGGGTATAAAGAGGTGAAACATTCAATAGGAGGTGAAACACTGCCAAGCCCCAATTCCCTTCTCCTCCCTTTTTATTTGGCTCACAGATAGAGGCGTACAGATAATGGTATCCATGTCTGCCAACACTCAGCTCGGCCCAGATAGAAGAGACTGTGAGGGACCATTATGGGCTCCTGCTGCTGGTCTGGGTGAGTCCGTGGAGGCAGCCCTGGGCCACAGAGTGGAAACACTGGGCTTTTGGTGTGCTCCAACTGCCTGATTTACAACTGAGATGTTATTAAAAGTGGGACAGACTCAGACAGGGAGGGAAGTGAGTTAAAATAAGGGCATAATTTGTAATGAGCAAAGGGAATTAGGTGGGCAAAGAGGGGTCCTCTTTGTTTTACCATAAGCAGTTTGGAGAAAATCCTATTCAAGGGGTGTGCTCCATCATACAGAATGACCGCCTTTGTCTGACCCCCCAACTTTCCTGCAGAAAGTTGACACAAATCTCCCCAATAAATCACTTAAGCCGAGCTGAACTGCACAAGACAAACGAGGTGCATCTTCAGGGATAGTCTGCACATCCGTCTGCAGCGCTGATGGACAGAGCATCAGCAGTCCAGAGGGCGAAGGGTGATAAAGAGGCCAAGATGCTCCCAGAGCCTGCTGACGCCAAGATCCCGACTACACTGCAGTGGTGTGGGATCAGACCAGAGGAGGAATGAAAAGAGAGGCCCTCGGGGATCAGACAGTCACATCCCACAAAGCCCTGTTTACCGAGGACACACACCCCCACCTCCTCCCAACAACGCCTCCGTTCACCAAAGCCCGACCCTTCCAAAGTGCCAGGGCCGGGACCTGGGAGACAGCGCTAATTCCAGCCTAAGGCTTGTTGGCCGAGGACACAAACAGAGAGCTGAGAATGGAGAGAAAGGGAGGGGGCAGAAAGACCGGGACAGAGTGAATGGTACAGTATGTAAGAACCATCTTAATTGGGGATTGTTCTGAAATGTCTTGTTTTTCCTGGGAATCTGTGAGGGGGAAGCGCAGGAGGGTAGGGGAGGTAAGGTTGTTTCCCAAGGTCCTGAACAGCGGGATTAACCACAAGGGTGAAACTCAATAGCAGCCTCGGACACTGGAAACAGATCCGAGTCTCAGCACCATACAAGGCCACCTCGAGACCTTTTGCAAAGCACATGTAACTAACAACCCTTGCCCATTGTCTGAGCTCTCCGGGCCCTTCCAGCTGATTTCACAGGCCTTTCAGCCCACAGGGGAACATTAACTCAGACGAAAAGGTAATTCTGATTGAAAGGAGGAATGCACAAGACGGCCTTCTTGCCTGCAGGGTGTGTTATAACACTGATCTCTAACATGTGCCAAGAGTCTGATTCACCCCGGCTAGTGGGAAGGGAGCTGGGATTGTGCAGTTGTGGCACCAGGGCAGGAGGCCACAGCTTCACATTCCATATTATCAGCCTTTATTAGAGAGGATGGGAAAACAGGGGAGGATGAAATGATCACAACTGTCCAATGCACTAATGAAGTACATCTTTCCAAGGAGAGCGTGTGTTTTTAAACGCCGCTGTGTGGGCATGTAGTGATCTGATCCAGCTGCCCCTCTCACTGGAGACAATCGTCCCTCCCAAACTCTCCTGGATTCCATCACTGCTTATGTCTCCATGGCAACAAGCAGCAAAGACGTAGACAACAGTCTCTGCTCAGTCTCCCTCTGATAGCTAGCTGGCTGCCAACCAAAAGTACTCTAAAACTAAACCATACATTAAATAGTGTAATGTTAAACATGTGCAACGAAAACAAAATGACAGCGTGTCCAAACAGATACTAACACGAATCCCCGTTTTACCGAGTCTGTATCTAAAGTCGTTCGGGGTGTTTGTTGCCTCAGAGGCGTGAGAAAGAACGAGCACATGGAGTTTTCATTCTTCTGGGTGATGAATTGACTCTGCAAGTATGATAAAGTAAAGACTGTGGATCCACAGGGGGAGGATTTAGGTGACAGAAGGCCTGAACCCTGCAACCAGCCGGCTAAACCAAAACAAACACATGTATAAAAAGATTTAAATATAATTAGTCTTCTTCACCTATTCCACAAATCTCCTGCAAACAAGCCAGCTGACTTACAAGCCAGAGGGACCTCAAGATAAATATGCATTCCCAAACAGAGTGTGTAAATGCTTTATTTAGTTTGTCTAAATGTTTATCCGTCTCTCCTTGTAGCACTCCTCTCTTGTTTTGTGGCACTCAAATGAACGCAAAACAAAACTTCAAGCCACAAATCATCCAAAGACCCCACTTTTGGCTCCTCGAGTGAACTTAAGAATTCTCCAAAATGTTGGAAATCCTGGCCGCTCGCTACTCTCTGCAGGATCAGAGGTTTGTGAGAGGTGATGCTGCACGCCAACAGTGCCAAGAAAAACACAACCTCATCACACCGGCACAAGACAGGCCTGTGCTAACGAAGAGCCGGCAGTCTTCACCCTGGTTTGTGTACGTTTGCTACTGCGTGAGAGTACCACAAAGAGACGGCCATGATTTATCCTGCAGATTGAAGTCATCCATCACAAAGCAGAGATACAGCGAGTAGCTCCTTAGATCTTCAAATGCTCTCAGAACAATGCAGGATGGGCTCCGTTTTATCCCTCTGACTTACATTCTTCTGCTCACTTTGAATATCTTGTGTAAATAGGGGGTTCAGTTTTTCCCTAAAGGCCCACGTCTCTGAGCAAGGAAAGCCCAAAATGGCATCCACAACCGCAGGCCCGGAGGCAAGCGGCAGCAGCAGGACCCACTCTGCCTCGCGCTGTGATCTGGGAGAAAAACAGAAGCCTGTTTGTCAGCTGAAGGGGAGTGCCAGCCACTAGTTCTGCCTTAATATAGTCCTGCTGATCCCTGTGCTGGCTTTTAAAACAGCGCTCACATTCTGCTATGCAGAAAAACCCACCTCAGATGGGACTTATTGCTTCAAGATTTGAAATAGAAAGTTGCGGTCACAAGAAATTTCAAGAGGAGGCCGACTCGTGGGGCCCGAAGTTGAGGTGACGAACTGAGGCAGGCACGTTTTGGAGGGCCGCTTACAGGAAGGGAGAGGAAATTAATCTCACAAAAATGAAGAAGAAGAAATAACCACCCCCCCGTACATGTCCACAGTGCGGGTTGTCAGCGTAGTCTTCCATGAGACAAGGCTGCAGAACAATCCGTCTCATCGGGCTTTGGCTCAATTATGACTAAAATTATTCTGCGTGAAGCTAAATTTAGTCGACGCGTTTAAAGTTCCTGGGAAACCATTTGTTCCCCATCGTCGACAAACTAGCCGAAGCCTCGAGACACTCCCTCAAAAAATAATGGGCTCATAAATGGAGGACAAACTTCCCTCCATGTGTCTGAAGCTGAATCACGCCGAGTGAACTTCAAATGCTTCTGGACCAGTCTGCTGCACTCTCTCAGCTCAGCACTAAGATCTGACCTACATAATATTTTCCTACAGTTAGAAAGTGACTCCTACTGTGTTGCAAAAATCTCTTGACCATCTGTTGTTGAGGCATTTTCATCATCCGAAGCTGCCTTCAGAGTGTGGTCTCCCTCAAAGCAGCTGTGTGTGTGGTACTGGTTTACATTCCCTTATCATATTGAGAGCGCAAACATATATATTTAGTTGAGGCCCGTATTTCCATTACATTAACAGAAAGCAAAGCACCTTGGGAGAAGAAGCAGGCCTCTTCGCCCTGCCCATCTCCAGCCTGCGCTGCGATTCAGTGGCTGCCTGTAACATCTGTTTCTGCTGCTCTAAAAACTGTTTGTTTGTCTTAACAATTACGCCCTGATGTTTCTCATTTCATTTCTCAAATCTCTTGAAAGTCATTATCCAGTTTCAAGTCCTTCAAGGTTCTGAATTTTTAGAAACTCAATCTGACCATCTGTTGAAAGCCGGTGTATACACTGAGCCACGCTCGGCTCACCTTTGACATTCAGAAGAGTCGTACCAGAGGAAGCTCGCGGCTTATCCCAAACCTCCTGGAGCAACGTGCATGTGTAGCGCGGGCGAAGCCAGAGCCAAGATGTTTGGATCATCTGTCAGAGTTAGAGGGGGATAGAAGAAATAGGGGGGAGGAGGGGGTCCCCACTGAGAGAAATATGTGTTGTGAAGTTCAGAGCTGATAAGAAATGCTTCTAATGACAGAGCGGCACATTCAGCTACTGCTTAAAGACGGTTTGTGCAGGATGGGACCCGGAGGGAGCGAGTAAAGCCATTATCGCCATAACCTAAGAGTCACAGGAACCCAACCCCCCCACTCAGACCTGCAACCCCCAGTTCATAGCTGCTGGGTGTTGTCAATCAGCACCCTCTGCTTCTTTGAACATGGGGGCTTCTCTGGCATGCTGTCCAAAACTCTCCTCTGTCCATCTGAAGGGGGCCCGAGGTCAAAGTCTGTCCTCGACCAATGGGAGCTGCAGCGTGCAGAGTAAAGGCCAACATTAGAAAATGGGAAAAGAGCTGCAGCATGACTCAATCCCAGAGCAATGAGCGAGTCAAGAGTTCAAAACAAGCTGGGTTTTAGTTTGGAAATGCTTGCTTCAAAGGGTCAAACAGCCCTCTATGCTCCTCTTTGTTAGCGCCGTTAGCTGGGCTGGATTTTAAAACTAATGGCAGTCAAAATAATGTGAAGGTGAAAAATAGAGACTCCCAAAAGCATTTACTTTGGGTGGGAGCGCAAATCATAATGAACAAGCGCACCTCAGTGTGATTTAGGGCTTTATTTCCTTGTGCTTCAGCGTCAGAGCTGAGGTTTGCCGCCCGGCCTAGAAAAAGGGAGAATGTGGGAGGTGCCTATACTTTAGTGACCCACTGGGACACACCCTTTCCCACCACGCTCACCTCAGAGGGACATTCATCCACTTATCCTGTACTAAAACCCTGAAACTGATTAAGATAACACAGTTTTGTTATTAATCAGCTTTTGTTCACTTTAAATCAGAAAAAAAAGCAGAAAGAGTTTCAGTTTGCAGGAGCAGGCCGAGACACTGTTGGCCAGTTTTTCTGTTTATTGTTGACTTTGTCCAACAAATAATCAACCGATTGCAAGTCCTGCAAAAATATAAGTTCAGCTGGTGCCAAAGCTATAAAACGATCGGCCACATGACCACAGCTCCTGCAGATACACCTTTACAGAAACTTTACCTCAGCTGTTAGTGTTCAATGATCATTTCTGTGTGCATGTGGTTAAAATACGGCATCAGAAAAGTCAAGAGAGCCATTATGAGAACAGGGACTGCTATCATTACACATGCTTACGTTCAAATTGCCCACTTAACATAGTTTTCCTGCAGCAACATGTGTTTATCATTAACAAGCACCCTAATGGCTCAAACATTATTCAAACTCTCTTAATAGAGCTGTACTTTGTGCGGGTCTGTCTGATAAGAGTCGGGCCACTAATGGTTTATTAATTTCCCTAATAGTGCTTGTGAAAACACTTTAAGCAAAAATGGCAGAAACTCTGGAAACAACACGCTCTCTTATTCTAAAAACGTAAGACGTACTTTTTTATGCAACCTGGGAAATTTCAGTTTGTTCCTGAAGTTTCTATCAGAAACAGCAGCTCCATGTAGAAATATTTCCATCTCCTGCCTGCAAAAAGCATCTTTCTGCCACTCAGATGACTGAGCTTCATGCTCGGATGTCAAAGCTTTGTGAGACTATAAGAGCTGCTTTCTCTGAATGCACAGAGAGAAAACCAGAGGTGAACAAGTCTGAACAAGCAGCTGTTTGCAAAAAAAATCCATCAAATAAAAACACCTGAGTGAAGAAAAATATAATAACGTCCAGAATCAAAACCCAACCTGGCGGAACTGAAAGGATCTGAAAGTGTCTGCTTGTTCCCAAACCGGCGTAACGATGCGTAAGCGGCCGTGTGTGTACACGTCATGCATCCGAGAGGGCTTCCAGACTTTGTTCCTGCAGGACCTTCTGGGAGATCCCTCCACCCAACAGAACTTACTCTGCTCATAAGAGTGGACAGGACATGGAGAGACTTTAATGCTTCCTGGAACTGCATTCATGTCATGAAACCTCAAACTTTTTGAGTCCTGAATGCACACACTCCTGCAGCCCTGAGCTTCTGCATCTCTTCTCATCCCAACTCGTTCCAGGACAACAATGAGCTCTTTCCTTTGTGCACTGATTTGTGCACTTGCCAGATTTCAGAGCAACACTCACATTGATTCACCAACATTTATGACACCCTCCAGGGATTTTCCTGAAACAACAAAGGCTTTCTGTCTGCGAAGGGAGGAAAAAAAGTCAAATATTAGTCTAAGCCACCATGTTTCTACACAGCGGTAAATGCGGCTGAGAGTCGGCTCCTCATGCGGATCCACTTAGAAACAGAAACAGGAAAGTTTCATGTCCTGCTTTATGAAGGTGACACTGATGTGTGGAGGGTGGAACAAACAAAAACTAAATCCTTTCATCTTTTTAAGAAGAAATGCAGCTACAGGTCATCTGTTTTTAACTGGGATGTCTGGTGGAGTGGAGCTTCCCTCTGAAGCTGCAGTAAACATGTTTACTGAATAAATACTCACTTTTTCATTCATTTAAAGAGTTTAGAAGGAAAAACTTGTAACAATGCTGATCTGAGAGCATCAAAGTGGGGTTTTATACACATTATGTAAAGAAAAGCCCCTCATATTTTGCTTATTAGCGTGTAGATTATAATTAAAACAAAGATGAATCTGAATAAAATCAGGAGCAAAACTCACAAACTAATCAGCAAAATGTTCCGGAAGTTATGAGTCATGACACGTGTGTTTTAAAATCAGTGTATGAATGGTGCATGGTGGATCCATCCATATGAGAGCCCCTGTTTAAGGAGGCAGCCGCAGCCGCGCGCAGCCCCGCGCGCAGCCACGCACAGCCCCGCGCGCAGCCACGCACAGCCACCGCTGCTTTCCACCTCTCACCAACAAGCTAAGCAAACACTGCCATGTTTGAGAACCAGCTCAAAGCTCTCTGCTTCTTTCACTCTCATATTTCTTTTGTTGTTTTCAGACTCAAAGCTGGCCTGGTGCGCCGCGCGCACCAGCCTCCCCGGACCCCCCCCTCCAGCCAGACACCCCCCACCTCCCTTACCTCTCTTACAGGAGGGTAAACTCTGCGAGACGTCGGGAGAATCAGCAGCAAAACGCATTATTCTGGTAGCAAATCCACGCGAGGCCCTCCATTAGACACGGGCGCAAAGTGACGGGAGGAACATGAAAACAGTCTGAGGAGCGAACAGCAGCCGAACAGCAGCGCAGGATCCGGGGGCCAAGGTGCGCGAACTTCCCCTGGTCTGGACCGGAGTTGCGCAGTTGGAGCTCTCTCCTGGGAAGTTTGGAGTGAAACTCTTAACGTCCCGTCCTGCTCACACTCTCTGTGGAGCCGTAAGTCCTCCAGCTCTACCTCTGCCTCTTCCACACACGCATCTTTGAAGCCAGTGTCGGATTGCTCAGCAAATCATGGCAGCCGCGCGAGGCTGGTCGTCAAACCAGGAATGTCCCAGCCCCACAGCTCCGTGCGGCTCCTGGAGGAGGGAGGAGCAGGGGGTGTTACCCGCATAGACTGTGCATTAACAAGTTTTACAATCTAACGGGAAAGGAACTTCCTCCTGTCCGCGCGCACGTGTGGACCGTTCAGGCGCACCTTTAAATCAAACACATACATTAATTTCACCCTTTTTTAATTCCACGACTCTTCAAAATGGATATAAAAACTGAAAAAACTGTTTTTAAAGAAGCAGAGAAAAGTCCATCCTGTGTGTGAAAGCAGATATGTTCTGATCTGTGTTAGAAACATGATGCCAAACAAGAGAGACCTCATTCTGATCACAGCTCATCGATCTGGTATCAGATTGTTTCATCATTTCACCACGAGGAACAAACAGAAAAGGTTCAATTCTGCTGCCAGTTTTCTCATTTAATCCCACTAAGCTGCAAGGTCAGAAAGTCCTGCACATTTCTGACTCACCAGAATCAAAAATACACTGAAAGTACAATCTTTATTTTTTATTTTTATTTATTCGTTTGCTGATGATTTAATATATATGTATATACACAGATACCACAAAGGACATTCTAGTAATTCGGACAAAGGCTGAACATGTTTTGTCTTGTTTGGACAGATTGCAGGATGAAGCTGTGGAACCTGGCAACATGATGCTGGTTTGTACAGATGACTGTAAAAACATCTGTTACTATGTTCCTCAGACAGAAAAGACCAGACCAGAGATTTTAAAATGTCACAACATACACAGCAAACCCCTGAGCTGAGCACGGAGGTGGAGAGCTGATGATCCGGGATTGTTGTGAAGATATTACAAGAATTAGATATTCTAAAATATAAAGTCTAATGTGTTTAACTGGAGCAGAGAACTGGTCCTTTATTTTTACTGTGATGAACCAAGTTAACCGTGTAATAAAGTCAAAGTAATGCGAGCACCAACAGATAAATATGTCATCTGAAAAAAAATCCATCCAGAGATTCACAAACAGGCAAATTCTTCATTTTCTGCAGAAATGAATCATTTAAACCAAATAAAAAAAGACTTTACATGCCAATAAATAAAGGTTATCATGTTTTATTTTATTAGTATGTGCAGGGAGAGAGAGGGAGTGTTGGATTTACAATAATTATCGGTTAGAATAAAGACAAAGGGGAGAATGTGTGTGTGTGTGTGTGGGGGGGGGGGGGTGTCTCTGTCAGTGTGAAACACATTCTAGTTTATTTTTTATGCCCTGATTTAACTTAATTTGCAGTTTTAACTAAAGCACTCTGTGTTTGCCATTAAAAGTGCTTTATAAATAAACCTTTTATTTTGTTGCATCCCTTGTAGCAGGGGTCAACGACCAGACAGGAAGTTGTGCACACATACCTGCAAACCTGAAACAAACAGAAGCAACGTGAGAGACCGGAAGCATCATCCAGAGCGTGACGTGGTCCTACAAGCTAATCACAAGGTCGTTTTTTACCATCCATGTGAGGACCAGGTGCTTTTAATTATGTCCTGATTCGCTAAGCGTTTTATTTGAAACATCATCCTGAATAAATGATGTTCCTTTTATATGATAAAGCCTGCAGACGGTTTTCATAACCTTTATTATGCCTATAGATTTCAGGCTGGATTCATTTTATAACACTTCTAACAGCTTCAGGTCTCAAATATAAGCAGATTTTTTATTTTAACTGGACTGCACCTTTCCTCTGCAGCTTAAACCAGCTCTAACTGGAGTCTTTGAATGGAACCAAAGTTATGAGGGAGGCGATGTTTTAATGGCTACGCCTCATTTCGGACTGGAGACGTGTCTGAATGTTTGTTGACTGCAGCATATTCCTCATAAGTAGGTGATGCAGGGAAGAGGGAGCTGTTGAAACAGTCATCTGTTGTTCGCATGCGTAAACAGCATAATCATCTTGTTCCAGCACGGACTGGGTAGTGGCGACGGCGGCAGGCCCACCAGGTGCAGCCCAGCATCTGACAGTCTGACGGAAGGTGTGATCCAATCCTCCAGAGGTTGCATCGAGCCCAGCGAAGCCAGAATCAGCAAACCAGCTCGTGTCTGACGCTGCAGGAGAGGAAAAGCAACACGGAGGGCGGATCAGTTCTGTTTCATGAACAGGAGTTTGTCACGATGTTTGTAATTAGGATGTTAAATCTCATTTTTATTTTTATTAGTGTCCATAAGAGCAGGTCTGATGCCAGAGGAGGGTTTTCACAGGCCTGAGGTGCTGGTGTTGATCTGTGGAAGGCAGAGGGATGCATCCAAGCCTCAGCTGGAGATCTGCAGCTTCTAAACACACACCACTCATTTATTCAGTACAAGTGATTCACTCTGATAACTTCCCTCCCTCTGAGGGTCAGGAGCTGGTTGGAGATGCAGAGGGAGGCTCTGGATCCAAAAAGGAGTGATTGGACACAGTCACATGTGAAAGGCCAGAAAGCAGCGAGCCCACTGGGAGCGGGGGTCCCACATACAAAGGGCGGCAGAGGGGCACGGTGGGGGCGGCTGGGTGTAGGCATGCTGGGAACCCGAGCTGACAGCACAGACACTTCTCATCCACAGAGGCCTCGGCTGTCTCTGGCCCCCTGGGGATCGTACCCGCTCCAACGCCGCTGAGATAGCCGCTCATGCAGAAGCAGCAGCAACATGAAGTGACCTCTAGCCTACATTTAACCCACGTGCACCATGGATTACAGCACATTTAGCCAATATGAGATTACCCGTTGATGCTGCGTATGCAGCAGCTGGCTGCAAAACATGAGCAGTTTACAGTTCATACACTACAAACAGGCCTTCTCACATGGAGGTCAAACCGGAGTGGAGGTGGCAGGAGTCCTGCTAACGAGGGATTTGTGCTGAGAGCCTGTGTTGTTTGAAGCTGGGACATTCAGCTTGTTGTCCTTTGGTGTGAGGACAATAAGCCTCTAACCACTGTCACCGAAGTGTTTATGCACAAAGCGGCACTCTGACTCTGCCAGCAGGGGCCCGAGCCAGCGCTATTAAAAGACACTTTCAGATAACACAACAACCATCTCTCTGTTTGACACCAGTCAGGCTTTATTTACTGGTTTGGAAATAAACTGAGGCCTAAATTTATCCTCTGATATCCAAATGAGATGTGTTCATGTGGAGAGAAAAGGCAATGAAAAGCACTTGTTGCTTCATACGGATGTAAAGTGGAATATTATATTACTTTTTTCATAAGTTGCCATTTATTAGCAACTTTTATATGTTTTTTTAATAAAACAAGCGGCACTGTTATGTCGCTAAGAAATGCATATGAGAGTGAGAAAAATCACATTACTACAGCTTGCCAGATCCACTGGTCAATCTTCAGTCCTTATCCTACTGGACCTGTCCCAGTCCTTATCCTACTGGACCTGTCCCAGTCCTTATCCTACTGGACCTGTCCGCTGCTTTTGACACGGTCAACCATCAGATCCTCCTCTCCACACTCTCTGAG
>JBAMHV010000009.1:6263008-6274464 GCA_037177535.1 Pseudomugil gertrudae | reverse complement strand
AACCAGTGAAAGACGCCTTACGCTACCACCCTTACTGGGACTAAACCAGTAACCAGACTCTTCCTCAGTGGTGGAATGAACTGCCAAACTCTGTCCGGTCTGCAGAGTCCTGAACAAGCTGAAGACTCAGCTGTTCAAGGTGCATTTCTGCACTTAGCTTAAATCTTCTATTTGATTTAGATCTATCCAGCTCTTAGCCACACCCAGCACTGGTCATACTGGGAAACAAATAGGAAATATATATACTAAAAACAATAAATAAATAAAAGTCTCTAACCAGTCTCCAACCAGACTTGCAGCTGTCTGTTCCCGGGTATGTTTGATTTCATGCTTGTGTTGTTTTATTCTCTGATGTACGTCGCTTTGGATAAAAGCGTCTGATACATGCCTGTAGAATAGAATAGAATTTATTTTCTTTATTATTTACGTAGTCATTTTAAAGTTTTTGTTTTGTTTCATAAAATCATCTTAATAAGTGCAACATTTTTATACTGATTTAGATTTTTAAAAAGCCTTTTGTATGTTTGATTCGCCGTTTAGCATCAAAGTTTGGACTGAAAATAAAAACTATTGATAAAGTCCTCTGTAGAAGACACCAGAAAGTATGGCTGCTTGGAAACAAATGTTTGCGTTCTTTCAGGAAAGATGCTGGTGCTCGGGTCTGTGTTTAACCTGGTCGAACCCGTGTTAACCATCGCAGCTGCTCTCAGTGTTCAGTCACCCTTCCTCCGCAGCTCGCAGCATAATCCAGACTGCTCCACTGCCCGCCAGCCCCTGCACAGCAACCAGGGAGACCCCTTTACCCTGCTTAATACCTTCAATGCCTGGGTGGAGGTCAGCAAGGAAAAATAAAATGTTATGGTGGCTGTAAATGGACGTGATGTCGTATAAAACATTTAAACTCAACAGGTGAAGGGAGAGAGAGGTGGTGGCTCGAGGAAGTGGTGCCGAAGGAGGGGTCTGGAGGAGCAGCGACTATATGAGATGGTCAACCTGCGCAGACAATTCAAGGCAGGCTCTTCCTCACTCAGTGGATGATGCATTAAAAATTGTGTGTGTTTTTTTTATAATGACAATGATCCCCGTTGTTGCTTTTAGGGCTTGCTGAGGAGTCATGGCCTCCTGGAATCAGAGGATAGCACTCCCTCTGCTGGTGACCGTGGGCAGCGCAGGGAGAGGCTTACTGAGAGGAGGAAGCTCCACCAGCTGAAGAGAGATCACGAGCAGCAGGAAGGGAGCAAACGTAAAGTCCTGAGGCTGGAGGAGGGTCTGGAGGGGGAGTTCTCCTCAGGATCAGACACGGAGACAAAAAGCAAAGGAAAGAAGAAGGACAAGGAAGGACCGGAGCATAATGTGGACATTCAGGTGGGTTATGGTGGAAGTCGAGCAATGACAAGGAGATTATGAGTGTATAAAAGAGAGAGCATACTGTATCAAGGTCAGCTGATGTCACAGAGCTTTTACATGATTAATCTATGTGCTGCTGTTTGTTCTAAACAAGGAAGTAAAGTTCAAGCTGCGTCACAACGTGTCAGAGCTGCAGGAGGCGGTCAGCGTTAGCCAGGACTTGTCTTCCCGCCAGCAGGCTTTGCTGAAGCTGCTGCTGTGCAGAGGCCTCTACCCTCAGCTGGCTCTGCCCGACGAGCACAACACCACCCGCAAAGACTCCGATCAGGTCAGCCATCCCGCTGCAGCGGCCAGGCTCCACCACGTCGGGAAATATCACTGAAGCTTGGTTTTATTTATACGCTTTGAAGGTGTTTCACACGAGAAACAAGCAGGGCGTGGTGGTCCACCCGACCAGTGTGTTCGCAAGTGATCCTGAGGTGTTGCATGTGCCTGAGGGCGACGGCAGTGAAACAGGTAAACCTGCTGGAGGACCACATGAATTTCAGTTTTCTCTCTTTATTCCAGTTTATTATCAACAAAAGTCTTGTTTATTTTATGATTTTATGTTCTGGTTATTTACATGTTCCTCCTTGTATGTCTTGCAGGACCTGATAGGAAGGACAGCAGCAGGCACCAGCTGCTTGCCTTCGTCACTCTGTTGGAGACTAACAGGCCTTATTTGTCCAACTGTGTGCGGGTTCCAGCCCTGCAGGTCGGTGACACGTGTGGGACATCCGTGTTCCTGCTGCAGATTGCTTCTGGTTGAGAGAAGGATAAACATTTATTTCTATGTACTGCTTAGAACAAGTTGAGTGAAGAAAAGGAAGGAGGATGAGGATGATGTGGAGGTCTAATTAGGCCATTTTGGGACATCTTGACATTATGTGAAGAGGGAGGAGGGATTCGGTATGGGGGTACAGTCACATGTAGTACTTTGGCAATTATGAACCACTTATGGGGCATGGATGAGAAGGAAGAACAGGAAAGATGGAGCAGTGATGGGTCAACCAGGTTTCTTAAAGGTACAGTGTGCCATAAACTAACCGAATGATGCTCCACTTTTACTGTAGGAGACACATGCTTCCCAGAAGATGCTGAAATGTTCTTTCTCTCATCATTAAAATGCCTCCAGGCTCTGCTGCTGGTTGCAAACTCTGTGGACACCAACGCAGACTGTACACGACTGGTGATGGACGGCTGGCTGGAGCTGGAGCTGAGGGAACCAGAGGAGGCGCTGAGGGCTCTGTCCACAGCCGTCACGCTCAGAGCCGAGTGGGAGAGGCTGCTGCAAGCCCAGCTGGGGGAGAACTCCTCATCGGTCCAGGGGGTGTCCCGCAGAGACATGGAGAGGCTGAGTGAGGGGCTGGTCCGCTTCCTGCTCTACACTGAGGTACTAACGACACACCAGGGCCATTATTGAGCAACACGCCGGTCCAGGTTAAAATAGTTCAGATGTTTGTGAAGCATCTCCACAGAGGAGCTGCTGAAAGCATGAAACACATGAAACTATATTACTGGGTGAAAATTAAAGATGAAGACAATTTAAAAAAACATTTTTTTTCATTGCAAAACAAAAAAAGAGGCAAAATTAATTAAATAATTTCAATGCAAATGTTTTTTAATGTTAGTTAAAGTTTAATGAATTAATAGGCATAGTGTTTTAGTCCTTTTTCTTTAATCACATCTTTCAGATTTGATCTAAAAAGCAAAGTTTTGTTTGATACTTCATCATATTCAGTGTTTTTAGGAACCACTGCTGAACTTCTCCCTTTCCCAGTCTGCATCCTTCCTTTACTCTGAGCTCCCTCCAGCCAGTAAAAGTCACTGTGCCGTGATAATGTGGTGCATTGATATCCAATTGCTAGCGCGGGATGTGTTACCGTAAAGCTAAACTCAGCTGGAACATGAAGCTCCAGGCTGGAACGTAAAGCTGTGAAGTTCCTCGGCTTCAGGAAGGTGCAGGATTGTATATGATAAGTTACGATGGACCGAACAGGTCAGAAACGTAGTGCTGCTGTAGTTGAAGAACTCAGTTGGGCCACAGCTTCTTTGTTCTTGGCTAAAGAAAAACTTGGATTTAATCTCTCTTAAGCAGAGACTCGCTGAAGGGTTTACACAGCAAACGTGTTCTTAGTAGAAAGACCATTAAAATCATTTAATGCCTCATTAAAAGGGTCGTTATTAAGCTGATATTTGTGATGTGTTACCTACCACCTAACTCTCAACACTTCTGGTGCAATCTTTATATATATATATATATATATATATACTCCCCAGCCTGGGCTCAAACCAGCAACCTTCTTGCTGTGAGGCCACAGCGCTAACCACTGCTCCACCATGCTGGATTTAGAAAAGATTTATCTAATATGCAGCAAAATTCCCTCTTAAGTCACTTTATAGCAACTCATTCCTGCTGAGTCGGCACTTTGTGACAGCGTGGACAGAAGATTATGGGAAAGTGGCAGTGTGAGAAAATACCTGCAGAGGTTTAAAGCGAGAGAATAAAACACTACAGAGGACAGACACTGAGTTAGTGGCATGCTTTCAGGGTTGATTTTAAGGTTCTTTTAGTTGCTTTAAATGTCTTAATGGTCCCCTGAATGTCAGAATTATGAGCCTTTGCAGACCTTATCGGCCTTTTAGTTGTTCTAACGGTGAGGATCAAAACCTCCAGCGAAGCCTCTTTGATGCTTTTAAAAAGAGGCAACTTATCATTCCTCAGCATTAATCCAGATGTTTATCCTCAGGTTTAAAACCTACTACGTTTTTAAACAGATGTTTTGGGTACAAAGAGAGAAACTATGTTGGTGCAAAGGATGAGGTGGGAGGTATGGGAAGTACCATATGTCTATAAAGTAAGGCACTTTGAGATGCTTTTGTATGAAACGTGCTGTATAAATAAAGTTTGATTTGATGAATCTGTGTTTATGTTTGTCGGGGCGGCTGTAGCTCATGTCGTATATCACCTGGAAGCTCTGGTGGGACCTCTTGTTGCCTGTGGCATGAACAAACACCAGAAGTGTGTGTGTGCGTGTGTGTTGACAGTACAGTAACATTTATCATTTAAATCTCATCGTGGTGTCTAAAACTGTTTTTCTGGTTTTTGGCAGCGACTGCTTTGAGATCTGAAACAGTCGGTTTTATTTCTACAAACTAAGAATGTAATAAAAAATGCTTAAATCTAAATGTTTCCAATGTGAAGTAGAGAATAACACCTTGGCTTCTAACAATGAGCCTTGTGTAGCAGAAGGAAGCTTAATGCTGTGAACTTTTCCTCTTCCAGGTCAGTTACAGTTTACGGCGACTCGCAGCTTTCCAGACCCAGAACCTGTACGTCGGCCCACGATGTGATTCAGACTCGTCTGGCAGCAAAGCTCCGGATCTGAATCCTCTGTTCCCGGGAGCAGAGGCCAAACCGGATCCCATCAAAGGAGGCCTGCGTGTGACCAGCTTCTTCACCTACAACTGTCTGGCTGTGAGTTGATCTGAAACCGTTATAATCCACAAACATGATGTCTTCTTTTATAAATCTGAGTAAAGCAGGAAAAAAATCTGCATCCTGAGGTCAGATCAGTTCATCCATCCATCCATCCATCTATCCATCCATCCATCCATCCGTCTGTCCATCCATCCATCCATCCATCCGTCTGTCCATCCATCCATCCATCCATCCGTCTGTCCATCCATCCATCCATCCATCCATCCGTCTGTCCATCCATCCATCCATCCGTCTATCCATCCATCCGTCCATCCATCCACCCGTCCATCCATCCGTCTGTCCATCCATCCATCCATCCATCCATCCGTCCATCCATCCATCCATCCATCCGTCTGTCCATCCATCCATCCATCCATCCATCCATCCATCCATCCATCCATCCATCCATCCATCCGTCTGTCCATCCATCCATCCATCCATCCATCCATCATCCATCCATCCTTCCATCCATCCACCCATCCATCCGTCTGTCCATCCATCCATCCATCCATCCATCCATCCATCCGTCCATCCATCCACCCGTCCATCCATCCGTCCATCCATCCGTCCATCCATCCACCCGTCCATCCATCCGTCTGTCCATCCATCCATCCATCCGTCCATCCATCCACCCGTCCATCCATCCATCCATCCATCCATCCATCCATCCATCCATCCATCCATCTATCCATCCATCCATCCATCCATCCATCCACCCGTCCATCCATCCATCCACCCGTCCGTCCATCCATCCATCCATCCAAGTTACCAACATTACTGAATTAGCTTCACTTTTATAAGCTGAGCCATGCTGTCAGTGTTAGCATCAGTGTTAGCATCAGTGTTAGCATCAGTGTTAGCATGCTAACAGCAGAAGTGAGACTCGGTCGGGTTCTGACTGAGTATAACTGGAGCTAATCCTCCGAGGCTAATCTAACATCACATCCCTAACTTCTACTGGTTCTTCATCAGCATGAACCGAGACCATCAGCATAAATCTGAATCTCTGTGTCATCACTGCAACTCCTGCGGTGCCACATTAGTCTTCACCAAAACTAATCCTCTTTTTTTATTCCTTTTCATTATAAGTGGCTTTCAAAGCACTTGAGTTAGCTAGCTAGGTGGCGAGGTTGAGCATTTAAAGGAGATCCGAGTGTAAGGAGAGGTGAGCTCATCTCCACAAATAACAATTATATCTGTCCAGGATTCAAAGGATATCTACAGTGAATGTTTACGGACCTTCTGGAGCTGTCCGAACTGCGACCTGTACATGCCTCTGACCCCACTGGAGCGCATGCATCATGAAGCATCCTGCCGGCCTGCTGGAGAAAAGCAGCATCCAGAGGAAGGTCAGGAAATGCTGATAACTTTCATCCGTGCAGCACCCGGTTTGTCACTAATCTGCTTTGTTTTTGGAATTTCAGACGCGGAAGGCCGAAAGGCGGGCTCCTCGTCCGTTTCTAGCCTCACCAGAGCTTATCACTGCGACGTCTGCAATAAAGACCTGACCCTCACCTCCACAGAAATCCTCAAACATAAAAGACAACACATGAATTCTTCCACGTAACTGAGCACCCGGAGGACACAAACGCTGTTTGTGGAGTAAATATTTATATAAATGCAACATTTCTGGGTTTTTTTGTTGCATTTAAATGTTTAAACTACATAAAATTAGATTATTTTGTCATTCTGAGGCAAGAAATAACATAAATCTTTATCAAATAAACATGTTTATAGACCGGATCCTTTGTTACGCTCTCAAATAGCCCTGTGGAAACATTATATAACACAGTGACATGCATACGTCACAGAGAAGAAAACACTGATTTAAAATATAGAGTGAGGGTTTAATAATGATACAAACCCACGATATGTAACACCTCAAAGCAGCACATTGGCACAAAGTCAGAAGTAAGACAGCACAGAAGTTAAAAACCTGTCTCAAAAAATAAAGAATCAGAATAAATATCTCAATAAATAAATAAACAGGTAATATCTCATTAATTACTTTGAAACAAATAAATACGTACATGTGAAAATATGCACATTGGCAGAAATTAAATACCAAAAAGTAAATAGTACTTAATACAGAGTTACTTAGAAATCATAAGTTATTGATTACTCAAATCAAAAGGCACATTTATTAAGATGTAAGAATGGGGCCTGCTGTTGTGATGACTGTCCTCTGACACCATTTCTGATCCAGCAGTAGCAAACTGTGTGCGATGGCTTTACTGGTTCTGCACCATTAAGTGAACACTGTCTGCGCAAGTCTATGCGTTGCACATATGTGTGTGTGTGTGTGTGTGTGTGTAGATAAGGGAATGGCAGTCTGGTGACTGGGTCGGACTTTCCTGACCCCCCTCACCCTCCCAAAAGTTCCTTCTGCTTTAATTTTACAGCATTTTTACCCATTTTCATCTGTGACATTTGAACCCAGGAGACCCTCTTAGAGCCTCGTACGCCACCGTGCTTCATCAGTTTCTCTGCTTTCCACTTCCGACCTACATCTATAATCCCTGTGTGGCTTTATTTTCTATATTTCTTTAATAAATCTCTATTCAGGTTGTCACAAATGCATTAAAACTTTATATGGCTGCATTGGGGGCTTTGGAACAAGACGATGTACAAAACAAAGCTGCTTATTGATTCAGAGACATTAAAATGATTGTTTTAGATATATTCTAGAAGTGGTGAGTAAATAAGGAAAATAAGTAACAGGTGCCCCAACAGATGGATTTTGGGGTGAAAACGGGTTCAATCCCAGCTGTAAACTGGGAGGAGGGTTGTTTTTAAGCTGTTTATGAGCCGTGTAGCATCTTCTGCACCTCAGGATTGATTGTGATCAGACATTTTGGATAAAATAGGGTTCAGACAGCATTTCTACTAACAGCTTATAGTTAAAGCAACATGACTACCTGTGTGGTCCCACATCCACCCACCTTCACTCTTATATTTGTTTTCTCACCGTAGGGTCTGCAGCACACGTAGATGCTGCTCTGACACGGTTTTACGTTCCTTTTCTACCAGTTCTGCTCGATATCGAACACAGTTTTCAGATCCAACACCAGCCGTATTATCCACAGCGTATAGAAAAATACTTTTGAACTCATTGCACTTCCTGTTTTTGGTGGCGTCTTCTTGCAGGTTGGTTTGGGTTAGGGCACGGGGGCTTTTTCTGTTTCTGTGTGGGGAGTGTGTGGTCGTATAGACTCGCTCAGAGGCCTCAGATTTTTAAGCACCTTGTCTGATTCAACAAGAACAGTGATGTTTTTTATGATTGGTATTAAAAATACATGAAAAATGGAGGATGTGCAAAGTGAAGGTGTTCACTGACGGACACACATTCTCTTCTTTTTCAGAAAACATGAGCCAGTTTGGTTACAGGGGACCAGTATGAATCACAAAAGGTCTTTGTGGTTGTCATTGCAACTTCCCTTATTGATAATTGTCTCTGCATTTGATAACCTCTCTCTCCCACTGTTGTACTTTGACTTTTGGACAATACTCGTGGTCTCAGATGCTTTTTCTCAAAGAGTGCACACACACTTGTGCTTGCTCACGCTAAGCCAACGTCTCCTCTTTGTGTTTTTTTTCTTTCAATGCCAAGGTTTGAGTAACATCTGAGGTAAAATTAGAGGTAAAGGGTGACATCTGTTCATCTGACTGACAAACAGGCCAACATGAAACAAATAACTTCCCCAAGATCTCATATCTGTGAATACGTGGATGTGTGTGCCATCTGGGGATTCTGTCAATGTGTTTTACATTTAATAAAATATACCAATTAAAATTATAACAATCATATATATAAACATCTTTTTTTTTTAGATTTTCTCTAAATAAAAAAACAAAACAAATGGACATTGGAAACAGTGTACACATCGTTGTTGCCTCTGCCACCATCTTTCTGTGATAGTCTCAGTAAATCCTCCAGCTAACTCCCACAGAGCCTGGTCTGAGAGCAGTGCACCTGCAGCAGGTGTGGACCAATGAGGAAGGCCCCAGGTGGAAAAGAGAAAGAGCTCAATGCAGTGGAAGGCTTTGGAGGGCCGCGTCAGAGGTCTGGGTCTGCTGAGAGATCTCTTCCACCTGCTTATTGCCACCTTCTTCCTCACCACACATCCTTCCATCTCTCAGCATCCAAACCCCCCCTGGACCGGGGAACCCCTCGCACCCCCTTAGCCTGGCCTCATCGGACCGCTTTGTGCTTTCCCCCACAGCAGCCACACCTCTCCCCGCATCGCAGGCAAGCGCGCAAAGGCAGGTAGCAGCACATGCAGGGCACGAAGAGTGACAGGGCCAGGAGGGCCAACCAGCGGGCACAGCAAAGGGGGTGCGGGTGGCCCCCCAGAGAGTCATCACACGAACAAGGCTCCCAGAACTCCCCCTCAGAGTCCGACATGCAGTGGTAGAGCAGACTTTCTGCGCACCACACACAGGTCCACTGGCGCAGGCAGTGCAGGGCCGGGTCCGGGGCATCTCTGCAGCGGCCCCGGCCGTTCTCCGAAGCGCTGAAAACAGAGCGGCAGTACACGCAGCGAGATGAGCATGAAGAAGAGCCCTGAGGGCACGAACTGTCATCATCAGGTGAGATCACCCCCGGGTCGCCACTACTGCTGGCCCCTCCTCCTCTCTTACGAGTGGCCATGGAGGTGTGGATGCAGCAGGGAGAAGGCGAGCCTTTGCCCGTCTCCTGGGGTGAGCCAGCACCTGAGGACACTCCTGACACAGCGTTGGGCATGGACATACAGGTAGGTGACGATGAGGACAGACGCTGGGAGGCTTTACTGTCCAGGCACACAGTCACCTCACAGCCCGTCGTCCCCACACCCGCCAGCTCCTTCTCAAAGCGAACCACACACAGCTCTGACTTGTCCTGCAGACTTCCTCCACCACCAACAACCACGCCGCCCGTCAGCCCCCCAACCATAGTCCTCGTGGCCCCTGCACGTCTGTAATCCTCATAACCCCGGGAGCCCCACAGATCTTTGCAAGGGTCCACACTGTGCAGGTCTCCCTCCTCTAGCAGCGAAATGGTGGGCGACAGGGGTGATGAGGCTGGGGGACAGACGGGAGGAGTAGGTGGAGCGGGGGGAGGGGGTGGGGGTCCCGGGAGATTCAACACAGTTGTCATTTGTGAGAGCTGGTGCTGTCCGGGCCTGGTGTGGATCTGTGAAGAGGGTGTAGGATTACACGGTGAGTCAGGAACAGTGTGTACTGTGGCAGTGGTCACAGATGGCTTTCATTAAGCTAAAAAAAGGAGCTCCAGTGACATCCTGTAAGATGCTGGCACATTATCTGACTGTAGATGGGTCAAAATGTTGGTGGAGAAAAAGAGAGCGCTACCTGAGCAGGTGTGTGAGTGGTGACAGCATGGCTGGATCCAAAGCTAAACTCCTCCGGACGCACGAAACAGGTAGATGAAGACTCACTTGTCACTATGGTGATGGGTTTGGGAAGCATCTCCTTTCTGCTGTTGGATGAAGACTCGCTTCCTGTGTGGGACTGACAAAGGTTGAACGTCACCCCCCAAAAGGTCAAACACACCCCTGAACTGCAAGAAGGCTCAAACTAATGGGATGCTCACAGCTTGTCCATCATCCTCAGTGTCTGCTTCTTCTGGAGTGGAGGACGAAGGCGAGTCAGAGCCTTGGTAACAAAAACAGACATTTAGATGTTCTAAAAAACAGGGTTTTAACCGATTAAATGAGTTTGAAGTTACCTCTGTCCAGCTTGTCTATGACAGTCTGCAGCCCTTTCTCAAAGGAAATGGCATCAGCAGGACTCTGGAATGTAAGGCCAAACTTTCTGTCTTCTACTCGCCAGTGATGGAAGATGGGATTCACCTTGTTGTACACTAAGCCCCTCTGCACTGCACACTCCAGCACCGGCTGCAGACACAAACAGCATATGTGACTACAACAATAACCCCACCCACCTCCACACAGACACATAACTTCAGTCTTTAGGTGGTGTTGCACCAAAGACAGCCATAACACACGCACACACTCACTGCTCGGTCTCGCAGCCTTTCCCCACGTATGATGTACTCTCTCCGCCCCCTGGCATCGTGACTCCGCCCCTTACATATGACCACGTGACTGAGGCCGCCACCTCCAAGGGGCACCCAACCGCCGCTGGAGTCGTCACGTGTCATCACCACGGCACGAACACGCACACTGCCAGGGAAACCAAGAGAGTCAGGCAAGGCCCAGATGATGATGATGATGATTTACAGCATCACATGGATCCCTCAACAACATATCAATATATATATATATATATATACACATACATACAGGACTGTCTCAGAAAATTAGAATATTGTGAAAAAGTTCTTCATTTCCTGTAATACAATTAAAAATCATGAAATGTCATACATTCTGGATTCAGTACAAATCAACTGAAATATTGCCTTTTATTGTTTCAATATCGCTGATTATGGCCTACAGCTTAAGAAAACTCAAAAATCCCATCTCAAAATATTAAAATATTTCCTCAGACCAAGTAAAAAAAATTATAACAGCAAAACAAAATCAAACATTTGAAAATGTCCATTAATGCACTCAGTACTTGGTTGGGAATC
>JBAMHV010000009.1:6249702-6262908 GCA_037177535.1 Pseudomugil gertrudae | reverse complement strand
TATAAGTGGGAGATATTTAATTTAATCAAGACAACTGCTCTTTGGTTCCTAATAGATCCATCCTCAGCAAGACTAAAAATATATTCCACTTGTAAAACTTGACTGAATAAGTTTAGAAATGCAAAGTGCATTGAAAAGAATGAGAGCAGACACAAAAAAAGCATTTTCTGTTAGAGATTATTTTTTCACCTTTATTAAGAGCGTTCTTTTTACTTGGTTATGGCAGGTATACCAGAGAAACCACTTCTTGCAGCTTAGTGTGCTTCATTGCAATTAAAGGTTTCTATGTGCTGAATGATGGTGTGTTTTTTATACATTGTATGCCTAAAAGTATCAGAATAATTTTTAAAATGAATTTTAATACAGGATTTCATGCAGCAAGCATTTATTTTGAACAAAGGATTTTGTTTTTGTTGCCATCTCCCCTTTTCTCTCCATTTTGTCATCTCCTGCAAATCTGTGTTTTTTAAGGCCTAGTTGGGTTTCAGGGCTCTATTAAAAGTTCAAAGGCAGCATTTACTACTGTAACTGGAGCTAGTCTGCACTGAGGCTTTTCACTAATGAGTTCGCAGCATACACTCCATACATTTGCAAAGCAGACACACACATACACACATATCTGGAGTCAGGCAACACGTGTTGCAGTCATGGAGGCCACAGCAATATTCCTCATCATTAGTAGGTCATTATTACAGTGATTGAGTCTTTTTGAGCCAAATGATCTTTCAGAAACCTCACTTTATAAACCTTTCAGCACCACAATTCTGTTTTTCTCCTTGTGTTAAATTCCAAATTATATTTAAAGCATTCTTAATCAGGAACTGGAAAGTGTAATCTTACCATCATATCAATGTTCAAAGCGGATATATATATAGTATATCCATCTATATATATATATATATAATGATATATAATGAGAAATAATTATTTGTATGAATGAAAGAGGCGTTGTAACATGACAGCTGAAAAATCCCACCATACTGTAACAGTTGAAGCTATTTCTCACGTCACGTGACCAATATAAAATTTAAGAAAAATTACTATTATTATACTACTGTTGACCTTTAAAAAAAAAGAAATCTACATAAGGTCTGAGCGTTGAGGAATATCGGAATAAATTGACAGAAAGAAATCCAGGAGAGAAATGTCATAATGGGAGGAGGGAGGGAGAATGAGACGTATCAATGAACGCGCCCATTCGCCATCAGAGGCCTTGGCTGGCATTCTTGCAAAATAAATAAATAAATAAATAAAGTGCATTCGCTATTCAGCTGAATAATTCAGCACCGCAGTTCGACATGTGCATTTATTTCTTTATCTTTAAGTCTAAATGTATGTTATTGTCATCCTCTGTCCCTTCTCATTATTAGATATGTTATATTTTTATGAATGGGACGGAACCAGATCGGATTCATGGGAACATTGCTCTGAGAAGCATCTCACCGGGAAACGTTTAGGGCCTAAATAACAAGGTAATGTAGGGGAAAAAAGGTGACGGAATAAAAAGAGAAAGAGAAAAAGGAGTGGGTGAGAATGGAAACGAGAGATGGGGGAGGGGCCGATTAGAAAAGGGAAGAAGGAGAGGAGGGGTGAGGATGAGGGAGAGAGGGAGAGAAAAATCACATTTCATTCATAAAGTTTGGCTTTAAAAATCATAATGAAACCCCGAGACACGTTGATAAAAATCACAACGCCTCCATCCCTCCCTCATTTTGCCCTGAATGACGCGATGTTGGCCTAAAACTCGCCACATTTGGCTTTTTTTCTCCATCTTCTCAGCACATTTTACACAACCAGCCACCGCCAAAGCAGCATCTTTCAGCTGTTTTTGCACATTTCCCCGCTGTGTGTCTTTGCATTTATCACACATTGGATATATCGGAAATGGGGTGTATGCTGTTGATTCAGGACTACGTAATGGTGTTTTTATTCCCGCTGAGCAGTCCGTGTGTAACGGACACCTCTTTTGGGCGGATTGCTGAACACATATGAACAATGTTAAAATAAAAATGTAAGGACTTACTCGCCCTCCATGGCTCGGTGTTGCCCGCCGCTTGCAGCAGCCCACCCCAGGGTCTCCTCTCTCCCTCTTTTTATCCTCCTTTCAGGAAACACTCACTCACATCCTCTCTCCATCTGCTCTCATTTTCCTAATCTTCCTCTCTCTTCCTCCGTCTCTCTCTCTCCACCTTGATGTCGTTTCGGTGTATCAGGATAGGCTTGAGGTTGCAGCAGCCATTTTCCGCTGGCAGCATCCTCCCTCTCTCCCTCTCCTTCCCTCCCACCCCCCTCCGTCCCTATCACTCCCTCTCTTATTCCTGCCCTGTACCAGCACATCCGCACTAATCATTGACAGCATTTAGGATTTGTCAATGTAACCAAGCGATTTGAAATCATTGACAAGGCTCAGTGGTGTGGGCGGTGAATGGGGAAGCTGGTAAACCATCAATGACCTCTGGTTTATCCCCTGATAATGATCTGGAAATCTTTTTTTAATGTAAAAGGTGGAAATATTTAACCTCTAAAGAGGCTCTTCTATGAACTTTTATCTTATTTTATTTTTTTTAACTCACAAAATAGTTTTACTCCTGAAATATCCAGTAAAATATTTAAGTAACATTATTTATATATGTTTATGGGGTCTGATCTGGTTGTTTTCAGCACCATGGACAGCAACCTGTACGCCTTCAATAATGCGCTATCTTCTGCGCATGCGCACTCCGCACTCAGCTTAGTTTCAGTTTTGCATTGATTTGTTCTCAGGTTTTTAAACCTACCTGGTGTTTGCACACTTTTTAAGACAAGCAGCTAAGAATGAGACTTTTCCCCCCAAACTTCTGCAGTAACTTAGAGTTTCCACAACCGTAACACACCGATTAAGCTCAGATCCTGCTCAGGATGCAAAACCAAAGAAAAAAAACAATCATGTTGGGCAGAAAATGTTTGTGTTGTTCAGTCATATTGTTACTGGTGAGGTGAGCAGCTTACACCAGGAACATATGACATTTCAATGTTAAAATGAGGATGTGAATGTATTCTCCAGCACCAAGGACAGTTCCTTTATTCTGCAAACTAAATCCATCTGAAAATTTATTTTAACTATAGAACTTAAACTTTATTATCTCTGACAGGTTAAAAGATGTTCGGACAACGGTGAAAAAACTGAAATCAGCAGTAACTGATAAGAAAACCTCAGCTTTGTTTGCTCCTCAGGTGCTCAGAAACAGCGTCTCAAAGCTGAGATTACACCGTTTGGTGTGAATGTGAAGAACCAGTTTGGCTTGTATTTTACACACTTCTGCAGAGTTAGGCAAGGCAAGTTTATTTATATAGCACCTTTCATGTACAGGACAGCTCAAAGCGCTTTACATTGAAACAGGAAGAAATTACAAAAATAAACAGAAAAATAAAGAAGCTAATTATAAGTATCATTAAGAGTGGCTAAATGTAGCTAAACACTAACTGTAACAATAAAAATTACAAATATATACAGAAAAATAAGACGCTAGCACTACTAATTGTAAGTATCACCAGCAGTGGCTATATGTAACTATCTAGCACCACTAATTCCACTAACTGTAACTTTCTGTATTCAGATACAATCCAAGGTTACATAGAGAGACAAACACGACATACAGAACTGGACAGTACTTAAGTAAGATCACAATGCTGGTAAAAGTATAACAAGATACATCATACAATTAGTAAGACTGCTTGAAGATTTGGGTGGTTTCATCACATCCTCAACAGATTTTTAGTCCCAAAGGTAACCGGACATGTACGTAATCAAACCAGGATATCTAAATATTATATTTACGTATGTAAACTGTGTTATAAGTGTGTGAGAAGCAAAAATGTGTATTTCTTAAGCATCATCAGCTAATTTGAAGGCGCAGCTGGAGCCAAGGAGAATCTATAAAAACACGTCACAAAGTGGTGTCTTCCTCCTGGAAGCGGTCAGTGAAGATGAAGATATACGAGAGAGGAAGAGGAACATCACACAAAGAGGCTGAGAGTGAAAAGTTCACCAGTGAATCGCAACAACAATGTAAAATACACAGCCTCCATTTGGGATTTTTAACTAGTAAATCAGAGAGAAATCTACAGAATTAGCAACTTTTAACACGGTGAAGCCCAAAAACCTATTTATCCTCATCATCGATGAAGAGTCTGATGATTTTCCAGCCGTACATTTAGAGCTGCAAGATGACAGATTAGACTTACCGTCCGTCAGGGAGGCAAACACTGTGTTCCTTAGTGCTCTGTTCAGCTTTAAAGCTACAACACAGAGAAGTCTAAAAACAAAGCCTCAATGTTATCCATGACATTTTGTAAACCATCAACTAGAATAAATCATAATAAATAAACAGAATAAAACTGGTGTGCCAAACGCCATGTTTTTCCACACACACAAACACAACGCAGTGAGGAAGGCCCTTATATCGGCATTACAGGACTGGAAGAGCAGAGGTCTGCATAGTTCTCTTACTTTCTTTTGTATTTAGACATCATTTGTTTTCTGAATAAAACATTTAATCCCAATTAAACTGCATCTACTAATTTCACCAGGATTAAATGTAGAGCGAGAGAGCCTCCGTAGATCATTATGCAACTAAAAATGATCTATGGAAGTAAAAATAAAAAGTAATGCAGTCATTGAGAAGACCCATTTTCTTTATTTTTTTATTTCAGACAAGCTTTTGCATCAGTGAGATGAAGTTAACAATCAGGGGAAGGATGAGCATAAAAAAACTAACATTAAATGGGAGTTTTTCAGATGAATGGATACAGTTGTGTAAGCATACCCTGTATAAATCTAACTGAGTGGTTGCCTGTAGACACGGGGACATCAAAAAGGTCCAAGATGTAGTTTTTCTGACCTATAAAAAGCTTCATTTTAATGTATAACACAGGAATCATGAACAAATGAATGACCAGCAAGGAGAGCCTCAAACGTCTCGACTCTTTCAGCTTAAAGTGAAAACCACATCCCAGACGGAAAAGCTTCCAGATACATTTAGGAGAACAGGGAACATATTAATACATGTTTAAATCCACCATGTTGGTCATATCTCAGCTGACTGGATGTATCCCGGATCACTTGTCTGAGTGTGTACATGAGTGTTCCTGGAGGCGGATTACACAATCATTTCCAGCTGTCGTGCGTATTCGATGACCTGTTCTGCCAGCTCCGTGGAGGGGATGGACACTTCTTCTGTCCGCTGCTGCTGACTGGAAAAAGAGTAATAGCCATCTGGGCTCTGAGTCCAACCTCTCTGAAACGAAACACGACAAAATATTTTTATTTTATTTTTTTTTACCTTTATTTTACCAGGTCAGTCCCATTGAGACGCAAAGATCTCTTTTTCAAGGGGAGCCTGGCCAAGATAGCAGCCTAAAACGTTACATTTCAAATTTACAATGAACAAAGTAAAAACATTCAATATACAACAATTTACATACAAGATAAAAACTGATGATATAAAACAATATAATTAAATTTGGGCATTCAAAAGTGGCAAGTGCAGGAGCGATATGAGACAGTTTCCCAATCCTTTAGAATCCTATATGAAGAATAACTACTCGAGACAACCACTTTAACTCAGTCTGCTACTAAGCATGCAGCTTTATTTCAATGTGGATGCACAAACCTTCTTGGCGTACTCTGTCATCTTCTTTGGGGAGCTGAAGAAAAGCACCCTGGTCGCTTCACCGAACTGAATCTGCTCGTACGCTTTCTCTATGCAACCAGCGATCTCGTCACTGGAAAAGAACAGAAAGTAGATGACAGATTAATCTGAAGTAATCTGAAATAAAAAGAATCGGGTGAGGAGGGTCAGCATAAGGCTTCACTTTTAAATAGGTCTGTCACAATCATTTTAGTTTGTTTCTCTCTGTCACAAAGACTGAAGGACAACTGGTTTTTATAAAGTGAATCATCATAAAAGAGGCAGCGGTGCCTTTGCCTACAATCTTTCACAAATTTTTAGCCCAGGGTACTAGTAAGTACTAGCAAGCGCAGAGCAAACCAGAGATTTAGAAGTGGAAAAAAATGGTCATTTTGTTCTCATGAGTGTGAAAGGGAGGACTAGCTCTCACCGCATCATGTACACAGAAGCTCAGATATTACTCTGAAACCCTGGATGAGCAAAAACTGATCATTCACATCAAGCCAGATGTTCTTTAGAAATTCATTTATGATGATCTTTGAAAGAACGAACTTAAAATTATTATATTACTGACGTCCATCACTTATCATTTATCACAATAATTTGAGAAAATCGTAAAATTAGTGACAAGCTGACATTTAAACAATAAATCATTTTAAGTTTTGTTTTTCAAAGTTTAGTCAAAGTCAAAATAATTAAATATGACAACATTTTAATTTGCTTAAAAGGGTATTGACTAGCCATTATTTACCAGGTATTTACCTGCATAAAAATATTTTCTTACACATGTGAAAACGTGCTTTTTCATAAGGAAATCAAAAATCCACAAACAATTTTGGAGACAAGTCTAAAAATTACAATAGAGATGTTTATGTATTGATCCTTACCGAATTGTGTCAAGCAGAATATCAATAAAAAAAGTATAACTTTCAGCTGGGATGTTGCCTTTAGCAAGGAATACCTTGTTGTAGCTTCCCTCCATCAAGTACTGAAATAGAGAGGAGAGAATTAAAACTAATAGTACTACTAATAATAACTTGACATCAATGACTAAATAAATTTATTACACATTCACTACACATCTGAACACTGGTGGTGGTAGTAGGTTAAAAATGAAGTCACAGTTGTCTTAGGGGTAAAACAGCATCTCCAAACATTTAAATCCATAAACCCGTGTAGTAAACGCTGCAGGTAAGGTGTGTAAAACAAGCTTTTTACTTACTTAAAATATTTTTATTAATTTAAACATGCTGACTTAATAAGGGCAGGGTGGTACTATTAAATTAAACAACATTCACTGAAATTGGGTGATTATCGTTTACAACACTGGAACAAAAAAATATGTTTAGTCCATAAAGCACCTGCTCTAAAGAGACTGGGTGTCTGATGTAAACGTTGGTCTGAATATCTCTGGCACTCAGTCTCTCAAGTTCTGTGTGAAACTCAGACAGACGGTTCTGTGAGAGCAGGAAGAGCAGATTCAGTCCAAGTAACTGATGCATGTAGGCAGCTTCAGGCAGTTCATCCCTTAGTGGCACATTTTAAAAAGAAAAAAGAAAGAGGTGTTAAATTAATATAACAAACAGTGGGGAAAAAACTATGATGACACAAAAGAGTCAAATGAGACCTTACTTGTAATCAAAGTAGTAGCATTTCAGCTGAGCCATGTATCTCTCAAAGGATGGGATGTCCTTCTTGAGGATGCTCCATAAGGCTCCAATCTCAAGGACATCACCTGAAACACAGACACAAACTGACTTTAGGAGACGTCCATTTATTTTAATAAGTAGCTAAATACTTTCTACTTTCTTATACTACATTCAGAACTAGTTTGAGCTCATTTGTTCATACTCACGAGCTAAAATGAGCTGCTGTTTGGTTCGTGCAGGTCCACCTGTAGGTAAGAAATTCAGCTCAAGTAGGGAAACCTGTGAAAAAAAGTTTGATTTAAAAGTTAATCTGTGGGATGATAACTGTGTACAAAAAATCTGAAAAATAAAACATGACACAAATTACTATTATAATATTAGTTACATCATATTAGCATTAAAAAGAAATAAGACTTAATTCAATTGTTTAAACTCGTACTGCTGTATACGGTGTTAGCAACTAAACCTGATTTGTTTCCTTTACTGCGGTAAAAGACTTTTTAAAAAGTGCTAATAATAACGAATATCTTAAAATGAACGAGTAAAAATGAAAAAATGCCGCTGTGGCTAAATTAAAAACGTTTTTAAAGCTTATGTTAATAGAACATTAGCACAACATTAGCCAGCTAGCCAGACTGAGTTAGCTGATTTAGCTACCTGGGCTAACAGCTACGTGTTTTAAAGGGTAAAAATAATATTTTTAAACACATACAATTTTAAAAAATATTATATTACTTTACCTTCAGTTTACTCAGAAGTTCGCCACATTTGCTCAGGTTTGGGTTTTTCTTATTCCACTCTGTCTTGAGTGTTTCATAGAGCCCCGCAGTCTCTTTTAACGCCATGGTGAATCTGCAAAATGTACGACACCGGCCACCGTAATACGGCAAAGGGCTGTCGTAAAACATTCGCGCTGTCGTAAATGGTTTCTACCCGAGTTTCGACCCACAGTCGATCAAGATGGCGGCGTACGGAGAAGAGAGGTGGCTAAAAGATTTACCAAACCATGCTATTTTCCAAACGATACGGGACCAGCTCGATTTGGAAGCCAAATCAAACGAAAAGGGGAACAGTAAGAACCTCGCGTTTTGTTTGGGCGGAGACTTTTTTGTGTGGAACGAAGCAGACCGCGTGTTTTACACGACGAACTTGCGACAGTTGAACTCGGATGAGAGTGAAAGTAGCGGGAAGTATCAGACGCTGCTGTGCATCAACCCTCCTCTCTTTGAGGTTTGCCAGGTGCTGCTTAGCCCAACGCAGCACCTGGTCGCGCTGGTCGGTCAGCGGGGCGTGTCGGTTCTGGAGCTTCCTCAGCGGTGGGGCAAGAAGTCCGAGTTTCAGGGCGGACGGGACGAAGTGAACTGCAGAACCATCCCGGTAGCGGAGCGCTTCTTCACCAGCTCGCCTTCGGTCAAGCTGCGACAGGCGGCTTGGTACCCCAGCGAGACCGACGACCCGCATGTGGTGCTGCTTACATCCGACAACACCATCAGGTTTTACGCTCTACAGTCGCCTCAGACGCCGACCAAAGTCCTGCCGGTGTCGCAGACGGAGGATGACAGCAGCATCCACCCCCCTGCCAGATCCTATGCAGCATCTCTTGGAGAAATAGCTGTTGCGTTTGATTTCGGGCCAGTTTGCCCTCCTCCTCGACAGCTAGCAGCGCTGTGTTCCAAAGAACAACTGGTCTACCCTCTGTACATCCTCTACGAAAATGGGGAGACCTATGTGAGCTACACAAGCCTGGCCAACAGTGTGAGTTTCAGTAAACCCACCGGACCCCTTCCCATGTATCCCGCTGCAGAGGATAACTACGGCTATGATGCTTGTGCCATCTTGTGCTTGCCATGCATCCCTAGCATCCTGGTCATTGCCACGGAGACGGGCACCCTGTACCACTGCGTGGTGCTGGAGTATGAAGAAGAGGAAGAGACCAGGGCGGTGGAAAAGTGGATCCGAGGCACAGAGGCAGTGCCAGCCCTCTATGTCTTTGAATGTGTTGAGCTTGAGCTAACACTCAAAGTAGCTACAGGAGAGGAAGAGGAGCCTCAAGAGTTTGACTTCACCTGTCCGATCCGACTGCATAGAGACCCTCTGTGTCAGCACAGGTATCACTGTACCCATGAAGCCGGCGTGCACAGTGTGGGTCTGATCTGGGTCAACAAGCTGCAGAAGTTCCTCCAGTCAAACGAGGAGGAAAAGGACGGTCTGCAGGAGCTGGCTGCTGAGAGGCGCTGCATTGTAGAACACATTGTTTGCACTAGACCACTACTAACCAGTCAGTCATCTCCCATTCATGGATTTTTGATTGTGTCTGACCTCTCCTTGGGTGCCACTATGATTTGCATCACTGGCACTTACGAGTGTATTATTCTGCCCTTGCTGAGCTCCATTCGCCCTCCTTCCCCTCCCTTACTCTGCTCCCACCCAGGCTCGGGTTTTGCTAGCTCCCCTCTGCGTGGACTGGCCGACGACTCCTTCGAGCAACACATCCGCAACATTCTCGCACGGAGCTCCACCAATCCCCTCGTGCTCAAGGCTGGGGACAAGGACACGTCGCCGCCACCTCCAGAGTGTCTGCAGCTGCTCAGCAGAGCCACGCAGGTCTTCCGTGAAGAGTACGTTTTGAAACAGGACATGGCTCGCGAGGAGATGCAAAGGAGGGTGAAGCTCCTGACAGGCCAGAAAAACAAACAGCTGGAGGAGCTGACACTGTGCAGGGAGGAGAAGAGGAGCTTAAGAGAGGCGGCAGAGAGATTAGCTGATAAATATGAAGATGCAAAGTACGGCCAGGAAAGCATCATGAACAGGGTTAAAAAAGTTCTGTGCAGCCTGCAAAACCAGCTGCCCGTCCTATCAAACAGCGAAAGGGACATGAAGAAGGAGCTGCAGACCATCAGCGATCAACTCAAACACCTGAACAACTGCATCAGACAGGTGAACATGAAGACGGAGTACCAGAAAACACAAGTTGACACGGATCTGTGTGCATCCAGAACGACGGTGTCGCTCAACGCCCATCAGAAGAGGGTCGTTCAGGACGTCCTCAGAGAGCAGGGACAGCAAATCGGTGATATGCTGAAGCAAATCAAAGATGTTAAAAATCATTTCAGTTTCTGAAGCTCCCGGGATGTTTTCTGGGGAAATATTTCACTAAATACTGGTTTCCTTTCTGCTTGTGTGACATCCAGTCTGTGTTTTACCTTCATGTGATGACTGGCTGTTTGGATTTATTTTGCATACTCGTGTAACTTTGTTTTTGATACAAACTACTTATTGGTTTAGTAAAAGGAGTGTCGTGTTTATTTGACTCACCGCAGCAGAATAAGTCATGTAGAGACAGACGGGAGTGAAAGAAACACATTTAATGTGCTTTGTTGATTCTTTTTTCGGGGGGTTTAAATAAATAAACTTTTCTGTAGATGTCCTTGTTTATTTTACATTCTGACATTTAAAGAAAATGCAAAAAAACAACTTAAAATCAGGTTTTATTTCACTGTTAAGTATAATTTGTCATTTGCAAATGTTAAGCTGTAATTTGTACAATATAATTAATTTTTCTGTATTTAGAACAACAGATTAAAGTAAAGAGTCTGAAAAGGAGCCGATCAAGCAAAACCAACTCTTACCTCCTTTGTAATCATAATTTTATCTCCCTTACAGATGTTACATTCATCCTTTGTCAGTTTAAAAAGCATTTAGAAAATAATAAATATAGACATGTATGTATACATCTACATATATACATAATACCCAAACCCCTCCCATACTACTCCAGTTTATCATGATCAATAGTATAAACATAAATCATTCCAAAGACTATAAAACCACAGTTTAAGCATGTAAAGGTGCTAATTAACCCTTTTAGTACCATAATGCATAAACAAAGATGGTTGTATGAAGTAGGAGTTATTACTACTAAAAAGGTTAAAGTAAGAAATGTGAGTCCTTTTTCCCCACATGGAGTTTAACCTCCTTTCTGCCACTTCTCAGAGGCGTGGGTTTGCCTTTTTGCTTTAGACCTGATTGTTTTTCCATCTCTATTAAAACAACTCATCACAATAACACAACAGGTCAAGTTTCCATGTTTTTTCCCATAAAGTGTGTTTTAAAATGTGTTTTCATCAATGGAAAGTGATATGAACTTGACCTAAAAAAACAGGAACATCTTAGCAGAGCTGCAGGCAAACAGTGATTCTGACTTCATGTTTTAAATAATATAAGAGCAACAGACTTTTTATTTGTTAGAAAATATTGTTTTAGACACATGAGATTTGCTCATATCATGATGAGTCACACAGGAAATGTTTCCCTGAAGCTGCTGCCTCCTTTCTGCCATCTACAGCTGGAATCTGTAACGTGCAGCAGGACAAGCTGGACTCCTTCATCCACCAGATGTCACCCCTCCACAAACATGTTCATTTCCTTTCCACCTCAGGTTTGCTTGTGAGGAATTCCCCACTATGCCTCGGTGACGTATGAGGAGACCCCGGTTTTGTTGAGTAAGCTTGGTTGTTGGGGATCCCTGGTGATGATGTGGGTTGTGCACTGAAATCTGACCCTATGGTTCCTCTCGCTTTGGCTGTATCTCTATCTGAGCAACAACTATTAGAAGTGATTTATGACAAAGCATTGCTAAATATGTAACAGGGAGGCATTGTTCAAACTGCCGTGGGGCTTTTTAAAAACTCTGCTCTCTAAAATAGTGTTACTTTTGACTTTAAAATACAGGAAAAACACTGCTAACCAAGAAGCTATATGATGATGTTTTTTGGAATTTCTTTTCACACATTACCTCCATTTTTCTGAGGAGGATGCCGTTTTCAGCAGGTCTTGCTGAGGAAACTTCCAAATACAGAGATGTTGTTCCATAAAGTTACAGCGTTTGGATCCTGAGGAAACTTAGCAGACCCTAGGAAAGGAGATATTAATAACTCCTGGGCCAACCCACCACATTCTTTACATGTGAGTCACTGTAAGCCAGAGAGCGAGGAGGAAAGGGCCGGATCGCCTCTGTTTCTCATTTATGTTAAATCCTACGCAGAGTTTTATAAATGAGCACACTGGCCTTTGCCTTCAGACCTTCAGAGACTTTGTGTTTGAAACCTGTGGATAAAACCTCTTAGTATTGTGTATAGCTTCGCTAACTTTGAGCTTGGTTTTGGTTTGTTTTAGCTCTGGTTGTATCCTTGTGCCTGTGAATGCACAGGCAAAATCATAACTGCAAGACTAGACTGGAACTAAACAGAGTACAGTGTGTGGGTGTGTGTGTGTGTGTGTGAAAGAGAGAGAGGCAGAAAAAAGATGGTGGGCATGAGAGGATGCCTCGGAAAATGGTGGTATGAGGAGCCGGTAGAGGACAGTGTGAGTCACTGTTTATATGTTCTGTCACCAAGAGACCGAGTGAGCCAGACGGAGCAGAAAACCATGTGAAATGAGGAACTTAAATCAAAGCGAAGACGGGTCACAGTCAGGGGATTTTATTTGTTTTCACCCATAGTTAACAGTTTGTGGAGCTGTGTACAGTAGTCAGTAATACGGCAGTCGTTCAGTCTAAGTGAAACATAAATCCCAGCTTAAAATGTTCTTAAATGCATCTGAGCGTTCACTCCTTTACATACAAACAAAGAAAAACAATAATAATTACAAAAATAGTGTGTGAAGCTTGCACAAACCTGTGGCATGAAAAGCAAAATACATCCAGGTTAGTAAATCTGTGCTGCTACTGTGAGTAAAAAATGACTATAAACATTATTTCAGCTGAGCAAATAAAGAGGTGATAAGAAAATAATGAACTTCCACATCAATAAGAAGAAAATAATGAACTTCCACATCAATAAGAAGAAAATAATGAACTTCCACATCAATAAGAAGAAAATAATGAACTT
>JBAMHV010000009.1:6219542-6247624 GCA_037177535.1 Pseudomugil gertrudae | reverse complement strand
GAATATTTTAGCCCGGATTGTTTTGTGTTATTTCACTTTGTAAATAAATCACTGTTAACTTTTACTCATTGCCATTTATTTTATTTTATTTGTGTTGTGACCCCCTTTTAAGCCCTTGACTCCATGGGGGTCGTAACATTCACTTATCGAGGCTCCATAGATCCCAGTAGTTTGGATGTAATCCATGACATCTGTTTAAGTTTATGTTGTGGTCTTTACAGCACAAAAAGCCAAACTTTCAGCATATTTCCTTTCTTTTAGATACTTCAAACCAGAGCCAGCAACAGGAAAATAAGTTAAACTTGTTAGTTGCTCATGACGATTGATTGAATTAATGGGTTACTCGGGGGTATGAGGTAAACAGATGATGATCACGATGGCAGTGATTTCTCAACAGTACATTCCTCCAGATGTGCTAACAAAGTCTTGGTATAGTTTCTGTTCTTGATTAAGCTTTTATTGCTGCTGAGTCCTGCTGCCAAGTGTTATTGTGACAGAGCGAGCGGGTCCCATGGGTTAGCCAGGCGTGCCAAAGAGATGAGTTTGTGATGATTAGGGATATGTGTCTCTGCAGAGCCCACCCTCCCATGTCCTCTCCTCACCTTTCTTACCACGCTCACCTCGGCTCACTCTCTGCTTGGCCCCGGATAGGATACCCGGCGTGTCGATGATGCTAATACTCTCCAGGACCTGATTGGGCATCTGGGCACACTGGAACCTGGTTGCAAAAGGGACAAAAGTCAAATCAAGAGTAATTTTTGATTGAAACACTCTCAGTGGGGATATGAAGTGAAAATAATCAACTGTGATCTGAAAAAGGAGCATTTTGGCTTATTTTTTTAATTTGCAGGGCCCAACACGCCCTCTCCCTCCCACTGCAGGGCCATTGTGTGCAAGCAGGTCTCTCAATGCTCTGGGTTTCCTAAAGGAAAATGACCATTACTGCCAGAATCAAACAATAAGTCCTGCTAACGACGTGAGGCTTAGAACAACAACGCTGCTTCCTGTAGTTTAAGAGCCTAACGAGCCCACCGGCTTTAGAACAGGAAGTCAACACTAAAATGGAGACGCAATAGCCTTCACAAACACACCCTGCTGATGGAAAGAGGGTCCCTGCTGGGAAACATGGGTCAGAAGCGCTTCTCGTGGCCTCCAATCCTCAGGGTTCTGCAGATCTAAACATAAAGCTGCTTCTTTGGTTTACAGTGGAAAAACAAACGGCCTTGGCAGTCCAGTCATGGTAGAACAGGCTGGTTTTAAAAAGTCTCTCTGTGACCTGAAGGACCCGTCCCTGACCTCAGGCCCTGTGAGCTGACCTCTTTGAACTTGTGCACATTGCAGTTCACGTCTGAGTGCATGATCTTTCATCAACCTCTCGAGTGATATCGCTCCCTTTCTCCGTTTTCCACAAATAAGGCAAGTGCCGCCTCACTCACAAATTTGGCACCAGCGCTTGAAATTCCAACGAGCTAAAACACTTTCCGCCTCCTTCCCTGCTTTCCCTCCTCGGGCTCTCGCACTGTTGGTGCTGATATCAAACTGGCATCCTCAGTGGAAACATTACAATACTCCTGTTCTCACCTGTTCAGGAAGGTGTTCCCGAATGGGTTGAGCTTGCGGAAGGGCTTGTTGGGGTCTACAATGAGGGCGTTTCCTGGGATAACTCCCTCCACTTCCCCATGCATGATGGCAGTGAAGCAGTCAGTGGTGGGTTCGGGTCCCACCCTGCTCCCAGGAATGTCTTGCTCCAGGAGATACCTGTCGATCACACACATCTTTTGTTTATTTGTACAAAATCTGAGGCGAAATGATGCAAAGCAGGGTCTTACTTGATGAAGGTGGTCTTTCCAGTAGAGTATTGTCCCACAACCAGCACCATGGGTTTGTTATCAAAATCTGCATCTTCCAGGCTGGGAGAGTGGAAGTCATGGAAACCGTAATACTGCTCCAGAGGCAACAGCTTCTTACGGTACAGGGATTTTAACCCCTCTGTCACAGTGCGGACCACTTCAGGCGCCTTCTTCACATTTTTTCTCCCCCAGCGTGACATTATGATTGACTAATGGGATAACGGTTGTTTGAAGATGTATTTCCTGTCTCTGAATCAGGGAAAACCTTCAGATGTTTCCTGTATTTATGCGAAGGCTGCTCACTTGTCCTTGAGACCTCTTCTGCACACACCGAGGGGATGATAGGGCTGGGTCTTTGTTTGAAGCTCCTGCAAAGCTGACAACCTTTAGCCCCTGAAATGATTACAATGAAAAGGCAGGCAACAGATTTAAAAAAAAGCTAATAAACGTAGCAAAAGAAATCTTTGGTGATGAAAGGCGGCCACAGAGTAAGGAAGTGGAATCTGAAGGAAAAAACCACACTAGAAGTCTGCCAAGCGTTGTCAGTACTCGCCTGGAAAAAGTTGCTGTTCACTTAGGAAAACTTGCAAACCCTGCCCTGCATGAGGATTTGCACAAGCACAGCTCATTTCTTTACAGTAAAATGAGTAAGACGTCCTTTACCCCCCCTGTACCCCCTGTTCAGTCAAACATGAAACACATCCATGACTTGTTCATGTAAAGACTTTCAGAGCTAATCTTTATACAAAAAAAACAGATCAAACTCTTCAGAATCACCTTTTTCAACCTCTAGTTTACATAAACTGGATTATGAGGCATAACTGATTATAGTAGCAGTCTATCAGAAAGGTGAGCTACGTGTCAGGAGATGGGAGTTCATCTGTGTAAATCCTGTTTTTAACTGGCTTTTTATAAAGAAAGGAAAATGTTCCCAGAGGAGAACAAGCAGCACAATCCTAACATGTCACAAGACCAATGTGGAAAGGGCAAACCCTGCAGAGGCATTTAATGTGACTAACTTACTAAAAGTTTAGTAAACTTTATTCATAAGATCAGAGATTCGGTTACTGACTGAGGATCTAGGGTTAATGGATGGTGGAAAATACCTCGTGGGTTTCTGGATCACAACTGCAACGCAGGTTTGGACTTGGCTTGAGGAAAGTCATGTTTTAGCTACAGGGGGATTTTACTTTAATCAGCAAGAAGCAGCAGAAAAAAACATGATCTCAAAGCACCACTGAGCTTAGTTTCCTCTGTGTGGCGCAAACATGACTAAGCTGCATTTTTATATTCCCAAAAAACAACAAACAAAAGCATCGTCAACATTTAGTGCACCGATCATCTGGCTATAAAGTTTAAAAGGGAAGATTTACCAGGTTATAGTGGAGTCTTCTCCAGGCACTGTGCTCTCCTCCTCTTGCCCTCTGGAGTCTGGAAAATATTTTGACTGAAGGACACAAAGCTTCTGTATGGGTGTACCTCTGGCAGCAAATAGGAGCCCTCTGTGGAGCATCAACACAGCTAGAGTACAGGGGAGCTTTCTTCTACAGAGTTTAATACATTTCAGATGAGCTTGGGATCTGGCAGCGGTCCTGGGTTCTGCCTGCTGGACGAAAACAAAGCGCTGGTCAGAGGCACCACAGCTTTGCTTCTTTGAGCTTAACTGACCTCCTCTTGCAGGGATGGCTGGTAACACTGTGAGGCAGCACAAACAGAACAGGGATGAGCAGAGGTGTGGGCAGAGGGCGTAGACCTGGACTGGGGTGTGTGTGTGTGTGTGTGTGACGTAGTGCTTTACTCCTCCGTGCATGCTTTCTTACTGCGCCATGTTTTCCAAATGCCTTTTTTCTCTACAACAACATGCTATTTACGTACAGATGTGACAATATTCCCCCTCCGGTCCATCTAACGCTAAAGCATACAAACCATTTTTGTTTCCACTTCCATGCACACACACGCACACACACACACACACACACACACTTACACCATCCCATCCTGACTATCATGAAGTACAGTTGGTCATCATTAGTCATCTGAAGGAATTTACCCTCCAGCCAGACAATCACAGCTGGAAAAAGACCAGAGAATTCAAACTGGCTCATAAAAGAAGTGAGGTTTAATTTACAGTTTTACTAAATGTACATTTCTTTTTAAAAAGTGTCATTATACACAATAAATACAATACAAAATTAATCTGTAATACTATACTTCAAATTCTCTTCCGGTCTTTTTGTACATTATTATTGTTCCTTTTTTCCTCCATATCAATGCTTGTGCTGCGTTTGTGTTTGAATTGTCCACCAGGCCTTAGAAAAGTGACGGGAGGCAGGGATACAGCGGCAGAAGGGTGAAACAGACTGAAATCCTCATGTAAAACTGGCCTGACCCCTGCTGACTGAAATGAATAATGTCCTAACCTGCAGGGCAGGTGTGTGTGTGTGTGTGTGTGAAAACCTGATGTTACATTTCCATACATCCTCATTTACACCTTGACATCATGGTATAACAGTTTCAGAAAACAGTCTTCACAACTCAGTCTTTTTTGTTTTACCTAAAGATATGCAGGCAACATGAAGATGGAAACTATTTTGCCTTAAAACCAGCATAACTGCCCCTCAGTTATCGCATACATATAAATATCTAGACTGCATTTAGCATGTGCTGCTTGCATTTGTAAGGCAGCTTTATCTTCCAGCTAAGAGACAGATATGCAAGGTACCAGACACTGTATGCATTATAACCTCTTACAGTATCACACAGTTGTATTAGTTTCATTTATGACCCCAACAAGCTGCCTGATGCTCAATAAGAACCATGAACTACTGTGGATAGAAACCGGAGCTCGGGCCGCATGAAAGGAATGTAAAAAGACTGATAGAAAGAAAAGTGAAGAAGAAAGACAGAATTAAAGCACAGCCTTTGACAAATTAATCTTCTTACTAAAGCAAGTTTGACAGAACACAAACAAATGTAATGAATATTCAAGTCTGCAATTCACCGTTTGTACTTTTTACCACATTTATTCCACCAGAGGGCTACTTCAGACTGTAAATGACAAAGAAATGTCTGGACAATTCAAATGAACAAACAAAGCCAACACAGCTTGGCAGGGTTGTACAGTGATGCCCCCTTCCCTGCCTCCTAATGTAGCTCTTAGTGACCCCTTGTTAGCTCAGCCCAGGGCCGAGGGGCTGTTATCTGCTTTGAGTCTGGGGCACCAGGCTGCCGTTGTGGCCCCGGCCACCGACCTGAGGGTGCTGGGCCAAGGATGACGACGATGAAGCCGAAGAAGGGGCTGGGACTGAAGGTCTATGGGAAGAGGCTGCCAGATCTCCTGGGCGCTGACTTTGGTGTTGGTGGTGCCTGCTGTTGCCCCCTTTTATATGATGCCCGCGGGCAGGGGGCTCCTGTTGCAGATTTAAGATGCTGTCTATGGCACACTGCAGGTGCTCGTTCAGAGAGTCGTCCGGAGGGCTGCCGCTGGAGAAGCTGGCGTTATCCATGTCAGGGGAGTCAGACTTGCAGCGTTTGGCAGGAAGCAAAGAGTCTCGTGTAAAGGAGGACTCTGGTGAGGGAGGCCCAGGAGCGTGCTGGTCCGTCCTGAACGTCCCTCCAGTTCTGTGTCGGTTTTTACCACTCAACCTTTTGTATTTACTTACATCTGCCTCTTGGTCCGTGTGCTCTTCGCCTCTTTCCTTTGCCCCTTCCCGGAGCAGAGGGAGATGGTGCGGTGTGGTTTTCGTGCCACGGTTTAACACCTCGTTCATTCGCTCCAGCCCTTGCATTGTACTTCCTAAATGACCGGCTTCGTGGCTCAGCTCTGTGTGTGTGTGTAAGGCCTCCCTGTCTCTTTTCTCCACCTTCACACTGGCTATTACTGTCCGCTCTGAGGGAGGGCTGGAGCCCTCCATCCTGGGGGGTGATGGAGTAGTTCTGGGATAGGACAAACTGTCGTCCCCTCCACCCGGCACGCCAGGTCTGACCCGGGGGCTGACATTTTCCCGGTAGGTTTTTCGAAGGGGCAGTCGGCAGGTTGTCTGCGCGGGAGTGGCGGTGGAAGCGGGGTTGTGTTTGACCCCGCCCGAACTGTGGTGGTCCAACGTCCCATTCATCTGAGACGACGTGGATGACGACCATGTGTGAGAAGAGGAGGTGGAGGAGGACGATGATGGAGTTGAGCAATGGGGGACATTACCTCTCAGTGGTGGGGTACACTGAGTTGTTGCTACGGCAACTGAAAAGCCAGAAGAAGCAGTGCATACGGGGGACTGAGTTCTGATGACGGTAGAGGGAGGAGTCGATAAAGGACGGGACTTTGAGTGTGGAACAGCAGCTTCTGAATGAGGCTGAGCGTGATGCTGGGATGTGGACTGACTGCTCAGCTGAGGTTGAGGTGTGTGAACAGGATCCAGGGCAGTGTTGTGGACCACCTTGCTGAAACCCGTCTGATCCTGTTTGATCTTTAGCTTCAATCCGATTTTCCTGCGAGCCTCGTAGGTCTTTATAGGGGGTTTGCTGGTTCGCTGGGGGAGAGCGTCGTCGTCATCGCCGGCTTGGGAGTTGGAGGATGCGGAGGAAAAGCTGGATGACGATGCTGGAGCACGACTGAAAGTGGAGCTCTGGCTGGTCGGCTCGGCCGCTGGCTTGGTTGGTGCAGCTGGAGGACAGCTGGTGGACCAGGACACAGACGGACCACTTCCCCCTTGCTTGATGACCAGTTTGGTAGGAGGGAAACTTGAAAGGGGAGGAGGGGCAGGAGCTGGAGCAGGAGCAGGAACAGGAGCAGGAACGGGAACAGGAGCTGGAACTGGAGTGGGAGCCGGTGCAGAGGGAGACTTTGGGGCAACGTTGGGAACAGGAGCAGAGACAGGAGCTGGATGTACTGGAGCAGGGGCAGCAGCAGATGCACCTCCACCCACAGAGGGAAGCTCGGCTAGCGGTGGGTCTGCTTGGGATGAAACGACACTCTCCAACATGCGCACACTTGCCACAAACTCTTCTGCAAAGAAATAAAACATATCAATATCACACACCTGGTTTACACAGAGACAACCAGAAAATCCTGCGTAATTAAAGGAAATTCGAAGGTACCTGGTCTCTCCTTGGCCAAAATCCGGTCCTGACTCAAAGCAATCTTCTCCTCTTGAATGAACATCCTGTCAATCATCACCATCTCTGCCGAGGGGCCAAGTCTCTGCTCAGGTTCAAACACCAAACCATTTCAGTTCAAAATCAGTTGAGATGAAAGAGAACGCAGCTTACAACCATAATGCTAGTTTAGAAACTTACTTTTGACTCTGCAAAGAGCAGGTAACGATATTTATCCACCATGGCCTGGGTCCTATTTAGCAGCTGGCAGGACACCCTCTCAAATTCATCATCCACTGTAAGAATTCAAAATGTTTTTGCACGTGACACTAGACAGCATATGCAAAGTAACAGGACGTGTGGAAGATGCTACCTCTCTGATAATCTTGAGAGGAGTTGGCAGTTCCCTGGTAGAGATGGTAAGGCAGCAGTCTGTGCAGCGTGTCCTCAAAAGAGTGGAAAGGAGCACTGTAGTTGGGATGAAGCACTGAACCCTGATGTTTCCTTAGCTGTTCCAGCATCCTGTCGTGAAGTTTATATATAGAAAAAGTTGTTTTTTTAAAGTAGTCCCAAAGAAAACATAACATTAAAATAATCTGCAGCACTTACCTGGCTTCTTTGCTGGGCTCTGCACTGAAAGGCATTTTCATTGTCGTTGTCTGTGATGCGAACGGAGACAAAACTCGATGATTAAACGGTCGATATTAAAGAAAATCTTCATAAACGTGTGGTGACAGGCCGTTACCTGAGGTTGTACTGGAGCTGGGAGCTGTGGGGCAGGCATCTGAGTCAGAGTTGTTCCCAACACTTGGATCTTCATCCCACCTTTTCCCACACTCATCCCTCCAACTGAGCTGATCACTCCTGGCTTTGGCTGAACCTGTGCAGAGGTTTAAAAAGGAATAAGCTTTTATAAAATACGTTGGTCTTTTTTAACCCTCTTATGACCACCGGACGAAATTTTCATTCGTGCAAATACTTCAGGAATTACGGTACCGACGCTCCCGCTACGAATGTGTTACAAGCGTGCGACGACTCTCTGAATCTTGCCTGTGATTGGATGATCGTGGTGCAGGGGTCCTGCATTTTACCGTAATGACTACTGTGAGGTGAAGCGGTCCATTTTTCTGCTTTCTGGTGGTTTTTGAACCGTTAAAATACGTTAAATGGTTCGGATGTAATGATTTTATGAAATGTGCGTGCCACATTTCTGTCGTAAGAGGGTTAAAGTGAATAATGACACAAGTATGATAGCTTCCCCACAACAGGAGGAATAGTTCTGTAATGTTACCTACCTGTGAAGGCTGGGTAAGGCTGGCAGGAGTGACAGGTTGATTTACCATTGCTCCAGCTGGCCCTTGGGCTCCTGAGAATACCTGTAAGTCACTTGATGCTAAAGTAAAAAGGAAAAAATGAATTATAACTTTTCACGGTCTCTTTCTACTTTCTCGTCATAAACGGCGTCTCACCTGTGGCAGAGGCTTTGACAAGCACGGATGCCGGCTGTAGCATTGAAGGAAGCTGCGTCGGCGTCTCGGCGCTGGCTGATGATGTCATCACCATGTTTTCAACAGGCACATCTTGCTGGGAACTAAACTGACTGGTTGCTTGAGGATGAGGTTTGGCTTGGAACATGATGTTCTGCTGGACCTGGAAACACAGACAGGTCAGTTTGTACTTTTCCTTCATCTGGATAACCGGACACACGTTTTTATGCAGGGACGGTACCTGGTGCAGCTTCTCCAGCAGCTGTTTCTGCTGAGGTGAAGGCTGACTGATGGATGACAGAGTCTGAATTTGTGCTCCGACCAATTGCAGCTGGTGTTGTTGCCCAGCTGTCAAGCCCTGGATGGGAACTTGGCTTTTCACTATAGCGGTGGCACAAGCGCTAACGGGAGGTGCAGAAAACTGGTGCTGTGCTGGTGGTGCGGGAGGTGGCTTGGGCGCCTGCGACGCCGGAGGCATTTCCTGTTGATAGGGCGCAGGCTGCGAGGCAGGCCGAGGCAGAGGTTGAAGCTGAACTTGAATGTGTGCCTGTTGGGGTGGCGTTTGCTGCGGCTGGCCTTGTGGAGCAGGTATGGGAGATTCTGTGATTTGGTTGTGCACGATGAAGAGCGGAGGGTGAGATGAGGGCGTGCATGAGCGAGAGGGAGTTTGAGACTGGGGCTGAGGTTGAGAGGGAGGACGGGACTGCTGCTGATGGTGTGGTGACTGGATGTGCTGGCTCAGCATGAGAGGAGACTGGGAAGGCTGGGGACTTTCTGCCACTGGGGGCGTCGTGGCATGCGGGGTCATGGCCGATGAGGGGGACATGCCCTGAATCTTCAGAGGCTGCTGAGGTCCACTTGAGGGTACCTGTAGTAAAAACATATTAGGTGCTGTTTTCATTCAAGAATCCAAATATTTTAACAAAATAAAACGATGACAGAGTAGAAAAAAAGTTTTGCATGCACACATCTGATAAATACTACTCAAGAAAAGGATTCAAGATATAACACAATCTAGGTTTGGGTGACATGGCTTAATCACAGTTATTTAGAATAAGTTTTATAACATAACTACTTGTTTTCTCAAGGATCAAATAAAAATGCTGTGATTAAAAAGGTCTCCCAACCCCAGATTTACACAGACACAGATCAAAACAAAAGCAAAGAGTTAAGATTAAAAATCCAGAGGGCGATGAAGTAATAAAAGGACTCTGATCATTTTTATTATTTCAACTGTTTTTAGGGGGATTGCACATAGAAGAGAGTAACTGTGGAAATAGTGTTGATAAAAGAGAGATCTGTGAGAATGTGATGGTGAATCAGAAGGTGACCTGAAGCCATTTGGGAGGAGGATCAAGTAGATTTGGTTTGGGGGACATTGCATTGGTCAAACTGGGGATTAAAATAGGAATGAGAGTGTAAAGAAGAGGAGAAACCTGATTAGTCATCTGTAATTAAGCAGCAGATGAAGGAGAGTTTTTAGAGATTTGACTAAGCAGTTAGTGTTTAGATGCATTAAGGACTTTAATGTCTCTTTTGTTAAGCATGAACATGTTTTATATGCTGCTGCAAAATACACAGAATGAATGAAATGATTTCATGTGTTTTTCAACAATTAGTTTTAGTAAAAAAAAACAAGAATAAATAAAAATACTTTATAAACAGTGACACACACACAGGCATGGACATGTGGAATGATCAAGTAATGAAGCGACGTCAGAAAAGCACAGATGCTGCAAGCAAAGGAATTATTTAGCCTGTGAGAGCTGCGTAGTGAGAGCAATGACCTGCACAGGAGAAGAGCGGTGACAGGGAAAGGTAGGAAAAGCTAACATTACTGTGGCAGCAGCAGCGAGTGGGTGGGACTCAACACAAAGGGGCATTTCTACCTTTACCACTGCTGTCATGTGGGAGGGGCCGGGGGAAAGCCTGTGGCTCTGACCCACCCAAGAGTCAGTTAAATGGCTGTCATGGACAGCGGGGATCGCAGTGGTGATGTCGTTGCTGCTGACGATTACAGACGCTGGTACGCCCACAGAGGGGGTGGACTCATTCTCTGTTTGGTGGTGCTGCTCCTGACAGTACAATTACCATTTTAGGAGGGGAGGAAGGGGGGTTGGAGGGAATGGGGAATAAAATAGTAAACCAAGGAGGCCAAACCAAGATGTCACTCCATGCATGTTATCTACTTTTTAAAGACGATGTTAACACGTGTAAAGCAAAAAGAGAGAAGAGAGTAGATCACCGACCTGTTGTAGGAACATCTGCAGAGACTCCTGGCTCAGGATCATGCTTGAGCCCTGGTTGGTGAGCAATAACCTCCCGGGACTTTGCTGAGCCTGAGGGGGGACCAGCCCCACCGCTGTGACAGAGGAAGAGGTGGGAATAGACATGGACGGAGAAGAGGAGGGTACCGTGGAAGCGGTGGACACAGAGGAAGCTGGCTGCATGGTGAGGATGGAGGGTTGTTGTACGAGTTGTTGAGCGGGATGAGCGGCTTGTTCAGTGGAGCTTCCGAGCACAGCGACCGTTTCTCCGGGCTGGCCTTGAGTCATGGCTGCTGATCCCGTACTGCTGGGGACGCCGCTGGGCTGGGGCTGCAGGGCGGGCTGAAGGCTGACAGCAGAACTCAGTCCCTCCACCTGACTCAGCATGGTCAGGGAGTTCTGGATTGGCATGCCTTGTATAACTGTCTGGGCATGACCTGAGACAGTATGAGTCTGTGTCTGACCTTGAGTCTGAGCCAGTGAGGCAACGGGCATCTGAAAGAGGGTAGGTGTGCCCATCTGACCCGGCTGCAGCTGAATGGGTCCAGAGAGAATGTGTGTGGCCCCAGGGGGACCCTGTGAACTCAACACCTGACTCAAATTAATGTTCTGATTGGGAGTTAAAATCTGGTTTGCAATTAGCTGACCACCAGGACCCTGGCTTGTTATGATGTGGCTGCCAGGGGGCTGGGCCAGGATCTGCCCACTTGCCTGTAGCTGAGGAAGGAGGAACTGGTGGTTCTGACCTTGGAGAACAGTCTGAGAGGGAATGACGATGCTGCTTGGTTGGTTTAACAGGTGCACGCTCAGGGGTTTGCCTGATGGTTGCGCTGCTTGTTGCTTGAATAAGGTTTGCTGAAACTGAGGGCCTTGTGTTGTGGCTTGAGTACTCAGGACAACATTAGAGCCGGGCTTTCCTGTCAGGAAGGCTACATTCTGAGCAGCAGAAACTGGAAGTTGCTGCAGCCCGAGAGCCTTATGGGCATCGTTTTGCAAGGCCTGAGGTGCTGACTGTGGCTGCTGCTGCTGCGGTTTGAAAAGTTTAGGTTGAATCGTTCCCCCCTGAGGGGGTTTAGGCTGAATAGGTGTTGGTGTGCGCTGAATGATCACGTTCTGCATGATTTGGCCTTGAGTTTGTGTTTGGGGTCCGACTCCTGAACTCAGAGGGGTGTTTCCAAAGCCAACGAGCCCAGCGGGAGTCATTGTACCACTACTACTGCTATTTGTGCTACTGACACAAACAGCTGGTCCATTTAAAGCTGGAGATCCCAAAGTGGCTTTGTTACCCTGGATCAGAAGTCCACCTCCTGAGCCTCCCAGCCCTGTCTGAGAAGCAGCACCCGTTACCTCTGGCCCAGACTGGTGCAGCTGATATCCACCCATAGCTTTAGCCAGTATTGGCTGCCCAGACGAATTGATAGTCATGACGGTAGGCTGACCCACAACCTGAATCTGTCCAAGACCCAAATGTCCAGACTGGCTCCCATTAGAAAGAGCTTGGAGACTTGAAATGGGTTGAAGTGTCACATTTCCCAGGCCCACTGACTGCATAAATGGCTGAACACTTATGGCCTTGTTCATGACTTGGGATTGGAGCTGAAGGCCCTGCTGAGCCAGTACCGAGCCCAGCATCTCAGCTGCGGCATTAGGAGGAGTAGTCGTGGTGCTCGGAGCTGACCCGGGAAAAATTGTTGCCGCTCCCCCAACACCAATGCCTACACCGACAGCCGCGCCTCCAACTCCAGAGAGGCTGGCATCAGGAAGTGTCTGAACCACCTGTGTAAGGCCTGGAATCCCAAAGGAGCCCAGGTCCAACTCGGCGTCTGCCTCCTGTAAGCTTTGCTCTGTGATGTTGGCCTCAGCCAAGCTCTGCTGCAGGATGTCACACGGCTCGTGATTTGTCCCAATGCCATTGCTCCCACCCTCTCCACTTGGTGATTCACCCAAGATGTCATCCTCAAGGAAGTCCAGGTCAACACTGACTCTGGGCAAGCCTGCCGACTCGCTGGACGACAACTGGACCGCTGGCTGGACCTCTGAAACATGGCCCTTCAAGTACAGCAGAAACCAGGAGACACATGAATTCCAATTATTAGATTAAAATCAATAACACAGCTGATAATCCCACATGAGCATCTTGTCAAATTGCAGCAAATCAAAGCTCGTCAAATGTTAGTAGAAAAGGAAGGGATTCAGAGATGCATGCGACATAGATGGATAGACAGCAGCAGGAAAAGGGCTGGGGGATTTTACTCACCCCGGTGGTAGAGAAGAACGAGGTGGAGGGGTCACTCGAACCATCCAATAGGTCATCTGTGTCCAACTACAGACACACCCACCAAGGATAGGACAGACAGAAACCAAAGGCACCCAAACCAGCAGGCAAAAGTTACCAGGACAGAAAAAACATAGAGCATCAAAACAGAGGAGGGCAGGGAAAGGGCAGAACCCACATAAGAGAACTCGGAAAATAAAGTTAAGCGACAGTGGAACGAAATGAGAGGAGATGGGAAGCGTTAGTATTAGCGTTTCTTATTGAATAAGCAATATAATGCAATTCAAAAGACAATTGTTGAGCAGAAAAGGTAATAAAACAGTGAGAGAGCAGTGTGGGATGCAGGATTCTGGATGCATTAACATGTGATCTGAAGTGCAACAACCACCAAAAGCAAAACTGAAACTTCTATTATAAACTTATATTTAATAACAAGAGTTTTCAAGCTTTGCAAATGTCTTCAGTATATATCCCCCCTCATACTTACATGGGTCTCAGATCCATGAAGAAAGTCATTGAGAGCTTCTGGGTCACTGTAAGATGAAACGACAACGTTTGTGATTGTGCGAGACGAGATAAGGAAAATAGAAACGTTAAATGATCAATCAGATTTTCCACTGTGACAGAAATGACTTACCAAATTACATCTAGAAGGCACCTGCCGTCTTCATCATCCATGACAACTGTTGATGTTAAGAAAAAGATGTTTTTCTTTGTTTTTTTTAAAGTCTAAACGACATGCACAGCTATACCTTTATTAGTACCATAAAAAGATTTTATTCCCTTTAATATTTAAGGTGGAAAACAAACAAACAAATAAGTGTAATTTGCTTATAGCATCCAAAAATATATATATAAAAAAACACAAATAATAAAGACAAACATTCAAATAAATGTCAGTCTAAAAGAAGCTTTACTGTTTTTGACGTCATGATTAAACCCTATCAGGACAACGTTTATAATGTGATAACAGTAATAATAACACTGAGAACATATAATGACAGATAAGCAATTACTATGACATACTTTTTGTGGATAACAGCAAATTAAATAATCATTCTCTAGCGGTGATTCTTGGCTACATATTAAAACAAAGAGAACTGCAAATATTACACCAAATATCTGAATTTATTGCTCTTAAATTGTTACTATAGGCTTTGTAGCCTACTACAAATAACAAAGACCACTAGAGAATAATTAACTATTTTAATTAAAGTTACTTTATGTGACACTTGACCTTAAAACAGAGTTAACACAGGCTTAATCATTCATTATTGAGTAATTATGCCCGTTTTCTATCAAGTCTATCCCATGTTGATGTAAAATAAAGATTTAATCTAAATGATCACACATCAAATGTGAAAAACTGCTCAAAATAATTGTTTTCCTCCTGTAATCTGTGAGTGCTCTAATGAGAGTTGGTTAATGACTAAATACATGACATCTTCTCCTGTTTGTGGCTGAAAGGAGCTTTGAACATCTGTTTTCAGACAGTTTAAATCAGAAGCAAAACAAGCTTAACACACATTATTAGTAATCACAACGCGTCATTCTTTTCACCTGCAGATTAAAAAACAAAACATGGCTCATGTAGTAACTGAGAGAACAAACTGAAGTTATAAATCAGGGAAAAACAGCAAAAGACAACAAACTGAAAACGCGCGGTTTTCGCACCGCCTAACATTTCCAGTGTGTTCTCAGTGAGTTGACCACAAGTAACAACTGAGCATAATCTCTTCTAATGACACAAACAAAACCAAAGTACCGCAGTTTCCACGCAGATATTACACCGACATTATGAAGAGAGCCCGGTTGCCGCTTTCAGGAGGTAGCAGCTCGCAACAGTCGCTCGGTTAAAACAGAACCAGTGCGCAGGATATGAATGGAGTCAGTGCAAACGGATTGCTACATGCTAACTGGTGTTTTCAAAAAGCTTTGCACTCCTATTTTAGCCCTTACTCATCACAAACAATATCTGACAGTCACATCGTTGACTTAAGACTCAAATTTAGACAAATGTTCAAATTTCATACCCAGTTTCATCTTAATTCTTAATCATTTTGATGCATCTGGGTTGACTTTCGTTAGCCTAGCGAGCCAACCTGCTAACCAGCTATCAACAATATTGATACGTACAGCTAGCTTGAGCCTTTGACATTCAAAACAAACTATCGAGAAACATAATTTTAATACTCGTATAGCCAAGCAGCACCACAATTCAAACGAGCCAAAGCAATATTGTCCGCTTAGAAGTATAAACGCAACTGCGTAGCTAGCTATCGCTAATTGCAAGCAAAATATGAGTTAATGTTGGAATACTCTTGGATGAGGGGGGTATGCTTGGGAATTCGGTGGAAAATGAGCATGTTTGCCGGGTCGTGCGGAACTTTGGCGTTTCGATTGCGGTAGAAGTGCAATTTGTGGCTTCTCCGCGGATAGCGGATATTGCAGCTTTGTTGCAGTTATTTGGATTAATAGAGAAATTGCTACATTGTAACAAACTCACCCGAGACGATAGAGGTGCAGGCAGCGCGGGGTCTCCAAGACAGCCTCGCACGGGCTGCTGTACAGGACCCAACTCCTGGCAGGAAACAGGAGACCTTCGTTTTGCCTGATTAAAATCTACCTTCGTAAACTGGTTATGTCTGCTGGAGGGGATTTAATTCCTCGAAACATTATATGGCTGCAAAGATGAGTCCCTTCCTCTGCTCAGTTTGATGCTTTTTGTTTTTGAAACTGGAGTCCAACTGAGTAAAATGCACAAACTTGAAAAAATACATACAGTATGGGGAATTTTCCTTTAAACAACAACCGTAGGAAACGTGATATTAAACAAGCAAAATAATATATGTGTGTGTGTGTGTTGTCGTTTGGTCTATGTTGTGTGCAGTAGGCTATTTTCGTGTACAGATGTGTAGAAATAATAGAGCACCTTTAGAGAATAAACACTGCATATTTAGTAAATATTTACCTCAATTGTAGATGAAATAATGTCATTGTAAAAGTTAATCCCTCTGCCACATTTACAATTTGTGAGAAGATGAAAATCCAACGTAACACAAGTGAACATCTATCTATCTATCTATCTATCTATCTATCTATCTATCTATCTATCTATCTATCTATCTATCTATCTATCTATCTGCCAATGGAAAGTGTTCAGTTTTACGGAGATGCTGTGCAAGTATTTTTTTGTAAATTTAATTCAGTTAGTATTATATTACAGTTTATGGTTACATTCTTAAATCCATCTGTAAAAACGGTGTTGGTAGCCTATTAATAAGCTAAATAAAACCAATTTTTTAATCAGTGGTAACAAAAGCTACATCAATAATTTGTTATCATAAATTATGTTCTAAATTCAACCAACCACAGAAGAACATAAGGTGTGGTTGCCAACCTCAAACTGTCACAGCAAGATGTAGCTACCTTATTACGAAGAGTACCTAAACGCAGCAACAGGGTTTACCGTCTCCCGTGTCACGTGACAGAGGAGACGGTAAACGCAGCCGTCTCCCGTGTCACGTGATAGAGGAGATGGTAAACGCAGCCGTCTCCTGTGTCACGTGACAGAGGAGACGGTAAACGCAGCCGTCTCCCGTGTCACGTGATAGAGGAGACGGTAAACGCAGCCGTCTCCCGTGTCACGTGATAGAGGAGATGGTAAACCCGGTTGCAGTGTTTACCGTCTCCCGTGTCACGTGATAGAGGAGATGGTCGTTCTGCGGCTGGTGATGTGACAACTCTGCTAGCGCTTGTTAGCACATTTGTTGACTTTCGCATTTACCCGTTCCTTCTCAGTATCAAGAGAAGTGACAAGAAAATGGACAATAGTGGTAAAGAAAAAGAAGCTACGGCTTTAATGGCCGAGGCAGATAAGAAAGTAAAATCATCGCAGTCGTTTTTTGGAGCGCTTTTTGGGTGAGTGTGCCTATGCGCTAACGTCACTGTTTAGCTAGCCCTGGTCAAGCTGTGGGCCAACTATGCGGAAGGTGACTAGCTAGCTGAAGTAAAAGGAAAAACATAACTTAATAGCACCCCAGTTGGAACTTCTGAAATATCCCTCAAACTAATATGTTGTTTTTATAAATATAGAGTTATCTTTAGTCCGAAAACAGATGAACACGTCTGGAAACACTGAAGTAGGATATATGTTGCTGTATCCGGCGTTAAACGGGGTCAAAGTTACATTGCATAAAATGCAGCATTGTCTGTACCAGATACAATAAAGCACCATAACACTGGATGAGAAAAAGGTTGTAATTTTACAAGACTTGTAGTTGTTTGACATCCTGTGCTTGTGTCACTGTCGGATCACCATCTATTGGCAACGTTATTTATTACAAATCATGTGCGATCAGCTTTCAAAAGCAGATAAAACTGAGCACAAGTACAAATAATCAATACAAATGTAACCATCCATGTAATATGAGTGAAGTAAATATGATATAAACCATTTTATTAAAATGTTATGTGTTAATCAAGAGACTAAATCTCAGTATGAATGTTGCACATTGTTATAATTATACGTTACTGTTTATGTGAAAGTAGGTTTATAATACAATTGCATGTTTATGTTTCATTTTATTCCCATTTAAAGCAGACAGCAGTATAAAGTTTGCAAGGCAAAATATGATATTCTTCAACAATCTTTGCTATTTTATAAAAATCTATCTGATGCAGGAGTTCCTCCAAGTTAGAAGAAGCCTGTGACATGTATGTAAGGGCAGCCAACATGTACAAAATGGCCAAAAACTGGTGTGGTAAGACTGCAGTGATTTCCTCAGTTTACTCATTCGTGTTTGGAAATATTTTCACCCCTTTAACGTGTGAACTTTTCTTTCCAGCTGCCGGAAATGCGTTCGCCCAAGCCGCTCACCTTCACCTGCAAATGCAGAGCAAACACGATGCAGCAACGAACCTCATAGATGCTGGAAACGCCTTCAAAAAAGCAGATCCACAAGGTATTGCCCTCCAGTGATGGGTAAAGGGTGTGTTTGACTGTAGTAGTGCCTGTTTTTGAGTTTCATCAGGTCGAATACATTTCTTTCTTTGTTTGAAGAAGTAGATACACAAAAAAAAGTCCCGATAACCATCTGTTGAAATAATTTTTGACATTTAAAGCATGCTCTGCTTTACATGGTTGGTTTTAGAGCTGCATTTTTACTTTGTTATTGGATAAAAATATATTTTGTAAAGACATAAAGAATGAGTCTCTTATTCATCACCCACTTGTTTCCCTTTTTAAGACAATTCAGTTTTAAAAAGTCAAACTAAACCATCAGTGCAGTTTTGTGTTTGCATCTCTCATACCATATCTCCTATTTTATGCAACTGCGTTCCTAAGAAAGCCTCTTATCTACATTTTCCCGTCATTAAACAGTAAAATAAGTCAGAAGTATCGCACAGAACAAGTTTATGATTATGTACGTTAACCATCAGTTAGTGACATCTTTCCACAACCTCTCAGATGTACTTCCTTGTTGAATGACAAACGTTTTTTGTTGAAGTTCACCGAATATTTATGCGAGTGAACGTTGTGCCTGAACAGGAACATTTGTCTGACTCCCTCTGACCTTTATTAAAAATTTGCCAGCAGTTTTGACAAACGAACGCGTAACTCTGATAGAAAGAGACATTTGAGTGTGGGAATTCACCGTGTCTAACAAGAAACACAGTCACATGAGGAACGGTGTCGCATGACATCAGGCTCGTTGTTTTATTTTTCCTTTGAAAAAGCAGCAATATAGATTTAAAAACAGTTATGATGTGTATATTAAGTGAATCATCACCTTGTTTTTCTTCTGGGTTTCCTCCATGTTACAAACTACACTGTTTGGATTAAATAAAACATTAAAATAAACCATTTACTTGTAAATGTCAGCACTTCTTAGTAGTTTATGCCCTGAAATGTCTCTTATATATTCTGGTTTCTGTCATGCTGCAGACTGAATGATCTCAGCATCATTTCATGTTAAGACTCTTCTGCATCTAAAGTTAATGCATCCTTTAGCGTAGCAGCATCATCAGTGGGTTAGTTTAGGCTGAAGTGGCTTGAGTCAGACGTACATGTCCCATTTAAATGTATACGTGCTTCTTTGTCTCATGCAGCTGGTGTGTGTGTGTGTGTTAATAAGTCGTAGCTCGGATCGATAAGTCACGTTAACCCGTTTTTTTTTTCTTTAATTTCGTACGTTGAAGGTTTTGTTTAACTTCTAATTCACACATCAAACCAGATCATTACAGAATAAGTCCAGCTTTACACAGTTTGGCAGCATAGCTATGATTTCCCAGTAAGAGTGGGAAATAAATGAGTCTTATACAGACACTGCTACTCTTCAGGTTTACTCTCACAGCAATATTACTTTCATTTGTTTGTATTTTTGACCATCGTTAAATGAATTGTTTTAATATTTAATGTAATTTTATCTTAACAGAGGCCATAAACTGCCTAAACAGAGCTATCGAGATATACACGGATATGGTGAGTTTGCTTACTCCGTGTTGCTGACGTGTTCCAGTCGAGTTTTTCTTTGGACATTTTATTTCTTTGTTCTTTTAGGGACGTTTCACCATCGCAGCCAAACATCACATCAGCATCGCTGAGATATACGAGACAGAGCTGGTTGACATCGATAAGGTCAGACCCAGAGAAAACCTGCTACTTGTTTGGTCTCCTTCAGCTGAAACTCCTTTTCATTTCAGGCCATTGCTCACTATGAGCAGGCAGCAGATTATTACAAAGGTGAAGAATCCACCAGGTAACTACTTTGTGACGCTTTCTGTGCTTTTACATTGAACACGTCGGCTGAGAATCGTCTATTTCTTTATTTTAGCTCCGCAAACAAGTGCCTTCTGAAAGTAGCAACATATGCAGCTCAGCTGGAGCAGTACCCGAAAGCTATTGAGATCTATGAGCAGGTGAGAATACGCTTCACCTGTGACTTCAGGGGTAAGAAAACCTAATCTGAGCTCTGGTTGCAGGTTGGAACCTACGCCATGGACAGCACGCTCCTGAAATACAGCGCTAAGGATCACTTCTTCAAAGCAGCGCTCTGTCACTTCTGTGTGGACATGTTTAACGCGAAGGTAAACGCTGAAGTTAGCGTCCTCTGTAAGTTACTGTAATTCAGGCTCACGCTTTAGTATCTACCCCCCTCCCCCTCCCTCCCACCAGCTCGCTGTGCAGAAGTACGAAGAAATGTTTCCGGCCTTTTCCGACTCCAGAGAGTGCAAGCTGCTGAAGGTACTGCTCTTTACTCTTCTGGAAACACTTCTGCACAGAAATATCCCATAAATAATTTTTTATTTTCTGTAACCAGAAACTTCTGGATGCGTACGAGGAACAGAATGTGGACGCTTACACTGACTCGGTAAGTGGACGGTTTGGAGCTACAGTGAGTCATAAAATGACAGCAGAAAAACCAGTAAATCCAGAAAAGATGAAAGCACGCGTCATCATGACTGCATGGCTTATTAATGCATTGTTCTTTGTGATACAAATTCCTGGAAGATCAAATCTACTTGACATAGAGATTTAAACTCTGATAAACGGGTCTGACAAAAGAAACGTGTCGTACGAGGGAACAATCCTGACATAAAATCAGCCTTTTACTCATATTTACCAACGTTTTGATCATTTCCAGGTGAAGGAATTTGACACGATTTCACGGTTGGACCAGTGGCTCACCACCATGCTCCTCCGCATTAAGAAAACCATCCAGGATGACGAGAGCGACCTTCGCTGACTCACCGTGACCATTTTGCATCCTCCACCTTGCCTTGAGCCTCACTTCCATTCAAGCAACATTCTTCCATGTCATGTTTCTGCAGTATTTCTCTCTTTATTGTCTTTCAAACCACTCGAAACAATCCTGTCTGAAGTCTTTATGCAATAGGTTTGAACACTACAACACTTCTGTTGTCCTGGGTGTGTTAGTGATGGGCCCATCATTGGTCACAATAATCATACCAGCAGACTTGTGTTACTATATTGTCTTTGTGACAGATTAGTCAAACTGTTTGGATAAGAAATATAGTTTTCCAAAATGTGCTTTAGAATAAAGCAAAAAGCCAAAATGCAGATATTGACGAGCGCCGTCACCTTGTTTTTTATGGTTCTTCTGAGGGCACCTGTAGGTCGTATACGGGGAATCCTAATTAAACAGCACTTCATCTCTGGTGCAGACGTCAGTTATTATACAGCAAACATCCCCTTTGCCTTATTCCGCTCAGGATGTGGACAGATTTGATTAGAAAATAATAGGACTAATGCTTTATCCTGCATTAATTAGCTAAATGTTCCATTTAAAGTGGTTTTTATTCCAGAGTTTTGAGCATTTGCATGGTTTGGAATGGATGAGGAATCTGTAAAAGCAGTTTGTACAGGTGTGTGTGTTATTATCTAACCTAAAACCAGGCTGAATTTTATCACCTGTAAGAGATGCAATATGGCTGAAAGACCAGACTTTACTCATCTCAACACTGTGCTCATGTTACCTCCCTGATTTTTCTCAGAATTGCTCTTAAATACGTTGTGACGTTTCATGCAAACCGTTTAAATAAACCTGAGTGCATCATGCTGGGCGTGGTTTGTGTGTGTGTGTGTGTGTGGCACACCTGAATCCGCTCCACAGGTGTCTGTAGGGGAATGTATGAAGCTGCTTTCTGCTTTTGACCGCTTGGGAAGAGAGAAAAATCCTCTCTCACCTCTTCAGGTAAGCACCTAAACCTTTTAACCTTCATCCTCTCCAAAGATATAACGAAGCCAGAGGTTTAGATTTAATGTTAAATAAAACTGATGGTTTAAACGGCGCGAGGTGAATGTGTGTGTGTGTGTGTGTGTGTGTGTGTTCCACTGGGGAGCAGATTTCCAGCAGCTACCAGGTCACAAAGTCACCATTTCCATCAGAATGTGTGACTCTACCTTCATTAAGATTTATTTTCTCCTCAGTAGGACTAAAACATGTTTTATGTATTTTATTATTTTCATACAAGTATTTTCTAGACCTCGTTCTAAAGCAAAGCTTTTATTATAAAGAGAAATTAAGGGACGTGCATCAGATGGTTGGATGCATCTGAAATCTTTCTGGGAACAAAACAAAGTCATTATCTCGGGTGTGACTTTGGACTATTTAGAAGAAAAGCCAAATCAGCCTTAAAGAATTTATTCACAGTAAAACCAACACAATAAAAACCTCATAAACACACCAGCCAAACTTTTAAAAGAAAGTGAATGAGCTGAAGTTAAAACATCCCGGTGCTATGGCTCAGCGATGTGTTTGTTTTTAGGCCAACAGGAATATTTGTTTGACTATCAGGAGAAAGTTGTAAATAAAAAGCTTAAATTTTTCAGCTTTTTAAGCATGCAAAGCGCAACATTAAGATTTAAAATAAAATCTGGATGTGTTTATGGTGTAAAAATGATGTGAAACACATTACTGTGTCTGTGTGATCAGGTGTTTGTCACCTCTAAAGTCACCTGTCACCTGTTTGTTTTCAGGTGCATCTGGAGCTTCCTGGTAGAAACCTGAGAGCAAATTCATCATCATCTCCTCTGAAACATGATCCATTTCTAGACAAACACTCTGGTTTTTCCCTCTGAGCCAATGGGCACCGTTAGAAGCTTAAGTGCAATGTTTATTTTGATTGTATTTCTGCTCGTGCTTTATGCCATCCTGCAGCTGGAGGTGACCCACTCCGCCCCGCAGGACCTCTTCATGCTGGAGAGCTCCATCAGTCCTGCCCCAGATGTCCACACTGTCTCAGATTCTCAGGACACAATGTACATTGATGTCCAAGATGTCTTAGTGTCTGAGGACTTTAGGAGACTCATCTATGAAAACGAAGCGTACTGGAACCGCCTGCTGTTTTCAGCTTTGAGAAGTTTGGACAACAAAGAAAATCCTTTGAAAAACAAGCCTCCATGGCTCAGCTGCAGGCAGGAGAACCAGAAGCTACAGCTCAACGTGCACGACTTTAACTCCTACCCTGCTTTGCTTCAGACTTTCTTACAAGGCATGAACTGCTTGTCCCCTCCGGTTCTGATCAGTCAGCCCACTAAGTGTCTCCCCAGAGAGGACGGGGACGGACGGACCTTCCTGCTTTTAACCATCAAGTCAACACCAAGAAACTTTGAGAGGAGGCAGGCGGTGAGGGAGACGTGGGGTCGGGAAGGGGTGTATGAGAACGGGCTGAGGGTGCGCACCGTGTTCCTCCTCGGTAACACCTCACCAGATGACCCTGAACTCGGTACACTGCTGTTATATGAAGCCAAACACTTTAAAGACCTGGTGCAGTGGGACTTCCACGACTCCTTCTTCAACCTGACCCTGAAAATGAGCACATTTCTCAGATGGACACTGAAAAACTGCCCCCAGGCCTCCTTCATCTTCAGTGGAGACGACGATGTTTTTGTCAACACACCTTTAATGCTGACTTACCTGCAGTCTCTGGAGGCCTCCAAAGCGGCTCACCTGTATGTCGGACATGTAATTAACAGCGCGAGCCCACACAGGGATCCTAAAAACAAGTACTACGTTCCTAAGAGCTTCTATGATGGAGTGTATCCCGCGTACGCTGGTGGAGGAGGGTTTCTTTTCTCGGGAGCTTTGCTGCAGCCGCTGTATTTACTCTCCCACATCATCCCTTCCTACCCGATCGATGATGTCTACTTTGCCATGTTAATGAAGGCTCTAGGGATTTCCCCTGAGGCACACGCGGGGTTTCAGACGTTTGACGTCAGGGCGCAAGATCGTGCAAATGCGTGTGTCCACAAAAGCCACATCCTGATCCATCAACGGTTCCCGCAGGAGATGAAGAGGATGTGGAACACCATCCGCAGCCCCTTGTTGACTTGTTAAACTAACTGATGAGCCAATTAGTTTTTTTAACTAAAGGACACGTCGGGAAAAACCAGATTGGTGTATTTTATGAGTTTAAAATGTCAGTTTGACCGTGTTGGAGGAAGAAGCCAAATGCAGATTTCATGTCTTTTGCATCCTGTGGAAGTCAAACACCATTTGCATGTGTTGTTAACTTGTTTTAAATAAACTTCACGATGACAACAAATGATCTACAGTTTATTTTCAACACTCTGGGAGTTTGAAGAGTAACACTTCTGCAAAACAGTTGCTGTTTGTGCTGAATATTAGGAACATAAATCATCTGGGTGATACAACAGCTGAAGCACAGGACCAGGACAGGAGGAAGAAGTGGGTCAAACCTTCAGTTTCTCAGGAGGAAACTGAAGGTCTGAGTTTCACTTAAGGCACAAGAACGCCTCGAGAACTGAAGCTAGTTACGATAGTTTGTGCAGAATGAAACAACACACCATGAATACACTATAAACCAGTTCATCTCAGTCCACATATGTGCATTATTTATCGTACAGGTCGAGGGGGTAGTGCTCTTTGTACTGCTGCACGTGTCTCCACAGGGATTCCCTCTGCTTGCTCAGGCCGGGGGTCATCTCTTTGTACACGTCGGTGAACAGCAAGTCGGGGTTGGGCTTCAGGCGCCTCTCGGCCCGCTCGAACGCCTCCATCACGGTCTTACGGGATTGCTTCCGCCAGCTTCGCTCGTCGTCTTCGCTCCACCAGTCGCGCGCCGTCATGTAATGCCTCAGCCTGGAGATGGGATGGTCCTGCTTGTCCCAGTAGTTCACCTCATCCACGGAGCGGTAGGCCGAGCTGTCGTCGCTGGTGCTGTGGTGACCAATTCTGAGAAAGATACAGAGATTTCCACTGAGAAGTCAAACCGGAACTAATGTTCTGGTGTGTGGATCACACGGACCATAGAAGGCGGCGCACAGAGTTCACAAGAGCAGCAAGAAGTTTGGCAGCCGGTAAGACAAAACACTGATAACATGACATCGAAGCTGGTTAAAAGCTAAGAGCGCTTAAAAGACATTAGCTTAGCCAACGTAGCTCAGCTGTTATACCAGCTGATCTAGGAAAGGGCAACATAAATCATCTGGGTGATACACCAGCTTTAATTATAATGACTGTGATTGTTATCTTTGTGTGTTTATGTGTATATATTTTTTCTACCTGTGTATTTGGTGAAAGCTTTATTATACGGTTTGTAAATAAGTATTAAATGATCTTATGAATTTGGTGTTGATGTGATGGGTGAAGCATTTATGTCCATTTAAAAATGAAAACATTAATTGATAAGTATGGAAGTAATTTAAATACAATGAAAATACATCTAAGACTTTAAATTGTTGTATTTAATTAATCAATTGTTTAATCACACACTTTATCATGTTAGAAATAGTTTAATGTTTATGAATGTTGGTGGGTAATGAAACTGCATTTATAGAAGTATTGTTGAGAGTTGATTTTCCAGAATAAATTATGTTTCTTTGTTTTACAAATAATAAATAATTATGAATTATGTGTTGAGATTTATACATTTTGTCTGTGGGTTTGTTTGAGGTTGTTTACAAACAAGAATAAACAAGAAGAAAGGAAGAAACTGTTTCTTGAGTAAAATCTGGATTAAACACGTCCATTCCCTTCATGTGGGACCACTGCATAAATTAGGAGCAGGACTTAACATCCACCGAGACAAAAGACAACACATATCGTTTGTTCCCGACATGACGGCTAATTTAACATCTCGTCTCTTCTCTGAACTCTCTCCAGGCAGTAAAAGTCATTCCAAAGTTACGTCCTCTGTTCATCCTCCATTTTACCCACCGATGCTCCTTTTTTAGCTCCTCACCACTCACACGATGAGGAGCAGATAAAACATGCTGCTATTAAAACGAAAGGTAACCCGACATGTGCCAGGTGCGTCGCCACTGACCTGTACGTCATTGCCTCAATAAGGAAGGGCTGGTTTTCTGCCACGGCCCGGCGCCGGGCTTCCTTCGTAGCGTTGTACACGGCGAACACGTCGTTACCGTCAACGCGGATGGAGAGCATGCCGTAACCTGGACCGCGAGCAGCTGTTCAGAAAGAGGAAGAGACGTGTGAGCCTGAAAGCAGCAGCAGCAGATCTTAAACCTGAGGAGGAGACTCACCGATGCCATCTCCCCTGTACTGCTCATTGGTGGGCGTGGAGATGGCGTAGCCGTTGTTACGGCAGAAGAAGATGAGCGGGCACTCGAGGGTGGCTGAGAAGTTGAAACCAGCGTGTGCGTCCCCTTCGCTGGCCGCTCCCTCTCCAAAGTAACAGATCACAGCACGATTGGTGTTTTCTCTCTTGAATGCGTACGCAGCTCCGGTCGCTGTGGCGGTGCATGCACACGCATCGTTTTCACATCTTTTATTTGAACCTTTAAAAAGGAGCAGGCTTAAAGCTCACCCTGAGGAATCTGTGTAGCCAGAGGGGAAGAGATGGTGACAAAGTTCAGGTCTTTAGAGCCGTAGTGGACGGGCATCTGCCGTCCCTTCCCGAGGTCGTCAGCGTTGGCGTAACACTGAGCCATGAAGAAGTCCAGAGGGAAACCCCGGTACATCAGCACTCCTGTTGGGCCCAACGATAAACAAACCATTCTGTTAATATAAATAAATAAGCTAGATAAGAATATATTTAACTATTCTGTTAATATAAATATAAATTATATGCTTTTTATTGTGTTAAATTTTCATGCTCAATTATAAAAGTTTTAATCCTCATAAAAATCCCCTTTCCCAGAAATAAAGAGCCTCACCAGCTTCTCTGTACTGCCCGAAAACCATGTCGCTTGGCTCAAGAGCAGCCGCGCTGCCGATATGAGTCCCTTCCTCACCGTAGTTCGTCATATAGAAGGAAATCCGACCCTGGAAGAGAATCGTTTACATCTGATCTGCTTCGTGTTTAAAAGAGGACAAAACCACATGAGCATACTTGTCTCTGAGATTCATAGAGGATTCGGTCCATCGTGTTGAGCAGCGTCATCTTCTGATAGAAATTCAGAACGGTCTCTTTGGAAAGCTGTGCAGGAAAACGGAAAACCAGTTTAAACCATTTAGGAGCATCCAAGAAGCCGCTTCATTCAGGCGGGCCGTACCTGAGGGTCCTGAGAGGGGTTGATAATTTTACCCTGCCGGTCCATGACCCGGTACACCGGGATCCCGGAAATGACATTGGGCTGAATGAACTCGAGTTGATCCACGAACTCTGCGGAGGCTCCGGGGAACTGTGGCTTTTCCAGAGACGTGTCGAAGGGCTGCTGCTGCTGCGCGGCCTGAAGGTTAGAAAGCAGAACGAATTATTTATTAATAAGAGATGATTTTTTATTCTCTGTGATCCTGCATTGATCCCCGGACAGAGATGATCCATCATATTAAGGTGCGATGCTGTTGTCCTCTACACAAACTCGTCTCAGAAACAAAAGGCTAAAAAAAAAACACACGTCATGCTATTATCATAAATTGTTTATCTAATTAGAAATTAGCCTTTGCAGCATTGATATAAATGTAATTAAGAAAACCCTACTGAGTCACATATCAGGCTGAACCTGTTTCTCTCGTGTTTCAGGGTTTTTTCCCTCTTTGTGGTTCTCTGCTTTCACTGTTTCAGCTTTAATGTAAATATCGGCCCAACGGTGTGCCGGCGCTCTGTTCATGACTGCTGCTGTAATAAACTGTTAAGAGTTTTTATGTTCGGCTTCTGTTTAAAACTATTTACAGATCTGCTGTCGATGTGCAGACATGCAATCATTTCATTCAGAGACACTGAGCTCCAGTAATCTCAAACTCTGGTCCTTAAAGGGCCCTTTTCCAGCAGATCTGTTTCCCTGGTTTAGTGGACCTGAGTGAGATTAACATCATGAAGCATCAGAACAAGCTGGATCCACCTCATTTTACATCCGGCTGGTTGCTTCCTCGTGACTCGGGCTTCAGGTGCTTTCCTACTTTGAGTTTCAGAGGAAACTTTTAGGTCAGACGTGTTAAAGTCCTGTGCTGTCCTGCACATTTAATGCATTTCTGCTCCAACACACCTGGCTTACTTTAAAAGATCCAACAGCCAACGAAGTTCTTCACATGGACTGATCCATGTGGGTCAGGGGCGTTGAAGCGGGGATACGTGTGGGTCAGGGGCGTTGAAGCGGGGATACGTGTGGGTCAGGGGCGTTGAAGCGGGGATACGTGTGGGTCAGGGGCGTTGAAGCGGGGAT
>JBAMHV010000009.1:6095149-6105241 GCA_037177535.1 Pseudomugil gertrudae | reverse complement strand
TTATCAGGAACACATTCAAACAGAAACTATTTACAAACTATAATAATCCAGGAAGAGTGGGGTTGCTTAACCATACTATCCCAAATAATGCTTTTTACAAATACTTGAAGTGGCCGGTTTCACCCAAAGTAAAAGAAACCCAGTTTAAAATAATTAATAATTACTACCCTGCTGCAGAAACTTTGAAAAAACGGTTTAAGTTTGAAGTGGAGTTGTGTGTATTTTGTGGAGAGGGAACCGAAACAGTAGAAGTTTTGGGAGGATGTTATCTCCTGGTTCACTATAAGTCATGACCTTGCTTTGGATCTCCAGGAAACACTTCTGTTTGTTGAATCTGTCCCTCAAAAATACTATACGTTTGTGAACATTGTTTTCATTTTAGGCAAATATCATATTGATTGTAAAAAATGGAAGAACTGTTTGCCTCCTCAACCGGGTTCAATAACGAACTGAAGAAGTTTTTTCAATGTCTGGAATTATTGTCTCAAAGATCCTTAATATCAAATCTGCTCATTCTTTCTAAAGACTGTCTTAAACTCTAAATTATCATTGCAATAAGATCCTTACAATGTGATGTTAAGCTAACCCCCTTTTTTTCTTTTTTAAATGTTTTCTTAACTCTGTTTTAATTTCATATTGACAATGTACGACAAAGTATTCCCTACTAGATGTTGTATCATTGCTGTTACGTTTGATTAAAAAAAATAAAAGTGGAAAAAAAATAGTCTATAAGAACATTTAGTGTTTCAAGCTTTTAAACTTGCTGGTTTCACCGGAAGTGTTTCAGTGCGCAGATGCGGAAGTACGCGCAAAGGTCGCGGAGCTCGTTTATCATTGGAGGTGAAGTCGACTAGCTTTGTTAGCGATATGTGGACGATAAACTGAAGTGTGTTTGTGCGGAAATTTGACGAGTCCGTTTTGCGTTGTTATTGGGTAGTTCGTAAAATTAAAGTGCAGGTTTCTGTTCGATATTATTTAAGTTTCGTCTCCGTTTGGAACGGAATCAGAAACCAACGGAAGAAGGTAAGGCTAACTAACGCGTGCTACCGCCATTGTTTATGAGCAGGCGTAGATCAAGGCCTTGACTAATTCCTGGATTTAACATTAATACATAGTCGCCAAATGCACCCTGTTTAGTTTTCTATTTGATATTTTTCCACACCAATGTATCTTTATATGAAATGATGGCTTAATGTGTCGTTAACTAAGTAGACCAGGCTACGTGCCGCAGTAGCTCATGGCGCTAGCATGCTCAGAGGAAACCGAAACGACATCTAAAAATGAAACTAAAGTCTTCTTACATCGCCATCCAGCTTTGTTCGTGACTCACGTGGATACAGTTTATTTGTGTTTGGTGTGATAACAGTATTAGAGTCATATTGGTTAAAGACGCATGACGGGATTATGGCGCGTGAGGACGCACCTGCAGAGCCAGTATGAAACGTTTCATTTGGTTCAAGTTGCCCACATCGACCTTAATGTGGATTATTTATCTTTATCAATATGCAAGATACAAATGTGTCACACTTTCTAAATGTATGATCATTTTGACCATAATGAATCTATCTTTAAATGATGCTCTAAGTTTAGTACAGTAAACAGTATACACATCCCTACTGGCTAAATTATATATATTTAACATTTTTACAGTGTTTTATAAACACTTGAACTTAATCATTTATTTCTGTATCCATCCTGGATTTATCTCTTCCTGGGAATTGAGCCAATCCCAGCTGACATCGGGCGAGATATTAGTTTTACATAATTTATATTAAATTGTTTATAATTGCAGGGAAAAGTGGTAGAAAATGGATGGATGGAGTTCCAGCTTCTCCCACAACCTTGAACAGGGATTTAATTATATTTATAATATAATATATAATTATATATTTCTTCATTATGTTTTTATTTAACCAGGTAATTTGGTTTAGATCCATTTCTCAGTTTCATCAGCAGCTGTAACAAGATGATTATAATGATGTAGACTTCATCCTCACAGATCTGAACACCACAGAGTGACCTTTGTCTCGTGTGATCACCCTCGAGCCTGGCGTGTTTAAATTTAATTACTATTTAGTCCCAAACAGACTTGATGCTCATCTGTCTGATGGAAAGCATAAAGTTAAACTAAACAATGGGTATATGATACAGCTGTCGCTTACTGGGTTTAGCTGTGATCAGTTTACGATGAAGGACGTCTCATTGTGTTGAGATGCTTTACCTTTGTGTGGATGTCTTCCTCCACCACATGAACTGAGATGCAGTTGAAGGGGTCAGAAGTTCACATTAAACTGTCTGCAGGTTCAACAGCTCAGTGAATTATCGCCACGTTGTCCTGATAGTAACGCCACAAAAACATCATACATGTATATTATTTTGATCAAAATGAGACAATCTTTCCTCATATTTAAGTCATTTAGTGTATAAAATTATATAACTTTATAATATTTAACCTCCTCAACAGGAAAGGAGAGATGTCTTATTACTCATCGTCCCGTAGTTCATCTCGGGCCACTGACTGTAAAGTTTACGTGGGTGACCTGGGTAATGGTGCTGCTAAGGGGGAGTTGGAGCGGGCGTTCACTTATTACGGCCCACTGAGGAGTGTCTGGGTGGCCAGGAATCCACCCGGGTTTGCCTTTGTGGAATTTGAGGATCCTAGAGATGCAGAAGATGCCGTCAAAGGCATGGATGGAAAGTGAGTTTGTAAAAAGTCCCTTCTGTTGTCTGTCTGCATCGTTTAAATGCTTTTCACACTACACGTGTTTTATGCAATAGAAGCTTCTAGAATAAGAACAAAATGAACCAAACTTTCATGTTTTCCCCCCTCAGGCTTCTCTGTGGTTCCCGTGTTCGTGTGGAAATGTCTACGGGCCTCTCCAGGAAGGGTCGTGGGCGGCCTAGCCGTCGCCAGTTCGACCCAAACGATAGATGTTACCAGTGTGGAGACCGGGGCCACTACGCTTATGACTGCTACCGCTATAGCAAGCGAGGAGGCCGTCGCAGCAGGTGAGGGATTCATCTGTTTCTCTGTTCCTACGTGTTGTGTTTGTCCTTCTTACAGAACTTTGATTATGTTAACTGATACTGAATTTCCCTCCAGAGATTAACACAGACCTAATAAATAAAACAAAGATGGTTACTTTTAGACCTTTTTATACTATTAACACACTCAGCCAGCGTCATGATCTTACCTCAGTCCAATTCTGTGTCATGTTTGTGTCTCTATGTAACTTTGGATTGGCTGTATATGAATACTGATAGTTATATTTAGCTTCAAACTACCTTTTCCTGACATTAAGCGTTTTTATTTTTCTGTTTCAATGTGAAGCACTTTGAGCTGTCCTGTACATGAAAGGTGCTGTATAAATAAACTTGCCTTAAATTTGTCTTCACTCCAGGTCTCGCTCTCGTTCGCGATCTCGCTCCAGGTCTAGGTCACGTGGACGCCGGTACCGCTCTCACAGCCGCAGCCGTAGCCGAAGCTACAGCCGGTAAGTTAGCACGAGGGAAAGCTAATAAGCTAACGCGATGTGGAGAGAGAGAAGTTTTTAGTGACATTAAGAAGCTGCTGTGTGATTAATTCATAGGAGCCGCCGCCGATCTCCTTCCTACTCCAGACGCAGGAGCCGGTAAGAATCCCAGTTTCATGCTCTAAACGGTTCTGATTGAGTTTATTTAAGCAGGATCATTTGTTTTAAACGATATGGTTGATCCTCTGAAGCGTTTTGTTGTTGACTGATCTTTTTATTTCAGGTCTGGTTCTCCTGCCCGTTCCAAGTCCAGGACTCCAGCGAGAAGGTAGGTTTTTATTACGCTTCCTGTTGGTGCGTAGTTTGCATGTAGTACCTTCTGGTCTCCTCATAACCTTGTGAGGAATGTATCAGGTTTTATCAGGAATTTGCAGTTTATTTGGTAACCAGCTGATCAGTCATAAACATCACAGCCACCGTGTGGTGAACAGGGTTTCTGGTAGGATGTGGTCATAGTTTATCTGTGTTGCCGATGGCAACAGAAGCACATCAGATGTCAACGCTGTAAATGCTGAAAGTTTTCATTGAACGGGTGCAAAGCGGTAAACAAGGCGGTGTCTTCTGGGAAACGCTTGTTGGCATGAAGCCTCTGCTGCTGGCAGGGCGACCAACGTTTCTGGATGAGATCCAGGAAACACGTCTTACTGTTAAAGTTAACCAACATGTTCTGCAGAGGTGTGAAGCTTGTCATGTCTCTGGCATTAGTCGCTCCAGATCCCGGTCTCGGTCTGGCTCTGCACCCAGGGGACGCTCCGCTTCCAGATCCCGGTCTCGATCTCCGTCAGCCAACCACAAGAGGAGCAGGTAAACCCTCATTCACTGAAACAGGGTATGGGTGGTGTAATAAATGTGTAATGCTTAGTCCTGCCAGTTGTCTTTCTCTTTTTTCTCATGTATGTAACATCTCAGTAGGAAGAGGTGCTAGTGAGTTTTATCTACATAGATCATCATAGGCTTTAGACATGTTGCATTCCAGGTGAAGGCCAGTCTTTGTTAGCCAGGTGAAGTGATCCAGTCTAGGTAATGACAGATAGGTCCTACTCCAAACTACGAGGGCCACGCTGCCTCCAGCTGACTGACGACAGGATGGACGACCGCTGCTATCCCGCTACCTCCTCAGTGAAGAGATCTACAGACTCTACAGTAGTGGTCTGGGTGGGGTAAAGCAGAGAGACCTAGGCCCCGGGGAGGGTCTAGGGAGGTTTAGGTAGATGATTGGACTTCCTGTTCTCTCTTTTCTGAGTCCAGATGACTTTTCTTCATCGGTCTCGTTCGATCCTGAAAAGAGAGAACAGGAAGGATGATCTGACAACAGCTAAAGCCACTGAGATGCACCCTGTACTCCTGCCTCTACTTAGACATAGCCCTGTTTATAAAGCTGACAGTTAGACTAAGCTATTTTCTGGATTTACACTTGTTTAGGATGATCAGACAGAATTTAAAAATGTTGTTTATATTTCCATATAAAATCTATATCCTTAGTTTGGCTAGGTCAGAAGAACTCTCCAGAAAAAGATTAGATCTAACAGCACCAGTGGTGTGACTTGCGCTAAGCATTTTGCAGCAGTTTTGTTTATTTTTCATATTTTCTTTAAAGCGTGTGGTGGAAGCTGAGCACTGCATTGACACCGCAGCTGATCCCAGGCCCAGGGTCTGCCAGCTGGCGGTGTGTACGTCCTGCGGGAGGGTGACTAAGCGCTGACCTGAGATCTGGTGTTAGACAGCGAGAAAGAGGTCGACCTACCGACCGAACCCACCCCGCAGTGAATGGGTGACTGTCTGTTCAACCGACGCACACGCTCAGACGAGATCAGCCCGCACACACATACTAGAGTCACCCAGCCAGCCAGCCAGCCTTCAGACGTACCGGAGGGCTGACCCACACAGATCAGAGGCGTTTTAAACCCATTACCTACCTACCAGAGTTCTTCGCCTGTCTTAGCTTCTGAATGTGAGAGAAAGAGCTGACGAGAGATCAGTCTTCAAGAGCCTCCCGGCGCAGTTGTAGTCATCCGTCCTACAGTCCTTTCATCCTTCGCTTCTCTGTACTTGTTGTATCTACCACTGTCTCCAAAGGTAACGAAACAATCAAACCCCCTGATGGTAAACGAACATTTTCAGGCTTGCTAAAGTGGAGCCTTAAACAAGCATGCTCAGAGTACAAGTGTGTGAGTGAATGTGTGTGTGTTGGGGGACTGAATGAGAGCAAGACAGGCAGGGGGTGGGGGGGGGGTGGGGTGCTTTCAGAGGGATTTTCATGTTTTTCTTGCATAACATGTTGACACTTCATTACCATCTGAAGCCACATTTGTGTGTTTGTAGCTGTTTTAGGATTATAAGTTTCTCACCAGCAGCAGTGAGATAGTGTCATGTTTAGCTTGTGATGCTGAAACATTTTAATATGATGTATTTTATAGTTGTTGGTGTAAACGATGATAGATTTATTTAGAGCTTTGTGTCCAGTCTAAAAGTTTTAGTTGTGTATATGTGTGTATATTTCCTCCCCAGGTGTTTGTCCATCTTCCCTTGTTGCAAACTAATTCCTTCCTGTTTTTGTTTCAGTCGCTCCCGCTCAGCGAGCCCACGCCGAAGCCCTACACCCGCAGATGACTGAGTGAAGAAGATTTAGTTCCCCGTCTGCTTTTACAGCCCCACACAAGCAGTTTTTTCTGTTTTCTGCATGTCTGTCTAGTTCATTTGACCTCCAGGAGTGTAATTTCTCCACATACAGACATGTTTTTCTCTTTCTTTATGTTGCTGATGATGTGTAGACCGTTCTTTTCACAGATGTAGCAAACCTTTTACGTTTGGCTTTTAGCAGTAATGTTTGCAGTTGTTACAGTAAAGTGTGCTAAGAGTTAAAGGACATCTGCAGATGTTGAGAATGGAAACACTGAATCAATAAACTTACTCTTAAATACTGGAACTTTTTCCCCCCACAGCTGATTTTTGTTTTGGTTTTAGTCTTTACATCCTTTCTGGCTGATGCTGGTCTGCATACCTTTTAAAATGATTCCTACAGATGTATCAAGTCACTGTACTGAATAAATTCCCTGTGTTTTTCTCATTGGACTTGATTTTATTACATGTTTTTCACTTCTGCAGGGGCTGTTGTTATTTTTGGATGGTTAGTAGAGCTATGGCCGTTTTATTTTTGAATAAACCCCAACATACCACACTGGTCCCGTATTATTTCTCACTTATCTAAGAAATGCTATTCTTATAAAGAAGAGCAAGATGCTGAGAAAAGTTTTCAACGTTTTTTAAAATGATGAAAAACACAAACTGCATTTTTAACAGGTTAAATGAGCAACTTCACAATGGAAACATTTTATTTTTTACACTAATTAGTGTTTTTATAATTCTGTTTCTTTACACGAGTTACTTATTCAGGGTCTGTAATTTTATATATACTTTAAATGTTTTTAAACTGGTTGCTGACTGAGTGCACGCACACATAAAAATGTGTAAAGATAAACAGGAGCATTTCGCTGTAAACTGGTTTTCCTTCTGCACTGCACGCTGCTGATCGTCATTCACGCAGCTAGAGGCGGAAAGCTACTGACGTAAACAGCGCCGCTTTCTCCTATTGGTTGGTTGTGAAGTAATTGTTAGATTGACAGCTGTTCCAGCCTATCACAGCGCGTTATTTGGTTAGAATGGGAGTGTCATGTCCGCTTGGTTTCTCTTGATTCTTTCCGTCCATTTCGGTTCACCGTCACTACCAGCATTCTTTTTAAGCGGGACAACATGGCTACTGTAGCGAGCCGTTACTACAGCGAAGACGGCACGGCAACGAAAAAACGGAAAACCGACGGAATGGCCACAGTGAGTTCATGTTAAGCCTGTAACGTCACGGATTTTTGCACTGTAAACGCATTCACCTGGACAAGTCGTTATTTGTTGTTAGAATGTAATTCATTCATATGTGCGCTGCAAAATAAAGTCACGACGAACCGCAGGTCACTAAATATGCTGAATAAAACCCGTGCCCCGCATGATTATCCATTTGCATAAACGTTTACCTTTTTAGAAGGTAGCACGTTTTACGTACGAAGGCATTAATTGTACACTGTTAGCTGGTAAGGGCCTCTCCTAAGCCCCTGCTTTGTTCTAGCACCAATAACGTTAGCAAGATGCTAGCTACTTTTTAAACCAAATAAATGTGGCTGGCATCAAACCGATGGCTCTTTGTGTTTGATGCCGCTTGTTAAACCTGTTTTCTGTGTAAAAGCAGCAGATAAAACTAACAGTCTTGTTGTTTTTGGTAAATAATGATGCAAACTCGCTCCTCCTCTCCAAGCTGCTCCGTTAAACTCATCTTATTAAAACATACAGCGTCCATATCAGCACATTGGCTAAACTAAGAAGCCAGATTTAACGTTGTGTTGGGCTTTATGTCACGTTGATTTATTTTTAACTCTTAACAGGGATACGATGATCCACATAAAACGCTTCCTTCGGTGGTGGTTCATGTCCGGGGTCTCGTGGACGGGGTCACAGAGGCTGACCTTGTGGAAGCTTTACAGGAGTTTGGAGCCATCAGGTGACCTGGTCAAAAATAAAAGCATCATTATCACATATTTAAATTGTAGTTTGATTTGTTTAGATCCTTATCTGCTGAATACAATGAAAACATGTGGACGATAAGCTAAGTACAGATTGTTCCTTTTTGTTTCAGCTATGTGGTTGTGATGCCAAACAAACGTCAGGCTCTGGTGGAGTATGAGGACATGAACGGTTCATCTACAGCTGTAACCTACGCTGCAGACAACCAGGTGTACATAGCAGGACACCCAGCCTTCATCAACTATTCTACCAGTAAGAAGATCTCACGGCCGGGAGATGCTGACGACTCGAGAAGTGTTAATAATGTTCTTCTGTTCACCATCATGAACCCCATCTACCCCATCACTACGGTAAATACTGACGTGTGCCTGTAGCTACTACACATCTTTTACTGTACATAAACATAGTAAGGATCAGGTGTGACAGGTTTTAAGGAATTTACGGTCATAAAACGTGGTTTGAAACAACGTTTTAACTCGTTTTCATGGGATTACGTATTTATATTATGTTAGGTGGAAGCTGTCGTATTAAAATGACACAGATGAGACAATGTTCAGCCAAACATCTTACATCTGATCTAATTATGATCCTACTGGTTTAATGTGTTTTTATGATATAAATTGTGTTAATGGGGGGGCAACAACATTCCTGATCCAGTCGGATTAGATGATAATCTTCATTTCTCACTATTGTTTGTTTTTCTTTCTGAAATCAGATCATGTTGATGTTTTTATCTCATGTGTTTTGTCTTCCTGCATTGTTCTTATCAGGATGTCCTCTACACTATCTGCAATAACTGCGGGCCTGTCCAAAGAATCGTCATCTTCAGAAAGAACGGTGTCCAAGCAATGGTGGAATATCTTTTTCATGTGGGGCCACAGTATTTACTTTATTATAGCAGCTGATTTGCATGGAAAACATCATTTTGCATATCTCATCTGTTTAAAGAGCTTTAGATGAATATGGTTGGATGTTCTCTCCTTAACTCTGTGGTCACATTTGACTCTGTGCAAAGTGCACAGCGAGCGAAGGCGTCACTCAACGGAGCAGATATCTACTCTGGCTGCTGTACTCTGAAAATCGAGTATGCAAAGGTACATCTGAATGATCTCCTAGTGTGTCTAGTTTACTGTCCACAACATGTTTGAGAGCCAGATTCTGACTCCAGCTCTGGAAAAACTGGTGCTACTGGTCTTGGTAAATGGTCTTGTACTTGTATAGCGCTTTTCTATACATCAGTGCACTCAAAGCGCTTTAACACTATTCGACACATTCACCCATACACTCTCACAAACACACACACATTCACACACCGGTGACGCAGCACCGGGAGCAACTGGGGGTTTAGTGTCTTGCTCAAGGACACTTCGACATGTGGACGCCAGAGCCGGGATTTGAACCGCTAACTTGCCGGTTAGGAACTGACCCGCTCTACTACATGCGCCACAGCCGCCCTACTCTGACACAAACTCTTTGTCAGGGTCAGAGAAAAGATCTGCTTACATCAGGGCATGCTTGTGGAAACCTCCACACCAGCTAAATGTTCAAACTGGTATGTTCAGCAATCCAGAGAGGGAGTCAGATCTGTTCAGGAGTTTATAAAAGGAAAAATACAAGAAAGGAAGATTAACATCATCATTAGTTGTGGCTGAATGCTGCCTAATGTGCTATATGTATAAAACATGTTATGATAGTCGGCTGGTATTTATGGAGTCTGCCTAAAGCAGTAATTATGATTCCAGTTCACATAAGTACGGGTTATTAGCTAAACACTGGTTTGCTTTAGTGTTCGCTGATGCAAGCTGCCGTGTAACACCTGTGATACCTGTACAGTGATGCTTACACTGAGAGTATCCGTCACATGCTCGAGGAGAAGAGAGATGTGGTTCTGACTGGGAACCAAACTAGATCTGAGCTGGTAGAAACGTGTCTTAAAGCGGGACTGGGAACCAAACTAGATCTTAGCTGGTAGAAACGTGTCTTAAAGCGG
>JBAMHV010000009.1:6045096-6056410 GCA_037177535.1 Pseudomugil gertrudae | reverse complement strand
CCGAGCCGTTGCACCGAGCCGTTGCACCGAGCCGTTGCACCGAGCCGTTGCACCGAGCCGTTGCACCGAGCCGTTGCTCTGAGCCGTTGCTCCGAGCCGTTGCACCGAGCCGTTGCACCGAGCCGTTGCTCCGAGCCGTTGCACCGAGCCGTTGCACCGAGCCGTTGCTCTGAGCCGTTGCTCTAAGCAGGGTGGTTTAGAGGTGGAAACTAGGTCACGTTGCTCAGTGAGTCGTTCACACGTCCCCACAGTGTCGAGGAATCGTGGCACGCTTCAGTCCATCACACAGTATCAGTAGTTACGCTAAGTAGCTTGGTCCCCCAGCAGAGATTAACTTTGTGCACTTTAGTCTGTGTGCAAGTACCCAGGCTTAACACACACACCCACACCCACACCCACACACACACACCCACACACACACCCACACACACACACACACTTCTCCATACCAAGCGCAGTGGAGTCACTTCATATGAAACTGTAGAACCTGACTGTGTCGGGCTGTAAGGAGGCAGTTCATGTTTCCTAACCCAAACTGTAGGCCACAGCGGGTCAGACCAGAACCAGTCAGACCAAAACCAGTCGGACCGAAACCAGTCGGACCGAAACCAGTCGGACCGAAACCAGTCGGACCAAAACCAGTCGGACCAAAACCAGTCGGACCAAAACCACTATCATTTTAATTACTGGTCCATAATTATTTAGAGAATAATCTCTAAATATGGCCGATGGATCATACAAACGTGTGACTGCGCTCACCACATAAATAGCAACTTGTTTCACTAACACAGCCCGTATAGAATGAGACACACACACACACACACACACACCCACACACACACACACACACACACAGTCTAGTGTGTTGATTAGGTTCAGTAGCAGCTTCAAGGGACAGGCACATGAAAAATACCAGCCAGGAAAAGACGAATAAACTGGCATTAAAGTCCACATCAGCTACTGCGTCCGTCTCATCATCACTTCTCCCTTTGCAGCTGTGCTAAGAAGGATCCGGAAATGTGCAGATTAAAGCATGCATGCATCATCAGTATGTCTCCTGTGACGTATGAAAACCGGCTTCAGGAGGACAGAAAAATAAATTAAACCAGGATGAAAGTAAAACACATTAACAGCTACAGCCCTGATCTAAATACATATTCATTATGCTAAATGCTATGAAAACAGTGATGGATAACCAACATTAGGAAGAGTCATTAATCAGCTGATACCACACGTCCGTTAAGGCTAGATTAGTTTTTTACACCACCAAATGGAGCAGCTCAGAAACGGTACTCTCTCAGTTCAGTGATACTTCTGCTGGAATCTTTGCAAACAAACGTAGTTATACGGGGAAGTATTAAGGCTTTTTCAGAAAGGAAAGCAACCTCTTCCCAGAGGAGACAGGTGTGTGGTTTCATGCTAGCTGTAGGTAGCTCACCGGTACCATAAAAACACCACGCCACATCAGTTCAGTAGTAATGTGGTGATACAAGGCATCCAAAGGAAAATTAAGCATTTTCACTGCTTATATGAAGTACTTGCAAGTCATTAATATTCTCTTCACACACACACACACACACACACCATTACAATGGGATGCTATTGTTTCACATTAGCTATAGACAAATATTGGCTGATGGAGTTTCTGCTCCTGGTGCCAAATGTTAAGCATAACATTTATAAGTAACTTCTACGATTCCAGTAGGACAAGCTACAGATATACAACAAAAAAAACTACTTAGAAAGTCACTCTGGAAGTATTACACACACGAGGATGCAACAGAAATCTCACAAATGAGAATGAAGTCTGATGATAGATGAGCTCACACTGTCCATAAGCAGATAACAAAAATAAGACTTAAATCTTATGAAGAGTCATTCATTGCATATTAAAGTCACCTTCTTATTAAAATGGATCTGTTAAAGAGGAAAGATACACGGGGACATCCTACAGCTTGCCTTGTTGTAAGGCCACAAACGCTGATTCGCTCCAGGTCCAGGTCACTGGGACAAGCAGGAGAGTCCACTCAGCTGGAAATGAAGCGTTTTACACCACCCGTTTACACCACCCGTTTACACCACCCACACAGCAACCCATCTATGCCAGTGATGACCACAATCCCCTTAATCTTCAATGAAAGGTACAACATGGCTTAAAACCTGAGGAATACTAAAACATTGCCACCCTGTGGGTCTAAAACATTAAAAACTAAGTGAGATAAACACACAAGCTCAAAGTGCTGCTCAGAAACACTCCTAAATGCTTTAACGGTAGCCCGGGTGATGACCGTGCACACCTCCTCTGTTGCTGCTCTCCTGGATTTGCCCCACCGCTGACCGCTGCATCTTTTCTATCATATCCATGTTCTGCTCCTGGAAACCGGCCATGTGGAAGAAATCCACGCTCTCCCCAGACTGACCGGCGGAGCCCTCTTTTCCTGCTCTGAACTTCGCCCCTGGGAGGCGGTTTGTAGAGGCAGGAGCCTGGCCTCCCTGGAAAACCACCGGGAGGTCCTGAGGACCGGATCCGTTGTTACCTGCTGTGGTCGGGACGCTGCTCCACGGTGGTTGCATGTAGTGGCCGTTAATGTAAGGCAAAGAAGCGAGCGGGCATTGGACCGGAGACGCAGGTTGCTGCTTCTCTGCAGGGTGTTTTAGAGGAAAGCCTTGTGCAGTGCTAGGTTGCTTATGGGGATAGCTAAGGTTTCTAGAGGGGAACGCACAGTCAGTTGGATGCTCCATCCGTGGGTTTTTACAGGGGTGGGCTCCTTCGTGGGGCTGCTGCATATGGGCCAGTTGATGCTGCGCCCAGGAGCGCTGCAGCTGCTGCTGCTGCTGTAGCTGCTGCTGCTGCTGCTGTAGCTGCTGCTGTAAATGCTGCTGCTGCTGAAACTGCTGATGCTTCTTCTGCTGATGTAAATGCTGCTGCAGCTTCTCGCCGTCTGGGTGAAACGCAGCTATGCTATTAGCAGCAGCCATGTTGGACTGCGAGTGGAGAGCCGCGGCGGGAGTCTGGCCTAGAGCTTTGTCCATGAGGCAGCTGGAGGCACTGCCCAAAGCTGGGTGATGAGAGGAAACCCTGGAGCTAGCGTTGATCAACAGGTTCCGGCTGATGGGGCTGGGGTTGGCAATCTGGCCCTCGCAGACCGAGGTGGAGCCCATGCCGGCCCGAGCCTGGCACAGCTGGTTGATTTGGTGCACGATGTTGCTCAAGTCGCCCGGCCGATTCTGATGTAAGCTGGCAGCCATGGACAGCGGGATGGTGGAGGTAGATACTGTTACATTTGGTGGAGCATCTGCATCTGGGAGCTTCCGTGGCCCGTACTGTCCTGGTGGAGGGGGCTGCTGGAGGCTATTAGACATGCTGGGAGGAGCAGAAGTCACAACTAGTCCCTGGGAGTGCTGCAGGCTGGAAAGCTGAGCTCCATCAGAGACGTGGCGCAGGTCCTGAGTCCCTCCCTGCTGTGAAAGTAAAGTTTGTGGATGAGCCATGTGATGTTTTAGTGTCTGCAGATGGGAAAGATGCTGTTGTGGTACTACTCCTGGGCATGCCTGGCCTTGCTGTTGCTGCAGAGCCGGACTGGGAGGCAGGCTCTGCTGTCTCTGTAGACCTTGTGGATGAGCTAATCTTTGTTGCCGCTGTAAAGCTTGTGAATGAATCATGGTCCTTTGCTGTAAAGCCTGTGGTTGGTGCCGCTGAAATGCCTGTGAGGGAACCAAACCCTGCTTTTGGGCTGGAGGCTGGGAGGGACCCGGTAACTGAGAAGCAGCAGGATGGGGAAGGTTTAAAGTGCTTTGAGCAGCATACGGCCCAGTTTGAGGGTTCATGGCTGGCTTAAGTTGTGGTCGGGTGCGGCTTTCTGAATCTTTTTTTATACCTTTAACAGGTGTGCGAAGGACAGCTAACAGGCCGGCCCTGGTGCTGACCTGAGAGGGATAGGGACTGTGGCGCTGAGCTGATGAGGACGTGTCGAGTCCGTTGACTGTGCGCCGTACGTGCTTCCTTTGAGGTACTTTGACACTGTTAGGGAAGATCTGGATGGTCAAAGGGTTGTTGGCGATTTTCTTAGCATAGGCATCCAACTCGGCTGGGGTTGGATAGCTCGCAGATCTCATCTTCTGTGTAGTTTCCCCTATGCAGCATACAAAGTCAGAACAACAGTAAACATAAAAATATTCAACATGTTTATGTTTTTTAGTCCAATAAAATCATTACATTGTTCGTAAAGGTTTACTAGAAGTATTTAAAACACTGGGACTCTTCTGTAACGTGATTATTTTGTGTTGTAAGATGTAGATCCAGGTCCCTACTTCATGTGTATCTAACAATTTAAAGAAATACAAGAAATAAATGAGAGAAAAACAATCATTTCTTACATTTCTGAAGTCCAGTGTTCATCTGCGTGCGGGGGAGAAGTCTAATGGTAGGGTCACCTGATGCCGGCAAACAGGCCAGCATGTCACTATTCCACTAATGCAGCATTGGACACCACCTCCTCATCATACTGGGAACAAACAGAGCAGGTTGCATATCAGGAAATGACAGACACGTATGCTGGTGTGATTTACACATCAGGTACAGCGCCACGTTTTGCAAATGGCAGCTTGTGACATTGTGGTTGCATTAAAGCTCGTTGTTCAAATGGAGATGACAAAAATCCACAAAGTATCATAAAAACGCAGCATATGATGCATTTATGCAAACCTCTCATACACAACATGCCCAGCTAGACCATTACGAGCATCAACACACACCTAAATACGTGTTCTGAGTCACTACATTTAATACATGAGAATATTTTTATTCAGTATTTAATATGACTCACTGCCTTTAGTGCAGGAGTAATCTTAGTTTAAATACACAGACAATACACACCTAGCATGCAGTAAATTACAGACTTTAGTCAAAATTATTCATTTTTTTAAAATAAAATGTCTTAGATGAGTAAATAATGAAACAGTTATCCATGTAGTGAGCTTTTCTCCTCCAGTGGAAGCAAAACCAGCAGATTCATCATCCATTTACAGACAATGATTCATCATTTGTTCAGACGCTGACTTCATCCTGAGATTTAGCTCATCTATGAGTTCAGTAAAGAGGAACTTTCATTTGTTCTAATCCACAATACTTTAAGCTGTAACATTAATGTAGGAGTTTGTTTTCATCCTCCACAGGATGACAGTGAATGAAAAGGAAACAAAATAAATACAACAAATATGCACATTTATAACACGGGACAAAATAAGGGTGTGGAGCTATGACACAGTTCTGTTACAGACTTAATTAGATACTCAAAAATAGCAAAGTAAATATTTATAGCCTGGTGAACTTTCAGACAGCAGTCAGTAGCTAGCTAACGTTAGCATCTGTCTAGCAATTCAGCTTCATGTGCTAAGTTTCAAATAATGTTTATATCCAACTATAAAGTATCGATGGACCTTTCTCAGTAACTAAAAAAATAATTAATAGTCAGCATAGACAGGATACTCCGTTAATAAAACCTAAAATAAAGGTTAAATGATGGGTGCTCGAGAAGCTAGCTCGAGTAAAGCAGCAGAATAAATAAGGAGCTTCTTTGTGCTTATTGTGACCAGGCCAGCTGCTTAGCAAACTTTTATTTATTCAATAAAAACATACGCGGACAGAAGCATACTAAATATCATTATACTTACTCCTCGCGAAGCTATGAGAAAGGAAACTTCATTTTGTTGAGATATAACATTATTTTGGTTTAAAATAAAACATTTTAAGAAACCATCCCCAGTGTGGCTGGCCCTCCGTGCTGCTGTCTAGCTACGGCAGCAGCATCTACTGAGCATGCGCAGAGAAAGGCCCCCGGGTCAGCGTGTAGGTACCTGTGGTGACCGCCTGACCAAAATGTCACGCAAAAAGCGTCATTTTCACAAAGACGGATAGATTAAATATGATTTCTGCGCGCTTCTTGTAATTTAAAAAGCTCTGTTAGTATAATTATAATTAAAGCACAATTAAATCCACTAAAAAGACAAAGTCTTTTAGTAGAGTGATCACAATTAACTAATAAACATACAAAAGGACGTCCTCTGTAATCTGTGTTTAGGAGGAAAGGAGACAGGTAAATGTGTGATTACAGTTTGATTTATTCAAATGACAGATAATAATGAGTAGATCTGCATAGACATGCAAAAAACCCAAAAAGCATTACAGTCATTTCAGACACTGTTTGCACATGTTTCTAAGATCAGTGATCTGACACATAAGAGTATGTTAGTATGTTCCGGATGTTTCTTCAGCCATAAACAAAAATAACACTCCATGTGTTTACTTCATCAGAATCAATGCTGGAATTTAACATCACATTGAAGGGGTCACAGCAGGGCTGAATGTCTCATAAACAACTTTAAATATTATACATAACAGTCTAAAATAAATAAAACATAGTCTGATAACTATAAAGTGCTCTGCTAAAACCATATACAAGCATAAGTGTCAATAAAAGAATCACAGTAATATGTACACAGACTCAACAGAAAAGTCTCATTTGTCTATAATGTGATAAAGTTGATAAATTTGGTTTTTGTAACATGGCTTTGCATCTATAAATAAACTGTATCATAATATTAAGCAGTGGTGTCAGATAAAATGTAAATGTGATGGAATAAATATTACAACAGTCTATTTGGCATCTCTGTTTGGCTTCTTAATCATTTAATTATACTTCATAAAACTTAAATCACAACCTTTTTTAAAGAAATTCCTATTTATTCTTTAACATGTGATTTATTAAATATTGAAGCCAAAGTTTTACTCTAAAACTATTACAGCACCACATTACTTCCTAATCATGTCAGTACAAGATCAATCGTTTTCTTATCAACTTATAAAGAACTGCTTCATATGAAGAAGCTTTTTCTCAGAAGGGAGGAGATAAAATTCTGCAGGTGTGAAAATGAAGCCTTTACAAGCACCATTATTACACTGAGATATCAGCTACGGCCGTGAAACAAGCGACAGGAAATTACAAAATGTACAACAATAAAAACTTCCTACAGAAAAATGTTTATAAGGAATGGTCTCATAAGAGTGAGGTATTTAAATTAAAACCTGCATCATACAGACTTCACACAGTGACAACAGTGGTCTTTTTGTATGAAAAAGCAGAGCTCAGAGGTATAAACATCCAAAAAATATCTTTTCACATTGTAGTACGATGATTAAATCCTGGCTGAGTCAATCTGTCCTGGCTCTCCTCTCTGATGGAAACATACAAAGAGACCAAAAGATGCTTAAATACAATAATGAAACTGAACCTAAAAACACAGCAGTGCATGCAGATGTTCTGGTCCTGTATAAAGTAAGGCACCAGAGGTTTCCAGGATTGACTTCGTATACAGAGTATACGTAGAAAACAACTAAAATATTCAAGTGTATCAAAGGCAGTCAATGAGCGTGCATACGACAGAGACTGGAGACGTGTGGCGTCGTCCATTTTCAGGCTTAAGAAGCCGCCATCTTCTGCAGCAAAGGGATCTTTAATAAAAAAAAACAAAGGTTATTCAGCTTTTCTCTACAAGTCTGAGTAATGTGCTGGAAATCTTTCCTAAAGGATAAATGTCTGCGTTTAGCTTTAGCCACGCTCAGAATAAAAACCTAAAGCAACACATTACTGTGTTTAAAAAACATTTTAAAGGTTTTAACAGCAGAATCCAGGTCAAAATAAACTGTGATTAAAAAGATTAAATAAATATGAGACAGGTTGTAGAACTTTTGGGCTAATATAACAGTAATAATATATAATATATAATAAATAAAACTAATGACTGCTTTAAACACATTTTTAAACATAGGTTTGTGGAAGAATAAACACGATGCTCACAGACCAAACACCACGTTGTGTTGTTGAAACGTGCCTGAATCATGAAAGTCTAATTAGATTTAACTCTAATTATCCCTTTGTGATGACTCCCTGAGAGGAAATTAAGGAGACAATAATAAGAAACAACTCACCTTTGACAAGTCGACTCCAGTGAGAGCATTTACAGACACAGGAAGTTCAGCCAAAAGGCGGTTCACTTCACCAGTCACACGGTTGCTTTCCCCGCTCAGGATCACGATCTCCTTTGTTTTGGATAAGGGTGCAGCCACCTTTGAAGCAATCTGCAAACATATAATCACGTTTTTATTATTAGCATTTTAAAAAATGATGAATTTTCATGCACAGCAGGTCAGTGGCTATGCAGTGCACTATGCAGACTGAAAAACCTGTACCGGAGTCATGTTGTGGAAACGGTTATGCATGAACATGAAAGCTTCAAATTAAAGTTCAAATCTCAAAGTTATTTGGAAAAAAAGTCTTTTTAATGCATTTAGTTCCTCTGTGCGTTACCTTGGGCAGGGCCTCAAGCACCAGGGCTGTCTTTGCTGCTTCCCCATACTGCTGGTAGGCCTCTGCTTTCATTCTCATCTTTTCAGCTTCAGCCTTTCCCACCGCTTCAATCGAAGAAGCCTCTGCCTCACCGATCTTCCTGATCTTCTCTGCCTCAGCTTGGGCTATGAGCACCGTCTTCATCCTGATGCAGGAAAACACATGAAAATGACCCGAGAGGCGCTATGAGCAACCCTGTCACATGACTTAGTGCCACATGATTTTCAGTAATAACATCTTAAAGGTTTTATAAATCCAACCTGCTCCAATAAGGCTTATTTAACTGGAAGCAACATAAGTACGGTGAGTGGTGAAGAGGAGGGAAAAACAGCTTTCAGGCCTGTGCATCATCATGGGCTGAAAGCCTTTTATGCCCTTAAGCAGTAAGTCTGTACAGGAAATGTTGGGATGCTGCTTTGGATCAAAGCTGATGTCATGAGAACAGGAAAGAAAGGAGGAGAGCTGAACCACTGTAAGCGCTCACTGATCTGTTAACACAGCAGCACTGCAAAGACCCCCGTTTCACATCTGTTTCACACCTGTTTCACATCTGTTTCACACCTGTTTCACATCTGTTTCACATCTGTTTCACACCTGTTTCACACCTGTTTCACATCTGTTTCACACCTGTTTCACACCTGTTTCACATCTGTTTCACATCTGTTTCACACCTGTTTCACACCTGTTCCCTTTGCTTTGGGTTGGGTCTGCAGCCGGCTGCAGCGCCTCTGCAGGACGAGGAGCTGGTTTTGCCCGCTCACATTATCCATTTTCATGCATGTTACGGACGCCTGTCATTTCATTAATCATCTGTCCATTTCATCCTGCCAACCTGCCTGCACCCTCACCTGGACAGGAAATGGATCATCAACCACACCTGCACCTTCCAGATTAGTCAGACCCTCAGCCAATCACCAACCAACACATCAGCAACCAGGAAATAAGAGGCCACATCACCATTCACCCCATGAGAAACTGCTAACAGAGCTTTTCTCCTAGGCTTGTGGATCTGTGGACATTCAGACTTTGGCTTGTGGTATTTATGGTGCACTTTTGTATATTTTGATAACTTTGTGGTGTTTAGCTTGGTTTAGATTTGGGTTTTGATTGTTACACTTAGTTTACTTAGTATTTAGTATTATTGTTGTTTGTACTTATACTTGATCCAGTAGTGTTAAAACTACTTGGTTTTTTGTTTGCTGTTTAATATAAACTTTGTATAAATTTGATCCAGTAGTGTTAAAACTTGTTTTTTTGTTTGCTGTTTATATTAAACTTTGTATAAATTTGATCCAGTAGTGTTAAAACTTGGTTTTTTGTTTGCTGTTTATACTAAACTTTGTATAAATTTGATCCAGTAGTGTTAAAACTACTTGGTTTTTTGTTTGCTGTTTAATATAAACTTTGTATAAATTTGATCCAGTAGTGTTAAAACTTGGTTTTTTGTTTGCTGTTTAATATAAACTTTGTATAAATTTGATCCAGTAGTGTTAAAACTACTTGGTTTTTGAGTTTGTTTAATATTAATGTGTAGAATGAGTTGGGCTAGTTAAGGTTTTTGTTTGTAATTGTACATATTTTTGATAGTTTTGTAAATATATTTAATATACTGTATATTTATGTACATTTACTTAGGAGTTTTGAGTGCTTTTATTTTGTAATTAGCATTACTAGTGATTTTTTTGTGTGATAACCTTAGTTATTGGAGCTGCTCTCCCTTTTTGTTAACCTTTTTTAGGAGGCCTGTTTTGTTTTTGTTTGGTATTTTCATACCTCGGGGTTTTGGCCGTCCCAGTTTATGTTTGTTAGGATTTTGTTATATTACTTTATTGTTTTGGGCAGCTTTGTGAACCCAAACTCTGTGGTCGAGGACCACGTGTGTGTACTGATACCCTCTCTGTTATTATTAAATTCACCTTCACTACCATTACAACCGCGCATCTCTTATGTGGTTACAACATAAACCCCTTTGCCAACAAGGGTCGCAACACAAGTCAAGCTAACATCAGTTTAGGTGTTGTTAGAGAAGATAATGACCGAGCTCAGCCTCTCCTTCTCCTGATAGCCCTGCAGAGCTGCTTCAGCATCATGGTCAGTCTTCCTCATTCTGCTACAACTAAATAAAAACACGTTTGAGACGTTGTTCATTGTTCTGTTTTCTGAGCCACTAAAGAAAACATTAAATAGTCTTTAGACTGTGAGTTAAGTTTACCCTCTTCACATTATTCGCTCCAGGACCAAGTAGGTCACTTGAGGGAGCTCAACATCTCCACTGATTCTCGCTGACCTGGGGAGCATCAGCTTCTTCATATCACACCTGACATGGTGACCTCGCCGTTGTCCCAGACTAATCTATGCTCATGGGGTTTACTGTCCTACCTGGCTGTGAATGAAGCCCTCTACGTCTCCCAGTGGGGTCATGACATTAGGCCTGGCTATCTTAAAGGCACTGAGCATGTCAAATAATTCAAACTGATCTCAGTGCTTGTAATACTGTAGCTGCATGTTTCTATATTTGATTATACATCAGTTGAGATTGAAATAATCGGCATATTTACTAAAAGAAACTTTTAGAAAAACACAGTTTGGTCACATCAAACAGTGTCTTTACTATACTATACCATACTATACCATACCATAGTATACCATACCATACCATACTATACTATACCATACCATAGTATACTATACCATACCATAGTATACTATACTATACTATACTATACCATACCATAGTATACTATACCATACCATACCATACTATACTATACCATAGTATACTATACCATACTATACTATACCATACCATAGTATACTATACCATACCATACTATACTATACTATACCATACCATAGTATACTATACCATACCATAGTATACTATACTATACTATACTATACCATACCAT
>JBAMHV010000009.1:5868883-5880172 GCA_037177535.1 Pseudomugil gertrudae | reverse complement strand
ACGTTACACCATCAAATAACCTGCTCCCATTGCACGTTACACCATCAAATAACCTGCTCCCATTGCACAACGTTACACCATCAAATAACCTGCTCCTGTTGCACGTTACACCATCAAATAACCTGCTCCGGTTGCACGTTACACCATCAAATAGCCTGCTCCCGTTGCACGTTACACCATCAAATAACCTGCTCCCATTGCACAATGTTACACCATCAAATAGCCTGCTCCCATTGCACGTTACACCCATAGACTGTATGGTTACACCATTAAATAGCCTGCTCCCATTGCACGACGTTACACCATTAAATAACTTTTTTGCATTGCATAATCAGTGGAGTGACAGCAGAGTCTAGAGGTGTGATGTGTGTGTTGGCTTTTCCTCGCTTACACACTGTCGGCTCAGACGTGCATCTGCTTGGCTTTATTCATTCTTTACTAAGCAAAAGGTTTAAATGGACACCACTGTGACCCACTGGGCCCCTGCATGTGGATGTAACGGATATATAAAGGAGCTGTAGTGACTTATTGATCACTACAGAACAATAATTCAACACATAGCTTTAATGCACGTTGTAAAGCTAATTATTATACACATAATGTTAGTCTTTTTAAAGTCATATTTAACTAGAGAAATTGAATAAAGATATTAGACAGTTACAAATGTCTTTGGAGTGTGAGGCGCTAATTGCATCCACACATTTAGAAGTGTAATCGCACTGCGAGTGAGAAGTTATTCCAGTGTGAAACTCACCTCTGTCAGAGCTGTGTCTTCTTTAAATTCCAGCACCACTGATGTGGAGGGAGACGTTTCCATCACTGTGTCTTCACGCTTGGTTACGGAGAGGCTGCCGGTGTGGAGGATGCACTGATGGATGGAGCTCTGGAGCTCCTCGCTTTATCTAGGCTCCTCGTTCCCTCCTCCCCTCCCAACTGTTTCCATCAGTGTACCCGTTTCTCACTGTGGTCCACACACACCTCCCCCTCCTGCCCACAGGGCGGTTTGGTTGGGACATATTGACTGACAGGAGAGGACGGGGACAGATATAAGATCAATGCAAAAAGCTATTTATTAGACCATTTGTCATGCTGTGCATTCAACCCTGCTAACGTTATGTCTGGGATTTTAAGGCCTAATAAACAACACATCTGAGTGAGGTGATGCATGCTATGAGGGAATATTTCTGTACATAACTGAAACCATCACATCAGAAATGTCTTGTGTATATATAAAATGTCTGATCTCTGCCTGGAGTGAATTATTGAATTGGTTGGAAACATCTGAACGTCTAATGAGAATGCTCAGAGGTTTTGTGGTGGCATTAAGCAGGTGGGTGATGTGTGAGGGTGCTAGGCAACAGGAGACACTGATGACGTACCAAAGGGAACTCTGGGAGTTTCCTGAGGGCCTCTGGGAGCTCGGCTCGTCCTGGCTCGATGGAGCTCATATTTATTTATACCTGGCTTGTCTGAGGATGATGTTTGTGTTGGCCTGTTACATCATCGCTAATGTCACAGGATGTGGATGGATGGTATTCCCTTGAAAGCTTCGTAAATCCGCTGTGCTCATGTCAGGTGTCCGAGTGGGAATACTGGTGTTTGTATATCTCATGAATTGATCTGAATGAGTATTTATAGGTGGAAATATTGTTTGGGGTATATGAAGTCATCTGGTTTGGTCTCTGTGTTGCTGTATTTCTAACACAGACTGACTTGGGTTAGGGGTTAGGGGTTAGGGGTTAGGGTCTGATTTGATGAACCAGCTGTGCAACAGAAAATGTCATTTAAAGTATTGTAATACAAAAGCTACAAAGAAGCTGTAAAATTACTGTTTGCTTTGCTGAAAAGACCGAGGTCGTAAGTTTTGACCCAAACATCAGCTTAATATGAGTAATACTAGTTTATTTGTGGGGTCAGTATACAGTGCTTAATGCTGGTTTGCACTCTAAGGGGGCTGCAGGAACCCAGACATGATGTGGATCCGTCTCTGGTGGGGTCATGTGACCTGGAGCGCTTTGCTTTACGGATCTTCCTCTATAAGGCAAGGCAAGTTTATTTATATAGCACCTTTCATGTACAGGACAGCTCAAAGCTCAAAACACAGGAACCTGATCCTTCCGTCACAACCAAAGTTTTGTTCTAGCTGAACAATGTGAAAAGGTGAACACGGTGTCTGAGGAGGCCAGAGTAAAGGGATCGCTCCACCGTGGTAAAGAATTAGCTGGTTAGGGTCTGATGATGGCTCGTAGGTTTTTTAAAGGGAGATAAAAGATGTATTTATCTGGTACCAACAGTACCCAAAGAACATCATGTTCAAATAGAAGTTAACTGGGTTCCTTCTCCTAAAAACACCTTTCTTTCTATTCACATCATGAGCGTTGCACATTTATTCTCATAAAAACGTGCCTTATTCGTTCCAGGTGCAGCGACCCTGCAGGAACATCACGCTTCTGTGTGGCTGAACTTCACCAGAAAACACTGATCAACATGCAAAGAAATGAAAACAAGCAGCAAAAACACGAGTAAAAGTGATACTTTATGAAACAAAGTAGTTTTTCTGTAGTACTTTCACATACTACCATGTACGTTTTATGCTTATTTTTGTAAGACACAAAGTTTTTTACATGTTTCTACCACTTCCTGTGGTCTTCCTCAGAAGCATCACATGATGTTGGTGTGATGTGTCTTATAGGCTGTTCAGGTGTTTGTGTTTATGCCCCCTGCTGTCTGAAGCCAGGACTGCATCCCAGTAAAAATAAGTTTAAAAAGAAAACAGTATGAACCTTCAATAAGGAAAAAAAAAAACTACCATGTACTTTTCTCCATATCCTGGACATCCAGTCGGGTTTATGGTGGATGTTTTCTCGTTTTTGGACGTTATTTTTGTAAATTCTCCACCATCAAACTCTGGCTGTAAAACATGTTCATCCATCTGGAGCTGGAGTCAGCGTTTATCAGGCAGCTTTTTACTGCAGCATCTAAACTAACCAGGATCATGTTCTGTTTTCAGGTGATTCCAGACTGGAAGGACCAGGAATGGGATAAAGACAAGCCCGAATCCTACGCCGGGATCTTCCACTTCCGGTTCTGGAGGTTTGGGGCGTGGGTGGACGTGGTGATTGATGACAGGCTTCCTACTGTGAACGGGGAGCTCATTTACTGTCACTCCAACGACAGCAACGAGTTCTGGAGCGCGCTGGTGGAGAAGGCCTACGCCAAGTAAGGACACAAACGTTTCTGTTTACGTCTGCGTGCTGGTCGCCGTGGATACCGGGTTTAGGTCCTGTGGTCCATTTTACCTGGTGCTGGATCATGAAACTGTAGGGGGGATGAAAAAGGATAAATCTGTATGAACTTCCTAAAAAGTTTTATTCACTTTAAAAACTAACTGCTAATGAAATCTTCTCCAGCTTTTTAGTTTGTGGATCTTCTTCTGATCTTGCTTCTAAGAATTTAATTTGTTGTTTTTCTGGGATTTTTGCTGCCATTTCTTATGTTTTAATGCTTTCTCTGCAACGGCTTTACTACTTTAAATGTTTTACGTATCGTCTGAATGCATGAACTCACCTGTCAGCCGCAGGAACAACTCAGAAAGGACGAAGCACATTACAAACCACATCTTTTGGTGTATTAGAATATGCTAACATCTATTAGCTTTTAAAGATGGTGATGCAGACATGCTTTTCTTTTATAATCGTAGAAATGTGACCTTCCAGGTAAATTTAGGATAAATCCACATGTTTGTCTTGCAGTACCTACTGGGTAAATAATGAGAGGGGAGTGTTTAAAGGAGAAACGAATGTGCATGTAGCTGTACATAAATCATCCTGACACGTTAATGTGTGTTTTACAGGATGAGTGGGTGCTATGAAGCTCTGGATGGGGGGAACACGGCAGACGCTCTGGTGAATTTCACTGGAGGTGTTTCTGAGCCGATGGACCTGACCGAGAACGGATACAAAGACGATGAAGAAAAGCAGATTGAGCTGTTTGAGAGGGTCCTGAAAGTCCACAACAGAGGAGGCCTCATCAGCTGTTCCATCCGGGTGAGGGGACCGAACACAACACGGCTAAGCCATCAAATGATTTCTGCGTGAATTAAAGCTGTGAGATGTTGCTCCAGGCAACCAGTGCAGAAGACATGGAGGCCAGACTGGCCTGCGGCCTGGTGAAGGGACACGCATACGCTGTGACCGATGTCCGCAGGGTAAGGCTTGGCCACGGGCTGCTGGCCTTCTTCAAATCGGACAAACTCAACATGATCCGCATGAGGAACCCCTGGGGCCAGAGAGAGTGGAACGGGCCCTGGAGCGACAGGTGAGGAAGAAGAGTAACGGGTATGAAGAAAAGAAGGTATCGTTTCACTGCAGCTCTGCAACAACCACACACACTCTTCAGCATGTTGGTTTAGTCACAACGTAAAGGTAACGCCAGGCTTCCTGTTTCTGAGCGAGAGGTTTGATTTTTAACGTGCCTGGTGCATCGTCTCTGTTCAGATTCATCTATAGCGACTCTGAAACTTCATTTAACTGAACATGTTCTGTCTGTCTGCAGCTCTGAGGAGTGGAAGAAGGTCAGTGATGGTGAGAAAGAAAAGATGGGCGTCACCGTGCAGGATGATGGAGAGTTCTGGTGGGTTTTAGTACAACACTGCCACCTGCTGGCAGATTTAGGTCATCTAGTTTGTTACCTGTCGACTCCCCCACCGTTGTGTTCTCACTCTCAGATGTAAGTCTGTGTGAAGAAAAGCTCCTGCTGAATGAAAAGTCTGTTTCAGTGATAACACTTCCTGCTTCCACCAAAACATGGTGCAAACATTAAGCAGTGAGCAGAGGAGGCATCACAGAAATGCTTAAGTAGAGATCTTTCAAAGCATGGTCCTCGTGTAGAGATCTTTTTGGCCCTCGTGTAGAGATCTTTTTGGCCCTCGTGTAGAGATCTTTTTGGCCCTCGTGTAGAGATCTTTCTGGTCCTCGTGTAGAGATCTTTTTGGCCCTCGTGTAGAGATCTTTTTGGCCCTCGTGTAGAGATCTTTTTGGTCCTCGTGTAGAGATCTTTTTGGTCCTCGTGTAGAGATCTTTTTGGTCCTCGTGTAGAGATCTTTTTGGTCCTCGTGTAGAGATCTTTTTGGTCCTCACGTAGAGATCTTTTTGGCCCTCGTGTAGAGATCTTTTTGGTCGTTGTGTAGAGATCTTTTTGGTCGTTGTGTAGAGATCTTTTTGGTCCTCGCGTAGAGATCTTTTTGGTCCTCGTGTAGAGATCTTTCTGGCCCTCGTGTAGAGATCTTTCTGGCCCTCGTGTAGAGATCTTTCTGGTCCTCATGTATGGAACGGATCTGATCTGCTTTATTCATGCATGCAGATGTGGAAACCATGACTTATGACGTCTTTCTCTCTTTGCAGGATGAAATTTGAGGATTTCATCGCTAACTTCACAGACCTAATCCTCTGCCGACTCATCAACACGTCCTACCTGAGTTTCCATAAGACCTGGGAGGAGGCCGTGATGCGGGGCTCTTGGAGCCGCCATGATGACCCGCTTCTCAACCGGTCCGGCGGCTGCTCTAATCACAAGCACACCTTCCTACAAAACCCACAGGTGTGCAAATAAATTACCTCTTCATGAGTGTTTTTTTACCTTAAAAACGGGCCGTAATTGCTTCAGCGTCGGAGGTGTAGATGTAGATCTGATCGATGCCTGGACATGTAGATGATCCCTTTGTTTCATCCAGGCTTGATGGTTATAACGTCTCCAGCTTGTCCAGAGCACTGCTGCAAGGCCGATAACATCCTCTAAATTCCCTCCCGTTACTCTGATCCAGGCTTCCATCTATCACAGAGCGCACGTTGAAATGCTGCTTTTAACTAATAATAATCCAGCATGTGATTTCTATCCGGGACCTGTTTCATCCCAACGTTCCCAGCTGGTTGAAGGAACCCCAAAATGTGGCAGAGCCTCTGCAGCGATGCCTCCCTCCCTTCCTCATCCTGAGATCTGCACACTCACTGGTCTCTTTTAAAAAGCAGCTAAACGTCTTTGATGTTTTCTGACTTTCATTGTTCATCTTATGAGTGAAAATCTGTATTTCCTGTCTGGGATTCTGTGTTTCTAAGTAAATCTTTGTGACGCAGTACGTGTTTGATGTGAAAAAGCCGGAGGACGAGGTGCTGATCTGCCTGCAGCAGAGAGACCGCAGGGCCACCCTGAGAGACGGCCGAGGAGAGAACCTGGCCATCGGCTTTGACATTCACAGAGTGAGGAATTTTATCCCCTAAAGAAAAGTGATCTGTGTGAAAGTTACGTCCACATTCCCAGTAAGTTACTGGTGTTTAACCCCTAACAGAGCTCGTCTGTGTTCAGGTGGAGCTAAACAGGATCTACCGTATGCACTCCACCCAGCAGAAGGTTGGAGGAAGCATCTACATTAACTCCAGGTCGGTGTTCCTGCGCATTGAACTTCCAGAGGGCCGATACGTCATCATACCCACGACCTTTGACCCTGGCCTGGAAGGAGAGTTCTTGCTCCGTGTCTTCACCGACGTGCTCTCGGACTGCAAGTACGACCGTGGTGTCCATACAAAGTGATGCTGACGTGCCAGAGGAGGTCAAACTGTGTTCCTACCGCAGGGTTCCTACTTAGCTGCTCTGGTTTAACTGGTTTATTATAACTGGTTTTAACTGGATTTTTAACTGGTTTTAACTGGGTGTTTAACTGGTTTTAACTGGTTTAACTGGTATTAACTGGTTTAACTGGATGTTTTACTGGTTTTAACTGGATGGTTAACTGGTTTAACTTGATGTTTAACTGGTTGTTTAACTGGTTTAACTGGATGTTTAGCTGGTTTAACTGGTATTAACTGAATGTTTAGCTGGTTTAACTGGATGTTTAGCTGGTTTAACTGGTATTAACTGGATGTTTGGAGACACCACATTATAAATGAGGAGGGGAGTCACACTACTATAGTGATGTATAGTGGGTTGATGAACACTGTGGATGACATCCTCTAGTCTGGAGCCAACATGGCGGCGCACGTCGGCGCTGCGGCTCTGTTGTGCCTGTATACGTGTTGTTTTTTAACCGCGCGTGTGCGTGTGTGTGTGGACAAGATGACACTTTTTAATTTTGTTCCAATGACAATAAAGTTTTATTCTGTTCTTCTATTCTCTCACAATCAGAGAAGAACATTTACAGCCCTTACAAGCATCCTTCTCTTGTCTCTTTGTAGGGAGTTGACTCTTGATAAGCCTCCTACGGCCTGCTGTCCTAGACTGTGTGGTTATCCCTCTGTAGTCACTCAGGTCCACATACTGCAGGCTGATGGACTCGCTGCACACGACTCAAACGGAGGTAAATGTCGTGGATTATCAACCTAAAGCTTAATTTAACCGTGCTGCTGTTCTTGCACTAAAGTGAATTTATTGCGTGGAGTTGTTCTCCTGTTTGTGGGGGTTCTCTCCGGTTTCCTCCCACCACCCCGACACGTGTTGGGTTTGCTGGTGATGGAACATGAATGGCCTCTGTGTTGGTCCCGTCATAGACCAGCATATACCCTACCTCTCACCTTCTCATTGCTTCCTCATGATCCTGAGCTGGAATTAGCAGTTTAGAAAATGAATGAATTATAAACTAAAGGAGATCTCATGAAGTTACAACTGTTTAGTGATTGATTTCTATCTTTCTACATTTTAAATGGCAATAAGTTGACCAGAGTAATGATAACAGAGTTACAGTGTAGTTTACTTAGACAGTAAGACCCCATAAATCATCACAGGTTACGTAAGGTGTCTGAAGAGTTAATACAAGCGTTAAGTAGTGAGGGATATGATCATATTACAGCAACAAGCACTGGGTTATAGAAACACACAGGTTACACACTAGTTAGGTGGCGCCACGCATCAGGAAGTCTTCAACCTGTGTAGAATGAATCTTATTTTTAATGCGTTTAATGTAACACATTTTAAAACATCACCAATAAAAATGTATGCAAATACTATTATTAATCTGTTAAAGTGTTTTATCATTTTAACATTTGATTAGATTATAAATGATCTATTTGTTTCCCCTTTTGGTCAATAACACAGAAAAAGGAGTTTTTTTTTCATATGATCATTAATATTTATAGATGTGATGTTTCAGCTTTAATGGCTGGATTAGCAAAGGGAAAAGTTCAATGTGGGGCCCCAGTAGAGCAACACCCCTGCTGATGTCCTCTGGAAAGACAATAAATGTGTGTGTTTGTCTCCAGTGTCGGATCCTTATGTGATCATTCGCTGTGAAGGAGAAAAGGTTCGCTCCGTGGTCCATAAAAACACCTGCAGCCCTGCCTTCAACACTAAAGCGCTCTTCTACAGGAAGAAAGTCAACCGGCCAATCTGCATCGAGGTTAGCGTGTGTGTGTGTGTGTGTGTGTGTGTGTGCAGTGTGTGTGTGACTGAACTCCCCTCTCTCTCCCTCAGATCTACAACCACAACGTCCTCATGGACTCCTTCCTGGGTCAGGTGACGTTGCCAGCCGAGGAGGGAAAAATCCAGAAGACGCTTCACCTGAAGGACAAGGGGGATCGCCATGACAACGACCTCTCTGGTACCATCACTGTTGCCATAGAGAGCAGCTCGGTGCTGACCAGCATCTAAGGCCGGTGTAGCAGAAGATGTGTGGCTTGATTTGGGGAGACGAGGTGCATGCAGGTGGTCTGCAGACCATCAGTGTTTTACTGTGTATCTGAATACACTGAAAAGTTCTTCTAGCTTATAAATGTTTACAGGAATCCAGGATTGTCCTGTGATCTGGTACGGAAAGCTCACGCCTCCTCCTTTAGCTTCCTAGAAAGGCCGGCTCTGCCATAAACATGGTAGCTTATCGTGGAGATGCTAACCTGAACCTTTTTTTTAGCTTTCTTTTCTAAATGCGCTTTATTATTATCTTTTAAAACATTAAAAATGATTTTTATTTTACTTTTTAACTATAGAATATTCAGAAAAAGCTACTTTTTCTTACATTTTCATGACATGAGAAAAGTTTCAGTTTACATGAAACATTGTGGATTTAAAAAAACCCGTAATGGGATTGTTGCTGATTTTATTTTACGCCACTTAAACTGGGTTTACACCACATTAGCTGGGTTTACACCACTTAAACTGGGTTTACGCCACTTAAACTGGGTTTACACCACATTAGCTGGGTTTACGCCACTTCAGCTGGGTTTACGCCACTTAAACTGGGTTTACACCACTTTAAACTGGGTTTACACCACTTAAACTGGGTTTACACCACTTTAGCTGGGTTTACGCCCCTTTAGCTGGGTTTACGCCACTTCAGCTGGGTTTACGCCACTTAAACTGGGTTTACACAACATTAGCTGGGTTTACACCACTTTAAACTGGGTTTACACCACTTTAAACTGGGTTTACACCACTTAAACTGGGTTTACACCACTTTAGCTGGGCTTTGTACTGGTGGATTCATGATTTAACTACTCCTGCTCAACCAAACTGCTCGCAGCTTACGTTGGGATTATGTTGTTTTAAAGACAGTCCTGCAACGTGTGTTGGAGTTTCTTACAAGATGTCTAACAAATAAAGTTTACTACCTTAAAAAAATACTAAAAGTCCTCTGTTATTTCCACATTGTTCCACAAAACGCACAAACAGAAACAAACCTGCATATTTACATTGAAAAGCATAAAAATGGGGAAAATGCCTCGCATACAGCCACATTTTAGAGGTTTCCCTGCTCCAACTCAGCTTGTGACTAAGTTCTGTACAATGCGAGTCTGGTGTGTTAAAGCAAGGTCCTGATCATGTGACAGGCCGGGATAAAACTGAGGAAAGGACGTGCTGATCGCTGCTAAATATATTTAAATAAAAAAGATCTAATGGAAAAGCAGTGAATAAATTAAACAGGTGTACACCTATAACAAACCTAAGTCATCACATAACGATATAAAATGTGTCTCATGTACTGCGTCACATCTCTGCTGTCTGAGAACATGTTCTCACAGGAGATGCTGCCCGGTGAAAAGCTTTTTTTTTTTTTAAACATCTAAACCTGCAGGTGTGCACCTCCTGCGTTCAGGATTTACTCTGAAAACCTTTGAGCAGATTAAGGTGAACCGTGCTGTGTGGATCAAACATCCATCCATCCATTTTCTACCGCTTCTCCCTGAACGGGGTCGTGGTGGGGGGGCTGGAACCAATCCCAGCGGTCAATGGGCGAGTGGCGGGGTACACCTGGACAGGTAACCAGTCCATCACAGGGTGTGGATCAAACACTGTAAATAAAAATGCTGAGTAGTTCCTCTTCTGTACCAGGGATCAACTTTACCATCATAGGAGAGAAAAATGAGACAAACAGCCGGTGATGTTGAGGAGATGCCTGATGGATGTTGGTTTTAATAACTTAGAAGACATTTGTTACAGCAGAACTACAGTAACAGTACAACAGAGCGATGAAAGGCGCTGCATTCACATCGTATAAAAGCGACTGACTGGCAGGATGCTGGATCGGTGGCATAAAAGATACAAGCTGTGATCAATCGTGTCCGCTTCAACAAGGAGTAAAAGAAGCTTTTATTTTATACAATGACAAACGGGTTAAATTTGTTTAGAAAAATACAGATTTACTTCTGTAAGTGGAGGAGTAAACACAATAACAGCTGGGTGCTGCTAAAGTTAGGCTTTACATATGTTTACTCTGGATGTTTGCTGGTTAATCAGCAGAAAGACGTCCTTATGGATACTCCAGAGGTACCACAAAAAAGATGATTTTTTATAGTTTCATAATCTAAAAAGTGCTTCATAGATGTGATGAAGCAGCTGCAGTGTGTTCTGCGTTAGTGTTGCATGATGGCGTTTGTAGAAATAAACTCATTATTCTTTTATTCCAGGATTGATTAAAAACTAGCAGAAGTTTGTGAGGACCTTAAAGTGATCTGCCTGAATGTGGTGGATGGGAGCCGGAAGCTAAACGTTGGTGATCAGAGTTCATTTCCTACCCTGAGCCTCAATCAAAAAAATAAAGCTTTGTTCTTTCCGTAAAGATACCAAAGTTTAAAAAGCTTTAAAGACGCAGAGCTGAGTGTGAGCAGCAACACACACACACACACACACACACCCAGCAAACCCCTGATGGACTCCGTCTTCACCTGCAGCAGCATCTCTCCTCCTCATCTTCATATAGAAAATATAACACTATATTTTACAAGAGAACTAAGAGAACATGTATTATGTTACAAAGCATTGCAGACAACATATGTACAGCGAAGCCTCGAGGCTCTGCGATCGGCCCCA
>JBAMHV010000009.1:5855947-5866996 GCA_037177535.1 Pseudomugil gertrudae | reverse complement strand
TATAAACAGGAAGTAAGGAATTATAAACAGGAAGTAAGGAATTATAAACAGGAAGTAAGGAATTATAAACAGGAAGTAAGGAATTATAAACAGGAAGTGAGGAATAAAAACAGGAAGTGGGGAATAAACACAGGAAGTGAGGAATAAAAACAAAAGTGAGGAATAAAAACAGGAAGTGGAGAATAAAAACAGGAAGTGGGGAATAAAAACAGGAAGTGAGGAATAAAAACAGGAAGTGGAGAATAAAAACAGGAAGTGGGGAATAAAAACAGGAAGTGGGGAATAAAAACAGGAAGTGAGGAATTAAAAAGAGGAAGTGAGAAATTAAAAACAGGAAGTGAGGAATTAAAAACAGGAAGTGAGGAATTAAAAACAGGAAGTGAGGAATAAAAACAGGAAGTGGGGAATAAAAACAGGAAGTCAGAAATAAAAACAGGAAGTGGGGAATAAAAACAGGAAGTGGGGAATAAAAACAGGAAGTGAGGAATAAAAACAGGAAGTGAGGAATAAAAACAGGAAGTGGGGAATAAAAACAGGAAGTGGGGAATAAAAACAGGAAGTGGGGAATAAAAACAGGAAGTGGGGAATAAAAATAGGAAGTGAGGAATAAAAACAGGAAGTGGGGAATAAAAACAGGAAGTGGGGAATAAAAACAGGAAGTGGGGAGTGGGATTCGGTAGAATGAGTTTCACCCGGTGAGGATGACCTACCGTCACTGTAGTCGCTGGAGAGACGCTCCTTGCGTGGTCTGCCGCGGGGGCTCGCCTTTTCCTTGTGGGTGGAGGTCCTGGAGTTGTCAGATGACTCCGATGTCTCGCGGTAGTTGACCTGCTGGCGCTGACCCCGCCTCAGGCCCCGCCTCTTTTTGTCGGCGTCGCTGTCGGTCATGTTGCTGAACTGATCCGAGTCTGGCGAACACAGAGAGGCGTACACAGAGATCGTTCAGGCTTCGGGTAACGTTAGTTTGAAAACCCCTCCCCTCTGTGTCCGCTTACCCATCTCTTCCTCACTGTCATCCTCCTCTTCCTCAGTGGAGCATCTCCGCCTCCGTTTCCTGCCCCTGCGCTGGGCTCTCCTCTCTTTGTATTTGGGTACTTCTCTCAACGACTGTTTTGGGCGGGTCTTCCTGTCCCAGCTGCCCCCATCGCTGGGCGCATCTTCGTCTTCCTCCTCGTCATCATCTCCCCCTGATGCTCTGAAATCTTCGTCCTCTGAGCTGAGACGTGGACAGGTAGAGACATGTTCAGACAAACAGCGGAGAGAAGGCAGCAGGGAGAAAACTGAATGGGACCTGTTGCTAAGCATGAACTCGTCTTCGCTCTCCGCCGCCGTGCTGTCGCTCTCCAGGTCGTTCAGTCGCCGCTTCTTCCGGTTTCTGGCCACTCGAGACTGCTTTCTGATTGGCCGCTGGCTCTCCTTCCCTCCCTCTGATAGGACTGAGCTAATACCTTTCCCTCCCCCTGTATCACAGCACAAAGGGAAGCATTTGAAGGAAAACTGGGTGGTCTTATGAAAGGGCTGACTTCTACTGACTCACCATCACAGAGGTCCCTGAAGTCCTCATCGATAGCCTCATCGATGGCATCATCAAAGTCATCGAACCTGCAACAGATCATTGTGTGAATGCCCTTGGGTATGTTTCGCCTATTTCTACAAATTTGGTATGAAAACGTTCAGCTCGTTCCGCAGATTTCTGCTCTGAAGTTTTGCCTTCGTAACTTTTACGATTTTTAAACGATTTAGCTTTTTTTCGCCATTGAAATCAATGTAAACGGCTTTCGCTCATTGACAAAGTTGTCTCCTTTCAAAACGCTACTCCTTCCACATAGTTTCAGCTAGAATCGCCATTCAAACTTTAAACAAGTCACAAAGGATTGGGCTATTGGGTGATAACTTTTCTTGTTCCTTCATTTAACCGTATTTGAAATATCGCAGTTTGAATATGTGCAATTTTTCATTTTTCGTCCTTGCACTCCGACTTAAAAGCTCCTTGAGCAGCTCAAACAAATTCCCATAACTCCTTCAGCTTTTGCTCTACAGACACAAATTATACATCAAAACGTAGGAAATCTGGTTGGCTTCAACCGAAGCCAGGTGTAAAAAAGCTGGGAGCTACTGATTTTGAGCTACAGCCCTCCAAGCGACACAAAGTCGGCCGGCCGACTCAACTCATCATTTTTAAATCATCATTGTTTAAATTCTGTAGACAGTAGGAAATATGTGATCATATCCCAGCGTAGCTGAAAGCCTCGTGCCGCTCACGGTGAAATAATTTTAATATCTCTTATGGTTTTCTCACAGCAGTGAGCCGTTCGGACAACACAAAACCTGGTAGGAGCAGTTTCTCTCTTCTCTCCCCCACAAGCAGCACCTACTTAATGCAGAGTTTTATATGTCAGCTGGTTTTAACAAGCAGATTTCAGCCATCTTAAAGAATTAAGCTGTTATTTATTCAACTTTATTTAATTTAAACACAACTGAGCTTTCAATACTTAAACGTTTGAGTTCAGCTTTAAAATACTTTCAGCTGAGGGTTTAAGTTTCACATTTTTACTACATTTTCAGCTTCATATAGTTCTACTAAAGGTTTTTGCTTTATCATGTTTTCTCCTAAAGTTCAACAAACATTTCAGCCATCTTAAACTTTCTTTTGCTCGTTTCAGTTAAACTTACAGTTTTTACTACATGTAGACCTGATATTGAGCCTTTAACACCTTTGCTATAACACTTTGTTTCACTCATTTCAGTTTATACTGAAAACTTTATTTTTACTAATGACTTGATCTTTTTACTGAGTTCAACTACAAGTTCAGCGAGCAGGTTTAAACTCTTTTCACCTCTCTTCTACTCCCTTAAGGTAAACTTTCCACCATCTTCATCAGCTTTAAGCACGAGGTTAAATTTTAACAATTCAAATGTTCAGTTTTACAATCATTTCAGCTTTTTTAAGCATTACAGTTCTACGAATTACACACGCAGGTATTCACACAGTTCTAGTTCAGGGTTGTAATCGCGGCTCCTAACATATGACTCATCGCTCACCTGTAGCTTATGTGCTTCCTGGTTCTGGTTGATCTTCTCCCAAGATTTTTACTCTTTTTGGGATCCTTCTTCTTTGCAGACTTCTCTTCCTCTTCATCTCCCTCCTAAGGAAGCCGAAACATCCACGCTTTCAGGTAAAGGTTTCACCTTCAGTCTCATCGTGAGCCAATAAGACGCTCACAGCTGTGATGTGGTAACACTTACAGGAATGATGTTCTCCACGCTGATTCCCACATACACCAGACGCTCCCTCCTGCAACAACCAAACACTTTCAGTTTTAAATGCAGATGTTTCATTCCCGTTGATGTCGGTGAAAAATGGATGTTTACCTTCGCTCTGCTCGCTCTCTCTTCTTCAGAGCGCTGTCCAGGTTCAGTAGCTGCTCCTCCAGTTTCTCACACAACAGCTTCTGAAAGCACAGCTTCTTTCTTTAGCCACATTTTTTACTATTCATGTCAACATTTAGGATAAAAACAGGTGGAAAATGTACTAAAATGAAGGTTTTTACACATTTTATGTGACATAATGAATCTGGACACACGCTTACATGTTGGCAGGGTGGACAGAACCACTGTCCATCTGGGATCAGCATGAGCGGCGGTCGCAGACAGGCGGTGTGGTAACCACTGTCACAAGAGTCGCAGAGCAGGATCTGAGGACGCACAGGCACACACACACACACGTATACAAACACACACACGCTGAAATGACACATATGTACACGTGTGCATCCAAGTCGGGTTTCCATAAAGTTACAAAGCTTTGAAGTGAACATTAAAAATGATGTTTTAACGCTGAGGATGTGATGACATCATCAACACAAACGTCCCCATGTGTCCCCGTGTATCCCTGTGTATCCCTGTGGGTCCCTGTATGTTCCCGTGTGTCCCCATGTGTCCTCAGACGGGGCTTCTCACCAGTTCGGGGTGGTTGGGCAGACCACAGTGACTGCAGGCATCCTCACTGGGAAGCTCCTCTGATTTACAGGATTCTTCCTCCGAGTCGCTCCCTCCTTCACCCTCCTCCTCTCCTCCTTTCCTGTCCTCCTCCTCGTCTCCTTCGTTCACTTTGCGTCTCTTTGTGCGCATGTTGGACCACCGGGGACGTCCGTGTCTCCGTTTACCCTTCATCAGAGGAAATAAGAGGACTGAAATAGAAGTGTGTGTTTGCTGTGGCGGAGGACACATTTAGACCCTCGTTACCCGTCTTTTCCTGGTTTTTCCGGTAGATTCCGCTTTCCTCTCCGTCTTTGTGCTTTGCTCTTCCTCCTCTCGCTCCTCCTCTGCCTCCCTCGCTCTGGAAGGGAGCTCCTGCTTTCTTTCTGCTTTCTTTTTCTGGCTTTCGGCCGCCTTCGAGCTTGGCCTGCAGGTTGGCAAAGCAGATGATCTTCAGGGAGAAAAAGGTGGGGACGAATTCATGTCAGAATCAAAGCACATGGAGCAGAAAAAATGTTTCAGGTATTACAAACACACCTGCATATCCTGGCAGACCTCCTCAGAGTCCTCCCTTCGTCTTGCGCCTCCTCCTCCTCCTCCTTTTCTTTCTCCTGCACCTTCCCTCCTTTGCCCTTCAGCTTGTTTCGACGGTGAGGAGGAATCTTGATCTTCAACCTGATTCCTTCTTTCTGGAGCTCGGAGGAAGCCTCCTCTAAGGGACCCCGCTTCTCCTCTGATCCAAGCCCAGCACCCTTCACCCTGACCTGGCTCTCCATCCCACCATTCACCCCTTCCCCCCGATGGTCCTTTTTATTCCGCTTATTTACTTTCAGGGGAGAAACGGTGTCGTTTGATTCTTCATCCATTTTTCCTGAAGTGCTTTCACTCTTTTCTGGATCACTTTTATTCAACCCGCCTGCACAATGGTTCTTCTGTTGATGCTTGGAGCTCTTATCAAGCTCCTCTCGGGTTGTTTTTTCCTCCCCGAAGCGCCTGCCGCGCTCCTCTGTGGACGAAGAGGAACTTTCCCTCTCTGTAACCTGGCAAAGTTCCTCAGGCTTTCTCTGAGTCTCGATCACAGAGCGATGAGCGGGAGCAGTGGCTGCCGGGGCCGTCTCCCCTTCAGCAACACCTTTCCTCACCAGCACAGACTGCCGGCCCACCTCCTTCTCTTCCCCCACAGTCCCACAGGGTTCTGAGCTCGGCCCGTTTTGGTCCTGCTCAGCACCAGAGCTTCTGAGATGCTCAGACGGGCTGCGAATAACCCCAACATGCCCCACAAGGCCAACTTGCCCGATGACACCGTTTTGACCCTCTTTGTGCATCAGAAGGAGAGCTGCTCTCCCATTGGCCGGTTCTTGTCGTGACGCCGTGACCACCAGCTGCTGCTGCTGCAGCGGAACAGCCGGACCACCTGTAGGCGTTGAGTTCGCGTCTCTTCCTCGCTCGTCTTTGCTCTGGATCACAGACGGGTTACAAACGATGATGCTGCTGCTGTTGCTCAGGTTGTTGCTGTGAAAACTATCTGCAAGCTTCAGATCCCTCTTCTTCAGGGGGATCTTGGCCTGCTGGTTGCTCCTGACCACTGCCCGCTCCGCTTCCTCTTCCTTCTTCCTTTTTGCCAAAGTCACATTTGGTGCCATGACGACAGACACTGCGTTTTGGGGCGCACCGGCATCCCTCGGCTCGGATTTGATTGTGGTGATGGTGCTCACGCGGTTATCGAAGGCAGACAGCTTGTGATCCGTTTTCTCTTCCTTCATCTCCGATTCATTGTCTTCCTGTTTGAAGGGCGGCTCCTCCTTCACCGCTGCAAACAGGAGCAAACAATCACACGTCTACACGCTGAAATGGCTTAACGTGCTTTTCCTGCCTTCTGGCGGATATGATCACAAAAACGATGAGTGTGTGTTTAATCCTGGTGTAAGAGAGGAAGTGTCAGAATCAGCATGCGTTACTGTGTCAGGGTAAATAAGTACACCTGGGCTTTTCTACAGGTATTTTAATGCAGGTAAACATCCCAGAAAGCCATGGGCTGCTGTGGATGGTGCACACCTCATCTTAGAAACAGCATGAGGATGCAGACGAGGAAGACTTCACTATGAAAACTGCCGTCTCCATGGAAACAAGCAGATCCTACAATAATCAGTTCAAACAAAGAAGATTTAAGAAACTGGAATAAAACTTTTCTCCACAAATCTGCTAAAGTGATTTGTTTAGCTTCTTCGGCTGCTAGCTTGCAGAGCTTTTGTCCCACCGTGATGAAACGGACATGTTTGTTCTCAGCAGAGTCGCTGCTCTCATATGAAACATGTTTATGTGGTTAGCTGGAAGTGGACAGCGCTCTTATGTTGTACGTTATGTTTGGATTGCTGCTTGATCTTCTCAGAGGGTAAAGATGAGGGTTAGGGGGGTTTCAGGAACACTATCTAGGAGAAAATCTGTCATTTGAGCGTGGACAAGGATCCCACAGCTCCTTCCACCTTCACTGCTGACTCATGAGCAGATCTCTGATTTTGTATTGTAGAAAACTCATGCAGACCTTGTTTTATGGGCTTCTCTTCTTCACCGGGGTCAGCTGTGTTTCTGTCAGCTTCATCCTCCGTAGCTCCGCACAGTTTGGTGTTGCCGTTTCCAGGAACATCCTCCCCTGTAAGTTACAACCAATCAATTCAGTCCTTTCCAAACAACCAGAGAAATATCCGCTAATCTACCCAACATACCGCCGTCTTTCCCCACAGGGCTTGCACTCCGGGATCCAGCCTGGTTCTGGTCCTTTGGTTCAACCTGAGCCTTCAGCAGCTCCAGAGCCTCGGCCAGGTCATTACGAGTCCTGAGAAGACCACGTTTGATTAGACGATGAGCGCGTAAATCCAAAGCTAAGCAGGTTGAAAATCCTTTACAGGAGCAGCTGAGGCACAAATACCTGCAGCTGCTTACCTGCAGCTGCCCGGGACGAGGTGAGCGCTACCTGACGATGCACTTCCAGGTGGATCCATCCAGATCATCCTGCTCCTCCGTGTACAGCCGGATGTTCTGCTCCTGGTCCAACTGTAGCCAGTATGTCAGCCCCTGCCGGTCCCGACCAATAGGCTGCAGACGCATCTTCTCTGGATCCTCGTCATTCACCACCGTTTTGAACTTGAGGTTGTCATCAAACTGACACTCGCAGAGATACTGACGCGGAGACGACAGAAATGTGCAGGAAGAAAAGGTAAATGGCTGCACAGACTGGAGATGGTTTATGGTTAAAAATCATGCGTCATACTTTCAAGATGCTTGACTTGCACTCCATGGACATCTCCTGGTAACCTTTCTGTTCCAGCTCCCATGCCCATGTGCTGTTCAGCTCCTGGCAAACCTACAGCACAAAAACAGGACGAAGCCAAAAGGTCAAGCTTCCTGTATCGACCCCGTCTTTCCTGACCCGCTAAATTATACAGCGTCATGACAACAGGAGCAGAAAACGTGTGGTAACAATCATGTGCGACTTTAATCGTGTCAAACGCAGGAACAAACCAAACTCCTTACCTTAGCCAGGTATTTTTCCCAGCGGTCAGTGGTCACAGACCTGCCCAGCTTTCTCAGCAGCTTCACATGGAGCTCCACAAGCGGTTTAGGGACTAGAAACACACACACAGAGATGTTAACTCACAGTCACCCAGCTTTAACTCGCAGAGCTTCAAAGCTCTTTGCAGCTCGGCCTGAAGAGTCTGAAGAGGTTATTTCTGTTCATGTGGAGAAGATTTGCATTTTTCTAAGGCACCGGGTTTAATAAATCAACCCCACCACTGATAGTTTGATAGCATGAATACTCAGTTACAGATTTGCCTGGAAAACGGCTTAAAAATGTTGTTTTATTGCCTAATTTAAGATCAACGGATTAAATAAGAGGCTCAACTGGCTGTGCCGATTAATGTGCTGGATTATTATAGAAAAAAAAGTGATGACATCTTTTCTTATGTGGAAAACTAAATAAAAAGAGGTCTTTAGCAAAAATAACACCGTGTGCTGTGTTTTTATACATTTCTCATATGCAGTGTGTTTTCTGCACCGTTTTAGCATCAACAGCATCCTCAAGATGACTAAACATCGCTGGTAATTCACTGATTTAACAACACCTTCATTTAATGGTAAATAAAATAAAGCACATTTCTCTACTCCACTACACCTCAGACAGCAGGATTTTAATTCATTTATCTGACGGTGGTAGTAATGTGCTACATTTTACTGTCACACTTTTGAACAAACTTTACTATACTATAAACTATAAAATCTCATATTTTATAAGTCAAACGATCACAAACAGTGGTGTAGCGGTTTCATTGCTAGAAACAAAGCAGGAAATCTGTAAAAAAGCATATTTATCTGGATTTTAATCAGATGAACAAGACTTTACATTTATTCTGTGCATTAAAAGTATAAGAGGTTGTCCTGAATAAAGTTATGTAGCTATTAAAGCCTTTAAAATAAAAACAAACTAATAAAAAGTGATGTGTGAGGTCTAATGTTCAGGGACCCTATAAATCTGCAGGAAATTCCAGTTTCTATACTGGTGCTAAACTAAAATATAACTTCCATCAATAAAGCCTTAAAACATAAAGATGTGTTAGTTGCTCCTCACAAAACTCCTGGGAGTCCCTATGACTACATGACCACCAACAAACACGTTATTTTTGATGTTTAATCTTCTGATGGTTTAATAAGAAGTACCAAATTATCGATACTTCAGCTCGCTAAGTGGTAAAAACATCTCGAGTCAGTTTTCTAGAGGCGGGTAAAACTCGAAATAATCTCGTTACAATAAAAAAAAACAAGTGTTAAGCACAAATCATAAATCTATGAGACGTGATTTGACAAAAACGTGTCAAAATCCTTGAAGCTAACTGGTTAGCCAGGAGCTAGGAGAAATGATATTGCGCATGCGCACTTCTGACTGCCACTCTACTGCCAATAAATAACATCCAGTGTTTTGCGCGAACATCTCTTGCACGGTTTTGACAGCTGTGCGAAATACCGACAGAGGTGACCGTTTAATTCCACTTATGAAACAGCAACAACCCTGGTTATTCCGCCGCGGCTGCCTGTGAGACAAGGCCGGTGAAAAATTACACCTGACAACGCTCCGGAGCTAACCGGTTGGCTGTGTGTGTGGTCACTCAGCAGAGCTGCATCATGGCTCCCACATCAAGTTTAAAAGAGCAATATCAGCTCTGGTAACATCATCGATGTTTTGTCACCTAAAACAAAGTATTAAGCGGGAAAATGTATCTGATGTTATACTCCCGTCTGTATCCGTTCAGAAAGCTTTAACACAACAGAGGCTAAAGTGTGTGAAATATAGAGCAGAGCTAGCTTGATGCTAGCATGTCTTCACATCACACAGATGCTTACTCGGAACTTGGACCGTAAACTGGCTGCCCGTTCAGGAAAATTAGCTTTGAATCAGGCCAAAAAAGAGAGAGATAAAGGACACAACCAGTGAAATAATGTTTCAGCTCGCTTCCTAAACCCGAGCATGATGCTGCTCTGCCCGCTTACACAAACACACTATTTACATGATACATCGCTACGGTTCCTTCGGGTCTGAAGTGTCGCAGCTTTCTATACATCACTTCTTCTTCCACCTCCACCTCCTCACCTGTCGTTGTGTCCCGCAGATACCGCTCCATCTGCGGGAACGTCATCTCGGGAAGATCCAGCGCAGATCCGTATCGCTCCAGGAACGAGCAGACCTCCGCGAAGCTCGGGCACAGCGGCGGGCCGGAGACTCTCAACACCGCCGGAGCAGCCATCTTTCCAGGCGGAGAGAAATAGGAGGGGAGGGCTCGGATGCGACTGTGCGCGCATGAAATGAATGGAGGCAGTGAAGGAGCTACCGGTGTCAGCTCACTGACGGACAACTTCCGGTGCGGACAACTTCCGGTGCGGACTTTCAAAATTAATTAAATAAGTTAAAGCTTTATTGCACAGTATATTAAGAAATGAAACACTTAAGTGATCTAATACACTCGCTGTAGAATAGATATATGTTTATATAAAACCTGAATACATATGGATTACCATATTATTTTATAAATATTTTATGTAATAAATTATATTAAGTACAAAGTAAAACATGAAAAAGCATCACTGTACATGTCTATGCAATTTAATTATTGTATGTAAAACTGTAGCACTTATCTTTGAGATAAAACATGCATGATTATTTATTACCCTTCAATAATTCTAGTTGTCATTTTATGCAGCATTAAAAAGCCTGATCTTTTTTATTTTTGTTGTGTAGTTTTGCTGTTGTACAGCACTTAAAGTGGTTTAGAAATAAAACAATGGTATGATCTTTATCTTCACAGTAACATGAATTATCAGGACTGTATATTAGTGGATTTGGTATCACAGCGAAGCGTGTGGGTAGTTGGGTAAAAACACGAATGTAAAATAGGACCAGACTGGTGACCAGCATGAGCAGGTACCAAACCTGAGCAGGTACCAAACCATTTAGCTGCACATGGACATTTATTTGAGATGCTACCGTGTTTCACATCTATGACCTTACAATGTGTAACTCGTCATAAAGCTGAGCGCTCCAACTGTGTTTTTGTATTATTAAATAGAAGAAATAATCACTCAAATGTAGATTTCCTTACTTTTGGTGCAATAATCTCATGTTTAATTAGGTTTAAATGTACATGTTTTATTTCTATGAATGTGCTTTTTAGGAGACTTTATATGTTAACGTCCTGATATTTCCGGCACAGTTGTGTTGATGTATTTAACTCAATGCAGCTGCCAGAAGTTTGGGAGGACCTCAGAGAGCAAGAATGCCCAGAATTCATCACCAACATCCACAACAATTTAGTTTTATTCAGTAGATGTTTTCTCTGCAAAGCAGCTGATAAATACTCACAGGTTGTATGTCTGTAACAACATACATCCTGTATACACCAGTGTATACAGGATGTATGTATATATATATATATACACATATATATATATATAATCTATCTATCTATCTATCTATCTATCTATCTATCTATCTATCTATCTATCTATCTATCTATCTATCTATCT
>JBAMHV010000009.1:5758468-5769291 GCA_037177535.1 Pseudomugil gertrudae | reverse complement strand
AACACCGGCCACAACAGACTGGTAAAAGATTTCCAGCATTTTGCTGCACACGTTGAACGACCGCAGCTTCCTCAGGATGTAGAGTCTGCTGCAGGCCCTCTTGTACACAGCTGGGCTGTTGGTCTTCCAGCTCAGTCTGTTATCAATAGTCACTCCTAGGTATTTATATTCCTCCACCATGTCCACATCACTACCCAGGATGCAGAGGGGCTTTGGAGCTGGTCCCTTCTTCCTGAAGTCAAACACCATCTCTTTGGTCTTGTCCACATTAAGTAGCAGGTGATTCTTACCCGCCCACTCCACAAATCCGTCCACCAGCCTCCTGTACTCCTCCTCTCGTCCATCACTTATACACCCAACAACTGCAGAGTATATTTCTGAAGGTGACATGACTGAGTTGTACTGAAAGTCTGAGGTGTATAAGGTGAACAGGAATGGAGAGAGCACAGTGCCCTGCGGGGCAGGTGGTCTGATTGTGATGGCTGATAGATGTAGATTGTATGAACCTGACAGTTATGGTGTGTTAGTCGGGTTCATTGGTTTAGTTAGAAGTAATCCATTCCAGTTCTATCATGTGAACCAACCTTGGACCTTTTCCCCTCTCAGGCCCTCGGTGAGGTTCCCCGTCTGCCCAACGGGTTACCAGAAAAGTCTTCCCGTCCCGACCGACCTCGAGCTCGAGACAGACCCAAACCACGACGCAGGCCACGTCCCAAAGAACCCGGAGAAACTGCGCGACGGTCCAGATCTGCCCCAGCCCAGACCGGCCCGGCAGTCCCACAGCCACCAACACATACGGCGCACCATGAGGGCTTCCTTTTCCGCAAGCTGGACATCGAGAGCCTGAAAAAGAGCACCAATAGGTGGGTGTTCAGGGCCACGACGATGCCCTGATTATGAAACGGAGAATGGACCCTGGTGTCATGTGTATCTAAATTATAGAACATAAAAAGTGCATGGTTAAAGTTGAATTTGGAGTTAATGGGAAACTTATTGTAACTAAATGGTTGGAGTTTACCAGTGCTGTCTGTATTTCATGACATCATTGCCCGTTCATCGGGAAGTGGCAGCAGGGGCATGGTTTTAGCATGCTAAGCTATGAAGCTAACGCTGAGCTGAGCTGATGCATGACAGACACTGACTCCATTAAAACACAAAGTTCAGGAACATTTGATAATGAGATGTACTAACTAAAGCTTTGTTAGTTGTTCAGTGCTTTCCTACTTATTTAAGCAGTTTCAGATTATATCCTTTGAGCCACTGAATATATTAGTTATTATATTTACCATTATTTTTATCATCTAAATGTGAGGAACCCCGCAGCATGAGATGTGCATGTTTCCTCCTGACCTAACACAATCCCATAAAATACTCTGCAGAGGCTCACTGGCTGGCTGTCTGATGAATGCAGTGGGAGGGAAAGCTAAGCTGCTGGTCTTTCACACACACACACACACACACCACTTGACCTCCACAGATGAACACCCTGCTTCCCGTCAGGACAGTCTCTCTTCACCGCCCCCTGGTGGCTGGGCTGACCACGCACAGCTAAAAGCTCATCCAGGTCGAGCAACGCACGCGCGCCCACTCGAGGCAATGGATGAGTGTGTCATATGTACATGCCCTGTTATGTACATAGCAAGGTAAAGCTTGATCCTGAATGGCTTGAATCCAGACGGGTGTGAATCTCCAGACCGCTCCTTGTCAGGCTGATGGTATGATCTCTGGTAGGAACTGAGATTCAACCATCTCTGTTGCATCTACCTGACAAGACACTGAGTAAGTTGTTGTTGTGCGGATTAATATTCTGGTAACATTTAGATCCAGATGTGTGGATGTGGTGTTTATTATGTCTACGCTTTGTTTGTAATCTCGTATTTTGAGTAGCTCGAGAACGTTTTCTCTCTAGGCTTTAAGATGCATTAAAGGGCATCAAGGAGAGAAAGTTTGCATAAAGTAGGTGGTATTAGAATATTAAACTGCACACATGGATCTCCCTGAATAATACCAGCAGTGCTGTGCAAAGGTTTCAGGCACTACGGCAAAGCTCAAACAGATTTCTTCCTTTCTCACATCGATGAGAAAGACTTTGTTTCCCAGTTTAAGTCTAACGAGTTGCATTGAAACTCAGACGGACTCCATACGGTTGAGATCAGCTCTGTGAGGAACCGTCTCCTGCAGAAGTCCTTGTTCCTGTCCTGGAAGAAGATATTTCCCAGTAACTGTGATGCAGTGCATTTCCTGGTGGGTGGAAATGTGAATGCATAGCTGGTCTGAAAGTTTTGCACACTGCTAACTGGGATGCGTGCGCATGCAGTCACGCTCACTGAGAAGAAAAAGCACATGGTGACGTTACCGAGCGCTCGTGCTACAATGACCAAACTGTTCTTCTTCTCCTCTCTTCCTCTGTGCTGCCGGCTGCTCTTCTTGTCTCTCCTCCAAGGTAAGTCACCCATAAAACGCACAGAAACACACAAACTGTACGTAGAGCCCCTTCCCATCCCTCCATCCTCCCCTCCTCCGTCTGGTCATCCATGTGTTCGTCCCTTCATCTGTGTTTGTTCAGCAGTGTGTTTCCTCCTCCCTTCTTGGGGCTGGTCCATCCCGCCTACCTACCTGTCTGCTCTGGTCAGGTGAGTGAGGTGTTAGCTTAGCAGCAGTGACTCTGCAGCTTTTCTTGACTCCTCCCAATCTCCCCTCCCCAACCCCTCCACTCCCCCACCTTTCCCCCTGATCCCCACTGTCACCCCACTCCCTTCCACTGTCCGACCCCCCCTCCTGCCCATCCACACACCACAGCAGGTCATGGGTCAACCTGTACTGCGTGCTGAGCAAGGGGGAGCTGGGTTTCTACAAGGATGCCAAGAACACCACCACGCCCTACAACAACGAGCCAATGCTCAACCTCTCCCACTGCCACTGCGACGTCACCAATGGCTACAAGAAGAAGAAGAACGTCTTCACACTGAAGTGAGAGCGGAGGAGTAGTTTATGACAACACTGTAGTGTTATTTGCTTCTAGGATGTTTGATAAGTTCATGTACGTTGCTGAAAAAGAGAAACTTCTTTTCTACCTTTGCAGAACGAAGGATGGCAGTGAGTTTCTGTTTCATGCAAAAGATGAGGTGAGACACTTTTTGTTTCATAGCTGGACATAGTAGCTGTAGCTGTAGCTTGTTAATGACTTTACAACACGTCACGTTTCGCAGGAGGACCTCAAAACGTGGGTGACCAACATCACCACAAGTATTTCGGAGCACGAGGAGATTGCCAAATGGGGTCAGCCCCAACCAACTACCTCATCCACAGACGAGGGGACGCGGCGAGACGGCAGCAAGGCGGACAACCGGTCGGAACGAGGTGGCGAGCGCTCGGACCGAGCTGAGCGAATCGAGCGAGCGGAGAAGGAAAGAGAGAGAGGAGAACGCTCAGAGAAATCAGACAAAGGTGGGAAATCGGACGCTAAACGCTCGGAAAAGTCCAGCAAGAAAAAGTGAGCCAGTTGTCGGACTGGTTGGACCGGATGCGATCGAACTCTGGACGGGAGGCGGGGCCGTAGAGGCGAACGGCCCCCTCCAACCACGTCAACCAAACAGCTGGCTGTGTTTGGACAGATTGACCCTGGCTTTCCCACAGGATGGCTTTGAGTTTGGAGACCTCTGTTTTCCTCTCTCTCGTAGAACAGGTGGAATTACTGGCGACCCCCCTTCCCCCCAGACCACCGCAGAGAGTGGAGCTTTGTGTCGACGGGAGAGGCGTGACACGAACTCAGAGGCTGTTACTGATGGCTGGTAGCGCCGTACATCGTAGCTCGTACTGTTCCACGTCGGGTTTCTCTATGAGATGAGCTATACCTATATGTAACTGTCCGTCCTATCAGCTATCTGTCTGTCTGTACGTCGAGACATCCTGCACTCTGTCTTATTACATCAGAAATCACAAGAGAATACACTTTATCCTATCTGTCTTGAGGTCCTGCTATGAAAAATGATAATTTAACCTTTTTTTTTATTTTACAAACATTACCGAGCAGCCTCCTCAATGCAATCATTCAAAGTCTGAGTTTGATTCACTCCGAGTTTGATTCGGTCCGAGTTTGATTCAGTCTGAGTTTGATTCAGTCTGAGTTTGATTCATTCTGAGTTTGATTCAGTCCGAGTTTGATTCGGTCTGAGTTTGATTGAGTCTGAGTTTGATTGAGTCTGAGTTTGATTCAGTCCGAGTTTAATTCAGTCCGAGTTTGATTCGGTCCGAGTTTGATTCGGACCGAGTTTGATTCAGTCCGAGTTTGATTCACTCCGAGTTTGATTCAGTCCGAGTTTGATTCAGTCCGAGTTTGATTCAGTCCGAGTTTGATTCATTCCGAGTTTGATTCGGTCCGAGTTTGATTAGGTCCGAGTTTGATTCGGTCCGAGTTTGATTCGGTCCGAGTTTGATTCACTCCGAGTTTGATTCAGTCTGAGTTTGATTCAGTCTGAGTTTGATTCAGTCCGAGTTTGATTCAGTCCGAGTTTGATTCATTCCGAGTTTGATTCGGTCTGAGTTTGATTAGGTCTGAGTTTGATTAGGTCTGAGTTTGATTAGGTCCGAGTTTGATTAGGTCCGAGTTTGATTCGGTCCGAGTTTGATTCGGTCCGAGTTTGATTCAGTCCGAGTTTGATTCACTCTGAGTTTGATTCGGTCCGAGTTTGATTCATTCCGAGTTTGATTCATTATGAGTTTGATTTAAAGTCTGAGTTTGATTCAGTTTTAGACTTTTATGGTTTAATAAGAGAGAAGATGAGAAATTGTTCAGAATCTAAAACTATTGAAGAATAATGATGAATCTATTTTTTGCTGAAATCCATGTAAACAGCACGGTTTTCCTTCCTATCTGCAGAAATCTTCAGGTTGGAGATTTTCTGGGAGGAAGATGAGATTTGTTTACTCTGGTTCCCCTGGCCTTATTCATTAAATGTTCTTTATGTTTTTACTAAGATTTACATTGCGATATCTCAAACTAGATACTTGAAATGACATCACCTGCTTGTTTCACCATAAAATCAGTTTGGCACTGATGATGTTTGGCTTTGGTCATAAGCACAAAATCAGCATCTGGCATGTTTTTAATGAATGAGGCCTTCGGGGCTGGAAGCAGGCCTCCTCTGCTCTTTTATCCTCTCGCAACATTAACCCACTGGTTGGATATTCTCTTTGATCCATTCACACAAATCTGTTGCATCTGTGTTTTCTACAGAACCCAGAAAACCTTGTGAACATGTGTGTGTATGTGTGCTGCAGGGTCTCCATAGCTCTCAGGTTATTTATGTTGGTCTGAACTTTTCATGTGCTTCACACATAATGTTTGTCCCCTCACACCTCAGTCTTCCAGATCCGTAACTCGCAGGCATATTTTTAACTTCTGTTTTTGAAGAGCCTTGTTAAAGCCCATAAACATCGCGAATAAATGCCTGGATCCCGACTTCTCACCGGATTCTTACACAAACCAGATCACAACCTGCTGCTGAAGGTCTCCTCCCAAACAAAAACAAACACGTACAGCTTAACGCACACAGAATGCATCACATCCGAGATGTCCCAGGCTATAAACATACTAATGAGTGGACACGGTTAAAACAGGGAATACGATGAAATGTTTGGGTAACGTCGTAAGGAATCACTCGACTGAAGCAGCTCGTCTTTGCAGCCCACTGATTCTGCATCTACCCACCAGCCAAAGCAAACGAGCTGTCAGCGAGCGGTCAGTCATTAGCAGGTAGAAGCTGTGAGCAAATGAAAAATCCTTTCTCACACATTTCAGGTATGAAGGCTGTTTTAGAATCACTGCTGCTCGTCGGGCACCTAAATCTCCATCCTCATGGGAAATAATCAGGAACAAAATGGTCAGAATTAAACTTTTGATTTCATAACAGCTTTGTATTTATTTGCAGTCGTATAGCAAGGTTGCAGAGAGAGTTGTAAGCATCGTTCTGGCACGGCGTTAAACCCCTATAGGGCTTCACTCTGCATTTAGACTGAAGCTTTTTCAGGTTGATGCAGTTTAGGTAAAACAGCACCTGCTCATAGTTTCAGCATTGTGGTTTCCTGACAGGTTCCCTTCATTCAACAGGACTGAAGCTGCCAGCTAATCACACCTATCCATGAATCATAACACACACAAACTACTGTTAGCTGCAAAGAGGATCATGATGTCAGTGCATCATTTATTACGTCCACTTTGCTTTCTGAGCAGGCCGTTTGGAGCTCCGCAGAACCCGCACATTACAGCTCTGCAGAGCCGCCATGTTTGGGTTCTGCAGAACCCGAACATTACGACTCTGCAGGCCCGAACATGGCTCAGAGTCTCAGATATCCTGCTTTATTGTCGGATTGGAAGGTTTTCGGCTAACACTGTCGACCATTTTAAATCTGTAATCATAGAGGATGTCTTGAACTCTTATTTTCCTTTTTTACACCCTTTTATGCATATGCTCGAGGTGTGAATGCCAGATCAACGCAGCCGTTTGCATGCAAGCTGGACACAAACGCAGCCTGTTTCTGAATGAGCATAAACTGAGCAGAAAGTCAGACCGCGCAGCAACCTGCAGACGGGTTAGGAGTCATCCTTTTCTGGCTGTTAAGACAAAGCAGCGAGGTGGAGCATGAAAGATTTTAGTCGGAACTAAAAGTTCACATTTGGTTACAGAAATGTGAACCTGTCAGTGCGTCAGCCCAGATGAAATGAATAAAAACCGCTTTGGGTTTGTTATGGTGTTTGCTTTCCTCACAGGAAACACGTGGTCAGCATTTCCTCTCTAACACATCCTACATGAACCCTGAAGGAAGACCCGCTTCTCCGATGCTTTACATCCGTGTTAGAGCACGGACGCTTTACATTCAGCCGCTGCAGTGTCCACATCTTACACACCCAAACCTCTCAGTAGTATGCGGTAACAGTGACTCTAGCCTGTAGGGATGAGGACGTGTTCAGGCATTCGTGCGGATGATGATGATGATGTCCATGGTAGCATTGAAACTTTATGCAATATTTTCTTTGCACTCGGGACGCCGGCCTGTTGCAGAGCTGAGGTGGTCAGTGGTGATGGGGGTGCATCTGGGGGGCATCGCATCCAGATAAACGGTTCTTACCAGAGCTAAATTTAACCATAAAATCCCAACTTTCAGATCAATTTGATCCTTGTTTTATGTTATAAAACCATTTATTGATTTACTTTATGAAACAGATCATTGTGTATTGATTTGTTTTATTTATAAAAGCCAAATTATTAATCATTTGATAAGAAACAGTGGATCAAACAGTAACTGGGATCATCACTGCTGTGAGCTTTAGTAGTTTTTATGCTTTAAATCCCATTTCAGTTTAAGTGATCAGCCTTGATAACACACACACACACACACACACACACTGCCTAACCGATGGGGTATAATCAGAAAACATTTTGTCTCTAAAAGGGCTCAGACGATACTGAAATGTCTTTCATTTAAGGGCGCTTTATTTGTTTCTGAAGACAATCACAGCTGCTAAATGTCAGTGATCTCAGAATATTTAATCCATTAATTACACTGATTGTTTTAGAGGATGATTTGGTCTAATAATTTCAGTTTCAGTCTTCTCATGAGGACAGAAGATCGCTGATACAACTCTGGATTAGGTAGGCTAATATCTGAAAGGTAATAATGAAACCATGTGAATGCATCAGATCGCGGTGACATTCTCAGACTGATGCACACACATCACAGTAAAAGCTGATTATATTGATGTTTCAGCTGATCTGCTGCCAGTTTTTGCTTCCCAGAAGTCCCCAGCACCTCTGTCCACCCGCCTTCTGCCTGCTTCGCTGTCTGGCCCGCCAGCAACCTGATAATGTACAAATATGTTTGCTCAGAAGTGTTTTCTGTAAGAAATAAAGCGAAAATGTTCACAGTGATGCTGGGAAAACGGTGTTATTGCTGATTGGTCCACACCTCCACACAAACATGTCAGGATGAAGAGGTTGCATGAAAGACGTGGTCTCTGTTACGGTACCGCTGTGCATGAAGTCCCATTGTTCACTATACAATCACTGTCACATACCAGGGCGACGTGGAAAGGGGGAATGAATGAATCAATAATGTATAAAATGATCAGAACCAAGTGGAAACCATTGGCTCTGTACAGTTCTTTCTTTGAATTGATAAATACAGATTGTGATAATGAAATGTGGTGTGTATGTGTCTTTTTTTATTGACTTTTTCGGCTTATCCGGGGTCGGATCCCAGGCAGCAGTCTACAGAGGGAAGCCCAGACTTCCTCCTCCCCAGCCACATTTGCCAGCTCATCGGGGGTCCCGGCGCGTTCCCAGGCCATCCCTCCAGCTTGTCCTGGGTCTCCTCCTGCAGGGACGTGTCCAAAAGGCATCCCAAGATGCCCGAGCCACCTCATCTGGCCCCATGTGGAGGAGCAGATTTGTGTCTTTTTGTAAAACGTGTAAACATGTGTAAATATACAGGGTTTGTAGTACAGCCATGGTCTTTTATGCGTTTTCTTTAAGGGCAACACAGAAAGGCCTGTTTGGTTTCATTTGGACTTCATTACAACGGTTTCTACTCTGGAAACATCATTACTAAGTCAGAACAAATGTCCAGGACCAGCTTATTAGTTTCTTCACATATTTATATAAAAAGTGCAAAACAAAACCTCTTAAAACTCTTCAGTTAAGAAGAAGGGTTAAGAGACTTATACAGAGAGAAATGTTACTCAAATCTACTGAAAGATTACAACAGCTGGCTCCTTGGAAGCAAAATGTAGAAAAATGAGGGCTTTTTCCCACATTTTTTATATTGTGCCAAAGTTAAAGACTTGTGAAAGTAACTGAGAGCAGAAGTAAGTAAGCCTGCAGAGTCCTGAATTATGTTTAAAAGCAAGTCAGGTGTGTGTTTGGCTTTTATTTTGTTTTTTCAGATTCCAGAGTTTATGTGTGTGTGTGTGTGTTATTTGAACAGTCATGTTATTTGTAAAATTAGCTTATTTTTAGTCTTTTCTTTACTTTTGTAATTGTTTTATTGCTTTTTCAACCTTTTGAAGACGACCACGTAACACCGGAAGCGGAAGTGCCACACGGAACCTTTTCACCGACGCACAATCTACTGTGCAGGACAACGGACGTACTGTTTATACGGAAGAGCGGGTGTCATATTTTAAGCCGTGTCGAATTTAAGGGCTCAGTTTCTGGTTATATGTGTGCTTCGACCTGTCGGGCACAACTTTTGAGCTTTAATTAAAAGTAAAAATGGAGGCGCGCTTTGGGAGTGAAGTGGCGTCGGTTGTGGAAGTCGCCATCCAATCGACAGTGTCTGTTTTCAGGGATGTCCTGGTGAAAGAGGCGCCAAACGCGGACTGGGAAGAGGCGAAGTTCGGCGAAATCCAGGAAATACAGAGGTGTCTGGTGACCCAGATCCTCAAAGTGTTCACGGAGATCTGCGCGGAGCTGTGCGTGGAGAACGACACTCTCCGGGCTAAGGTGGAGCAGCTGGAGGATGTGTTCCAGAGGAAAGCCGGGCAGCTGGAGCAGGAGCTGGAGGCCAGAGTGGGTCAGTTGGGCAGAGATTTGGAGCAGCTGGAGAGAGAGCTGAAGACCATCAGTGAGGGCGGAAGCAGGTCACGGGAAGCTGTGACGCAATACGTCACAACGTCAGGTAGGATCATCAAACAAGTTCACCTGAGTTCAGTTGTGTCTTTATGATTGTGTTGTAGTGGACGTGAAATTGCACAATTTAATTACATTTGAACAAGCTGGATATTCCATTTAGTACATTTTACAGATGTTTTATCTTCTTTTTTGCTTTTATAAGTGTTGGCAGCATCAGCAGAGCTGGTTGCTGTTCAGGGGTCACACTTTGTGTCACTTGAGCATCTTTATTATCTTTCTCTGCTTCGTAAAGCTAAATGCAGACCCTCTCAAAGTGTCCCACAGACATCCTGAAGCGGCCGTGGTCCAGATTCAGCTCCCGGATCAAACGAGCTCACTTCCCTTTTCTAGAGCTGACCCTCTTCGCTCTCCATCTGTGTCACTGAGACATTTTTCTGACTACCCGTATTTACACGACCACAAGGCGCACCGTACGAAAAGGCACCGTCTCAGTTATGCGTGCCGTTACTGTATATAACACATACATAATGCGCAGGTTTTATATACACATACTTACAACAACACACACAAGCATACAAGTGTGCGTATATAAAAATAAAGCGGAAGCAAAACTGAGTTTGGTAGCCTACTCACGTTTATTTTTACCGGTAATCATAATCAATCAAACCCATCGAAGTCCTCATCCTCTGTTTCTGTATTGAACAGCGGTGCTAACATACCAGGTTAACTTTCTTCACTACTTTCTGTGCCAGCTGATGAAATGATGCTGAACAACAGTTCCAGCAGACACGTTATCCCAACCATCTACAATCCATTCACACATCATATCGTAACTCGCCCTGCGCTTCCACTCTTAGTGAAACTATGGTCTCCATCAGTCATCCATCGCTCCCACGCCTCTCGCAGCCTTACTTTGAACAACCAGCTTTTCATTATAATCCTCTGGAAGTTGCTGCACCACCGTAGTCCTTGTCCGGATGGAAAATTGGCACCGTTTCATGAAACGGAAGCACCAAGACGGACCTCCATGGAAATGTTTTCATTTCTTCAGCTAGTGTTACTGCTTTTAGTCGAATGGTAACCGTGGAAACGCTTCTCCCACTCGTTCTTTGCTCGTTGATCCACTGCTCCAGTCTTTCCTCCTCAGACCACCTCGCCTTATGTCCACAGAAACTCAGCTGTGTCTTCTTGACC
>JBAMHV010000009.1:5731118-5741877 GCA_037177535.1 Pseudomugil gertrudae | reverse complement strand
ACCCCGAGATACTTAAACTCCTCCACTTGGGGCAGGATCCTATCCCCCACTCTTAGAGGACACTCCACCCTTTTCCGCTTGAGAACCATGGTCTCAGATGTGGACGTGCTGATTCTCATCCCAATTGCTCGAGTGAGAGCTGGAGATCAGGACCAGCTGGAGATCAGGTCTTAAAAACACTTTAATAAAACTAATAAGGACAATAAAAAATGTATTTGGAATCTGAGTTCATCACTCATGTCACTCTTCTGAGTCTCAGCCAGTAAAAAAAGGTCCCATTTCTGAGTGACTTTACATTTAATAAACTCCGATTACATTTTCCCTCCCTAATAAAGGCTTTCTCATTAGTTATTATGTGTTTTCAAGCTTCACTCATCTTGCACCAAAATGTAGACTAGCGCACCCTGTGGTCACAAATTCTAATAGGTTACAGATTTTGTTGTAACACCGGTTTGTTTACTGTGTCTAAAAATGCTGCAGCGGACAGTCTAAAGCCCAATAAGTTAAAGCGCCACTTGCAGACATTACACCCCAATCACGCTAATAAGCCTCTGGAGTTTTTTCAGTGAAAACGTGCCGAATATTGCCAACAATCATCCCGCTTTATGAACGCTACTGAACCAGCGAGCCCTGCTAGCATCAACCCTGCTAGCATCAGCCCAGCTAGCATCAGCCCTGCTGGCATCAGCCCTGCTAGCATCAGCCCTGCTGGCATCAGCCCTGCTAGCATCAGCCCTGCTAGCATCAGCCCTGCTAGCATCAGCCCAGCTAGCATCAGCCCAGCTAGCATCAGCCCTGCTGGCATCAGCCCTGCTGGCATCAGCCCTGCTGGCATCAGCCCTGCTAGCATCAGCCCTGCTAGCATCAGCCCTGCTAGCATCAGCCCTGCTAGCATCAGCACTGCTAGCATCAGCCCAGCTAGCATCAGCCCAGCTAGCATCAGCACTGCTAGCATCAGCACTGCTAGCATCAGCCCAGCTAGCATCAGCCCTGCTAGCATCAGCCCAGCTAGCATCAGCCCAGCTAGCATCAGCCCTGCTAGCATCAGCCCAGCTAGCATCAGCCCTGCTAGCATCAGCCCAGCTAGCATCAGCCCTGCTAGCATCATACAAGGTGGCTCATTGTAGCCATTAATCATAACTTCCTCATTTTGAGAGAAATTAAAGAAAAAATCAGCACAAATTGTTTCATTCATATTGTTTTTTAGGTTATATTTTGTGTTCCTGAGTTAATGTTTCTGAACTGAATTTAATATTTATTGATTTGTTTTATTTGTCAGTATCAAATGGTAGGATTAGTTGGTTAAAATGTTTAAAGTTGGTTCATTTCAGACAAATTGATGCACTTTTCAGAGTAAATGTTAAAGTAATTTTTGAACTAGTGGAATTATACTTCTTTTTTTTTTCTTTTTTGTTGTGCAGATATTTAAAGTCATGGTGGAGAGTTGGGAGTTTTTCTTGCTAGGGGGGGGCGCAATAGAAAATAATTGACAAGCACTACCCTAAAGCCACACGTCTCCGCCCTTCCACAGGTGGTGCACACCGGAGAGAAACCTTTCAGCTGCGACACGTGTGGGAAAAGTTTCAGCAACACGGGAAATCTGAACCGACACCAGCGAATCCACACGGGGGAGAAGCCGTTCACGTGTGACACGTGCGGACGCAGCTTCAACCAGGGCAACAGCCTGAAGGCGCACCAGCAGATACACACCGGGGAGAAGCAGTTCATGTGCGACAGGTGTGGGAAGAGTTTCTCCTACCTGAGGAACCTGAAGGACCACAAGTGTTTCTACATCTGATGATCTGAGACGTTCCCCGGTGGTCTCTGTGTTACACTCAGCCTGCAGAACGTGTACGTTCATTCAGGATCGGCTGAACAAACCCGATTCAGGGTGAAAAGCTTCTGCATGCAGGTGTTTATGTTGTAAAACAGGAAGTGGAGCAATAAATGGCGTCAGAAGAACTGGCTCGTTTGCTCATGCACCGCACAGGCTCCCCGTAAAGATGTGTTCCTATAGAGGTAATACAACCCGGTAGCATCACACGGTGCCCCGCTGCCCCTTTATGCTCTTTATACAATGTTCTGCAGGGTCCGTGTGGCATCCAAAGGCGTGGGGTCGCGGGGGCGCTGGACGGGGTCGCGGGGGACTGGACGGCGTTGCGGGGGGGACTGACCAGGGTCGCGGGGGGCGGAACGGGATTGTGAGGGGCTAACGAGGTTGCAGGGGACTGGACGGGGTCATGGGGGGCTAAACAAAGTGGCGGGGGGCTAGACGGGGTCGTGGGGAGCTGGACGGGGTCGAGGGGGGCTAAGCGATGTCGCGGGGGGACTGGACGGGGTCGAGGGGAGCTGGACGGGGTCGTGGGGGGTGGAATGGGATTGCGAGGGGCTAACGAGGTTGCAGGGGACTGGACGGGGTCGAGGGGGCTAAACAAAGTCGCAGGGGGGACTGGATTGGGTCGCAGGGGGCTGGACAGGGTCGTGGAGTGCTGGATAATATCGCGGGGGGGCTGAATGTGTCGAACATGAACGCCTGATAACATGTCAATCATTCACCTTAGTGAGAACAACCCGAGTCTGACCTTCAGGTGGGAGGAGGTGGGTAGAACCAACCGTCAGTTACCATGGTAACGGACTCCTGTATCCCAGCTACATATTCTGCTTTCTAGAACAAACTGCAGGAAGTGAGGCGTGAGTCGACATGCTCATGTTTGGCTTCTTTTATTGTCTCGTATGATGAACACATGTTTTTGTTTTGGGTTAAAATGAAAACAAAAGAGAAATAATGCACACAAAGTGGAGTAAAGCGCCTCCGGCTGTCACGGTAACGTTCCCACATCATCTCCGCACACACTATGAACCTGAAAAGAAGGAATTTCCTCCTGAATTTACACAAATCCTGCAGATAGCTGCAGAGCGTGTGGAGGACGTCTCACAGGAAGTGTGACAATGTGCTCAGTAGCAGCATTTTCAGAGGAAATGAGGACAAACCACCCGCTGCACTTGTAAGGCAGTAATCTAGTAAGAATGTGGGCGACCGATGCCGTGAGTTTTCGCACCGTGGCTCTGATGAAGGGGAAGTGAAGCAGCTCGGCTGATCTGCTACTTTGCTTCTGTGACGTGTGACCCAGTTACAGACGTACAGCATGCTGCTCCCACAGTCACAATCCCAGACGTTACCCGACAGATAAACGCTGCCAGAATGTTCCAGCGGCTCCAAAGTCCCCGTCTCCAGGGTTCTGAGCCGGTTGGACTTCAGGCTCAGCTCCTGGAGACCCGTTAAGCCGTGAAAGACGCCGGGCTCCAGGTGAGCCAGCTTGTTCCCTTCCAGGTTCAGCTCCTTTAGTTTGGACAGCTTAACGAAGAGCCCAGCGGGGAACCTGTCCAGGCTGTTGTTCTGCAGGAGGAGTCTGCGGAGGTTCGGGAGGCGATGAAAGGCGCTGGGAGGGATTCTCTGAAGCTGATTGAAGCTCAGCCGGAGCTCTTTAAGGCGGGTCAACCCTTCAAAGTCGTCCACAGACAGTTCAGACAGGTTGTTGTTGCCCAGATCCAGTGTTAGAAGTTTACTGGAGCCTGTGAAGAGGTTGGAAGGGAGTTGGTGTAACTGGTTCCCATCCAGCTTTAATTCTCTCAGATTGCTCAGGTTCTTGAACTGGTCCGAGTGTAGAGAAGAGAGGTTGTTACTGGAGAGCCTCACCGACTGTACTCTCACCAAGTCCTGGAAGACGGAGGGATTTAAGGCCTCGATGTGGTTGCTGCTGAGATCAATCTCTCTGAGGGTCTCTAACCTGTGGAAAACTCTCTTCGGGACGCGTTTCAGAGCATTTTGCTCCAAGTTCAGCTTCTCCAGCGACCTGAGCTTGATAAACGCCTCGTGATGGAGCTCCAGGATGTGGTTTCCCGACAGCTGGAGCTCTCTGAGTTTGTGCAAGGCATCGAACAGCCCAGCGGGTAAATCCCTGATGCGATTGTCGTCCAGCTGCAGCTCCCGCAGGTGGGTCGAGTCCTGGAAAACATCCGGCGGAAGCCCCGTCAGTCGGTTCGAGTACAAATCTAGAAGCTCCAGGCTGATCAGACCTTTGAAGACGTCGTGAGGAAGAGCCGTGAGGAGGTTTTTACTCAGATCCAGGTCGGTCATCCTGATCAGGCCCGTCAGGGACCCCTCTGACACGGCGCTCAGGTTGTTGCTGCTCAGGTCCAGTTGGACCAACTGGTCCAGTGAGGAGAAGGAATTCTCTGGAAGGGCGACGAGTTTGTTTGAGGCTAAATTCAGGAGCTCGAGGGTTTTTAGATGTCTCAGAGCGTCTGCCGGAACCTCCTCCAACTCGTTACTGCTGAGGTCGAGGTGTTTGAGCCCGGCCGCGCCTCTCAGAGCGGCCGTTCCCACGGTTCTGACCCGGTTGTGGGACAGATGGAGCTTGTGTAGCACAGCGGAGCTCCGGAAGACGCCGTCCTCTATCTGGGCCAGGCAGTTGAAGCTGAGATGGAGTTCAGTGAGGTTGCGGGCTCCTGCCAGGACGCCTTCCTGCAGGGTTTCGATCCGGTTATGAGACAGGAACAGCTTCTTCAGGTGGCCCAGTCCACGGAGGAATCCCACTGGTACGTGTGTGATCCGGTTCTTACTCAGATCCAACAAACTCAGAGCCGGACAGTTCTGGAACTGATCCGGATGCAAACTCGTCAGCTTGTTGTCGCGCAGGACGAGCTTCGACAGCGCCGCCATTTTGGGCCAAACTGGTGCCAAGACCCCGAGCTGGTTCTGTCCGAGGTCCAGGACCTGCAGGAGAGAAGACGGGTTTAATCCTCGGAGTCATACCTGGGTTCTTTCTTTTCAGGGTTGTGTCACGCTGAAGCCAGACAGCCCAGCAGCTCGAGGACGATGTGGTTTCGTACCTGCAGCGCGTTCAGCCCGTTCTCAGGAACTTCCTGTATCTTATTGTCTGAGATGTAGAGAGACTTCGTGGCTCCTGGCAGCGCAGGGATGTGCTTCAGCCCTTTTCCTTGACATGTCACAGCGGCCAGGTTGTGGGAACACTGACAGACAGGTGGACAGAGGTCACATGGCAACACCAGGAGGCTCAGAGCCACCAGAGTTACAGCCGCCTGCATGGTGGGCTGCTGCAGAGCACGTAGAAACGTTACTAAACCCATCCATCCCATCATATCTGTAAATCTCTCTCTGTGACTCGCTGTCTGTCGCTCTCTCTCTCTCTACAGGGTATAAACTACAGTTTAACATAAACATGTTTGGCTGAACTTAAATAAGAAAAATAGCTTTGTGTAAAACGGTTTGCTTGACCGTTTTGTTTTAATCGAACTCACCTCGGAGGTTGTGTGAAGGCTGAGTAGGAAGGTTAAATCAGTCGGTGTGCATCCTGTAGTTCAGAAGATGTGGTTAGAAATGTTTCAGCATCACGATGTGGCAGCAGCTGCTTCTGTTGCACGTAAATCCACCTTCACACAGGAAGTGCTACATCACACCTCTCTACAGCGGCTTCTTATTCACAGATAACCTGACAGCTGAGAGGCAACAATTAAATTTTATAGACTCATTTTTTTACTTTAAGATCAAATAATTTAACTTGCAAAAGTTGCAAACCTCAGTTTAACAACAGCTCTGGTTCTCGACCTGCAGCAGGTCGCTGGTAGCTCGACGTGAAGCGGGTCGAGCATATTTTATTCTACCTTATTTTATTTTTTATTTAATCTAATTTAATTTTTTTATTTTATTTTACCTTATTTTGATTTTATTATTATTTTATTGAATTTAATGAGATATTTAAAAAAATATTTTACTTATTTTTATTTCAATATTTTACCTTATTTTTATTTTACCTTATTTTATTTTTTGTTTTACCATATTTTTTTTATATTTTATTTCATTTAATTAAATTTTTTAAATTTTATTTTACCTTATTTTTATTAGATTTTTTTTACCTTTATTTTATTTTTTTATTTTACCTTATTTTATTTGATATTTTATTTTAAACCTCCATGAAAGACCTCAGCTTTCTGGCTCATGGGCCTGTTCAGTAGGTCAGGCTGGCTCTAATCCAGATTACGGTTCAGGGCGCCGCTGGAGGAAACCGAGGCAGCGTTCATTACAACCTGAGGAAGACGAGGTGAAGAGTATCTATGTTGTAGTCCGCTTTGGTAAACTTCCGGACTTAATATCCACGTCTTCGAATTAAAAATGTCTATAAATGTGTTTTAATAAAGAAAAACAGAAAATGAATTTACAGTTTTCTACTTTTTTTCTTGAACAGGAAATTACAAAATGTGCTGAATGATGGTGAATGTTTGTGGGATTTACTGGTAATCCTTTTGCACTTCTTACTGGGAATGAGCTCTGTAGAGGATCTGGTTACTGGTTTAGGTTAGTAAACAGATAAACAGCAGATAACATGCTGTCAAAATAAAAGTCCTGACAGCAGTTTATGTGATTGTGAAAGTGTTCACTCTTTCTGGGTCAGCTTTGTGTGTGGGTAGATCCCTGCACACACACACACACACACACACACACACACACACACACACACAGGGGACATCAGAGACCAGTTCTCCCTTCCTTTCTTTTCCACAGATCATTTATATGGACATTTCCACATTCACCATTTTGCTCTAATTGGTTTAGACACAGCTGACCGTGTGACGATGTTAATGATGCTGATGTAAACTTTGTTCAGCATGATGGCTCGTGTTTGCATCGATCCTCCTTCTCTGCCTGATCACAGCAAACCTGCCAGTGTGGCTCAGTCCCAGTTTGCAGAGGTTCAAACCACCAATTGTCCCACTCAAACCAGTGTGGACGGGATGAGGCCCTGGGTTCGTTCCTACTGGTCCAGATCAATCCAGGTAAAACTTTCAAATCAACCTGAATAAAATTCTGTTATTCATGTTTTTATTTTGGTCTCTATGGAGACAAAACATGATCATCATCATTACACACAAACGGGTATTATTATAATAATACTCGTTTATATTCAGCTTTAAAACATTAAACTTGCTCTTCTGCTTGCAAAACATTATTTATTTGCACATGAAGGAGCTACAAGCTCGTGCACCGCAGTGTTTGCACAGGAAAAAACACAATATGAAGTTTTGCTGAAGGCCAAAGTTAAAGGTTAAAGGAGTAAAGGTGCATTTTATCAGCATGATGTAAGAACAGGTTTGTAGTGAGGATGCAGAAGTTCTTATCTTACAGTATCTTCATATCGTATAAACAGAAAATGAATAAAAACTGTTCTCAAGGTCAGTTTGGGTAATCTTACTAATCTGGTTTAGAAAGCTGGTTTTGTTTTAGACTCAGAAACATGCAGGTAAAAGCTCCTTTCCTGCCAGCAGGTTGCAGAAGAGTCAGCTGAAGCCTTAAACCAGTGCAGCCCTCATTCATTCATATCTTCCTGTGATGCGGGGAATGAAACAAAAGGCAGAGCTGTGGAACGAGCTGTTCCATCCATCATCAGTGAAGTCAGGTGAGCTGGAGCCCATTGCAGCCATCACTGGGCGAGAGGCGGACTGGTTACCAGAACTGTTCCTCAAGACTAAAAAACTACAAGAAAACTTGTTTAAGAAACCAAATATTGACTTTTGTTGTTGAAACGATTCAAACTTTGTTTCCCAGGCAACATAAAAATAAATGAGGGCACCTGGACCTTCGTACGGTGTGATATCTGCTCGTTTTCATGGCAGACATGGTGTTTCACACACACCTGCTTTTACTGTGCTACTCATCACACACAGTATTTATAACGGCTCTTTTGACCTGTTAAGAAGCATTAGATTAGGTTTAACTGCAGCCTGCAGGGGTGTAGCTTCAGTAAGAAGCCTCCACAAACCTCTGGTAAGAATGTAGCACATCTGTATGGATGAGGTACCTGTGCTTTTAGGGACACACAGTCACAGCACCGTGAAATCTTCTCATCTAAACACGAAACATCACTAAGAAATAAACTGGTGGGGGTCAGTGACTCAAACATATGATAGTATGTTTTAGACTTTTATCCAAAACAACAACAAGACAAGAAAACATAAAAACCTGGGCATGTTGTATAAAGAAAAATGATGTTTCAGAGGCTGGCTTCATCATTCGTAAAAAATATAACCTTAACTTTGAAAGCAAAATAAATGGTATCCAATATTTGAGCCATAATAATAAAATTAATATGAATAATAAAATAAAAATGATAAAAATGTATAATAATAAAATTAATAAAATTATTATTATTCATAACAATAATGATAATAAAAATAATATTAATAAAAATAATATTGATAAAAATAATGATAATACAATTAATATAATAACAAAATAATCATATTTTATTAAAAATATAAATAATATAATATAAATAATAATAAAATTATTATTATTAATAATAATATTAATAATAATAATAATAATAATAATAATAATAATATTAATAATAATAATAATAATAATAATAATAATAATAATACAGGTAAACTCTTGAGACTGAAAAGGTTACATTTGCAGGTTTTTATACTAATCAAACCTTTCAGAACCAACGTGTGTCCCGGATGGAGACATTGTCTCATTGAAGAAACTTTATTTAACTCGCAGGCAGATTTTCAGGATAAAACTGTTTTATTTTGAAGGGGCCTTGCTCCAGTAGGACACATCAGATCTCCTCGCTGTTCACACATTAAGGTTTTTCCTTCCTGTGAAGGAGAATCAGTTGTGCAGTTTTTGTCACAAAACTTACCGGAGGTTTAATCTTCCTCTTATAAGAAAGTTTTCCTTCCTACTGTCGCCTCATGCAGCTCAGGATGAGGATTAGATCAAAGTCAATATTTAATACAATCACATGGTTTCCCTTATCGAGGCTATTTTGATGAATTTGGCTCAAATAAGAAGTGAAGCTCTCTGAGATGACACTGTCATGAAGGTGTTGTATAAATAAAGTTAAATTGAATGTCAGGATAATGTGCTGCGATGCATGTTTAAGGCCACCAGGGGGCGGACGTTGTCTCTCCGATTACAGAAAGATCAAATTCTTTTCTGGGATAAAAAATAAAAGGTAAAATGTCACGAAACATTTATTGATGTATCGTGTACTCTGGATTGTTGACTTTTATCTCATTTTTATGTAAATGTTACTTTAACTTCCAGCGCGACTCATAGAGCTAGAGTGTCTGATTTTGTGTGGAGTACCTGAAGGCAGTAAACGTGAACCGAGCGGCGCATGCGCGCGAGCGGCCAGAGACGCAGCAGCCCTGACGCCCTTCCCTTTTCTCTCACTGGGTTCCCGGACTGGGGAGGAGATCCCAGTTATTCCTATTGTTGGGACAGAAAATGTTGGTTTGTGGCATCGACAGCAGAACAGCCTGAACTTCCTGCGCGGGTTTCATCCACCGCCGCTGGCTAGCAAAGCGAACCGGAGGAGCTAAGAGCCGGAACCGGGGGGAAAAGAACCGGACTGGTTGCACATCCATCGCCTTCTCATTGATTTATCTGTCCAGGAACAACCCCTGTGGTCTGCTTCGGGTTGTTTCTGCGCTTCTTTAAGGGGCTGGTGCTTCGTGGGAGCCAGCGCTTTTAGCTAGCTAGCAGGAAAACAGTGTCTTTTCCTCTGAAGTGGACCAGCGGTGGACAAGACCCGCCGTGTTTCCTCTTTAAGCTCCGAACATCAATGTTCATGTTTTATTGGATCTCTTTGGGCTGAGGATGACACAGCTGTTAGCGGACCGCTGATCGCCGGGATTTCTCCTCTTCTGGCGCCCCGATGTCAACCGGTATGATACGGTAGCGTGTCGGAGGGGTTGTGGGGTGGGGGGGAAAGTGGACCGGTATCCTCAGGAGAGGAAGGTTTGGACCGGGACAGACATGTGGTGCTTGTAGCGAACCGGGTTGTTTTTTACGCATCGGTCTAAGCTGGATCATCCGTGCTTACTATAACAATGGGGATCGTGTGAGAAGCTGTTTTTTACCTTCACACACACCCAGCCTGGAGGCTGACAGCCGGGTTGAACTGGGATTGTTTTAAATCCGCTAAACACAAACTATTTTAGCTCATTTCCTGCACGCGGGGAGGATCATGTCTTTACGCGCAGCGCTGCCTGGAAACGAGCGGAACCAGGACCATGTAAGTATGATACAGCTCTTCCCATGCAGACTGATGATGATGATGAGATTAGCCTGCCATGTGCACACAGACACGCTAATCTCTCCTGGTTGCATAGAAAACACCGGAGAGGATGAAGAGGAGGGAGACAGGTGATGTTTGGTAATGGTTGTGCTTAGAAGCACAACGCACCATGTTGATCAGACTTCTCTGAGGTTAAGAAAAAGCCTCCTGCACTCTCACCTTCAACCTTTAACCCAGCAGTGTCTGCATTATGCATGTTTTTCCTCCCCCAGCTGATCAATACTGAATGTTTCTGATGCCACCCAGCCCTCATCTTCATCACCTTGTTCTAGCATCTTCCCTGACTCGGTTTCTTTATGGATGAACCTGCCACACACACATGAGGAAATGTGCTGTGTCAGGCTAGCCTGTTGTTTTCCAGCAAAGAGCCTTCAGGCAGGACACCTGATCACCTGCCACATAGATGTAGAAAGAGATTTATCTCCTAATATATCATCTCTATGATGCTGAGAAAGAGATTTATCTCCTAATATATCATCTCTATGATGCTGAGAAAGAGATTTATCTCCTAATATCATCTCTATGATGATGAGAAAGAGATTTATCTCCTAATATCATCTCTATGATGCTGAGAAAGAGATTTATCTCCT
>JBAMHV010000009.1:5426583-5437515 GCA_037177535.1 Pseudomugil gertrudae | reverse complement strand
CATAAACTATCAAAAGGCAAGAAGCACAGGTAGAGGAGGAGGAGTGGCAGTAATATCCCAGTCTAGCTTATGTCTCACCCCTAAATTCAAACATGCATTTTCCTGATGGAAGCGGTACAAACAGTTCGTTGCCTGGGTGGATGGGGTCTGTGGCAATGCGTCTTGCTTTCTTCTACGTTACTACTTAGGCTTAAAGAGCAAATAAATGTGCATGAGGCATCATATGCAGGGTAACAACTGCGTTACAACAATAAAAACTAATGACATATGTGTATAGAAACAGTATATGTAGGTTACCTGTATATTTATATTTGATATTTTTGAGACAATTTAGGCCTACAGTTTTGACTGACTGACTGCCTACTGCTGTCGTACTCACTGGTGGTTCTCCCGCTAATCCTCTGATAGTGAGAATCACCCCAGGTTGTAAAATCAAGTTAGAAGCAAATACACTTTTAAAAAGGCCAAAGTTCTGGAAGCTGCTCGCAAATAAAAAGATGTTTCTGCACTTCCTGTTGTGGTTTTCCATATATGAACCCTAACCACTTTTCTCGTAGCTTTTCTTCTTCTGGTAGGTTATATAATGTGCTCAAGTTTGCACAACTGAAAACACATTTTCTCCAATTGGACATAGTGATTACAATGCTATGTTATTTGGCTATCCACAACAAAAATAATGATTCAAAACCAACCAACCAACAACCAAAAACAAAGCAAAACAAAGCGGGAGTGAGTCTGCAGTGCTGGCTGTAGTCGGCGTGTGGGAGGCGTGTCTGTTGACAAGGAGCAGCAGCAGCTACTTCCTGGTGGGGGTGAGTGTTTTTTCTGGTTGGTGAGGGTGAATTGCCTCCGTGTAACGTCACACGGAGGTGTCAGGTGTTTGCTTTGCTCGAGCCAAACCCTTCTTTTCACAGATATAAAGTTATGTATACACATGCATGGAAAATAAAACTACTCTGGGGATTGTTTTAAGGTACATTTAACACAAATAGAAGGTTAAAAGCTCATAAAATTAAATTTAGCATAATATAGGCCCTTTAAAAGCTGAAGGGGGCAGGTGGGGAGGCCTGGGAGAAAAAAGAAATAAGGACACATCCTTCATACCTTAGAAAAAGGTCCAGCAAACCTCCAAAGTCCATTAAATCCAAAACCTGTAAATGGAAGGAAGGGAGACAAGTGGCAAATAAACAGCATAAACACAGAAAAAGTTTTAGGTCATTGTTTTAACCGGAACACATTCAGCTTGTACAAGGTGAAAACTTCTTTACTTTGTAAATATGAGGGCTGGTACTGAGGGGGCGACTCCTCGTGGTACACCACGCTCTGGACGATGCCATGGACGGGGTTCAGGAGGTTGGTGTCCTGGCACATGGACAGCACAGTGTTGATCTTGGAGTCAAGTAAGTTGTAGCTAAAGAGAAAAGAAAGTCATTCATTGCTAAGGCTGTACTGGCTTCCTTCTTCCTGGCTTTGTGCTTCATTTGAACAGTGGCTTTGATGAAACAACATCTTGTAACTGTGTGGACAGTTTAACAGTTGTAAAATCAGTAAAACACACGAAAATGACTTTCTAGATCTCATTTACTCTTTCAATCTCAAACTAGTTCAGGCTCCTCCAACACACAAAGCTGCAACACTACTGACCAGAAACTACTGCGCAGCTGATCTGTCCGTCAAACCCCGCATCTCTCAGACCCCTTCCTGAGTAAAATTTCTTTCTGCGTACCTCGTGTCACTCAGGCATCTCCAGAAATGTTTTCCTACCATAGAAACTATAGATCTCCATGTTCTACACATCTGTCTGACCACCTTCACGCTCCCTTCCTGCTCAGACGCCTCCTTAGCATCTGTTGATGATGATACACAAACACTCCTCTCTGACCTCTTTTTTGGCCTCCTCTTTGGCTTCCTCTAGGGTCTCCTCTCTGACCTCATCTCACCTTCTCTCTGGCCTCTTCTCTGAGATCCTCTCTGTCCTCCACTGAGATGGACTACAACAGGATCCACAATGTTCCCAACACCATACTGTTCATGGAGTATAACTATCGTCTTTCGCCTCCACCTGTTGAGCCTTCCACTATGCCAACTGCAGAAATGTTTGCCTGCTACCTCACTGAATACATTGCTACCAATAGTAAACAGTTCTCTTAAACTGAGCAATGCCTTACTCTATTCTCCATCCATCCACCAATTCTCTACCGTTTATCCGAGGGTCGCGGGGGCAGCAGCCTAAGGAGGGAAGCCCAGACTTCCCTCTCCCCAGCCACATTCACCAGCTCATCAGGAGGGATCCTGAGGCGTTCCTAGGACAGCCGCGAGATGTAATCAGTCCAGCGTGTCCTGGGTCTCCCCCCGGGGCCTCCTCCCACAGGGGCATGCCCAGAACACCTCACCAGGGAGGCATCCTAACCAGATGCCCGAGCCACCTCATCTGGCTCCTCTCGATGTGGAGGAGCGCTGGCTCTACTCTGAGTCCCTCCCGGATAGCCGAGCTTCTCACCCTATCTCTAAGGGAGACACCGGCCACCCTGCGTTCGGAAGCTCATTTCGGCCACCTGTACCCAGGATCAAATTCTTTTGATCATGACCTACAGCTCGTGACCATAGGTGAGGGTAGGGATGTAGAACGACTGGTAAATTGAGAGCTTCACCTTTTGGCTCAGCTCCCTCTTCACCACAACAAACCGGTGCAGCATTACTGCAGAGGCAGCACCGATCCGCCAGTCGATCTCACCCCCAAAAACTCGTAAACAAGACCCAGAGATATTTAAACTCCTCCATTTGGGGCAGGACCATATCCCCCATTCTCAGAGGGCACTCCACCCTTTTCTGGTTGAGAACCATGGTCTCAGATTTGGAGGTGCTAATTCTCAGCCGCTTCACGAGCTGCGAATCGCTCGAGTGAGAGCCAGGGATCAGGACCAGATGAAGCCAACAAAACCACATCATCTGCAAAAAGCAGATGATGTGGTTTTGCAAACGGGATCCCCTCAACACCTCGGCTGCGCCTAGAAATTCTGTCCACAATAGTTATGAACAGAATCTGTGTTAAAGGGCAGCCTTGGTGGACCCCAACACTCACCTGAAACTAATCCAACTTACTGCCGACAGACCAAGCTCTGACACCGGTCGTACAAGGACGGAACAGCTCAAACAAGGGGTCTGGTACCCCATACTCTCGGAGCACACTCCCACACACGAGTCCCAGAGGGACATGGTCGAACGCCTTCTCCAAGGCTTACTCTATTCTTTCAGCTCTAAATTAGGACCAAGTCTCTATACTTCTAATCAAAACCCACCATCTGTCCTCCTGATCCTGTGCCTAAAGGCCATCCTGCAGAGCAATCTACCTACAATCAGTAACAGTAACACATCATCTTCACTCTTAAATCCAGTGTCTTTCTCTTTGTTTTCAATAAGCCCAGGTCCATCCACTGCTGCTCTTACTGATTCTGTTCATGTCCTAAACCCCTAGAATGTATTCAGTCAGGTCTCACAGTTTCTCCATGATAACAACCTGCTAGATCCATATCAGTCTGGCTTTAGGCAGGATCACTCTGCAGAAACTGCTCTTCTGCTAAACTCTTGTTGAATACTTTCAGGATGAAAGGCAAACATTAATTTGTAATGATCCAACTGTAGCTTTAATGTAGATCATATCACTGTACCTTATGCAAACATTATCTGTACAATTGTTTACGCTGATCAAATTAAGCAGAACAAAATGAGAGGTTTTAGAAGAGAGGATTTTAGCAAACAGTTTGTAGCCATCTGTTCTCAGGTTCTGAAAGATTAAGATGAGTTTGGCAGTCTAATCAAATTTTATTTAGAAAGGACTTTATATAACAAATGTAGCACAAAATAATCAAAATATGACCAATAATTGTAAATAAATGTATAAAAATAATTTCTAATATCAGTGTGAATACATTTCATGTTGTAAAGCTAAATACTGTTGAGGTAATGTGCTCGCTACTTACACAACTGGAAAAACCTTTGGGAAGACAACACTAGCTTCAGCTAGGTACTCATACAGAATCCGCTGGTCAAAGTCATCTGTGCTGTACTTAACCTGAGTTGCCTAGAGAAGAGAGAACAATGCAGCAGTCGGATTACAACACTATGAGGTGTCCCATCAATATCTGTGGAGTTGTGTATTTTCTTTCACCAGCACAGTGAGCAGCAGAGCTTGGATCTTTGGATCAGTCAGCACCTCCTCATCCAGCAGTACATTAGATTCTGATACAGACACCTTGCGGAGGTGAGAGTTCCCAATTCTTTGTGTTTCTATAATGATGAGAGTGAAGAAATCTATTGTCTCCAAAAAACAACTTTTAAATCTATCATTGATATCATGCTGTATTCTCACCTATCTCATAGTCGTTCTCTGCTACACGTCTCATCTTGGGAGGGGTAGTCATACCAGACTCCATCTCTGGTCTCTTTGGTGCTTTAGAGTCTGATATGAGGTGATCAAAGCTCTTCCTGGTACCTGGCAAACACACAAAATGATAATTTAAGATTAGGAGATTTAACACTTATATTGTACACAACTAATGGATGATCCATACCCAGGAGCTTTTTAGTGTTGGCCTGTGAAGGCTGGCCCATGTCCAAGCTCATGGACTTGCGTGTGCGTGGGCTGATTTGGCCCATCGTAGGGTAATGATGAGGTAACAGTAAGCGCTCTGAAACCTGAGGTGATGTCCATGTCTGAGGCTCTTGCAGTGTTCTGAAAGGTAGGAGATCACAACCTGTAACTTGCATTATGTAGAAGGGAACAAGCAGTGACTTTGTAATAAGACTGAATGAAAGTTTAGGAGAATCACAGAGTAGTTAAATTTAAATAAAAACAAAATCAGAAACAAAATCAGAACAAAAACTTAAAATACAAATCTTATAAACCCAATAAAACATATACAACATATCACTTCGGCAGTGTATACCATAAAAAAATCTGAAGGATTGTTTTATTTCTTTAAAACAGGGAGCAAGACATCAAACTGGATGTCCATTATTCTTGAATATCTCAGACAACACTGCACTGATAACAGACACAACTCTCTACCCGAAGTACTGCAATGACTTAGAAAGACATCCAGAAATCACTGTCTGTGAACACAGTTCACCCTGAAACTCACACATTCAGGTTAAAGCGCCATCATGCAAAGAAGAAGCCATTTGTGAACATGATGCAGATACTGCCGTCTTATTCAACAAAATGGTTAACCTTTCTGTGGTCAAGTGGATCACAACATAAAAGATTTTTTGGAAACCATAGACACAGACCATGAATTCTAAAAAGTCCTGCAGACTAACGAGGAGAGGGAGCATTATCGGTGGACAGTAGAAAAACTGCATGACTGATGGTATGTGGTTGTATTGGAGTCTATGACGTTGACGGCTTCCTCATCTGTAAAGCTCCATCAATGCTGAAAAGTACAGAGGTTTTAGAGAAAAAATCTGCTTCCATCCAAACGTCTCTGAAGACGTTTCTGAAGACGTCTGGATCCATCACAACATAGCTCCACAAGAGAACTGGCCTGCATGCAGTCCAAACCTTTTATTGATACTAAACATATATAAAACTGCATCGTATAAGAAAACACAAGACAATTTGTGGATGGATGTGAAAACAAAACTCTGTCCCATGAGTTTACCTGCAAGTGGGATCACTGATTTGGGCGGAATAGGTGTCCATGGGAACCGGGTCCATGGAAAGGTCAGAAATCAGTAATGACTTCCTGTGTTTGAGGCTGCAACGACTTCTAACTTCTTCTGACACAGTGAGCAAGGCTGCGCAAAAATACAATTTTTTAATAAATAAAAAGAAGCTGCAGTGCTTAAAAACATTTTTGAGTTAAGATGCACTGGTACACATGGCAAAAACAATACCATGCACAATAATAATTGTACTACCCAAATTTGTGAAAACTAACCTTTAATTTCATAAAATTTTATAGATTTGTCTTGTTCTGTCTTTAGGCCAGATGATAGCTATTTAGTGAATAATAATAATTAAATATACATACAGTATGAGTTAATATAAAGCTTCATACCAGCAAGATAAGCCACACTCTGGGTGTTTACTTCGAACTTGTCAGATTTCAGATGCTTGCTGATTAGAGCCAAAAGGGTGTGCAGGATGCGGACTGTCCTTGCCACTGTGGTGGGTGATGGGTGTCTGTATCCTGTAGGTATAAAGCCAAGAAAACCATTATGTACTGTTTGTCTTCTTATACAGTCACACTATATTTATAAAGCCACCATGGAGCTTTTTGGCACCCTTAACTTTTTCACAGTTTTGGTTTATCAGTGACATAGAGTTACCGGTTATGGTAAACCAAGATGCATACGTTGGTGGGGGTCAGATATGCATGACATAGTTGCAGTTACTGTAGTATATTGTCAATGGCACATCTCAAAACTTGCCGGAGGGTAGGGATAACTCTTTTTTGCCGAAGTTTAAGCTACCACTGTTGGAGTTGATGCCCTTCTCAGTACAACAACCTGTTGAAGATGCTACAAGCCTACACACACTCTAAAATAACAAATGAGTCACTTTGAGAGCAGGAAGATGAACCAGTCCACAAGGTTAGTTATTAAGCTTAAATAAAGGGAGAAAATTTACTACATGCAGTCCATACTGCCATCCCCTCTTTTGAAAACATTTGAAAAGTCCTCTGGAGCTTAATGTCTTCAGAATGTCACTGTGAACATTGCACCAAAGTAAGTTTTCTAAAAGTATCTCAGGTTGCACATGATATATAATACTAGTTTCCCACAATTCAGATCCTGATTCAGTTTTTCTTTCATTTGTCAAAAATTAGTTACACACAGTATGCCACAGAAATGGAGTGCTGTATGTATGTTTAAAAAAAAGATGGTGCCTTTAACCCCTTTACAGACACAGGATGGAACAAATGTATTGATTCTGTGTTTCTGTGGAAAATCTGTGGTAAAAGAGGCAGTGCAGAGATTTAGTTTAAAAACTGAGGTTTGTCATCATACTACAGTGTATAGCAATGTGATGTGAATGGCTTTGACTGAAGATGAAAGTTAAGTTTAGTTATATATGTTTTTATCATTTGACTTTCAAAGGTGTACCCTGCCTCTCGCCTGTTCAATGCTGGGATGGGCTCCAGCGACCTGAATTGGATGAGGCAGTACGGAAGATGGATGGATGGATGTATGTTTATTAATTGTCTTTTTTAAAATAAGTCAACTTTAAGCATCGGTAATCTGGTGTGATTATAGCCTACAACAGAGACTGCTGCAGCTGCTTCAAAAACATCAGTGACATAAAAAGAGCAGAGCGAACAGGTGAAAATGCATCTTTATTTCAGAAAGAGAATGAAAGAAATGCTAGGTAAATTTGATCATCACTAGGAATAAGAAAACAATTTCTTCATCGTTGAATCTGTATATGATGAAGAATAAATGAAGATAAATGAAGAATGTTAAATATGAGCTGCAAACAATTTCTTTAACATTTAAGACATAAGTTTGTTATGTGAAAAGATTCCGAATAATAACTTTCTCATTTTATGCTGCTACGTTTGCCCATTGAGCCACTGTAGGACATAAATGCACCAGCACCATGACTGCATAATAAATAATAATTATAATAATAATAATTCTATTTTCTGTACCTTTCCACAAAAAAAAAACCCCAAAACAAGTAGTAGACTGAGTAATAAGTGACTGACTTGTTTTTAAAAGACTTGAACTTGTGATTTAGAATTTGTGAACACATTTTTCATGTTCTCTCTGATCTGCTGTCTGCGTTGCTTGATGTCATTTTCCCACACTGATGTTCGCACGCAGAGGTGCCCGTCTGCCCACAATCAAAACAATAGCGCCAACAGTAATGAAAATAAGATTTGCAAACTGCAAAGTCTGTGGTTTAAAATTCCAGGACTCTGAATTGATCCCATCAACCTTGATGTACCTTCACCTCCATCCTCTCAGTAACATAGCGGGTGTAGCTGCCGTCAGGTAACATTACAGCACAGCTGAGCAAAGCCTACATATACGTTCGTAATGAACTGAAATTATTAATGACTCAGGAATTCTCCAGTTTCTATGGAAAGTCTAAGGCTGGGGTGTCCAAAGTCGGTCCTGAAGATTTTTGATGTATCTCTGTTCCTACACACCTGGTTTCCATTAAATGAACACAAAAGCCAATAGAGTTCATGACTGATTAACTTGAGTCAGCTGTGTTGGACCAAGGATACATGGAAAACCTGCAGGATTGTGCCCCTCGAGGACCAACTTTGGACATCCCTGGTGTAAGAGAATTTAAAAAGGAAAAGAATAAGATGGTATGTCCCATTATATTTGTACCAAGAAAGCCCCAAATCCTCGATGCCACCCCAATATAAATTTAGGAGCATGAGGCAATAGCAAATAAATTAAATGTTCGTTGGATTTCTGTCTTTAAAAAATGGAATTGCGCTAATCATTTTTTTTACCTCTAAAAATAAGTTATTTGGATTTTTCAAATGATAATATCGACCGAGTAAATTTTCTTTCTTCAACCAATACAATATGCCTCTCTGTTGTAAAGCTCTAATGTGACATTTTTAAATAAAAGGTCCCCCAGTGGGAGATTTTGGAACCTCAGGGGTTCACAATCATAGAAAGTGTGATCACTACTACTACACTACAATAGCACTTGTTTTAAAATAAATCAGACAAATGATTGATGAGATATAGCCAAAAATATGACATTTCAGATAAAAAAAACTCCTAGTGTGAAAATTTGGAACCTCAGGGATTAGTACACACAACAATAGGCAGCATGATCAGTAGTCACTTCATTTGCATTTGGTTTCACCAAAATGAATTAAAAAAACAACACAAAACTCCCCCCTGGTGGCAAATTTATGCCCTAACCTTAACTTCAGAAAACTCAAAGTATGACGTGTGGCAAGTCCTCATTTATTGCTTTCATATGAACAAAACTTCAAACCAATTGGACAAATACTTTTTGCATTATGACCAAAAATGTAAAATTTTTTTTTACATAAAACTCCCCCTGGTAACAGAAGTTATCATAAAAAAATGCTGAATATCTACTATCACTTATCTGAATACATTTCTATGTTCATCTGCAGGTTTTCTGAATTCAGTAAAGCAGAGAAATTGTCCTGAGGGAGAATTTCTTCAAAGACACTGGGCTCATTTATAAAAAGTGTTAATGCACAAACAGGCCTGAAAATGGCGCAAGTACTTGACTAAGTAAAGTTTGGGGTTTATAAAAATAAACGTGACAGAGAAAAGTGCATACCACTGCACCACCTTTGGACCTTGCGTAGTAACATTTTAGAGAGAAATAACTGTCAGCACAGCTGATAAAAAATTTAAGCCATATTAAAACCATGTTTGTTACCATTCACATGAGACTTTTTATAATTGTAAAAAAAAAGATGATTACAGATATACTTAAAAACTGAGGTATTTATTTCATAAATATGTATTTAAGCATCAAAACAGTATTTTCATACTAATTAAAATATTGCTATGGTGTTTATTGGTACATTAACTGTGATTACTGTGTAAGCATATAAATGCGGTAGTGATACGTGCGTAATGCTTTACAGTGGATGAGCTTGCTTGATTGGAGATTGTTTAAGGACCACAGAGTTCCTGGCCCATGATGGTGACTGGCTGCTGAGCAGATATAGATTCCTACGAGCGGTGCTCCCACACCTATGTACTGAACTGGGTCATCAATCTATCGACCTGCTGGAACCTTGCAATCCCGGTGAGAACCAGTTTGTCTGTGTGAATCTCAAAAATGTGCATCCAATTAATGTACAAGTTATCTGTAACTCAAAAATGGTTCTAATAAATGCGTCTGCACGGTGGCCTGACACCATTTACTGCTGCAGCAATGTGCTGACACACGGCAGCCTTTTTTTTTTGGTTACGCTACAACTATGACCTGCAAACAGAATCTCCTTATTTGTCTCCATCTCACTAACTAGCACCTTGATTTCAGTCTGTGAAAAGTTACATTTACATGCCCTCTCAGTTACCATGTTTCACTGTAAAATGCCATAGATCCCCATTGATTCATGTGCTGAAATATTTATGAGCTGCTTTGCATTGCCCGTGTATGGTAGAAAGTTGGTGTGTATGGGTAGGATGTCAAACACATTCACCTACTCTCAAAAAAAAGAAGGGTGTGATGTATATAGGGAAATTGCTGCACCTGTGCATAAGCAAAGTTTTCCAAATTAAAGTTATGAAAAATTTTATAAATGAGACCTCATAGAAAGTTGTCTAAGAGAAAGTTTAAGCTAAGAGAAAGCTGTCTCAAATGCTGGAAGATAAAGCCTGAATTCAGATTTTACATGCCTTGGATATTATAATGCAGTCATCCAAGCCGGGCAGACAATCCATGTCTCATGGCAGATTACTCATTACAACTAACACAGACTTGGAAAAAAAAGTAATACTAAATAAAATACTAAATAAAAGCAAAACAACAGGTCCTATGATTTAGTAGATGAAATATCCTTTGTAAAAACATTGAAAGAGAAATTAAGGAACCTAACATTTCAACCAACACTCACTTCGGAAGAAGTCCTTTCTAGATATTTCAGGAAACATCGACAACATACTTTGTATACACTGATGATCTGACAGCTGATGAGATTCTTCATGAAGTTTTCATCTCTTCCACTACTACCTCATCCAGCCAGTGAAGCTAATAAAGCAGTGAAGCACAACGCATGGTGGAATCACACACAGCATAAAGAAGTGGTTCATCACTAAGGAGTATGTGTATATATACTCTGCTTTCCTTCCTTGATCTCTTTCTGGCTACATTACAATTACACCACAATAATAATAATAATAATAATAATAATACATTTTATTTAAAAAAGCGCCTTTCCAAAGTACACAAGGACACTTTACAAT
>JBAMHV010000009.1:5406658-5418602 GCA_037177535.1 Pseudomugil gertrudae | reverse complement strand
CTGGGCTTCCCTCCTTAGGCTGCTGCCCCCGCGACCCGACCTCGGATAAGCGGAAGAAGATGGATGGATGGATGGCTTATCTCATAGGCCCTTTGCAAGTGACGTATGTGACTGATGCGTGCACATTTTTGGTGTAAAACAGCTTTGTTTTACAGCTTGACACACGGTATTGTATATACAACCACTCGCAATTTTGAGGACATTTTTTATATTCTATGTAAAGCGCTTTGAGCTGTTCTGTACATGAAAGGCGCTATATAAATAAACTTGCCTTGCCTTATACTTAAAATGCCATCTTGTATCTTGGATGCACAAATCGGAGAAAAGACAATCCACATGTTAGTTTCTATTCGATACCTGGAGGTAAGCATCCATTGGTTGCCTACTGGAAGAGCAGCTTGATCATCTTTATAGAGACATGTCGAAACCTCTTTGTATTGGATGCTAACGTGGACCTGCTGGGATTCACTGCCATGAAAGCCGACAGAGACAGCAAAGCAAGTGGAAAAAGTAAAGGATGGGGACTCATCATTTATGTCAACAATCGCTGGTGTAATTTAGGACATATCTCGATAAAGACAGTCTTGTCATGTTTGTTTGCTCCTTTGTATTCATGATTACTCCTTTGTTTATGTATAAGCTACTGGTAACAGAATTTCCCTGAGGTAATCATCCCAAAGGGTTCAATAAAGTTACGTCTTATCTTAAAAAAAAAATCTCACACACTGTTGAAGAGCTGTGTACAGCTGTTGATTTGATATCTTTAATTCAGTGCAGCACTTTGGGCGGCACTACAGCTTAAACACTGTCTGTCATTTCTTTGTCAACAGTCCTGACAATGGAAACTATTCAGAGCCACACTGATGCCTGCCATAATAGGAGCCAGGCCCTGGCTATTCTATTGTATCTGTTTGTGTATGTTGTGTTTGTTTATCTGAGTCACAGGCTGAATTTGGACCCAAAGCCCACAGATGATGGATAGCGAGTGGATGAGTTTGCTTCTTTTTTTTTCTGAGTCTGCAGGATTTACAGCTTTGGATTAGTTTCTGTTCCACTACTATGTAAGTAACTGATATACATTCATGATTACTTCTCATGTCATTATTCAACTGGAACAAAAAATAGGAAACAAAAAGTTGATTTACTTTTTGAGCCTGAGCTTTAAGGAAAATACTACCATAAATTCCGGGTTATTGAGCGCACCTATATTTAAGCTGCAGACACAAATTTTAGAAAGAAAATACATTTTGTACATGCATTAACCATGGGTGTCCATGCTGTGACATCGTTGCCTAAAAGGTAAATAAAAAGGATTTTCCGGATGATGATTCCTTTATATTTGTGCTGATACGAATTGCATTGGCATCGGCTGTAGGTTCACGCACTTGAATAAACTTGAAAGTGCCTGGAAGTAAACAAATGTCTGTTTTTTGGTTAGCGTAGGACTTTTAATTTATTTTGAAAAAATAAAGATTTACAACAATTAATTATTTCTGATGTAATATTCTTTTTGTTAAACAATATGCATAACGTGCATTAATTCTGAGATGCTTTATATTTATGACAGTCTCTGGAGAGCTTTATTGGGTCTTTTTATTTAGAGTTTTGTATATTTGTGAAACATCATTCTCATTTAAAAGGCTATGAAGGAGGAGTTTTAAGTATCTCGGGATCGTGTTCATGAGTTGGGGAAGGATGGAGCAATTCTGTGATAAGAGTTTGCTTTCAAGTCCCTCTGTTTCAGATTTTAAGCTCACAAAGTCTTTTGATAAAAGTCTTGACTTGGAAAAAAAAATCAAAGTAGAAAAAAAAACTTTGTTCCTTTATCATGAATTAAATAATTTTAGATCAGGTTTTCAGGTCTTATTGCTCACGTCAACAGGAAGCTTTTTTGCATTAGTGAGCAAGAATGAGTAGTTTTAATAAGGTAAACTCAAGATTGCAAACAGAAAAAAGGTTTGAACACAGGATCAAACAATATAGCAGGATTTTCAACACGTGCAGTATTCTGACTTCATTTTCCCACACCTTGTGGCCATTCAAAGTATTGTCCACATTGGGGGATAAATTGTGTAAAAGAATTTAGGTTAACAGTTGGACTACGTCTCCATGTAGTCACTGTTCGTACGGTTCATTATGTTTTCTAAACATCCAAAAAAAATTCAATCTTGCAGTGGGCCAAAAAAAAGGTTCTTTAAGTATTTTAGTTTAAATATCATCAACTTCTTCTTTTGTCCCATGTGTCCGATAATGGCAGTATTTATGTGATGGCCTGGACAACCAAGTAGAGAAGATTTGCATTCAGATCTCTCTTTCTCAGGTCTTCAGATTTACAGAACCAGTATGTAGATGATAATGCATTATTATATGCAGATGATTAAAAAAAACATATCTATATGTTGTCTGTCAGCTGTACAACTCAACACTGTCACCACCCGACATGACGGAATGCTAGACCAAATTATGAGACAAACAAAACTGTCCGTCCTCATACCAGTCTTATGAATTGAGCACCAATGGACCTTAAATCTGTTCAGATGTTAGCTGAAATGAAACTATCCAAACAAAACAAAACACACACCACATAGCTGGTGAGAAGTTGGCCTAATTCTGCGGAATAGTCAAGACATCATTAATTAACCCTTTTATGACCACTGAATTTTTATTTTCACACATACTTCATAATTTACAGTTCTAAAGCTCCTGCTGGTGTCCCGAGGTCTACCATAATGACAACTAAATGGGTAAAGAGGTCAATTTATCTGCTTTCTGATGGTTTTTAAATTGTTTACAGTTCAGATGTTATGACCAAATGAAGTGCACATGTAGCAATCTGTTGGTGCCAACAGGTCTGTCTGATGAGGTAACCCTCATGCCTCAGTGCCTGACAGCATTCAACAAGTTGCAAACTAGGGTTGCACGGTATACCAGTACCAGTATAGCACTGCAATACTAGAGCTTTAAAAACATTTCTATACCAGCATTTAAAATTCAATTTCAATTCAATTTAGTTTTATTTATATAGCCCAGTATCACAACAAAGTAGTCTCAAAGGGCTTCACACACAGTTAATCACACAACAACAGTCATTACACACAATAAACACAGTAATGACTACACTAATGTAAGCAGATCCAGGACATCCGTGTCCTTAGACCCTTCTTCTCGGTAAAGAAAACTCCTAAAAAACCCAGTTGTGGGGATAAAAAAACGAAGAAACCTCATGGAGCCCACATTGAAGGAGAGATCCTCTCCCAGGACAGACAGGCAGATGTGCCTAGGACTGTTATCACTTAGCTCATCTACATTCTGAATAACAGTTCAGATTTGTAGCCTGCAGCAAAAACAAATGGTACTTTTATGTACAACTATTTATGCAAGTAAATTGGTAAATTGGAGCCTGTGTCTTTAAGAGCAGCTAAGCTAGAAAGTGTGACATAGTTGCTGAGGTGGAACCGTTACATAAGGAGGACTAAATACAACAAGTTGAGTTGCAGAAAGACACATCGCTAAAAAAAAATAGATGGCAGCTAGAGAAATATAATTGCTGACAAAATGAGGGGCATGAAGAACATAATAGAAATATTTCACGTTCAAACTTAATGATAAAGGCAATCTGTCAAATCCTGATCCATTGTAGTGCTAAGATGCTACAGTGTGTCTTGCAAAAACAAGGCAAACCTTTAAACTTGTCCAAACATTTAATGGACAACCACACTGTTGTTTTGTGCTTTAGTCATGAATGACAAATGATAATGTCGTTCACTACTTTGTGTGGAAGAAAAGCACAAAGCACTCCCAGCCCAATAAAAAACAGAGCTTAAACATGTCCATGGTTACCTCACTGGCTGCCAAACACATCTGCTCTAAGACTTAATAAATGCATTTTCAGAAATAGTTTTAAAAGTTAAAACTGTTTTAAAATAAAGTAAACATTAACAGAGTGAAATTTACCTTGTTATAAAAACTATCAAAAAGTATCAAAATACAAAATAGTATCTGCATCAAATTAGAAATTTAGTATTGTGACAAGCCTATTGCAATTCCATGTAATATTATATAGACTTTATGCTACAATAAACAGTTTTAGCCACTACTGGAAAAATCTTACCTTGTTGGAAACCAGTTTCACATTCCCAGAAGCCAGAGCCACTGCTGTATCAGCCATGACCTCTGCTTTGATGGAGCCCAGTCCTCCTGTGGCACTTGTCTTAATAAAGCTATCTAAAACCACATCCAGCAAGTCTGTTATCTGAAAACAAGGACAGGCTGTTGTAGGTATGAGCCCAAAACAGTCCAAAACAAACATTTGAATGCACTTGAGAAGTACCCTCACCTGACCCAGACTGCCCCAGATCTTGGCCTGGATAGAGGGATACATCTGCTTTTCATTGATTGTCATGGTAATGAGTTTGTCTAAGATGGCGGTGACACGTTGGCGTTTGGCATCATCATTATGCTTACAGAAGCGAACCAGGTTTAGGAGCCAGGGTGTCATGTACTCAAGACAGAGATGCTTGAGCTCAATACCTGGAACAAAATATGTCAAATATTGTGTAATTCTTTAACACTTAACATATTTTTTTCTCACTTACTAAATTTGGTTTTCAAAAGATTTTCAATCAATCAACCTGAGCCAGGTGAAAATCATTTGATGTCACTAAAATGGCCTATCAGTGAATATACATACATTAAATTACATCTTTAGGAAAACCATAGAAACATTTTAATGAACAGTAAGGGCTAGTATCCACATAGTGCTTTCCTTTAAAATGGGTGTTAATAGAACGCATTTCTTTTAGAATAGACAATTTTTGATAAACTGCTGGCAGTGTTTTTTCTTTTAGCAGATAAAGGTGCTATGTGGACTCCCTTGTGCATGTAGTAGACTTACTTGACTTGCTGAAGCCTGAAATGCACTCTTCCAAAAACTCCAGTGTAAGATGTGGTTCATTTGCTGCCAGAGTCTTGCTAATGGAGACTATGAAGAGGGTATTGTTAGCTGGGATGCAGAGGCCTGATGTCTCCAGCAGCTGTCCCTCAATCTTTAGGTTGAAGGTGCAAGTCAATGCGCACAGTAGATTGTAAGCTGCAGACCTGGATATGAGATTGACAAGTAGTCAGGCTACGCTCACACTTTAGGGCATGACGCTCAATACAGATTTTTTTGCAACTACTTGCAAGTACTTTAGTTAGGCTTGAAATATGCTCTTGTGTAGGTCTATAGTAAAGGAGGTCTAAAACTCATACAATCTATAGTATAGTGTAACAAGAATAGATACTAAAGTTGCGAGTCTGTGAGACTGACCTGAGGCTGGGGTCAGAACTGCCAAGGTTAAGCAGAGCAATGTTGAGCAGAGTTCCTGGTACATCTTTTGGCCGGATCTTTGTATGCTGTGGAATAGAGTCTGGCTGAGACAATTCCCACCGTGTCCGAATGTGGATTATGGATTGAACAATGGCATCACACTCTTGGTGCATGAATGTGAGCGGTGTGCCCTGATTGGCCATAGTGAGGGTGAATTGGCTCTCATCCACAAGGCAAATCTCCTCAATCTCAGAGGCGTAGTAAACATCGTTGAGAAAGACAGGCTGACCAAGGACCCGAGTCCGCTCTGCTGAGGTCACCTGGACAGCCGTCGAGCCCACCTGATCAACAAAAACAAAGTAAAAAAAAAAACCAACTTCGGCTTAAATTTATTTATTTATCTAATCAATGATCAATTTCAATCTAGGGCAATCTCACCTTAATTGAGACCTTGGTATCTTTGTGGGCCAGCTTGAGGGCATTGTGAAATACCTTAAGGTCTTCTTCCAAAGTCAAAGTGGCTGCAGGAAGCTTCTGTTGGTCAGGTTCAATGTGCTCAGCTAGCTTAGCAGGAGAGTCAATAAACTGGAGCTTTTTGCTGCCCTTCAGGCCCGTCAGCAGCCGCTCGTGATACTTGGTGTACTCTCTCACCCAAGTGTTACAGTTGTAGACATAAACTCCTGCTACATTTTCATAAGCAAAACCAGGAAAGACAACAAACCACTTGGACAGGAAGTCCGTCTTGAAGCGATTGCTGGGTCCAACATGAGTTAGGTCTACTACTATCTCATAGGGCTTAGCGTAGTATGGTTTAAGGGTAAGAAGAACATGGTAGATGAGCAGGTCTCCATTAATCTGGCCCGTCTTGAATCTAAGAAAAGGAGAAAAAGGTGTCCGGTCAAATTCAAATTTAGGTCATTCATTCACAAAATCTATTTTGATATATGCATTCAGAAGAAAATATACAATAAAACATTAAATTAAATAAAATAAAATTATATATATAGATATATATAAACACATACATACAAGTCTATTATTATACATATTGTACATCATATACACACATGTATCCACACACACATATTCAAAACATACATATTGGAAAAGGAGAGGGCAGAAATAAAATAACTTATTAAACCCCACCCCTTTGCCAATAATCTAATCTAGATTGCCAGTAATCTAAAAATAATTGGTGTTTGGGGAGAGCTTTGTACACTGGAGAGTGGATCTAAAATTGTCTTATTTTTTTGTCTTTGTGTGGTGTCAAAGCAGAAACTGAAATGAGAAAAAAACCATGAAAGACCCATAAAGAGCCTCAAAAAGTGAGCTATCCTCAATCCAGTTCACAGCAAGTGCTTCACTCCAGCAGCAAGATTTAAAAGGTTACCTCACATAAGCATTTAAAAATATTGATGATATAACTGTAAATTTATTTATTTTTTTAATTTATTGGTTTGAGAGGGACAGTGTACATTAATAGCATTGCTGCAAATGCACCAGAATTAGCCTAAAAGCTATTTTTCATCCGTTGTCCCTGGACAGATGGTAATATTGTCTCCCTTCAATGGTCCATCCAAATACATTAAGTTTATGCTGTGAAATTTACTCGGGTACTAATTTTTTCTTTCCAAATACTGTATGAGCAATGCAGACATTCAGATTTACCTCAGTAAAACTTTCATCTCTGAAATGCAATGTCTACATTTTAAGACCATTTGTTTTTTTCATTTCAGAACACAATGGAAACCAAAAGTGCACTGTGTTTGTTACTCCTGCTAAACCAGCTTCTGCTAGCGCCGACTGATGCAGATAAAGAACTATCAACCATACAGACATATTCATCTCCGTCACAAGACCAGCACAGCAGCCCTACTTCTACAGTGAATCCCACCTACATTACCAGTGACCAGAACTCCACTGATAGCACCATCAGCCTTCGTGGCAACTGCTTGATTGACACTGAAATGGGTCTGATTGCTGTCTGCTCAGCAGGTGGGCTAATTATCTGTCTGCTGGTTACCATCATAGTACTGGCCAATCAGATCTTCCTCCTTAAACGCAGGATATGTGTTCCCAGGAGTTCACGCTCCAACCTCGACTTAGTGAGCAGTGCAGGCTACTGGGACACAAACCAAGAGGAAACTGGAGGAGTGGTTGGCCTGTGCAATGCCAGCATCATCCTTGAGGAGTTAAAGGAAGACAGCCAGCTGGAGGAAGAGAGGTTGGCCAAAATGCAAGAGGCAATGGTGGAGGCTGGGGGACCTTGTGAGGAAGAGACTAAAGCCAAGGTTTTTAATCCTGAAGAGAAGATCCATCTGATTCAAAGATCCACTTCCAGGGATTCTTGCTCTGAGCTTCCCAGGGACATAGAGGACATGCCCCTAGTTGTCTAAGGTCGTAATCCTCCCTCTATTAAAACAGACCCAGACAAAACAAGCTCTGTTGTTTTTTCTGTGTTGTAACCTCAGCTGCATAACCTTTCTAAGGCTTCTTGCATGAAAATATGAATGATAAGGCTGTAAGAATATGTTTGCTTTGGTAGTTGAGTATTTTCACCTCTTTTGACACAAAAATAAATGATTAAAATTTTAAACATATACTTGTAGAATTCTATAGCTAGTGTCAACTGTCTAAGATCTAACATCATCTTGTTTTCTAAAGGATAAATTATATATAATTATTATATATATATAATTATATTTAAATATAAAACATATGTAGAGATTCATGGGACTTTTTGATAAATAGTGTGACACCAATTATGTCTCTTAGCAAGAAAGTCAAGTTTTGTTATATATATCCATATGTATGTACAGTTTTAAGTAAGGTGCTTCAAATAATATTAGTTTAAAATAAATAAATAAATTAATTAACTTACAAATATTCAAATCTGAGACTATAAAATATAATATAAATATTTAGTCTCAGAATGATAAAAATATAATTTTTTAAAGCTGTTTATAGACCTTTTTCCTTTCTGATATAAGAATCCAACACTGTAAACAGTAACATGCAGTTTTTATCAACTATTTGATTAAACAAATTGATTTTGACCATGTTTCTTCATTCTGTTGTATGTTACACTGCTGCATGACATGATTTCGTAAGCAGACCAGCAGCACTCGTTCACAAACTCTTTCACAAACTACTGTATGTAGAAGTCAATCCAGTATTTTATCAAAATTTTAGATTTCATGTAATTGATTTTATATGCTGCCAAAATCATGATGAAATGTTGGTAAAGCACATGACATGTTCATGACAAGCACATGTGTTCCTGGAGGCTATGAGTGATGGTTTGAGGAAACAACTTAACCCACCACTCTTACATTAGTGCTCCTTCATGACTTGTATGGCCATAAAAAAAAGTAAAATCCTTCTTCTGTGTATGAGCTTGTTTTACAGCAGTTCTGCAGGTTGGTGTTAAAACAAGAACTACTAAGTTTAGCGCAGAAAGCAACGGTTTCACATGTTTCACTTCCTGTCAGTGAGGCCACAGCAACGTTTTGGTCGAGTGAGGTTGTTCCTGCTTTTACTTCCTGCATTCACTGTGGAGACCATAGGCAGCATCCAAATATATCAGCACCAGCTCAGCGTACATCCTGTAAAGAGCCATAAGAGATACATCTGTGTAAAGATACCAGTAAGTTTGCTTAAAATATTGTTTGAGAGCTCTGAAATGCTGCTGATACACAAAATAAACCAAAGATTACAAATCTAACAAGTTAAATAGACTTAGAAGACTGTGTAACTATTCAATAGTAAAGAGGTAGATGCTTTTAAAATCTTATTTTTGCTTTTTTCTCTTAAATCTAGGCAAATTTCACAATATTTAACTTAAGCAACAGTGTACGTGGACATTTTCTTATTCTCAACTCAAACTAACTAATCTGTTTACTTTCATCATGTTATTTAAATTCTTTGGGTAAAAGAACAATCGTATTAAAATAAATAATTCATTATTTGCTTATATTTACTGAACTAACCAAAACTAAATGTAACTGAAAACAAATCTGTTAAAAATGAGGATATGTTTTTATTTGTTTATTAAAATTGTTTTCATGAAATGTGCTTAATTAGAGCTTCGCTTTCACTGAATGCGATCATGCAGCAGCAGAAAAAGAAACTAAAAATTTACATTCATTTTTACAATTTCACCTTTAAATAGCATTGCAAAATAGTTTCTTGTGCATCACTGCTAAAATAACTTCCTCTGTTTCAGCTTGAAAGACACAGTAAATGATCAGACGATTGGGAAGGAAAATGACCACACATTTCTTGCGCCTTATTTTTGTGTATGTGCTGCCACTGAAAACAAGCAGCGCAGTGATGTCTGGTCTGAATGACAACTTCACCAACGGGACTCCTACAAGCCTTTATCAGCACCAGCAGACAACACAGTTGGATTTGGATACCAGCCCATCTAACACTGCTGATGTAAAACCCCAAGTAAACACAACTCAAGCAATGACTCCTGAAAGATTTACAGTGAATAATCAAATCAGTAACACGTCTCATGATTCAGGCAACTCAGGAGAAACAACAGCCGTCAAATCCGAAACAATGAAGAAGCCAACTTTTCCAATAATTGAAGCTAGCAACTCAACTAAACCTTCAAAAGTATCACCAGCGGTAAGCAGCTACAGCCAAACCCAAAAGATATCACCTTCTAAAGTCAGCAGAGGTGAAATGACTTCAACACAGCCGATCTCTGCTGTCACTCCTTCTATTAGGTCTGAAGACAAAAATACAAGTACACAGCCAGTTACAGGCGGTAATGCTGCTTGGTCCACAACTACAAGTGCAAAACCGACCACTGAGATCACCGAAGCAAACAAGAAACACAATTCTAAATATGGCAACAACCACAGCAAAATAGTGGCAGGGTTAATAGGTGGAGCCCTGTTACTGATGATGGTGGGATTCCTGGCCATCTACATCCAAAAAAAGAGTTTTCAGAATGAGCAAACAAATACCGACTGGGCTGGTCCTTCTCCATTTCTATCGGGTGGAGAAAATAACGGGCGGCTCACACTCAGGTCTTCTAACCAGATTTCTCTTTCCAGCTTCCTGCCTCAGAGACTGTCTAAAAGACTGTCCTTGCTTCCAGAAATGGATGAGGAGTTGCAAAACATGACATTCGAAGGTAAACATCAAAGAAACACATTTGATCAAGGGGTTGATGGAAAAGAACCACAACACAAGAGTAGATCTCCTGCAGTCACTCAGGAAAACAAAGAAACCAACAACGTTCTGCAAAGAAGCCAGTGTGAGGCAGCTGAGCTCAGTCAGGACGGATCTGTGCAGCACTCAAACTGCTCTGTAGACAAAGAAAATGCATGATCATGTTCAATTATTCAGAATATTCTTTCCTGTAGTTTTGAAGCAGAATCTAATGTGAGCAAAAAATAAGCAAGAAAATGAAACTCACTCAAGAAATTTCAGAAATCTGCTGCTCTGCTGTAATGTTCCATAAATTGATTATTACAGCTGACCCCGATGTGCCTCTTGGGGCACGAGTGTGTGTGTGCGAATGTGCGATATAGTGTAAAATGCTTAGAGTGGTTGACAAGACCACTTCCACTTATGTTTCCTCTGAGTTATGTCTTGTTTACAGAGCAATGTAAGAACACCTATCTTTAATAGGTGTTTAAATGTGTTTAAAGTGAATAGTGAACACAGGCACCATTTCATGGTTTCATATCAAATGTCGTAAGATTTCTGCAGCTCTACATTTTACATTAAATAAGATGTAAAATGTGTGTAAAATATAAAAAATGATTAAATGAAGTTTAAATAAAATTCAGTCCACCAGAAAAATAAAACATGATACCGCTTGAATTACAGCTGTCTGTCTGGTTATTTTATTTTCTGAGCAAAATTACAGCTCATACAGCCGACCTTCACCTCTGGGACTGATGTGTCCAATGACTTCATTTAGGACAGTGTAAATAAGTGCTGCTGGAACATGTGGGACCCCAAAATGTCTACCTCTGCGCACAAACTGGGAACAAATAATGGTATTATTTTTGAGATCAACTCCTTCACTTCCTGCAGCATTTTGGCTCATCTTTCAGGAGTCACAGAATATTTAGCTTGACAGAAATCCAGACACAACCAGCAGAATGTGTAGGCTCCATTCTTTAATTGGAAAAAAAAGTTAGTTTTTATCCTTTTCAATCATCTGTGTTTTTAGTTAGCTCGAATAATTCCAGTACCTTTTTGTTATTAAACCTTCACAAGGTATACAGAGAGAAAAGCAGATGACATGACAGATTTACATATTTCATACAGGTAAGGAACAAACATAGTCCCAGTAAAGACAGAGCCCAATGCACACACTTCATTTCAATCAGATACCAACTGAAGCACGTTCAATATTAAAATAATTCAAATAAAAAAATCATTATTGTTGTTAAAAATGTCTATCTACAACAAGAATTCACAATATAAATGTGTCCATAGTAATCGTTTCCACACAACTACCGTATTTTCGCGACCACAAGGTGCACCGTACCAAAAGACGCAGTCTTATGCGTGCCGTTACTGTATTTTAATCAGGCGCGGGTTTTATATACAATCCACGCCCACACTTACAACACACACACACAAGCATACAAGTGTGTATTTAAA
>JBAMHV010000009.1:5290398-5303966 GCA_037177535.1 Pseudomugil gertrudae | reverse complement strand
ACAGCTTGACTGAGTGTGTGACGGATTATATGGACTCCTGTGTGGACGGCACCATCCCAGCAAGAACAGTGAAGACCTTTCATTAGCTATTTTTTATTTACAAAACTACTACAATTTGAATCAATAACGTATTTTTCATTCATTCATTCATTCTTTTATCACATCTACGCATCCAGGGGAAATCAACTACAGCTTTTCTCCCTGCTTGTGGGTTTAATTGGAATATTTAGCTGTGAGGAGGGAGAAATAAACACTTCTTTTTTGGATCTCAGAGGCCCAAACAAAGTGACTGGGTTGTGTTTTTTTAAAAGACTTTAAATTGCAAAGATTTAAACCCATGAAACTTTTCAGGGCTTGACCCACATCTTTAACTCTGCTCATCCCACATATACATTTTCTCTACAAATATTTTATTTAAAAAAGAAAGTAACATGATTTCCAAAAGTATGAGTTATCGCCACGAAATATATATCCATCTATTTATTATCTATCGCTTATTAGCTGAACGGGGTTGCGGGGGGCTGTAGCCAATCCCAGCTGACATCGGGCGAGAGTTGGGGTACACCCTGGACAGGTTGCCAGTCCATCACAGTTCCAACACACATAGACAAACATTCATGCACACTCACTCCTATGGGCAATTAAGAGTCGCCCGATATGGAGAGAACAACCCGTTCTTTTCCGGATGAGGACCATGGTATGGGTTTTGGAAGTGGTTATCCTTATCCCAGCCACTTCACACTTGGCTGCAAATCGCTCCTGCAACAGCCAGAGATCGGGACCAGGTGAAGCTAACAGAATCACATTATCTGCAAAGGGTAGGGATCCACTTTTCGAGAGCACTAAACAGAATCCCCACAACATCTCGGCTCTGCCAGGAAATTCTGTCTATAAAAGCTATGAACAGTGGTAAAGGACAATCTTAGTGAGGTCCAGCCCACACTGGAGATGAATCTGACTTACTGCCGGTAATGAGGACCAAGCTCTGACACTGGACGTGCAAGGACTGGTTGGCTTGTACCATATTTTTCCAGAGCACTCCCCACAGGAGTTCCAGATGGACACAGTCAAATATCTTCACCAAGTCCTCAAAACACATACAAGTTGATGCTTAAGGAGTGTGATCCCCCTGTAGTTTGAGCACACCCTCTGATCCCTCTTTTTGAAGAAGGGAACCACCCATCCAGTCTGCCAGTCCAGAGACACTGTCCCTGATATTAATTAAGTGCCAGATAGGCATGTCAGTCTGGACAGCGCCACAGCATCCAGAGCCTTTATGAAACTATGGGCAGATCTCATCCATGTCCACCTCTGCGACTTAAGCCCCAGAGAAAGGACAGCACATCCCTGAAGCTCCCAGCTCTGCTTCCTCATCAGAAGATGTGTTGGTAGAAGTGTGGAGGGCTTTAAATTAGCAATAGATGGAGTAATAGATGGTGGACAAGACTCTCCACAAAGCTATCCAGAAGTCATTGTCCATAGTGCCATTACCATGCATGCTTGAGTTTTTGCCTTGGCAACAGTCAAAGCTGCATTCCCCTTAGCCTGCCAATATCCATACACTGCATCCAGAGTCCCACAGGTTAAAAAAGCCCAGTGGTACTCCTTGACAGCATACTGTATCTCACTGCTGGTATTCACCAGCTACTTCTGGGATTACCACCATGACAGGCACCAACAACCTTATAGCCACAGCGCAGGCTGGCAACCTTGAAAATAAAGACACGAAACACGGTCCACTTGAACTCTATATCCACCGCCTCACTCTGGATATGGTTGAATCTCTGCTCAAGGTGGGAGTTGAAGCTTTCTGCCAGGGACTCTGCCAGGCGTTCTCAGCAGACCCTCAGGACATTTAAAAGAGTGTTCCCAGAGGGATCACAATAACACTCCCTCCAAGGCAGGAGTGCCAAACTCCAGTCCTTGAGGGCTGGTATCCAGCAGGTTTTTGCTGTCTCCATGATGCAACACACCTGACCAAAAAAAAAAAACAATAAAAAAACAGTATATTGACAATAACCTGATGGAATAATTTGATGTGCATAAGGTGTGTTAGCACAGGGAAACAACAAAACCTTCCAGATACAAGGACTGGAATTTGACACGTCTGTTCCAAGGTCTCCAAAAACAGTGGATACACTTAAGTTGGTGTTTGGTGCACAAGCACAAAAAACAATCAGGACCTGTACCCCCACTCAAGGCAGAGTGATGCTACCCTCTTGTCCACTGGAGTGAACCCAAATGTATAGGCACCAAGTTGAGGGGTGGGGAGTATGCCCACTTCTGCTTGGCGCCTCTCACTGGGAGGAAGTCCATCGTGGAAAAAGGGTCCCGTTCTTCTCAAAGACATTGGTTACAGAGGCCAAGCTATGATTCAATGTGAAAGTCCAAATACATCTTGCCCAAAAGCACCAGGCTCCTTTCTCAACAGTTAGGTGATGTTTCTGCTAGCTAGAGCTAGTTTCTGCAGCTGGAGATCAGTGTACCAGAGTCCCTGCCTCTGGTTGCCGCTGAGCTCACTGTGCACCCTACTCCTGCTGAGCCCAAATGGTCTATGGTACAGGAATACATTTTTTTCATAAAATATTGCCTTTAGTTAATCAATTTCACTGCAAGTAAAATACACAAACATAAAATATTTAGCCTTTAAAAATGGGGAAAAAACAGAGCTGTTGGGTTATGTCTTACCTCAGGCAGGAGATACTTCCTCAACAGGTTTACAACAACTGCAGCTGGAGGCAGTGGCTCATTAGGATCACTGCAAAGCTCCGTGGATCCAATTCTGAAGTCTAGTTGCATCTTTTCCATTCCATTCAATAGGAAGAGCACATCTTTGGCTTGGTCGCCTTCTCCACTAAGTAATGGATGTTTTTTCAGATGGAGATATTTTCTACTTACTAGATCCCTTAAGGAAGCCACCCTGTGAGTGAGATAAGTATTCATTTGAATATTAAATAGTTTCTTAATCTACAAAATATAAAAATTTCAGGCTCTTAACTTGGTAGTCTAAAATGATAATTTAATCTGTAAAAGCAAGTTGCAACCCTAAGGCATTTTAGTTTTTTTTTTCTTTCACTTTTAGTCTGATTCAATTTCCTGAAAGTACAGGGTTTTTTTTGTTTTTTATTAGAAAAACAGTAATAATGATGTACACTTTATTATTCTTATGATTTGCAGAATAACATTAACCAAACTCACTGGACAGGAAAAGACATCTCCAAAAGAAGATTTTGAAAGTACATAAAGGCTACATCATATATAGGGCTCCCAGGCTGTGATCAAATGCTCACAATTTGTGACCAAAATTGTGAGTATTTTCATCTAATGGGATGTATAACCAATAAAATTGCTGAGTTGTATTGTTATTGCTGAATTTCTTTGTCACTGACAAATGTAAATACATCAGCCCAGTAGTTCAGTCATGTGTAATGAGTTGGTTTGCAGCTATACTTGCCCTCAATAAAAGAAAAGTGATAAACTTTATCTTTATCTATCAAACTCCGAGCTGCCTATTTTTTGTGCGTCCCTAAATTTACTGCTTGCGATCCTAAAGATTTAAGTTAAGGGCCATCATGCTTAGAGTAAAAAAAAGTCATTATGCAGCTCTGATATGCTTTTGGATCAGAGCTCTTGAGCAGGAATACTCATTTTAGTTCTACAAGATTCTCAATCCAGCAAGTTTTTAAAATATCCCTGCTTAAAATCTATTAAACTCTGCAGTTATTTAGCAAGAAAAAATAGAGGACAGCATAGATAAGTGTCAGTCAGACTGCTGTAAGTCTAGTTGGACACAGGTGTCACCATGTACTGATAGAGCATTAAGTGCATTCCCATTTTTTCCTGTCATCAGTGTTGATTTGTCACAGAGAGCTGAATAAATCTCTTCAAGTCAGTTTTGACAAATAGAAAAGTTAGGCTATATGCAGAGATGCTGTTGAACAGCTGAGCCTTTAGCTTGCTCTTAAAAGTACATCAGTAAAAGTGGATAAGTGTTAGGTCGATCATTCCATCAATCAAGTAACGAGACAGGAAGAGTCAAGCTACTGACTTAGCAGCACATTGTGGCACTAGGTGTCTTTTACTGGCAGTGTAACTGTGGAGAGAGAGTGTAGCTCTGGAATAGCAAATTAAAGTAGACAGGAACTGTCTGAGTTAATGTTTTGTAAGCCAGAAGCAGATGTGCAATGATGTGCTGCAACTGGAAGTCAGTGAAGTAGAGTGACTTTTTTTGGCTGGTTGAAGAACATGCTGCTGCATTCTGAATCATCTGCAGAAGTTTAACAAAGCATGCTGACAGGTTTACCAGTACGGAATTGCAGTGATGCGTGAAATGACCAGGGGCCTCATTTATAAAGCTTTGTGTAGAATCTTTACTAAAATTGTACTTGTGCACAAAAACGATTGTTGCTACAATTAGAACCATATGCAAGTCACTAATAACGTGTACATTTCACAGTTATTAGTGACTTGCAGACTAATTGGTTCTCACCGGGATCGCAAGGTTCTGGCGCGTCAGTGGATCTAACACTGGACCCAGTTCTGTACATAGATATAAAAGCACAGCTCTCGGGAATCTAAATCTGTTTATCAGCCAGTCATCATCATAGGCCAGGAAATCTTTGTGGCCCTTAAATAATCTTCCAATCCCAATATTATCGGCATAGTCTGCATGTAGCGCAAGTTTATCCATTGTGAAGCATTACACGCATGTCAGTGCAACATTTGTATGCTTACACAGTAATCACAGCTAATGTACCAATATGCGGATGCTTAAATACGTATTTATGAAATAAATACCTCAGTTTTTTTAAGTATGTATAATAAAGCTATGCTTCTGTGTTTTTGTTTACAATGATAAAAAGTCTCATGTAAATGATAAAAAAGGTTTAATGTGGCTTAAATGTATTATCTTATCTGCTTGAGCGCCTCTCCAAAATGTTACTATACAAGGTCTAAAAGTTGGCGCAGTGGTACACATTTGTGTTCATCACGTTTATTTTTATAAATTCCAAGCTTAGTAAAGTACTTACGCCATTTTTAGGCCTGTCTTTTGCATAAGCAAGCTTTATAAATGAGGCCCTATAGCCTCAAGAGCTGTGTTATGTGTTCTGTCCGATAGAGCCTCATCCTCCTGATATTGTAGAGAGTAAATCCGCAAGTACTGGGAGCTGAGGCAACATGGGCCTCAAAAGGTCAACTAGTAATGTTTTACCAGCCAATGGTGTAAGTTAGCACTGGTTTGTCATAGTCACAGGAAGTATTCTCGCAGCGCTCTTACTATACTGTAAGAGCGCGTTAGACCCTCTATTGAAAGTTTCGATTGACACCAATTATGACCTGACAAGTTAGGAGATCTGTCTGCAAATAGTTAAGGGCTTGTTTACAGTAATATTGCAATTGCCAGCTTTTTAAATTTGTTGTTTCCCTCTTCTGACCTGTATTGCGTTACTTTCCTAGGAAACCACACACCAACCCACACATGCTCACATTCCTCTGTACAACAAAAAAAGACAGCCTCCTGTCTCTTTTTCACCATACTCTGATTAGCTTCTTTTTTTTTACGTGTTTGTCCAGCATTCAAGCAGGCCGAGTGACGGTCTGGCTGCTGTATTGTGCTGAGCAAATGTATATGTATATATGTACATACAGAAATCTTCTCGATAATCAGAATCCTTTTTTTTTAAAATTGGTTTTAAATGAATGTTTTAAATGTCTAGCAACAAATGTTGCTAGACCCGACTGGAAAAGACCGAGAAAGGAAAAGGGAAAGTAAACACAACCCAGATTGAAGAAAAGTCGACAACACAAAAGGAAAAACTGCAATCCAACCAGATGCCATTCCATCTGCTACACCTGGATATAAAACAAATGATATTTCATGGTAGGGCTGCACGATTTTAGATAAAATGAGAATCACGATTTTTTTTTTGCTTGGAATTGAGATCATGATTGTCTCATGATTTTTTTCCAATATAATTATTTATTGCATGCATTGCCGGCACCTCAACTTTGCAACAACTAACACTGAACAATAAATCTCTCACTTGTCTTCTCTTTCATACACAACCTTTTGAATAATTTTATAATACAAATTTGAATGTTTGATGAAGCAAATATTTTCTTTTTTTATTGGTTTATTTATATCTTTCTTTTTGCCATTGAAATAGGATATTACTTTGAAAACTAGATTTAGAATAACTTTTACCCCAATTGCATAAATCAACTTTGTTCTCCATTGTTCAATGCTATAATATTACATTTACCCAAAGGACTGTTTTCATGTTTTGTTTCGTTTTATCTTGGAGTTCAGCATAAAAATCTACTTTACAAAACAGGCAGTGTGTCCTTGCATTGTCTCCAATAAACAACCTAAACCAACTTTTGAACTCAGGGTTTGATTCCCGCCCCTTTCTGTACTTTTGAGCATACAGTTTAGACTATAATAAAGAAATAAATGTTTAGCTTGTGTCACAGAGAGACACACACAGTGGATGAGGTGATTAAGTGACTGAGACTGTGGGTCAAATGGAAATAATGTTGGCGTAAAAGTGAAAATCTATTCAATTTACATCCCACACTGTAACACTGACCGCCTGTGAGACTGGCCACCAGAGAGACTGACCGCCTGTGAGACTGGCCACCAGAGAGACTGACCGCCTGTAAGACTGACTGCCTGTGAGATTGACCGCCTGTGAGACTGACCGCCTGTGAGACTGACCGCCTGTGAGACTGACCGCCTGTAAGGCTGACCGCCTGTGAAACTGACCGCCTGTAAGACTGACCGCCTGTAAGACTGACCACCAGTGAGACTGGCCGCCTGTAAGACTGACCGCCTGTGAGACTGACCGCTTGTGGGAAGTGCACCTCCCACAAGAATAAGAGCTGCCAGCTCTTATTAGCTTTAAGAAGTGCTTTGGCTGGCCCCTGTGGGCTTTTTTCGACCAGGCTGGTTCCCATGCTGGTTCGGTGCTTGAGCTAGAGGCAGAGCTTTGCTGGTTCAACTTCAGTGCTTCCAAAAAACCAGTTTTGTTTTCGACCACAAGAGCCTGGTAAGTTCTGCATCATTACGTAATCTACATCATGTTTACGTGCGTAATTATAAACATCACAGCCTCCCGTCACATATGAGTAACACTACATATCATAATATGTTGAGCAGCTGATTAAGGCGCCGTTCGAAGCCGCGGCCGTCTCTCACCACGGCAGTATCCCGCTACGGAGCTCCGTCTCTCACCGTGGGCTTATCCCGCTACGGAGCTCTCACCATGGACGTCTCTCACCGTGGGCTTATCCCGCTACGGAGCTCTCACCATGGACGTCTCTCACCGTGGGCTTATCCCGTTACGGAGCTCTCACCATTGACGTCTCACCGTGGGCTTATCCCGCTACGGAGCTCTCACCGCGGCTGTCTCTTGCTGCGACAGACTTTGTCCAATTTGCCCCGTTTAATTTACTTTGAATCTCCACATGTAACAATAAAGCCAGGAGCCTCCTCCTCAGACATATACTGCTTGTTCTTAGGGTCCATTTCTTTGTTTTTATTAAGATGTGGGTCCATGTTTCAATGTTATTATTTTGGCCAGCTAACCCCACCCCCAGCTGCAGACGCAACCTGCGTGAACCGGTTCTCAACTCTGGCCCAGCAACGAGGTGGTGCCTGGATTGAACCAGTTTTGAGAACCAAGAGCCGTTGCTCAGGCGGTGGAAAACCAAAGAATCGGTGCCTAATCTGGCTCTGGCTCCGTACGAGAACGGGAACCAGCTTGGTCGAAAAAGGCCCTGTGTGAACCTGAGCCTACACCTTACCATACCTCCCTTTTTACATGAATGAAATTAATTAATGCATCTATGTGATTAAAAAGTACAGAAAGTTGAGGTAAAAACTCAATTTGCACAAAAAAATTGGTAGCTAGAGTCTTTTCCTTTCTTTGTTCTCCGCTGGTGAAACAAACTGCCAAACTCTGTCCAATTGCAGAGTCCTGATCTACTTTTAAAAGCAAGTTACATATTCAGCTGATCAAGCAGCATTTCTGCACTAAATTGAACTTTTCTAAGTTAAATTCCAATCAGTTAAAGATCTTTCCAAATCTTTGGAACTACTCAGCACTGAATGGGCTGCGTGCCCTAACGCCCAAGACGATATTGTGTAACAAAAGCGTGATGCCTTGTAATTAAAACAAAGAGTTTAATTGTAGGAAGAAGGAAAAACAATTACACTGCCCCTAGAACTACATGGCAACACCACTGTCTAACTGGATCATTGCAGCCTGACTGTGTTTTGTGTTTGTGTTTTATACATGTTTATTCAGTGAGTGTTTTTGCCTTTGGGATGCAGCAGGGAGCCATTGTTATTATTTTCAAATGTAAGCTGCTTTGGAGTTAACTATTTTTAACTTATTTGTGTCTTCAATGCATCTGATTTATTTCTTCCACATCTTTTCATTGGTACAACTGCATTATCATGAGATAATTTAGCAGAAGAATTGTCAAATATTACATTATTCCATATCAGTGCTAAGAGTTTAAACAGGAAAACTCGGGTTCACCAAAAAGGATTGTACCTATGAACACAACACAGTAGGTTTAGGGTTTGTGTAACACGAAAGTCTAGCTGTGCTCTGACTATAGTTTTTTACCTGCTGTAGACTAAGTACTCAAAAAAAACTTAACAAAAACACATTTTTGCCTGTTCTAATCCTGTTAACAAAATAAGACTTAAGTACATTTTTTGGCCATTTGACTGGCCTAACATAACAGGGTGATAGAGATAGAGCTCACTTTGACAGCTGACTGAGGTCCTCACAAGAGAAAGGAACCAGAAGCTTGAAGTGGGCAAAAGTGGACCCAGTGCACCAATCCAGGACCAGTTTTCGTACCACGGTACTCTTGCCAGTTCCCACAGCCCCATAGAGCAAAACATTGAGCCCCCGACCTCGACAGGTATCACCAGACTCAAACAGCTGCTCCACAGTCACAGGACGTCTAGAAGGATTCAGAGTTCTGAAAGGCGAGATGAGCTGTCCTGTCCTCTCCTCATCCTTTCTTTCCAAGATCAGTGGTTCCACATGCATGGTCTCAGGACTGAAGTAACCTCCAAATTGTTTCTCCTCCTTGGGAAGGTGACTAAACCACAGGAAAAGTTTCTTCTTGTGGATTTCTAGTGGGTCTGTATGGGCAGAGAAAAATGCTTAGTTGTTTTTTTTCTATTTTATTGACCTATCCTTCCTTATCATTCAATTTTCACTGAGACATTTAACAACAGGAAACATTTAATCATAATAATTACCTCCGCCAAGGAGCTTATGTTTTTGCTAAAGTTTGTCTATTTGTTTGTTTATTTGTTAGCAACATAACTCAAAAGGTTATTGATGGATTTTGATCAATTTTTCAGGATATGTTGGGAGTGTCACTGGGAACAAATAATTAACTTTTGATGGAGATCCAGAAAATATCCTGGATTCTGGATCACTTCAGTAACTTTCAGTAACATTATGGTGCTGCTTGGCGGAGGTTTGCGCTCTTAGAGTGCTTTACCAATTATTATTTCTGGGCATCTTTCAAAATACTCTAAATCAAATTACAGAAAAATATATAATACAATAAAATACACAAAAAACAACAATAAGTATAGAAAGTTTTTTTTAAGAAAAGTAAAATTAAAAAAGTATATAAGTCTTGAGCTTGGATCTGAACACGAAGTAAATCAATACAACAAAGGCTAAGGGGAAAATTAATTAAAAGCTCTGCCTCCCATGGAAGTTAGACGTGAATATGTTATAGTGAGCTAGTTGGAGGAAGAGGATCTAAGAGTGCAGTCACTTGTCAAAATATGCCATAATAAAACATTTCCACTTCAACCTTTATCTTAACCAAAATCGTTTTAAGAAACCACAATATAGTAAATACATTGTTGGAAATCATGTTTCTCTTTAACATTTCTAAGGTAAATATATTTGTGGGATGAGCAGCCGAGTATGTGGGTTGCTCTAATGAAAAACTTGGCAAATGTTCTCCAGTAATGCCGGAGGAATATGGACTCATCTCTGAACATAACATTCCTCTGAGCATCCAAGCTCCAGTTTACATGCTGCAAACTAGCAACAGCATGCAGAGAAGTCATGGCAAGCAATTTTTGCATCTGACATTTAATATGATATGGAGCATTGTCTTTTGAGAGACTATCACTCTATCCTGCTGCAGTTTAAGTTGTGGCATGGGCCCTATCTAGATGAGTCAAATTGGGCAGTGTGGGCTCAAAAGCTCAAAACAAGAGTCAAAATCAGAAAAAGATTTTTGGCTTTTACTGGCTTTGACAGAGAAGCTCTATAAAGTTTGTCAAGAACACAACCCACACATTCTACTCTTTTGCTCAACCCACAAATGCATTTTCTTTCCACAAATGCCTACATTAACAAGATTTATTGCTGAGTACCATTTTTACAACAACAAAATAGGAAACACTAACTTCCTACTGTTTTCTGCTAAGTTTACAAAGAATATAGAGAAATTCACAGAACATGCAACCACTGGAAGATTTTAAAATTGTTTTAAAAATGGAAACTGCCAAACCAACGAACGAGACGGGACAGACAGATCGCAAGCACCTTTTTTCGTGTGTGTATAAGATCAAAATATAAGATCAAATCAATTCAAATTATTACATCCTTAAAACTACAATTCAAATTGCATCATATTACCTATAATTATACTTGTATAACATATTAAAATGTGTCATTGTCAATGTGTTATCGTGTGAATGCTTGAGCATTATTACCATAGTTTCCCCGTTTCTTTTTTTCTGTGTAAATGCTTTCAAGCATTTACACTGTAGATTTCCTCCATCCATTATCTACAGCTTATTCCCTGAACAGAGTCGTGGGGCCAATCTGGAGCTAATCCCAGTGGGAGAGAAGCAGTGTACACCCTGGACAGATCGCCATCACATGGCCAACACACATAGGCATGCACACTCACACTAACTCATGTACACTCACTTCAATGAAGCCAGTGTACCTGGAGATAACATGCAAACTCCACACAGATAGGTGACTGCTTGGACCTCCCCCGGGCCGAGGCTCGAACCAGTAACCTTCTTGCTGTGAGACCACAGTGCTAACTAACTGTCGTTTTACCTTCATGCAGCGCATTCTGTATTTGCAGTTTGTTTGCACCTGTTGGCCACCGTAGAAAGTGCCATTTGTGACTACATCTTTCTCAGTCAATCTAGCAAAGGGAGTACAATATTTTAATTTGAATGAAGTTGCTTTAATTTACTCCTTGTTTAAAAAGTTTGTACAAGAAACATATGGACATAATTTAAAAAATAAATATCAAATCTATCTAAATTAAATAGTGTAGGTTAATGGAATCCATTTTAAAAATGTTGCAACATATTTAATATATATAGTCCTTGGCCTCGCTGTATAACACTTTAAATAGGTGATGGAATTATGTCCATATAAAATCATATTTGTGTGGTTGCATTCACTATAACATCACTCATTTAATTTCTGAAGAACAACATAAAGTGTTAAATATTTTAAGAATATGATTTAACTTTGAAAACCATTTTTAAAAATGCAGTTATTAACCCCTGGAGCAGATATGTTTGCAGCCAGTGAGTTAACCATGGACATGATTTAGCTCCGTTTACTACTGAGGCCTTTGCTTTTATTCGACACAATACAATGAACTACATTATTACTCGACGTTCCTGACTAAGGTTAAAAAAAAATGACCGTGGTTGTCTATTAAATGTTTGAACAAGTTTAAAGTGTTTAAAGTGTCATTTTTGCAAGAAACACTGTAGCATCCCTTCCATGAGCCGCTACTCCACCTGTGGTGGAACTTGTCAGGGGCCCAGTCGGGCTCAGCTCAGCCCTCCACTCACCACAACATACAGCCTCGGTCTGGAACCAGTGTCGAGAAGAGTTGGACCCTCTTACACTCCGGCATTGCCCCTGGTGAGAGGCGCCAGGTAGATGTGGATATACTAATTGCCCTAAATCTAAATTGACTACCTTTTTGGCTGATATGAATCCTGAGACCATGCAAAAGACTTAAAGCTGTCTCAAGCCAGAATAATATCACAATCTGAATCTAGTTCCCTCTTTGCGAGTCTGAAGGCCACACCTTCAGACAAACATCTCTGTGGCATAAAAACAGATAAGTTGCTCTGACCTATTCCCTTTTCCAAAAAAATCATGCCTGCACACACACACTTACATGACCAACTTATAGATTTACTCCACACTCCTATGAATTACTGTCTTCGTTGGTCCCTATTCTGTCTCAACTAGCGAACTCACTCCAGTTTGGACTTTGCTGTAATTGGCCGCAACAACCTGGGGATGCCCCAGGAGAGGCTACTGAATTTCCCTTGGGATGAATAAAATAATTTTCATTTCATTTAATTTTCATTTATGAGGGGGAAACTGCCATTTTTGGCACTTCTGTATAGGTTTGACTTTTTTCTGCCTGAGGTTGCTGCTTGGTCCTGAATATAGATTGTGTGGTCCTGAAGCGGCCGTGGTACAGCTTCAGCTTCTGGATGAGACAGTTAAATTCCTTATTCTCCTCTCTCTTGCCTAGGAACAGATGTACCCACAGTGCCCATTTTTTTCTTTGCTGTTGCCAGCAACAGCACAACTTGCTGTTGGTTGTAAAAATGTATTTGTTTTTCCAACGATGTCAGTTTGAATTATGAATTTTCATAATTTATTTGCAATTCTACATTGCTCCTGATGTGCACATACAAAGACGGCATTATCCTAAGTCACTAGGTTCACGTATATGGGTGTCCATATTCCTATTAGGACAGAGGAGTAGGGCTAAGTGATAGGGTTATATACCCATTTAAATGAAGATTATTCAGAGCTACACTACAAATGGAAGGGAATCAACTGTTTCATAGAATGTCTAATCTAACGCTGGCAAGATGGTTGCTACAGAATCCATATATAAATAAATACATTTTTATATTAATAAACAAAAATTTTATTCAATGATATAGATTTAAAAAGTAAGTCAACCATTGTAAAGTTTGGTATTTTAATGTAGAATGTTCATTTTCTTGATGCACGTGGGAAAAATTGAGCTTTTTATGCTTTTGTAATATTAAAACTACTAGGCTGATCATTTTGCACAATCGGCCACCCAGCTCACAGTCATAATGTTTTTTTTTTAAAAAAAGAAAAAGAAAAGAAAAACTCAGCAACCTGGCTGTTGGTCTTCAATTAAATTGAGAGCATCATGGAACACAACATTAAGCAGGAATGTCATGCAAAATCAGTTATAACATTATTGTTAGCCTAGAAACATTACTGTTACACTAACTTTAATCAAACAGTGTATTCGTGAGTTTTTTGAGGATTAGCATGTGTGACTTGGTTGATGCATGAATCAAATTTTGATTGTAGTGCGAGAATCAGTTTGTTAGGATAATGTAATTCAAGTCATTGTAATCAATATCACTGGTTTATAAGATGAATGAAATGAAAAATACTTTATTGATCCCAGAGGGAAATTCAAATTGTAGTAGTTTTGTTAATACAAAAATAGTTAATGAA
>JBAMHV010000009.1:5198061-5209365 GCA_037177535.1 Pseudomugil gertrudae | reverse complement strand
TATATATATATATAATTTCTGATCTCTGGAGGCTATGGATGACACATGGTCAAATGGTCATGACTAAATCTTTTAAACATCACATGACCACTTGCTGTGAAGTCATGTCGCAGTTCTTAACGTCATCACTAACTTTCTATAAATGACTAAAGTAGAGTGGAGCTAAAACTATGGACAGTTGTTTAATTCGTTATTTAATAAACATTATTAAAGTAATGTATATACAGTAATAGTTTTTAAATAAGGGTCTTTTTATTTCATTTGTCAAGTTTTAATAAAGATTGTTTTATTTCATAATGCTCTTTTCCACAACAGTTTGTTTATTTCATGATGTCGTTTTTCAGCAGAATGACTTGTGTTGGACTAGTGACTTTTCGATACCAGAGCCTTTTAGTAGGAGAGTTATGACTTCTCTCAAAGACTTCTGTAGAACGAATGCAATGCGGAGGTTATGTGGTTCATGGAGCTGCAGATAGTTACACCGTTCATTATCTGTGTTGTGGAAACATTTTCTCTGGTAAATTGCTGAAATTGCAACATTTCTTGGATGCATTAGTTTGTTGCCACTGATTTGCATATCTTTTGATGTTTTCCTACTTCAACACATCTAATTCAAATTATTTAACTTCCTCATCAAGTTCTTTGCCTGCCTGTTAATAAGGCATTCGCTTCATTCAGGCGTTGTAAAGTACACTAGATTTCTATGGAGGCAATCTTTCATTAAAACAACCCATAATGTGAGTGTTATTTATCACTCGTGTGTATTTAATCTTAATGAAAAGATGTCAATTTAAAAAAGGGTTCAATGTTTTCTTGTCCAAACACATAAAGTGAGCCATTTTTATGTGACATGCTTTGCTTTTTAAAAGTTTGGAAGCGAATTTAGGAACAAATACATTGCCAGTCAAAGGTTTGGACATTTTCCTTTTAGAATTATTGGGAAAGTAAAACCATTTCATGTGTGGTGGGTCAGATTCTCTTAAAATACATAACATTTTCTTCTAATTTTATGTTATGATACATATAACTATTTCACAAGTGTGAAATTGTTATCTTATTACTGAAACTGTAATTCCTAAGCCTATTGCTGAATTGCTGTTGTGCTGGATTGTGGACTAACATAGCTTTTTTAGTCTTGACATAAAAATGACATACATTCCTAGAAATAAACAAAGTTGGATTTTTGGTGTTTTGTTTGTTTTGTTTTCTCTGAAATTGTGAGTTGTGTATAGTGTTCATGAAGCATGCATATCCTCCTGTTTTGCATGAAATGCACCCTTTTACAGTCTGAAAATGCTTTCTGTGTAGGCTGTTCCTAACCAGCATTTAAAAAATGATGCTTATCTGGTATATATATGGTTTGTTTGTCATCAAACCTAATTTGAATGTTTGCTTTGTGTATTGCTGATGAAAACTGTGTGTGTATTTTCTGATCATTTATAAATGCATGTCTACTGAACATCTTCAAACTGTAGATATTGAAACTCTGGTTCTGAGGGGCCGCAGTCCTGCACGTTTTTGTTGTTTCCCTGAAGGACAGCAGCACACCTGGTTTAAAACGAATGGATCCAACTGCTTATTGTCACATTCTGTAAAATGACCGCCATCTGTCGGAGCAGAGAAACAACAAAAACCTGCAGTATAGTGGCCCTTTAGAATCACAGTTTGACACCTGTGCTTTAGAGAGTATTGAGACTATAGAACAGGGATGGGTAATGCTGGTCCTAGAAGGTTGTATCCCTGCTCCAGTACCTCTGATTCAAATCTAATTAATCCAACAGCTTTTCAAGATCTGCCAGTGATTCATTCATCTGTGGCTGGAGCAGGGATACATGGAAACTCTCAGGATAAGGCCATGGTTCTTCATCTCTGCTAAATTGGTATTGTTATTATTGGTTTTAACCATATTCTCCTTCTACTATCCAGCATATCACTGGGACACATCGGATTGGATGCCAAACACAAAGCTTTTAAACACTGAAGAGGTGCAGAGCTACAAGACAGGTCCTGGTGGTGATGCAGTATACTCAACCAATTGCCTTGGAGGAGGCAGCCATGAACTGGAATCAGACTACTACCTGGGAGGCAGTGACATTGACAGTGACTATCCCCTTCACCATGAGGAGTTGCTGAGTCAAGACCAGCCACCTGTTGCCCTGCCCACAGGAGAGGGATTTCCTGAGTCCCATAAGCCAATACTTGCTAATCTTCAGTTATCAAAAGAGAGCATTGTTAGCACTAGCAGTATGAGTCATCAGCATACAAGGTTGCACTTTCATCCCAGCCAATACTTACCTCCCCACCAGCTACCTACCACTCCATTAGGTGGAGTAATGCCAGTAAATGGAGACATTGCTGACTCTTTGTGGCCAAACATGCGCCTGTCATTTGCTTCATCACCGGCCTCTGGTATGTCATCTCTTTGTGGGCAAGACTCAGAACATGGCAGTGATTTGGAAAACATTGATCTTCATCAGGGAGCAACTTTTATTACTGACTCACAGCAACAGACAGAAGTGTAATATAGCAGTATAGCAGTGGGACCACAGGAGCATGCCAATGTGGCAGACAGCACATGAAAAGTAATGTAATTCCAGACTATAGGTTGCTGCTTTTTCCCCACACTTACCCAGGGGTTTTGGCGGGCAATAATTCCCAATGTTACTAATGGCAGCTTCAAGTACCGTACTTAGAGAAATGACCATGACATTTGTCCAGCCGCGATTGTACATGTAATCATATTCCTGGCCCCATGTTAAGGTCATTTACGGTACTTGGAGCTGGTCAAAACATCCCCAAAAAGCACTGTCTGGACACGCACACTGGATGCACCAAGACGTTGTGGATCCACTTCGAGTGTGCTCTCCGAAGACACCCTGATGCACACACACTACAACATGCTGCGGTCATGAAAATGGAGTGAAAATGCTGGCAGGGCAGCTCTATAGCTGGCAGGAAACTGATTCTGGTCGCATGAATCCGGGGTCTTGTCCTTATGGTCATGACCCAAAAGCTCCTGAGCACAGGTTAGAGTAGTCCACAGTCGATGCAAACACAAGTCATCCAAATTTACAACATTTATTTACCTTTTAATAATCTTTGTCACAATGTGGACCCCCGCAGCTTATAAATCAGGCATGTACAAAATGAATTTGCTTTCTATAAATAAATGAAGGTGTGCTCTGTAGCCCAGAGTTCACGGTAGAAAGATTTCATTACAATGCTTCATAAGGCTCCAGCTGTACACAAAAATGACTTCACCACACAAATTGATACTACTCCCCAATGCAACTATGTTCAGGCATTAAAATGTGTGTTTTGAGAGATGTCATTATACTATGAGCAACCCTGCAGCCCACACTAACCCTTGCAGCTCTGCAATAGTTATTGTCCCTAGTTCCAGGTAAATGACGTGTTATTGAATGTAAACAGGAAACACTAATCTCAAACAGATTTAAACATGTGAATATGTATTATTCTGTAAACAGAGCAAGCACAGAGATGGACCACGCCATACTCTTGACCTTCTGTCTGCTTTATAGAATTCAGTCTACTTTTATATATACCACAGTGAGGGGAAGGATTTACTCTTATTATACTTCACAACATATACTTTAAATTTCATTTCAAATATATTAAAGATGCTCAAGTTCATTTGAAATTCTTCATTTATTTTACATCTCAGAAATGTTCTAGTTCATTCTGATTTCTTTCTTTTGCTTATGAACACAATGTAAAAAAACTGAAAACATTTGTTTCTATGTGTGGACAAAATAAAGTATTTTTTATTTAATTCATGTAGTACATTGTGCTTTGAGGTATTAGGAAACAGCACCTGACTTTTCACTAAATATGGAGATCTTTATTTGTTTAATGAAGCCTAAGGTGTGTAAAATTAACAATGTACATTAGCAGTCAAAAGTTTGGACACACTTTTCCATTGGAATGAATGGAAAACTTTGTCCAAACTTTTGGCTGTGCATCTGTACATACAACTCTACATCTCACAATGATTTTGTTCTTACCGTTTTTGTTTAAAGCTGTGTGAAATCCTTCACTAAAACATTCCATCAGCATTTACAAAGCCCTTCCCCATTTCAGCCAATGCAACGCTGCCTGGTTTCAGTCAAATCCATTATGAATGAGGCTCCCGTGTTTCCAGGATTGCAGTAGCAAGGCAGCTCACAATTATTGTGAATTTATTTATTAGTTTGCAGCACACATGGCAGCATTAGCTCCACTAGTTCCTGTAAAGTTTTTAATTTCCATTTGCACCTGCCATTTCACTTCGCATCGGTCTGCACTTCCTGGTTAGAAGGGTTCAACCTTATTGTTGGCCACTGCCACAGGCTCTTTACCATCAGAACGCCAAAGAAGTTGACCTCGCCCTGTCACAGAAACACCTACAATCCAGGAGGACTGGTGTCTGGCTGGGCTTAGTGGGTGCTAAAGGAAAATACCTATAAATGGTGCGTAGACATCGAGTCTTAACTAGAGTTAAGTGTGATATTTAGGTTCAGCTAAAGACATTGAATCGATGGTCACATTAGATTCCATAAAAGTTATTAACCTAAAAGTCAAAGACCTGGTGTGACCACATTTTACAGAATTTTGTATCCAAATAAAACACGTAGCCTATAGTGTAAGCTAAGACCTCATCAGGGAAAATTCCTTTGACGTTAAGCAGAAATAATACAAAATAAAATCCTATTTCAATAATATATCATATTTTTGTGTATATTTAATGGAATATTATGTAAGAATTGACAAATGGGAAGTGAAGCGGCTGCACAGTCGCATGATGGTTTGCACCAGAGTCTCAGTAAAAAGGTTGCTGGTTTGCATCTCTGTCAACAGCAATGTATGCGCTGCTTCTCTCCAGGTACTTTCTCCCACCATCCAAAACTGCACGCATGTTAACTGGTCACGTTAATTTGTCTCTAGGGGTAAGTGTGAGTGCTTGTTTGTCTCTCTGTGTTGGGTCCTCTATTAGAATATCAACAACACTGTCAGAACCATCAAAATATTAGTCCTATACGCATGTCCTTAGCATGAATTAGCTACTCAAAGAGCTTAACCATCTTTTCATTGTGAGTCTTGTCTGTAAATCTTTTTAACACAGAGTCGTCAGAGCTTCAATTCAATTCAATTCTATTTTATTTATATAGCCCAGTCACCTACCCACCCCCACTCCCCTGTCTGGATGAAGACCACCTGCTACAGGCAACAAACCTGAACTGTTATTAGAATGTAGATGAGCTAGGTGATAACAGTCCTAGGCACATCTGCCTGTCCGTCCTGGGAGAGGATCTCTCCTTCAATGTGTGCTCCATGAGGTTTCTTCGTTTTTATATCCCCACAACTGGGTTTTTTTTAGGAGTCTTTCCTTACCGAGAAGGAGGGTCTAAGTTTAGTGTAGTTATTACTGTGTCTATTGTGTGTTATGTCTGTTGTTGTGTGATTAACTGTGTATGAAGCCCTTTGAGACGACTTTGTTGTGATACTGGGCTGTATAAATAAAATTGAATTGAATTGAATTGTGCGGACAGTTGTCTTCATCACTGTGTCCAGAGCAGCCAGAGAGACGTTTCTGCTGCTGGTTCTGGGATTCAGGAACCAGGATGGTGAATGAATGAATAAAACAGCACACTGTAGGGAGGTAGTCTTCTGGTTCAGTCTGATATTATACAAGTTCAAATAAAGCTTTACACATGTGGCTGGTTGGGTTGTGGGTTCTACATAAATGGGTTGGTTTGGACTTAACAGGTTCTGGTGGGAAAAACTGGTCTGGTCTTGATCTGCAGAACATCAGTTTTCTGAAAACATGCTGTTAACCTTGTATTTCCTCCCAAATGATAATCAATGAATGAACAATGCATCGCTTCCTCCTTCATGCTCTTTTGCAGTTGGCAATCATCACTCTCTGACTGATCGCTGGATAGTTGCCAGTGGAGAATCCCGGCTTCCAGATGGACCAGAGTCTGCTTCTTCGGTCTGCAGCAGAGTGATTGATGTTCAGACCGCACCAAACGAATCGGACTGAAGTGAACCACGGTCTGGTTAAAGAGAACCGGAGTGCAGCAGTGTTAACCTGTCCATATTTCCAAAACATAAGCAAATCACGTCAAAGTCCACAGACCATTGGATAAACACTGATCAGTGTCACTCAGATGAGATCCTCAGGAACCACCACAAAACATATTTATATGCGTTAACATGTTCCAACTTCTAAACTCAAAACATGTTCTTTGCAGCCTGTCTTCATGTGTCCAAGCAGGGTTGCCTGTAAAACTTATAAGCCAGTGAGTCCTGAGAACCCAGATTGAGTAACACTGGTTTAAATGGTCCCCAACTCAGTTTATTTACTGTTCTGCTCATCAAGATATAAATGTTGTAGAATCTCTTTGTTAAACTTACTGTTTTTTAGCAAAATCATAGAAAAATGTGTCTTTATTCAGTTACGAGTTTTGAATATAAACAGTATTTTAAAGGAATTTCAGTCTGGTTTTAGGACAAACCACAGTACCGAGATGCCCTTTTAAAGATTGTTAGTGACCTCAGGTGCAACTTAGAGTCACAGAAACTTTCTGCTCTGGTTTTACTGGATCCATGCTCTTCAAAAACATGCACATATATACTGTGTATATATATATATATGTATATATATTTTGCTAGTTTCAGTTAAGAGACAGAAGTTAGTGAGTTATACTGGGGGCGGGGGAGGTGGGATTGTCTCTCTGTGTGTGTGTGTGTGCCTGATCTGTCAGTGAATGTAATGAAGGGGGGGGGGTAACATTGCGAACATCGCTTTATATATAAATAAAGTTTGAAAGTTAGGAACTCGTGCCTTTTTAATATAGTTTGTTCTCAGTCACATGAGGTTATCTGTTGTGGCCACAGTTCTGAACATGAACATTACTGTGATGTAAACCTTTGATTTAAAAGCATTTCAGCATTTTGTGCCCCAGGCTCTGCTTCATTCTCCCATTTCTGTGTAGAAATATAAACCGACCTTCACAAATTCATCCTGGCCAAATAAAATTCAAGTACATTTCAGAGTGAGTGTTTCTTCCCCCCACCCGTCACTCACCACCCCACCATTACACAAGACCAACTAAGATATAGCTTCACATTCGAGACCTTTAGAGGGAAAAATATCCCGGGTCCCCGTGAGAGCAGATGTCACCGGGACAAACAAGCGACAGATTGCCTCAGCCCACGGCCAGGCCGAAGGATCTCTGCAGGGGAGGAGGGAGGTCATTACTGCTGGCTCTACTGCACAGGAGGAAAAAGAAGAGTGGGGGCAGACACAGCATCGCATAATTTCCTCGACTGGCCTTTTTCCTTCTAAAAGCAGCAGGTCACATTTGAACCAAAACCACTTATGGAGGGTGTTCGTTTGTTAGTAAACTACAGAAGATCAGCTGAGAGGCCATTTAGCTGCTGAGGCGTGAAATAACATGGACTCAGAACTCAGGAGGGACAGAAGATGATCAGCTTGACCCACTCTCTAAAAGTTTATTCTACATGTTCGACTCGTGCAGAGTGCACAGAACTTAGTGGCTATCTGCTCGTTTCCCAGCGAAATCTGCAGCTCTCCAGTAATCTGAGAGAAATCTGCAGTAATGTGGACACTGCATCAAACAACTAAATGTAGAGTTCAAACACTGAATGTGGTTCAATACATTTTCATTGTTCCTTTAAAATTGGTTCCTTTATTTATTTCCTGTTTTATATTTAGCACTATATCAGTTACTATTCAGTTAAGTTTGACAGTGTCTGGTGATGAGCCCCATCTTTGACCAGGTCTCTCTGTATGCCCACCTTGTTCTTTTAGGAAAATTCCTTCCTGATTTTAGGTATCTTAATGTTCCTAACATGCGAAACCTAAATATAGTGATAAAAAAACAAAAACTGAAACATTTACATTAAAAAAGGAACTCTCAAATATCAGTGAATCAAAAAGTGCCATGGAAACATTGATTTTACATTCACCAGTTCACTGAAGGTAAAGATGATAAAGTGGTATACATGCACAGAGGAGGAGACAAAACCCGTTTAACAAATAAAGAGAAGTAGAACCACCTTTCTCCACAACAAGTGGAAAACCCTGAAACATAACCTGACATAAGCCACAAAACAAATGCTTTTATTTAGCAAATTACTGTAATGTGAGCACAGTGATATCAAGCTGCCTTGTCCTTGAGCAAGGCCACACGGGGAGGGACTCAGAAGTCACGAGTACAAGTTGTAGCTCAGGTGGAAGAGCAGTTGTCTTTCAACTGGAAGGTTGGGAGTTCAAGACCACACCCCTTGGGCAAGACACTGAACCCCAACTAGCCCCCTGATGTGTCTATCGAGGTGTGTATGTGAATATGACAACAAACAAACGATATGCGCATGCAGTCTAGGTCCAGGAAGTGTGCTATGCCTGCACACATAATGGTAAGCTTAAACTCAAAAGCTAAACATAACTACAGAAAGCTTCCCACATGCTTAAGGAAGTTGTGTTTAAGCTCATATTGTTGTGTTTAAATATAGTTTTTGCCTGTGGGCTCTGTTTCATAGAATAGTAAATGCTTGTAAATGCAAATTAAATAAAGACACAATGAGTTGCCATAACAGTTTTATGCTAAACAGGAGGATAGTACTAATAAATTTATTTTTTGGCTGTCTTTTTAAAAATCTAAATCTTTGTTGTACACAAATGTTTCCGGCACCTTTTGCACTAAATAGATTTATTTCCTCTTGGCCTTCAAAGCCTTCAGGGGCAAAATAACCCAGGCAAACCCAACAAAAATCGCAAGAACAAAGAGAATAACACAAAACTGATGACAAAAAAGAATGCCTCTGATTGCACGGTGATTCAAATTACTGTTTGATTGTTGGACACGAAACAATGAAGTCTGAAGTATACCCTCCCTGCTGATTTCATATCCACATAGATTAGCACAGGATGATGACACTTGTGTTAAACAGTGAGTAAGCAGTGAATCCATTTTACAAACCTGTTCCTCTAACACAAATGAAAAACTAGGTCCAGATCAGCCCTTTATCACTCCAGCAGAAAAACATGGAAGTTACCCAAATGGCAGAATCCTGAGTGCTGAACAAGCTTGAAGTCTCTAAAAGTTATTTTTCTGCTCTCTTACAAATATATGTGAATATATATGAGTAACCCGTATTAAACATTAGCTGCATATCCATTACCCATATGGCAAAACCTACAAATCGCAACATAAATACACATCCCTAACTCCTATCACTGTAGAGTTCATTTACGGTCATATGTTTCATACACATTGCTGTGCCACATTCTGTGGTGCACATGTACATTAAGCAAAAGCATAGTGTTATAATGGATATGCCAAAACTGATAAAACACTGAAATTCATGGTGTTTGTTGTTGGCCTCGCCCAAATGGCCTCCATGCACTGCAGTCACAGTCAGTGGTCTTTGAATTTTGAGGTAGCAGCTGTGTCTCATGGGGCTCAGCACACTGCCCTGAAAGACCAACAACTGGTGTTTTAGCAGAAGCTGGGGATATAAATACAGCTACTACAGGCTCAGTAAAGCTAGGGAGACCCATACAGCTACTACAGGCTCAGTAAAGCTAGGGAGACCCATACAGCTACTACAGGCTCAGTAAAGCTAGGGAGACCCATACAGCTACTACAGGCTCAGCTTTACATCAGCTCTGCCATTCAGCTAATTTTCCATCTGACAGCAGACAGAATGCATAAAATCTGCCACAGCTGAAGTGTTTGGCAGGGATTTAATTCTGGAAACAATCATAATGTGCTTTATTGTACAATGTAGATGTGAAGCTCAAACAGGATGCTAACCTCCGGCTCACTGTAGAAGGATGATGTGTAGCATTACCATGCTAGGATGCAGAGGAAAACAGCTTTAAAATGATGATTATATCTTAGAATTACACTTAAATGTATTAGAACACTTTGTTTAATCTGTAAATGTATTTACTGGTCTATTTACAGTCTCATTTGTAGAAACATATCATTTTTATTAACCTTACTTGCTTTGTAACTACTGCAATCAGTAGATTACGGTGGCCGGGAAGTGCAATTCAAGATTACATCCACTGAAACACTTTTACATTTTCGCGATGCAAATTTACATCTAGTGAAACATTTTTACAAAGATTTGACCCTGAAGGGATATCGTGAGGTGCTATGTTGAGAGCGCTAACAGTAAACCACTGGATTAGCAGACATCAGTGGCCATCGAGGATGTACTGTCCGTTCTGTGGTAGTTGTCTGAAGAGGATGACTCCTTTTTGTGAGTTTTGTGGACGGTCCCTCAATGTTCTGAGTAACATTAGTGAGGAGACAGCTGGACCGAGTAATCGGGGTGAATGTGCCAGACCTAGAACTTGGAAGTACACTCCACAACACGGGCAAAACATCTCTGACTAAACTCTGCTACTGAGTACTTCCCTGTTTACACAGGCTGTGTCTCAATCTAACCCTACTTCACGCACTATGTAGTGCATAATGTCAATGTACATGCACTTAAACATAGTGCATAAAGTAGTGTTAGTGCTCTGATTGAGACACAGCCATAGTCTTGCTCCCATCCCAATGATAACACTACTGGGTCATATCTTTGTAAAAGTGTTTCACTAGATGTAAATTTGCATCGCAAAAATGTAAAAGTGTTTCAGTGGATGTAATCTTGAATTGCTCTTCCCGGCGACCGTAGTAGATTGATGGGGATGCTAACGTAACAGCTGGGCTAAAAACATTAGCGACATAAAACAACAGACGTGAATGGGGGATGCTAGAAACATAACAGATGCCTTCCTGCTGCATCTATGAGTTGTTCACCTTTGTTTTATGGATCTGATAAGATTTACATGTACAGCTGCATGCTTTGTGTGGACATTATTGACTGAGTTCCTCTGGTTTGTTTACGAGTTCTGCCGCTGCTTGTGTGAGAAAACAGCTGATGTGCGCACCCCTGACGACCGCTCCCAGGAATTGACCAATCAGAGGCGCAGCATCCTCTTCATGCTTGTTAAATGTAACAAAAAATAAATAAAAGGGTTTGGGGGAAATGTGATATTAATTCATGCCCTTGTGGACACATAAAAACCATTTAGCCTGAAATGTGCATAAATGGAGCCAGTTTAAACTTAAAAGTAGCAACAAAAAACTAGAAAAACTACTGGAAAACACAGTAAGCTGAAAGTGAGCTATTTTATAAAGAATGATTCTGGGTGAAGGGGGAGGGGGAGGGATAGGGGGAATGGATGGGGAGAGAGGGCATGGGGGGGTGGGAGGG
>JBAMHV010000009.1:5177642-5195903 GCA_037177535.1 Pseudomugil gertrudae | reverse complement strand
ATTATATAAATGACAGACATAAGTGCTTGGGCTACATTATGCACCGAGGCCCTGGCTTTCTATGCGCTCTCCTTGCACTGATGGCGTGAAGTACGACGCCTTACAAACCCAGATAACTTTACACTGTTACCGTTTGACACAAGTTGCATGTACCAGCTAAACCAAGTGCTCCCCTGCGGTGTGGTCCTAATACTTGTGGACCTGGTGGTTTCATGAACTGCTCCGTGTAACGATGGGCTAAATGACTGCACGTGACATTTACTTTTGTAGTAACCAGTCAGTTGAAGCACGAGACAACGCCAGGAGGATTACGGCGAACCTCGCAGTCCCATTGTAGGTATTATTAGCACCTAGCTAGCTGTGTAGTTTGCTATGAGTTAGGTCGGTTACTGGAAGTTGTCATTGTGGGTTTGTTTTTAAGGTAGATATCTCAGGACGTCAGGGGTAAACTTTTTTTAATCGAAATTATATTTTATTGGTGGATATTCCTTCTGAGGCAATCAAATGCGAGGACATTCGTGTTTTAGCTGCTACTGAGTGAAAGTAGCTCTTAGTCCTGCATGTTTTTGTATGCTCTTGTATGGCATTTGAAATTACACTAACAAATTCAAAGAAATATTGCTTGAACATTTAGGCATTAGTGCTTTGACCTCCGTGAGGGTTAAATATATTTTCCCATACACACAACTTGCAGTAAACAAGGGGAAGAGAGTCGCGGTACAGAATTTGCGACTTTAATTGTGACATAAAATGTCCCGCTCTGTTTAAAAGTGTTGTAAGGGAGTTTAGAGGTGGTAAAACTTTTAAGAAAATAAGCTGTAGAAATGGGAGTGACATGTGCAGTTTTAACTGAGTGTGACTGACACAAGGCGCTCGTGCTGTGCCGGATCGCTGGCACCGCGTGGCGCGTGCTGCGTGGAAAAGGAGCCGTCCCCTTTCTGAGTGAAGCACCAATGTCATGGAGTGAATGCGGACTTTGAGGTCAAGAGAAGCTCCAATGAACGGCAGGCTGAGCCTTGAGCACTGTTCCCAACTTCCACTATACCCTTGTTCAAGGTTAATGTGCAGTGCGCCACCATTACATGTCTCCGCTTGTCAGAGGTGGGCATTAAAATAAGAAATAAGAGCTTGATGCATCTGCATTCAAGGAATTTCTGCAAAAGTAGATCACTGAGATCAAAAGTAGATCACTGAGAGATTACTAACCTAACTTGGAATATGTTCATTTACTATTGATAAATCAGATACATAATTTAAACTTGATGTACTCAATTTGCTTAAATTATTTATTATTGACTTAGCCAGAATGTCATTTATTAAATGCTCAGTTATTTGTAGCCCATTATAGTTGCATGGGTAATGTTTCTCAGTTGGGATCATTGTAAGAAATGTTCCCTTAGCATAGTGTGCGATCAGTATGAGTTTATGCTGCGCTTAGGACACGTTCACATCAGGTTAGTTTTGGGGGCTCCATAGAATCGTGCAGGCCCCTCCATCCCTTTCACCCATCATATTCTCCTCCATATTGCTACACTTTCTGGTTAAAAAAAAAAAGACAGGGTTATTTGCAGTATTTTCAAACTTGTGGTCTATCACCTGTTTGCATCAGGTTATTCTCTGCCGCTCCGCTCATTCTGCATATCTGAAGGGCCGGTGGCTGAAACGTTACACTAAATGGCTGTGCAACAACCTTATTTTCTTTACCCGTTTGAAGAACAGCTTTGTCTGTATATTGCTGCTTCATTTTTTCTCTATTTCATTCCTCTGTTTTTCATGCATTTTACAAGAAAAGTGTTATCGTAGTTGAGCGTTTTGATGAGTGTTGTCCAAAGTCGAATTCAGCTTTAGTTATGAACCATGCAGAGCAGGAAATAAAATAAAAGAACCGTTTTAGGCTCCAGGCACCAGTTAGATAATGGGACTGTCAGTGATCTTTATTTAATTTAGTAAGTTAAGCTAGAGTAAATTTGGCTGATCTCTATCCCATAGCATAGTCTCTATTTTCTGTGATGCAGTAAAAATTGGCCTAAAGTATTATAGAACAAATGTTGCTGTTTTGTTCAAACTTTTTTTTTTTTTAATTATTACTATTAGCATGAAAACCAATATTTTTCAAGGTGGACATCTTGCTAAAATGTCACAGGACTGTAAGAGCTACTGTCCTCTTGAAGGAAGTTAATTTTTGTGCATTTTTACAGTTGATGTACATGTGAAGTGGAATCCAGTCATCGATACTAAACTTCACACCTTATACTGGAGGCTTTGTTTTGTGTGCATATAAAACTAATTATTTCCAGATTGAAATACGTTGTTGCATGTTATCCTTTTTAATGTACATATTATCCTACCTGTATGATGACAGCATTTAAAAAGTAATTGTGGCAGAAAGCAGGCGCATATGATGAGAAATGCTCTCGATCCCTGTTTGTAATCATTGGCTCAGTTTGCTGAAAGGTCAGTAGCACAGCAATGGTTCAAAGCGATGATTAATTTTAGATACTATCCCTACTGCACAATGAAGTAAAGTAGGTAATATCTCAAGCATTACTTGTATTTCTCTGTCTTGTAGATAAAAGCAGTACTACTAGACCACTGTATTTATCAGGTAGCTGAAGCAGATTGCCAGTTTTCTAATTAAAGAGATGTGTGGGAGCTCCATGTCTGTGCTTTTTTCACTGCTATATTTGAGTGTTTCTGAATTGAATAACATTTGGAGGAGAGGGTGTATAAACCCTGTCTAGAGCACTTTGACACATCAAAAGTGGCATTCTTTAAAAATACAATACTAGAAACTGTTGGATGAGCTTTATTTATATTTAAGAGCTCATCAAGGAGTTGCTAAATTGTTTTCCAGTATTGTCCAACTCTAAAATCAAAAGTACCAAGGAGAAGTGTGTGTACGTATTGCAGTAATTCTGTAAGGTAGCGTGGACATTCAGCAAGTATTGCACCTCTGTGGGAAGTAGACCTCCCCACTTAACATAATAAAATACTAATGTACTTTTTTCTTTTTAAAGGTTCAGTGTGGAAGAAAATCTTAAGGTTTCTGAGGACATAAAATGTCAGCATTAAAAACTGTATTCCTTTTATATCCTCAGCGTCAGCATTCATGTCAGCTGTCATATTTTTAGCACCATTTTCACTACGGTATCCCTGAATGGACACAAATTGTGAAGTGACAACCCAGAGCACCTGTTTGAGATAAGAAACGTGTCATCAAAGATGACTGTTCACATGTACGCATGTACGCATTACCTCCGCTGAGGCCACTGGATCCAATGCAGATGGTAACGTGCTTATCTCTGACGGCCACTGTCCATTCACAATTATGCTTAGATGAAGTTATTGCTTTGCCCAACCTAATTTTTTCCCTGTGTTTATTAGCAAACTGAAATCTCTTTGTGTTTTTACGTTTCAGGTGTGGCTGCCGCTTTCTTGAGGAAATGCCGTTGAGGTTTCGCTCTGTTGTGCCCTACACATTGCCTGGAGCCCTCGTGCTGATTGGCTGGTGGTGGTACACCTCGCGAAAGAAAGAACGACTCATTAACCACGATGGTGCTGAAGGGCCTTCAGCTGGTGTGAGCCTTATAACGGCTCAAGCAGAGGGCAGTAATGGTTTGGTTGAAAAAAGTGCTCTATCTCCCCTACATGAACCAGACAGAACCAACGTAAGACCTTCACCAGCCAGCCGTCAGACAACACAACAGGAAATAATCTCCCACGTTCAGGAGATAGCGGCACCTTCACTGGAACAAAGTAGGGAAGAAGGTGCCATTCAACGTGATAGAATACGACTAGAAGAAGTCAATAAACCCTTAGACTCAGCTCTATCATCGCTTGATAAAAATATCTCACAGGAATCATTGAAAGATTATAAAGCCCCAGAAAGAGACTCATCACCTGCCTTGATAACAGAGCTGGAAAAGCACCAAGGCAAAGATTCAGCAGCTGCTCCACAAGCACTGGTAGAGGAGGTCATCCCATCCTGCCAGGCTACCAAAGTCACCAGCTGCTCTTCTACGACGACACACCTTTCAGATGCTGAGAGACCAGAACCAGAGGGTGAAGTTGCAAAGCATCACACCACTGTTAATACACAAAATGAGAGTGTTTGTGCATTTACCCCAGCCAAAGAGCAGAGGGTCATTCAATTAGAGGAAGACTCTCTAGAGACCCCCCCATCAGCACAGGAGTTACACCAACACATCCTGACTAGCACACCTTCCACCTCCACAGCCCAGGATTCCACATGTGTGACCCCAGAAGATGTCAACACTAAGAGGAGTGTCGTGGAGGAGCAAGATCTGGAGCTTCTGGCAGCTGGGCTCATTACTGAGGTCATCTCGGCAGCCACCCAGGAAGTCCTTGGTGTCACCAGTTGCAAGGTCACAGAGAACAGCCAGTCGAGCTTGAGTAACCGTACACCACTGGCCAGCAGCAAGTTCTGCTCTCAAGAGGATTCAGTCTCTGTAATACAGCAGCACCATCATCTCTTGATGGGTTCACATCAGAGCCACTGTGCAGCAGAGAATAAGGTGCAAGGAGTGCCAAATGGTTGTCCCTTGGCCCCACTAGGAGAAACTGTTGAGGCACATGTTGGGGTTCATCATACAAAAGATGCACAGAGTGAACCCTGGTCAACAGCGTCGCTGCAAGCAACTCCAGCTATAAACAGTACGCTAAAAAGTGATGAAGCAGCGGGACTGGCCGAGGACTCAGCCTGCAGCACCTGCCACTCTGAGGATGGCATTAGCAGTGAGGATCTACAGAGCAGCATGTTTGAACACCAAGTGGATGTTATCCAAGTTACAGACTTGTCAGCAAGAGAACTGACACAGCCTCAGTCACTGGCAGAGACCAGCACAGAGGCGTGTGAAGAAAACTCAGTGGATGCTGTGTGTGAGATAAAGAGACTTAATGGAATTGGCCTCAGAAACGGAGCTCATGGGACATGTGAGGTGGACACAGACCAGTCTGGAGGTGAGGCATGAATGCATTTCTCTGATTACTAATTGGGGACATCTAAAATAGATTTCACTCATGGTTGGTGTTTGGGTGAAGCCATTTATAAACTTTAAGTCATAATGACAGAAACTGCACAAATGACCCTGATTAAATCTGAAGTTGAATCTGATGTGTTGCAGAGGGGAAATGTTCAGGGGCTGAGCTGGTGTCCTGCAGGTGTCCTTAACTTTTTTATATGAGACTTTAAAGGCTTTGACACTGGTCTTTTTCTGCTTTTTTTCTTTTACTTAAAAAAGAAAAAGCCAAACAAAGAAGAGTTTGGGTTTTAGTATACAGTCTTACTTCAATTTGCACAAAAGAAGAATGAAACACAAGCCTGAACTCGGAAATACTTTTTTACTTTTCTTACCTGTTTGAATTGCACAGATTTACCTATATTGCCATTTTACACAGTCCATCATGTAAAATGGTGGTACTGAGGTATCTTCATGACTAACAGTTAATACAGTATATGTGCATGTACTCAGAGTATGAATTGGTGAACCCAGAACTTTTAAAAGCTGATAATGTTGTCTTTTTTATAAATATATATAAATTACTGTATGTGTATGCAGTTAATTGTTGCTTTTGCTGTTGACATTATCAGGTGGGCAGAAGGCTTTTTTTTATCTATAGTGTCTGATTGCGCACACATGCAGTATTTGTTTCTCGAAATAAATATTTGCTAACATAACTCTGGGTCTGAGTTATCCCATCAACCCGAACAGGCTTTGCTTGACGTGACTGCTTTCTGTTTTATGGCAGAAAAACGGTCTATCTTTTGAACAGGCTCTTTTGGTGATGACATTTTAGGATTATTGGGACAAATATTGCCACTAATAACAGGAGCCTCATTACAGAGTTTCTGAACACACTTATGTCAGTGAGCAATAGGAAAGCACAGAAAAGAGAACTGAGTAACTTTTACAAACATGGACATTTGTAAGATTAACTGCTCTCTATGCATGTCTCACCTGCTGGTTGTTGAGACAGTTTACTCTGGATTTGGGAGAGTAATGTCTGCAGAAAGAGCAAAGTGTTGCACCACTGAAGGTTGTCTTGAATATTTTAGGACTCTGATGCATCAGTTTTAGTCACTTTTATTTAAACATAATCAGCTTTTACTATAGCAGCTTTTTCCCCCACAGAGCAGAGCTACTGACCTGCAGGGCTTAGATGTTTCCTTCTTACTATATAACTCGCTCAAATGAAAAATGCTGCACAAGCCTGTAAATGGCCCTGTGATTTGAGTCAAGTGTGTTACAGCAGGGAAATGTCTAGTAGTACGGCTCAAGGACCAGTATGGACTGCATCCATAGATTAAAGGTTAATTTAACTTTTATTAAACTGTATTCTCGACCAATGAAATCTCATTTTGCATCTGCAGAGGGCTGAATTTCTATGCTGTGGTTGGTAAATGTAGCTGTAAAGCTTTTCATAGCACAGTCATTTTCTCTTACATGTATAATCTACTTCCTTTTTATTTAAGGAAGCAGTTACCTATCTTCCCACAAATGGAAAACCCACTAAGGTCGACTCAAGGTCAGATATAGCAATCCATTGAGAAGTTACAAAAACCCCAAGGGATGAGTCTGTGACTCATCAAAATGCAAACTAATTTTCACAGCATCATTAGAAAGGCTAGATAAGCATCTTTCATTTCAAAATTATGGCAGAAGAAAGCCTAAAAAACATGGCTGCTTGTTTTAAGGTTTAGAAAATTGTGTCTGGATAAACTACTTTTGCAACAAACACTTTCCCTCTTTCAAAGGAATAAAGCTACAAAACGCATGGATGAAAAATAAAATTACTTTGAGGATTGATTTAAGGTACAATTAATACTAATAGAAGGACAAAAGCTCAGTCTTTTTTGCATAATATAGGCCCTTTTTTAAATTACCGGTAATAAAAGCAGAGTTGTAAAAAATTTCTAAGCAAAAATATTTCATAATAATGTGAACAGTGGTAACGTCGTACAGAAAACGAGGACCTCAGATGTTTGTTGTTGAATGTAGCTCCACATAATTTGGCTATTATTTTGCACACTGCTAGTCTTTTATTCTAAAATGGCAGTTTTATTTTTTATCTGAGGTTTAGTTTACTCAGTTTGAAGACCTGCTGAGGGCTACATGAATAGATTTGTCATAGAATTTTGTGATTTTTAGTCTACTTGGTTATCTGATGGGAACATAAACATTTTTCTCTTTACCATTTTTGATGCTTTTTGTTTTCAAAATGGATTATGAGGTGTGGCTTTTATTTCAGGGTAGTGAACTGGAAGAGGCGATTAAATGCAGAAAGATTGGTTAAAACTGATTAGTTGTATCGCTGATGGACGCCTTGCTGCTGCAAATCTGTTCCAATTTAATCACAAGCCTTGTCACACTGGTGCTGCAGTGTTTTAGTTTCCAAATTAAGACAAAGTTATCATTGTTGGCAGAATTTTACAAGAATTAAACTTTTACTTAAACTTGAACTTTTTTTTATTCCAAAAAGGGAAAAAAAAGCTGAATAATAAAACAAGTGCTCCAATAGGTCGGCACACAGGTGGCTGCTTAGAAAGTATGCTGGTCTTCTGCTTCATCGTATGACAGAAACCCTAAATGTCCTTTTTTTAGGAGAAAGCTAATTTCCCAGCATTAATAGATGTAACCAGATGTGAAGCGTACATTTGACCCTCCCAAAAGTAGACCAGAGTGATGAGGAGCTTCTGATTGTTCAGCTATGTGCCTCCCATGATGGATATGAAGTTTTTGGCACACTGGAGCAGAAGAGCGAGTGCTTCCCTCTTTTTCTGTCTGCTTTTCAGGTAGTTGATGAGACATAGTTTCCAGCTTCTTTAAAGCTCACCTGTTGAACTAGGATTTGCAAACATGTGACCTAATGAAAAACTGTCATAACATCACACTGTATAGTTTTTACAATTCTATTCTATTCTACAGGCATTTAGCAGACGCTTTTATCCAATAATGGTACAAAATAAAAAGTTGCTCTAGATGAGAGATTACCTTTTTGGAGGTCGGAGTGCCTCATTATAAACACCTTTTTTCTCCTCCCCCTGCTTAGGAGAGTTAACTTGAGTTCTACTGGTGCATCTTTATGCAGGATAGTGTTAAACTCAGTATTGTTTTTATTAGAGCTTTAAAATAAACATGAGTTGTAGACCACATTTTCCAGCCCTGCAATGATGATGTACAACAGCATAACCCGAGTAAGGAAGCAGCCTGCAGTGTTGTTATACCGAGCAGTTTAAACAAACATAACAATAATCTGTAACTTCTGTTTTTATCTCAGGTTGTAGGCCAACAAAACAGAAAATGTATATCGAAGTTTGACCTTATTATGCTACAGGACAGATTTAAGAGCAAGCTAAATACTCACTTGAACCCTTCTATTCACCAGACTTACTTTGAGAGATTTTATCCAGCTCTTCGCAACATTATAGCACTGAAGACATTGGGAACAAATGGGAACGAGTCGCTGCCTTTAGCCCTGCATGGCAACACCTGTGTCCAAATAGGCTTGCAGCAGTCACACTGATACCCTGTTTGATTTCTTGCTTGTGGTGGTCTTATTTTCAGATGTAAGTCAATGTGGAGGTAGCCATCATCCTCTGGAGCAAGATTGACAGAATATTTCTATTTAAAGAGAGAAAATTAAATTTCCATCAGGGGATAAAAGTTTCATTTTATCTTATCAGCCGGATGTGTTTGCATGAAACGGCTCATCCTGAGCACTGCAACCTGAAACATCCATGTTGCTGTAACATGAATGTTGCAGGTAAAGGTGTGTGACTGTGTGTCTTTGTGCAGGTTCTGATGTGAACAGCATGGACTCGGTGGACAGCGGCTGCACTATGGGTGTTGGGGAGAGCCAGGGCAACAACTCTGCCTCCTCGAGCTCTGAGCTAGTCATCTGGGAGATTGAGGTGCCAAAGGTTAGTGACAGCTGACCCGAAAGTGACTCCATCACTTATCCATAAAGCCTCAACTTTAAGTTACGCTTCACACTTCTGGGAAGTAATTTCTCCCTATTTGTAACCAATTTCACCTAAATGTGAGGCTAATTTCTCTCTAACAAAATATTTCTGTTCAGAAACTCTGTATGGAAATGTATGAAGTTCCACCAGTGTAGTTAAATCATGTTTTTTTTTTCAGACTACTTAAACCTGTTGAATTAAATGACATAATGTTTTTCATTAGAAGTTTTCTTAATATGGTTGTTTATAAATAAATGTAGTAAACATGCCTCTGTGGAGGACGTGCAGTCAAGTTGACTTTGCCAGTTTGGAAGACATGCGTCCAGTGATAACCATTAAGTACCTAACATACACATAGAATAAAGCATGGATTAAGCATAAACACACTCACACAGCAAGTATCTGTAGATGGTACCCAACAGAAACCTCTCTGGTAAGTTTACATCAATCTATCACTAAATGCTCCATATCCGTCTCTAGTGTCAGCCAGAATGAGAGGTATTTATGTGAAATCTATGACCAGAAATAAACCCACTGTGCCCAGTTACATTATATTTTATTTCATAGTATTTGTGAAACCACAACACAAAAGAAACAAACTCAGAACATACGTTAACAGCTGCTGCTGACCGAGCTGCAGCTACATGAACACAGCCGGTGTTCCTGTGGGAAAACTAATGATTTTAACAGTTTAACAAATGTTAACACATCTATATATATTTAATATGTATTTCTTTTGTAAGTGACAGTGGTAGAAGCAGCATAATGTCCTTACATGTGTCCATTTGAAGTAATAGACTTCACAGAAGCAACCGCACCGATTCTGATCATGTATACCTCGTTGTGAATTATTCCTTATGTGAGTAGTTTGATATAAAGTGTCGACTGCATAATCTGCTGGTATTGCTGGTTCCCAGTCCTCTCATCACACAGCTGCAATCCATTTGTCTCTCTGTGCGACACCGGGAATCTGTAAAACGGCAGGCTGTTTTTTTTTGGTCCTGCTACACCTGAATGTGGGGCATGAAATCCCCGTTTTGACCAGAAAGATTACCCCCACACACTACAATCTGTCCTATTTTAACTGGTCTGAGACTGGACTACTTGCTGTCCAAAATAGCGGGAAAACAAAGCTGCACGTCCTCCATACAGGTGTACATCTTTAATTCATGTGCCATTTGCTCCTTTTGGAGTCAGGGTTGTTGCATTTGGCTCACATGCTTTTGCAAATGTTACGATCCACCTAGTTGACTCATCCACCTCTCTCCTCATTCCAGCATCTTGTAGGACGGCTGATCGGGAAGCAGGGAAGATACGTGAGTTTCCTGAAGCAGAACTCTGGTGCAAAGATCTACATTTCCACTCTGCCTTATACACAAGAGTTCCAAATTTGTCACATAGAGGGTGAGTCTGAGGGTGTCTTGTGAAGCTTTCATGTACTTGGATGAAGCTGATGTTGCACAGAAATATCAAAGCAAGTCAAAGATGATTATTCTGTTAAACCTGACACATGTTATGTCTCCAGGTGTACAGCAGCAGGTTGACAAAGCCCTATCGCTCATTGGCAAGAAGTTCAAAGACCTGGACTTGACCAATCTGTATGCACCTCCACCACCCCCTCTCTCATTACCATCTCTTCCCATGACTTCCTGGGTAAGGATAAGTCCTGTGTGGGTTGGGAGTTATAAAAAGTGGAAGCAGACCAAATCATGGAATCCATCAAAATGAGATTAAGTGTCTTCTGTCTTTAATTCTTGTAGCTCCTTCTGCCTAGTGGAGTGACGGTCGAAGTGATTGTGGTGAACATTGTATCTGCTGGTCACATCTTTGTCCAGCAGCACACCCACCCTACCTACCATGCTCTGAGGAGTCTGGACCAGCAGATGTTTCTGTGCTACTCCCAGCCAGGAACCCCTGCCCTGCCTTCACCTGTTGAAGGTAAATGGTTTCATTTAAATGGATATGGCCCCTCAACATTAGTCGATTGCTAGATTGTTAGACAAGGGAGAAATGTACAGAAAAATGTCATTTGTGCATTTAAAAATAAACCCCTCACCAGTTTTATGAGGCAGGTTTGTGGTTGAGTTTTTTTTTTTTTTTTCTCCCAGAAGAAAAACCATCTTTCTCTCTTGTGTGTCCTCCCCTAGTTGGTGTCATCTGTGCAGCTCCAGCAGTGGAAGGAGCCTGGTGGAGGGCTCAAGTCATCACCTTTTACAAAGAAACCAGTGAGGTGGAGATTAGATATGTTGACTACGGAGGCTACGACAGGGTCAAGATCGACTCACTGCGGCAGATCAGGCGAGTGTAACGTGGCAGGAAAATGAACTGTGTGTGTTCTTAGCTCAATGATTTCAATACACAGAAAAGTTTGACAGAGACTTCTTGCATGTTGTTCCATTAGAAAGCTTCACTATGGACTGCTTCAGAACAGTTCCAGTGTGTGGACAGCTTTGCTTTTTTATTCCCCTGGCTGTGGAGCTGGAGTCCACATGAGCTGAAGTCTTTTTGTTCTGTCACTTCCAAAGTGAAATCTGTCCCAGTTAGCCTGTGATAAAAGCAGGAAAGAAGAAAAATGTTTTTTTAACTTCGCGATGAAGAACTTTAAAGCAGGCGGGGGGGGAACCTTGGCTCTTGTCCTGAAAGTTTTCCGTGTCTTCCTGCTCTGAAACACCAGATCCAGATGCATGAATTGCTTTGCAGATCATGCTGGATCAGGGATACATAGAAACCTGCAGAATTCCAGGTATCCTCACCCCTGTCTTAAAGTGACTCGTCACGGATAAAAGTGGACTCAGGATGTCAACACATTTGTTACATTGCATTATATAGCTGTCTGTTGTACATCAACACCCACATTTTCCTCTACAGCCACTGCTGGGCTCAAACAAAACAAATGTTCTCACCTAATCGTTGGACTAACTACAGAGGGTACTGATGTAAACGCCCATTTTAACAGATGCTTTTTATCTGACAGGTCAGATTTTGTAACGCTACCATTTCAAGGTGCTGAAGTTTTGCTGGACAACATCGCACCACTTCCAGGTACTTTTTTTTTTCTTCTTTTCAAATGACATTCAAGACCAACCTATAGCGATATTGTTTTTTTATATAGCTATATCTTACCTGATCACAGTTAAAACCATAACGATTTATGATGGTGGGGTTGACAGTGTTGTCCTAACATGCTACTGAAAATGTCATTTGCCAGGCGAGGATCGTTTCTCGGCAGATGCTACAACAGCATTTGAGGAAATGACCAGAAGTGTGGCTTTGCTAGCACAGGTGACCAGACACCGTTGCTAAATGTCTTTTTATTATGATTCAGTCACATTTTTACTCGCTGTCCTCTTTGTATTGGTCTCTCTACAAAGGTCTCCAACTATGACAACAACACAGGTCTCCCGCTGGTCCACCTGTGGAACATGGTTGGAGAAGAGGTATGTGGGGGGAATAAAGAATTCGATTCAAGCTGCTTTGTGAAGGCCATATTTAATAATCCAAGATTTAAAATTTATGATTGATGATCAATAACAGTAGGATTTGGTTTGAGGTAATGGCTTTACCAAGTGCACGTAAGATTTACTTAATGTCTGACGTTGGATTATTGCTCATTGCTCCAAGTAAATTGCTCCAACCTGCATGCAAAATGCAGGAACACCCTGGACAAGCTGCCAGTCCTTCACAGGGCCAACGCAGAGAGACTAATGTACATGCTGACTCATAGGGAGAATTTAGAGTTGCCACATAACCCAACATGCAAGTCTTTGGACTGTGGGAGGAAGCAGGAGTAGCCAGAATGAACCCTTGCATACAAGGGGAGAACATAGAAACACCATACAGAAAGGTCCCTGTTTGAACCTCCTCCCAGTCGAGGCTTGAACCAGTGACCAATGCAATTTTTGTGATTGATTCGACTTAGTCTGACAAGTACCCTCAGCTGCTATGTGAAATTATTTTGTTGGGATCTGAAATGCAGAAATAACAAATTTATAATAGATATAGAATATAGAATTGGTCATTTATAGAATTTCTTTCTAGGGCCCTAACCTATGGGGAAAAAGCTTGGTAGCTCTGGGAACTCCAATGTTAAAACAGATTTGCATCATTTTCTCCCACCACCTGTAATTGTATCGCTTCATTATACTGGTAGAACGAGCTAAATATCCAATATTTATTATTATTATTATAACTCCAACTATTATTACTACAGTCGATCAGCCAGTGCCTCGTTGGAGCCCTGATCTGCAGCCCTTTCCTAACAACACAGCCTTTTCTCTAACTGCTTCCTTGTTAAGCAAACATACAGACTCTGAACCAACATTACAAACTATATACTACAAACACATGCAGATGATCAACACACTCTCTGAGTACACTTGGTAACATGGGGGAGGAACGAGAAGCAAGTATGTGTGCTTGAATAGCTAAAATGGCAGAATGGTTTCATGATAAACGGATGTGATCATACTTGTTACATATACGATAGCATGCTGTTGGGTACAGTAAATCCCAGTCCGTGTTGCTTTTCCTCAGCCCACCATACCCCCCTTGCATCAGCAAGATGTTCACACAGAAGGGATATTTAAATAGTGACGTAAAAACGTGTCGTAACACCACAGAGCAGCATGTTTTACATTTGTCTACACATATTGTGCAGCACTTTGGTCCGTTTTTTTTTTTAAGCGCATTAGGAATAAAACGGTACGGCATGTTCCCGCTGCCAAGTTGTTCAACAAGTGACTATTCTTGTTCTCAGTCAGTGGACCGTAGTGTGTGTGAAACACCACCTGATGAAGGTCTAAAACAGTGGGGTGGCTCGGATTGGTTATTTTCTGTGGCAACACTAGGTAAAATGGCTGTCCTGGGTGGAGGATGATGGCACTCAACAAAAGTTTGAGTAAAGGAAATGAACTGTTTTTGAAGAAGGTGGTCATGTGATCCTGCTTCTATTCAGACTGGTTTTTTACCCTGTTGACTGGCAAAATATCTTAATGGGGGACTGGTTTAATTAATAACATTCAAATTCCCACGTCGACCTTTTTAAATGGCTGATTGGCTTGTAAGTGATCATGAATTGAAACTATGATTTGTTCATGTTAGGTTTTTTTTTCTCGTTGCAGGTGGTTTCAGTGAACCGTGCACTGGCAGAGAGGGGCCTGGCTGTTTGGGTAGACGGATTTTGAACTCGTGTGGTTTGAGCTCCTGACACCCACCATGTCCCCTCACGCTCTCGTGATCGGCATTCAGATTGCCCTGGGCGTCCCGACCCCACCAGACACACCACTCGGTCTGAGAAGATTGTCTGTCTTTTTTTTTCTTTTTCCCCATTCTTGAATTGTGCTCTCCCCCCCTCCCCCTTTTCTTTTGAACAGAAATTAAAACCTTGTTTTCAGGCATAATCTATGGGAACACAGCACTACATCTCATAAGATGAGCTTTATTTCTTTTTGTCCATAAAAAAAGTACATCAAGAAGGGAAGGAAGAGATTCGTGTCATTTTTAAAAGAAGATATATATTGTAACAAATAAAGGTTCATCAAATATTTTTTTAGCCCCCATTCTACCTTAATATTTGCTCTGGGTATTTGCACACTGATGGGATCATCATCATGCTACATTCAAGGACTGATGCCTGTGTAAGCCTCTGGCTGTATTTATCTGTATGTTGGTACATTTCTAAGTGGACTGGTTGTTCTGGGGAACGTGGAGCAGATGACATTATGAGGTGAAGCATCCCGTATCTCCCACAACAACCTCTCTGGACTCTGGTCCAGCAAAGCTGGAGAGGAGAGCTGCTCGTCTTTGCTCTGCTTTATCTCCATCCACAGCTTTAGAAGAGCCACAAATTAGATTTAAAACACAAAAAATGCACTTGAACTATTTATTTTTGTTTGTTTTAACTGACAAAAGCAGGAATTTCATCATCTCATTGTTTAAGATGCATTTTACTGACTGCATGTCAGTGGGGGCTGCACACTGCTCAGGCAGCAGATCAATGCAACTTTTACTTCAGGCTCTGTTAGAAATGATGGGCCTAGCTGTGCACATCCATCAAAGCTGTTACAGCTCCTCCAAATATCCACATTTCTATGCCCAAGCCACAAAAACTCAGCTGTTTTATACACAGCAGTAATCGGATCTCAAGACTGTAAAATATAGTGGACTATGGCTGTTATTTAACCACTTGGTGGCACTGTAACTGAATCAGATTGGTTTTTAAAGTGATTTAAATATAAGTTGTGGTTGTACATGACAGGCTGGAGGGAAAAGAAGCTGCTAAACATCTGTTGGTTTGTTCAGAGTTGTTGTTAAATCATGCCTCAAAGAAATAGGGATCTTTGCCAGCATGAATATGATGTGATGATGCAGGCTGAGATCAGAGAAGCTTTGGCAGCTGCAAAGCCTTTAAACAACTTCTTGTACTGAGAAGGCAAAGAAACACTAGTAAAATCTTCAGTCTCAGCCTGGTTTGGCTCTAAAACTACATTCAGTTAGTGTTAGCAACATGCTAACAAGGACAGAGCCTTATGCTTGTGAAGAAGATGGAGCTGACCCTGTTTAATGTGTAACACCAGCTCAAAGCAAGTCATTTTTGGCTTAAGGTTTATTTAAACTCACTCATCAGCCTAATGGTTGCATGAATAGTTGCCATGAAACGGTTTGAGCTGGCTGGGTTAGCTCCTGAGGAATGTCATGTAAAAGGGCAACACTACTAACTGCAGGCAACGTCATCGGAGCCCCACATATGTAAAATGAGACTGCTATCCTACGGAGGCAGCAGAACATGATATCCAGCAAACAAGTGTTCAGACTGGAAACACTACAAACAGAGGTGAAAATATTTAAGCAGGACTTCATGGTGAAATGAACATGCTTGTCTTGCCAATAATTTAAGCCTTTTTTTAATGTCTATTAACTAATCTCTGCCATGATGTGGAAGTGAAAGAAAAGCCAAATTTGCAAATGCAAATTTATTATATGAAGAAAGATTTAACATGATTGTAGATTGTTCAGCTTTGGTGATGGTGTAAGGGAGAGAAAGTAGTGGTCCAGAAGCTTTTTTTTTTTAAAGGTGGACTTGATTTGGATCTGGTTCTCTAAACGTATAAATATGGAGATTCTACACAAGTAGTCGGATAAAGTCCTACATCTAATGTCAGTGTATCAAATCAACAGGGCACTTTAAATCCAGTAAAATGAGTCCACATCTGTTTCTTAGCTGTATATTGCAGCTTTAGATAAATATATCCCACATGAACCCGACTGGATTTCAGTTCATATTAATGAATCTGGACAGGAAGTACTGACCGCCTGGATTCAAATGAAGAAAAGGGAGAATAAAGAAATACTTGTAATAAAAGCTCTGCACATCTTGCTGCTTCATCAGTGAGTACAGCGTAGCGTTTACTGCAGCTTTACTCTGAAATGTGCATCTGACCTTCTGACTGCAACGTTTAGGGGCTCGGTTACCCCCACACCGGGCATTTAGTTTGAAATGAATAATGAAAATCACGTGCTTCTTTTTCTTATTTTGATGGCACCACTTTAATGGAGATGAAATCACTCTTGTTCTAGCAATAAGGCAGCTTTATTTTGACTAATGAAGGACTGAGTGGATTGGGGGGGGGGGCTTGGATTGATCTATTTACAGATAAGCACTTGGAAAGTCCGCTGTTGTCAAACAACATTGAGTTCTATACCTCAGGATTATTTGGTGGTGGAATAATCTGTCAACCTGCCTTAGTGCAGCTGTTGAATGAAAAGGATGATGCTTGTGCTTGAAAATGTAAAAGTGAGACATAGGACCCAGAGATGTATTGTCTGAGAATAACTACAAGATGTTGAGGAAAATATCCACAGGTTGATGCTGGACTTGGAGCAGTAGCCATAAATGTCTGTCGTTGGCTTGTTTGCGTCCCTCCTTCCTGTTTCACAGCATCTTTCTGTTCCCATTATGTCCTTTACATGCCATGTCTTCTCTGACAGTAGTCCATCCACTACACCTTAAGAGATCTACGTAGTTTTGCTCATTTCTCTGTAAATAGGATATCTGGCTGACTGTACTTTTCTATAACACTGGAGAGAGAAGAAACAGATATAAAGGGAACATTATTTTTTTGTTCTGGCTCATCCCGTCTCCCCTTCTTTCTGTCACTCGGTGTTCTCAAGCTGAGACTGTCAAGTGTTGCGTAGCTAAATGAGTCCTAATTCGATTATTTAAATGGGTGTAAAGCAACTGTGCCCTAAAGCATTTAACATGTACAGATCCTGTTTTGCTAGGCTCATCTTAAGTTTGATTTGTTGATTGTACAGATCTATTAGGGAAGAATAAAGTTATTGAAAGTGTGTGTGGGACTTTTTTTCTCCCCGTAGTGGGGCTGATGGGATTCTATAACATGCATAAGCAAAGTGGGAATGAATTTCCATTTCTTAGGCTGCAGGTGGTACTGGTCTTCATAGCATCCCCATCAATACAGATGGTCATCTAATCATGTCGTTTATTATTCATTGAGCAAAATGCTTCTAAAAGATCAATTCAGTTTCCACAGACCATCTGTAAGGGGGCTTAGGTATGAACAGATTCACTGTAATGTTAAAATGCAGGTAAATACATACCCAGCAGGCACAAGACATCAATGTGACATCAGGATGACATTGTACTCCAACGTTGGATGACCATTGTGATTTCATTGAAAATGAAAGTTTGTCTGACGTAATAAACCAATGTTAGTCTGACGTCATGATTCAACGTTAGCTTGATGTCCATCTCTGATGTTATTTGGAACTGAATACAGATTTTAGTCTCAACATTTAATACTAGTTGTACATTTGTTTAAAAATGAAAATTTGACTGACGTCATAAACCAACGTTGGTTTGAAGTCAATCTCTGATGTTATTTGGACAATGTTGTATTTTAGTTGAAAAAGTCATTCTGACATCATAAACATTGAATTAACATCAGTTACCTAGACATTAAATTTGGTTACTCTCCAACATTAGATAAGTTATTTTCCAGATAAAAATTAAAATGGATTTACTTCATAACCTACTGTTAGCTTTATGGTAATCTCAGATGTTATGCAGAAGCAGATAATTGGTTTAACACCAACGTGAAATAAGTTATATTTCAGTTTAAGAATAATATAACCCATCATCAGCCACACATTATCAAATTGCACTGCTGTCAAAACCCTTCCAACTGTTACAATTCAACTTTGTACAGTTCTGTGAAAACAAATTTACCATATGGGACAATAAACAAACTAACTAAAAATGT
>JBAMHV010000009.1:5161127-5176061 GCA_037177535.1 Pseudomugil gertrudae | reverse complement strand
GTGTTGGTAAGTAACAAACACTCAACATCTGCTTAACGTAAAATCTCAACATCAAACTGACATTGAAACACAAAACAATTTTGGAGAATGATGATCCTATTTTTATCTAAGTAGCCGCTTACAAAAGTCCCGTCATCCTGTTCAGTGGCCAGAAAAAGTAAGAAAAGAGAACAAGAAGAGAAAGAAAATGTAGCACAACCAAAACATAACATAAAAATCACCCCAAATCAACATCTACTTTGATGTTACATAAATGTTGGCGTCATAACATTTGCTAGAATTTTAATTGTGAACTGAAATCCTGAAAATAACATTATTCAACGTCAGTTTGATGTTGAGATTTTACGTTAAGCAGATGTTTAGTGTTTGTTACTTACCAACACAACATTAAACCAGCCCCAAATTAACGTCTACTGATGTTATATTTTGACGTTACATAAACGTTGGCATGATAACGTTGGTAGACATTGAGTTTTGGTCTAAAATCCTGAAATTAACATGTCTGTATTCTACGTCAATCTGATATTGGGATTATACGTTGAACCAATGTTGGTTATTGGTTACTTACCAACACAACATAAAACCAACCTAATTCCAACGTCAATGGATGTCCAATCCTTATGTTAATATGACGTTGGGAATTAATGTTGGTCCAATGTTAAATTTTGGGTGTCTGACGTTAGAACCTAGATCCAATAATCAACGTCAAATGACATTGTGTGCCTGCTGGGTAGAGGGTAAATCATTAATTATATACAAACGTTATTGTTGCCAGTCTAAGACAAAAGACATAACTTTCAGGAGGAAGGCACTCCCTCCCACCCGGTGATAATTCAGAGGAAAGGCTAAGATGGTGGTCTCCTACAGGTACAAGGGTGTTCCTATATGGGCCAGACTCGCCTCCATCTGCTGAGGAGACTGACGAGTCAGCAGGATGCTGTTTAATGACTGGCATCTGCTTTTTTCTATGCAGTGTTGGGGGAGTGGTTGCACCCACAGGGAGCAGAATTGACTGGTACGGTCAGGCTCTATGCTGGGAGGTCATTTGGAACCTGTGATGGCAGTGGTAGAGCTGGCATTCATCATGGACACCCCCATCACCCCGTGTAAAGAAACCAAGGCTGTGCTGAGCAGCTCCTTCAGTCAGACTAAAACATCCTTACTGCAGGAAGGAGCATTTTTATACATCATTCATCCCAACAGAACTTGATGTCACGAGACACATGGATACTTTACCTCCACTTTCACCACATGTACAGATAATGCACATGATGCACCCTTAACGTATGCGTACTTGTGCATGGGTAAACATGCATCTGTTTATATATATGAATGTCCACGTACATGGACAGATCTCACCTGCAGGCACATTTGCATAACCCTCCCTTTATAATGCACACTGGGTATGGATGGTGAGAAAAAGCTAGAGTACCCACAGAGAAGCCTCACATTCCTAAATGTTGTCCACACAGAAAGGCCACTGTCCACGCTGAGGTTTGAACCAGCAACCATGTTGCTGGAAGGCTGAGGTACTAATCACCACACGATCATGCAGCCCTACCAACACACCAGATTCAAATGAATAAATCTTGATAAGCCGTTGGATCATTTGATTTAAGTCAAGTGTGCTGGGCCAGGCATACATGGAAAACCCTGCAGGATTCTGGTCTCAGAGGACCAGAGTTCCCCACCCCTGAGAAGGAAATCTCTGATTACTGTTACAAAAAAAAACTGCATTTCTGAACACAATTGATCTTAAAGTTTGTAACCCTGTTAAATGCTGTAATTTCAATGCTCAGTTATTCAAACATAGTAAAAAGTTGTCACGTTGAAGCCCTCCTAGCATGTCTAATGATTTGTAAATCCATCCACATTTCTCACTCGCAGGACTGGAAGTTGTGACATGAAATCTCACCTCGAGTCGTAATTTAAAGTCACGTTGTCTCGCTTTCACAAGCCGAGTGACCTGCCAAGGTTTGTCAGTTTAGTCCTGAGAAGTCACTGAATACGCATCCACTGAAAGTGGCATTATGTTAATACATTACAAAAAAAATAATATAGCATTCATCCATTTTCTACCACTTCTCCCTGAATGGGGTCACAGGGGTGCTGGAGCCAATCCCAGCTGACATTGGGCGAGAGGCGAGGTACACCCTGGACAGGTTGCCAGTCTATCACAGGGCCAACAAACAACCATGCACACTCACTCCTATGGGCAATTTAGAGTCTCCAATCAGTCTATCCCCAAGGTGCATGTCTTTGTGGACTATGGGAGGAAGCGGGCCAGAGTGCTACTGCACCACCACACAGACCTAATACAACATTCATCTTTTCATTTCTCAGTGCACTTTAAGCACATACTTTATATTGTGTGTTCAAGTAACATGACTGTCACTTTTGCTTTGAGATGTTACTGGCCAGTCCGAAACCTGCATATGTAAAGACTCATAATAACGAGTAAACATTAAAAACTTGTGTTTGTTTTTAAAACCCTGAATGGCCTCATCCCATCTTATTTATCTGACATGCTAACTGCATGTGGGTGTAGCAGGACTATGAAGTCGCCCAACCAGCTCCTGCTGGAAATATCCTGGCCCAAATTTAAACACTGCGGTGACTGAGCCATGTCAGACTGCACCCAGGCTCTGACGTACGTCTCATCTCAGACTTGGGCCTTTTTAAATCAAAATGTAAAACTCATTTATTTAAGATGACTATTAACTGCATATTTAGTCATTTTGCTTATAATATTTACATTTACTTGTATTGTAAACTGTATAGTAATAAAACCACCCAGCCATGTTACTGACCTGCAGCCATTACCTAACGAGTTGTCAAAGGCTGCAATGGTTTTGCCGTGTAGCTACGTTAAATTATTTCCACAAAGTTTATCTGTGTGCTCAGTGGGGCAAGTTCTTGATGGTCTGGACTAAATACACCTCCAGTTCCATGTGTAAACTGTCAATGGCACGCCTTGTTTGAAAACGTGAAGATAGCACCGCCTCCAGAAGAGGGCAGTGACGCTTTCTTTATAGTGCAACCTGGAAGAAGACGAAGAAGAATTTAAAGGTTTTAGGAGCAGAAGAAGAAGTGAAGGTAAATGCCTTGTTCACTGTTCACTGTCCGCTGTTAAGCTTTGTTGTTTTTCCTTTCTTCTAGACATTCACGTCTTCTGTATAAAGTGTCTTCTCATCTCTGTCCACGGTACTTCTAGCAGTGAGTAACTCGTGGACTTCTTTTATTTTATTCTTCACTGCTGGGTTTGGAAGAATAATTACCGTTTCTTTTTGTAAACCGGGTCACAAAAGGTATTGGTTTGTGTGTTATGATTTTTAGTCATAAATACCCGAATATACTTTTTAAAATTAATATCTAGTCGACATATATTTTTTGGAAACGTTACTTCGGTTTGGATGCGGCGACTTAAAATAACTGTCAAAGGCCTGCAGAAGACAGGTCCCGCCTGGAGGACCTTATGTGTCTGTTTATGATTAGTTAGCTGCAACGGCTAACAAATAGCGACAAAAAGCATAAAATAATACCACTAATCAAAATGTTGTTTTTTATTTATCTATTTAAGTAAAGAATAACGTCCCCTTCCTTTTTGTTACGACTCAATATTTGGAACTAAATCAAATACATTTTTTCTCCTTTTGTGAAAGCCTGAAGTGTACCGTTAGCTAGTTAGCTTCCACCTACCCCGACACAACCCTATTTTTTCACCCCCTTGCAAACAAGATGCAACAGGATACTAGTAAAATGCTTTTAATATTGATGAGAAAAACATAACAGATTGAGAAATGATAGCTTGAAACAAACAGCCACAAAAATACTTAAGACTAGACTATTGGCTCCTGGAACAGCGGTGTGATGAATGCTTGCATGCTGAATTGATTAAACTGTAATGCTCCTAAATTATCATAAAATTGCATATCTGAAGTGATTAAAAGTCAATTTTATGTTCAAAAGTAGTGAAAATAATAAGTTCAATTTAGGCTGTTCAATTTAGGCATAATAGAGGTGGATATGTAACTACAAATGCATTCACACACACACACACACACCTCCATGGGCACAACAGGAAGCATATTGGGGTGCAGTGCTTTGCCCAAGGACACTTCAACAAAGCAAAGCCTGTATTTGATCTCTCGACTCTGGCATTATAAAGGGAGGGTTATGGGGTTATGCAAATGTGCAACTGTAACTGTAGCTACAGCTGCCTACAACATTGTATTTCAATAATAATAAAATGCCTAAAAGCTGTGCGATGGACTGGCAACTCGTCTAGGGTGTACCTCGCCTTTCGCTGAGATGGGATCCAGCTACCCGTGACCCTAAATTAGATTAAGCAGTTAGGAAAATGACTGAAAGTTGAACAAAAAAGAGCTCAAGTCATTAAGATGGTTGAAATCTACTTGTTCATGCCAACTATAAAGTTGAGGTCTCTGTTTAGGGATAAGTAGCCACCAGCAGTGAACAAAAAATGCACAAAATACAACTGCTACACTTTGTCTTAGTAATACATGTTTCATCCATGTTGCTTTTATACCATGCAGAGTGTGTTAAGATTGTGCAGACTGCAAACCCTTTGATTGGGCACCTTCCAGACTTTACCTATGGCAGCTGAAAACCGTGAGATGGAGCAAATTGTCAGAGTCTGTGGGTCACAACAGCAATGAATGCAGCATCGTCATTGTGCTGTATGCTGGACCATAATGCTCTGTTCCAGACATGTTGTATCGTTGCACACATCTGCATCAGTTTACAGCTCATTAAGCATAAAATAAATCAATCACTGAGCTGAGTTTCACCTTATGCAGAATTACAACCTGTTAAAAGACAAATCTCTTACATGGATAATAGTTGCACCTCAGTTTTTCTTTTTTGGTTTTGTAAACATGTGTTTTTAGATCAAGTCAAAATCAGTTTCTTCGCAGCCCTTATGTCGTCCATTTCTTTCAGTGCTGGGTATTAAACCATGTTGAGCGGTTGCAACTATGTCAGACATTGATGTTGAGATGGATCTGCCATATCTTTTATCTATGCAGCATGTTTCTATAGGGGTGGCAGTTCAATCACTAGCTTGTGTTTCATACCTGAAAGCAGAACTGCTCCACCACCTTTAAGCTTCTGCTGAATAGTGCAGTTCTCCAGTAATAAAGTCATTATTACAGATTACTAGTTAAATTGAAAGGCATTTAAATATTTCTCCTTTAAAATAAGTTTGGGATCATTGTCCTTCTGCAAAGTGAACTTCTGTCCCAGATGTGAGTTTCTGTGGGAGGGAAAGAGGATTTTTAACAAATAGCTTGTGTATATAATTCTCCCCTTTCTGACTAAATTCTCAGGCTGTAATGAAGTCAAACCTATCAAAGCATTATGTTATCACCACCATGTTTTACTGTGCGGATGTAATTCTTCAGATCAGTGATTCTTAAACTTTTTAAGCCCCTCAGCCCTCCTCCATTACACCTGTTTGTGGTTGTGACCCCAGAGTCAGAGTGCTTAGTTGTGATATATCTGAGTCACCCTAAATATAAGGCTGAAAAACTGTCAAAATCTCCATTAAAAAGAAGGAAAAAGTAGTATTTGGTGGATTCTGTTCACTGTGAAGTAGCTACATGCCCAAAATCATAGACATATGTTCTGGTGTTTGTTTAAAAAATATAATTTCACTCGTTTATCTGCATTATAATGTACTTATGAGAACCCTGAATTTACTTGATAAATGTTGGCCATATATTTTTCTGCAGTTATTTGGTGACCCCCAGAAATGATGATGTAACCTAAACGGGGCTCCTGACACCTAGTTTGAAAACGACCACTGTAGATCTGTGTTTTTCAGTCCCGGTCACCAGGGCCTGCAGAGGGAACCTGACCTGATCATACCTGAATGAAATGAATGGCTTTTTAACAGGCTTGCTAATAACTTTGTGAAGATATTTACTCTCCAGATCAGATGTGTTGGAGAGGAAACATGCAGGGCAGTGGGTCCTGAAGGTCTGGATTAAGAAACGGTGCTTTAGAGAGTTTGGCCAAATATTTTAATTTAAAGGAAAAAAACTAAATAATCTATATTTCTACAGCTTCACTGACCTCATAAAAAGACTTTTCATAAAACAAGTTGTTTGTGTTGCTGAAAATTAAAGTAGTTCTTAATGTTTCTGTTGTTGGTGTTTTCTGTCTTCATACCTGATGCTTCCTTTCTGCTCTTTCTGTAGGTGATGGTGGTGGTATAGCTATGCATATTCCCTCCAATCTGCTCCTGATGATTCTGCACACTCTTCACTCTGCAAGGCCACCAATATTAATGAAGCTTGGTAACAAGTACTGATGGGGAAGGAACTCACGTTTTTCTCAACTCCCACCGTAAGACTGCCATGCTTGTGCTAAAATCAGAAGCTGGGAAGGGCTTCAGGAAAAGCACATAAGATTGAACAGGCCCAGTGTTGGTGTGGTAACAGAAAGAAGAAGCCATCCTGTTACAAGGTTGGCAGCGCCTGCGGCTGACACGCCCAGAGGATGACGAGCCTGTTCAGGCGCAGCAACAGCAATGGAGGCTCTCGAAGTAACGGAAGTGGAGGTGGGGGCAGCAGCACCCAGGGGCAGCTCAACAACAGCAGACCCAACCGGCAGGTCAGACGCCTCGAGTTCAATCAGGCCATGGAAGACTTCAAGACCATGTTTCCTTCTATGGACTACGAGGTGATTGAGTGTGTGCTGCGCTCCAACAACGGAGCTGTGGACACAACCATCGACCAGCTGCTCCAGATGAGCATCGATGGACAAGGCTCGGATGAGAGCTCGGACTCGGATGACAGCATCCCTGCAGAGGTCAGTGGAAAGAGTCCAGAGGAAGGTCGGGTTGCTGGTTTGACATTAACCACAGCTTCTACTTCCATTTATTCATTATAAATGGGACCAACCACTAGAGTTTAATGGTTGGGACCATTTTTTAATTAACATACCAGGGTTGTAAATTTGCAGATATGTTCCCACCAGCATTCCTGACGATTATTAGCCAGTATTTAATGATCAAGGTGGAAGGATTGATGTGGTTTGCATTTCACAGCACCATAGTTGTGGAATCGTTTTGTCCCAGCTTGGTGGCATTGTGGTTAGACTCTCCTTAATTTTTTCTTTTTTAATCTGCTTCAGCTTTTTCTAGGGTCCGTCTGATTTATGGATTTATTTCTTTAGATTGATGTTTGGCAGAAAACAATTTCGATAATCAATTTTAACTAGTTTGAAAATGTGTATTTTTTGGTTCCTTAATGCAGACACTAACAAAAATGTGAGTTACAGTCCATTTTTCCTCTTTCACAATATTTTGTCCTTTAGTATACGTTTAACTTTACAACTGAAGCATTTCCAAAAACAAAAGAAAAGTTGGTGAAACATCATTTGTGCAGCCTTCAGGTGTCCTTTAATGTAATTTAAATGACATTTTGTTCACTCTCATAATTTCTTTGCCATGAAATATATCATGACATATATAATATATGAACCAAAATAAAATTCAGATACTTTTCTCACATGTCAAAAAGATGTCATCCTGGATTTTAGCTGGATTTTATTTATAATAGTCACAAATCGTACAACTAAGGGAGACATGACATAATGACGGTGGCTTAAAACGGATTGTAAAAGTTTTTGGTGAATAAACAGTTTTCCCTCTACATTCACATCTCTCTACAACAGTCGTTCTGTACTCTCATCATATATTTTGTACACTTATTTCTGCAACAACTAGCTACTTAGCTATGCTTTGCTAGTTGGGATAATCACAGCGATGTTATTGTTAACACACCGTGAGCACCTCTGAGCTAATTTAGCACAAATTTAGCAATGCCATCAGTGTAAATAAAACGGTGACTGACCCTACGAAGCACTAATAAACGTACCTATCCACTAAGCCCAGTGCTAACGTAGCTGTTGTGACCGCGGTTAAAAAGAGGGAATCAGGTTGAATGGAGTCAGAGCATCATCTAGTGGACAAATGTAACAATTACATCACTCTGCACCACTATAGCACTTAACAGCATTTACTGTTCTGAGATATGAAGAATACGTCAGCGTTTATTTGGCAAAACTGCCGTTGATAATATATTTTGAAAAACGCTAATATTATCCGATTTATTCGGCTAGCTGATCAATCGGTCGGCTCTAGGTTTGTCACCTTTTTCCTGAAATAGTTTTTGTCTCTACTATAATCTCCTCTGCCAGCTTGGCAGTTTGTTCTTTGTAAATATGTTAAAATAAACCTGAACCTTGTCATCCATCCTCTTAAACTTTATTGCCCTCGTGTGGTTAAGTGTTGAATTACAGACACAGCAAAATTCACTGCATTCCTTCAAGACTCACACCATGCTGCAGGACTTGCATTAGTTTTATTGATTTTTAAAAATGTCATCGATAAACATCTCAACGATCGATTAGTCAATCATCAGTTATTGATTAATTATGCCCATTCCTAGTAAACGGAAGCACTGGCGTGAACATGCAGTGAGCTTACAGCCTGCTCCATCAGTCAGAGCTTCTCTAAGGAAGTCTGGAAAGCCCTTCCTCTCTTGTAGCCGCTTCTTCCGGGTAAGTTTGTAGGGGAGTTTTACCCTGGTAATGTCGGTGAAAGTGTACTCAGATTATTCAGCTAAAAAAAAACTCCAGCAATGAAAAATGAGTTCTTGTTCTTCAGAAATCTGGAAGTTCTTCAGGAGTTTAGGAGTTCTTGTGTCATGCATCATACTCCAAATACTTCATCCAGGTTTTTTTAAACTTACTGTAAGATTAGATTCTCTTTAGGAATTATACTGATTTATCTCATGGAATAAAAGTAATTCTGGATATGATACGTTTAACCTGAGCAACACTACATTATAAAGTAACGCCTATAACAGTAAATACCACAGAGCTAATTATGAGTTATCGAATAGATGAACTCAAATCAAAGAGTTTCTGTTATTAAATCTTTAATTGGGGTGGCTGTAGCTAAGCTGGAAGAGCAGTTGTCTTCCAGCTGGAATATTGAGAAGCAATTAATTCAGCTGACGACATGCCTAAGTGTCCTTGAGCAAGCTGCAAAACCTCCGTTGCCCCCTGATGTTCCTGTGGCTATATGGATATGTGTGATGTAATGGAAAGTGCTTCGATTGGTTGGCATGACTGCAAAAGGGCTATATAAGTCCATTTATACTTAAAAATGTTCTCTACAACAGATAGATGCTCGTCATTCATTGCAGAGGCCTTTTTTTTTCCTTTTTATGAGTAAATTTCTCCAGTTTTTTAAAAATAAGCATTTGCCAGTGCTTGTTTTTGCTTTGGTTCATTGTGATTTGTGTGTTGCTGCTTTGCTTGTGTGATTTTTCTTCAGACAAATGATGCTAAATGTTAACAAATGCAGCTGCTTCTCTGCCTACCAACTAAAACAGTCAGCAGGCAAGGTTGCATAACTTCCTGCGTTTGTGTGTGGTGGAGTTAGGAATAAAGGCGTTATGATTACATTCCTATGATTTCAGACTGAAATGGTGACCCATCCACCTTATTTTGGGAGGATTGTTAGTTGTTCTGATGCCAGTGTGTCATTTTCTTGGACTACCTTTTACAGCTTTCTTTTGCCATGACTTCATTTTGAATGAAGTAGCCAAAGTTATATTTTTGTTTTGGAGTTGTCATTTTTAAGGATTTTGATAATGAGGGATCAAAATTACTCTGTCTTTAGCACATCCTAGAGTTTTTCCAGTGTGTGTTGGCCAGTCCATGTGTGAAAATGTCTTAAATACATGTTTTTGAGCACTTGAAGTGTTTAGGAATGCAGAAAATGTACATTTATTCCCTCCTGTTGCTGCACATATATCTTCGTGACAGTATTTGCTGTGAATCTGCCAAATAAGGTCGTGGACTTCCAGGTAATCTAATTCGTGAATCGGATACGTTGAAATTTATAGTAAACTTACCAATAAAATGTTTCTCTGCTGGGAGTTTAGCAATTGGTGCTATCAAGCTACAAACATGGCGGAACAAGGTAGAGTTGTACTTCCTGTGACCTGGAGGGGGGCGGGGCTTGACAGATGATCACATTTAAAGATACGGCACCAAAACGAGTCGCTCTGAAGACGCACCTTAGAACAGGGTTATAAGGTGTGTGGAGCGAGAATAAGCAGGAATTCAGACCAAAGCGTTGCTGTTCTACTTTATACAGACAATAAATGAATGATTTAGATGTTAAAAGGAATGATTTAAAAGCATGATATATATCATTTAACCCTCTTAAAACAGACCTGTCAGTGCCAACAGGATGCGCACTTCATATGATCAAAACGGCCGAACCATTTAACATATTTTTAACGTTTCAAAAACTACCAGAAAGCAGAAAAATTCACCTGTTTTGGTGTCATTATGGTAAAACGCAGGACCCCCACACTATGACCGTCCAATCACAGGCAGCATTCAGAGGGTCATCACACAGCGTCGGTACAGTAATTCCTGAAGTATTTGCACAAATAAAAATTCGGTCAGTGGTCATAAGAGGGTTAACTATTCTAATAGGCTGATAATTCTGCTGGTTGCCATCTTGAAATATGCCCTTTCCACTAGAGGAGGAGAAAAAATGCATAAAACTGCAGAATTTACACCAGACCAGCTGAAATGTATTTAGTTAAACCAAGGTGGTCAGACAGAATCAGAAGCACTTTATTAAGATAAGTATTTGTCTTACAGGCAGTGTACATGCCCCCTCCTATGAAGAATTCCTGTGAAGAACATGTGATTTAAAATGATTGGCTTTTAATTTAAATAGATTTAAATATGTTGTGGTCTAAACCTCTGAGAAGCAACAAGCAAAACAAAAACCAAGCTGAGATTTAAATGAAGCCTTTTGTTTTCTAGATTCTGGAGCGAACCCTTGAACCTGACAGCTCAGATGAAGAACCTCCTCCAGTTTACTCCCCTCCAACATATGACATGCATATTTATGACAGGAAGTACCCAGAAGCCCCACCAACACCCCCACCACGGTAAGGAAACGTTTCATAACACAGTAGTTAACGTGCCCAAACACAACTTTTTGTTTTTTAAGTATCTCTCAAATGTAACAGCCAAACTTTCATTACATTTCATTAATGATCTGTTCTAGCTGGGTTTGTCCGTCCAGTATGATACGAGGCTCTGATGTTTATTTGTTTTGAGTGTACAATAAAAGGCACGTAAATTATTGATTATCTGCCATCTTTTCAGTTCAGGATATAAAGATTGATCTTAGCTTTGGAAAGCGAGGGATTGACTGTTAATCCATGCTGCTACTCTCCTAGATTTGAAGCTCATCCACCTGCAGGTCACCAGCAGGTCAGAAGCTACCGGAACTGGAACCCCCCCCTGCTTGGAAATCTCCCGGACGATTTCCTGAGGATCCTGCCACAGCAGTTAGACAGCATTAAGGTAAAAATGACACTTCCTGTTCTCTAATGGTTAATAAACGGCTCGTGATGCAGCTCTTTCACTTCTCTTTGGGTTATTTATGGAGTACTGACTGGCATCAAAAGTCTTCTAATGGCACAGTAAAATACAAATTCACTGAAATATTATTATAATCTGGTTACAGAAAGGTAAAAAAAACACCTAAAAGCAGAACCAGATGCACCATCAGCTGAGGGGTTGACAGGGCAGGACGGAGGTCTCAACACCATAACTTGAGAGCAGATCTTCTTAGCTAGAAACAGAGCATAACTAAAGGGATGGCTATGAGTAACTAAAGCCATATATGTCTCATCTTATGCCTTTTGGGATCAATAAATCTTCTTCCTGCCTAACCGTTAACAGTAAGACAAACTCTCAGTGGGTGCCCAAACATTTGCATTTTGTATTTATTGGCTTATCCATTATGCTAATGCGCGTTAGCCTTCAGGACACTAACAAATGGCTTATCTACTTTACTATCCCACCCACTGGATGGAATAGTATCTCTGCTGGCTATTAACAGAGTTACTGGCATTAGCATGAAAGAGTAACGATTAGCTTCTCGTGACCCTTCAGGTTGGACACAGCCTCACTAAGCATAGACCTGGGATGGATTTAGCCTGCTTGTGCAAATGTGTCAGGAAGAAATACCAGTGGCCTCAAAACAAACTCATGCTTAATAATCCATGTATGGTACTACAAACAGAGGCAACCCTGAGTGCTGGGGGCCATGGTACTATTACTAAATATATTTAAAATAGCAGTAAAAGTACTTCAATGAAGATCATCAGTGCCTAATTTATGCTAAATTTCTTTGGCTGATTGTATTGTTGGAACGGTAGATTATAATCAATAACCTGCTTGTCTTTTATCTCTACAGAGTTCGCAGAGCAGCCTGTCTCAGCCTTCAATGTCCTCCTCTTCCTCGGTGTCCTCAATAAGTCAGTGGACTTCTCAGCCTGCTCCTGGATGTGGGGCTGCAGGGACTGCTGGGGGTCCTGGTTTGACAACAGCAGCTGCAGAGCATGACATTAAACTAAAGCAGTATCTGGAGGATGAACGGATTGCCCTCTTCCTGCAGAACGAGGAGTTCATGAGAGAGCTGCAGCGAAACCGGGAATTCCTCATCGCATTGGAGAGAGGTAGAACTTAGCTTTTGTTGGCCATCAATTTTCACCTGCTTCAGCTTTGCATGCAGTATAAATTTCCCCTGACCCAGTGTATTCAAGCTTATGAGATACTTCCAGTTAATCCTGGGAAAGTGTCAGACCCTCATAAGGCCGCTGCTGTTAAAGTTTCCCTGTAGAGTTTTAGCAGACGTTTTGTTAGCTAGGAAATGTGTTTAACACATGTTGGAGTTCAGGGAAACCACACAATGTGGCCCCTTCAGCCAGCTTCTGAGGTACAATGCTACATGTACTGCATGTACTGGGTTATGTTCTGCCTAAAGAAATTATTAAAGTCCTTTTTTAGTTTTAGTCTGACTTACAGAAGCACTGTGCTTCAATGTGGTTAGCCATTCAGCCATTTACTCACTTGTTGGTGGCAGCAGAGTTTGCATGCAAAGTGTTAGCATGCCAAAGAGAGCAGAGGGGATCTGCGGGTGAAACACAACACCCGAGTCACAGCTGCACATAATCCACTGGTGTTAGCCTTTTTAGGAGAGCCATTAAAGCTAGGTATGTGTTTTAAAATACCCGAGTCACACATTTACCTGCAGGTACAATACCAGTCAAAAGTTTGGACACATTGAATCCAATCGGAAAGTGTGAAATGTAGTTTAATGTTTGATAAGCCATTATTCACTCTGAGTGTAGGTTTTACAAGGATCATAGCTGATTGGAAAAATGGAGGATTAAAGAAACCGGTGCTCAGTGAGAGGCGATGTGTGTTGATTTCTTCCCTGATTCTCCAAATTGAGGGTTGAAAAACATAATTGACATAAATCACATTTCTATTGGAGTGAATCAGTCTGTTATGCCGCGTGCCGTGTGCTCATAACCGTGCATATGAAGTGAACTCTAGACAGGAAAGCTTGTTGATGTAATTGGATATGAAGTTCTGTGCTGGTCTCGATAGAATTGCTCTGTGTGAGCAATGAAACATGCATCTTTGATCCAGCATCAGGAACACAAAACTTCTGGAAAAGTCTGGGATTTCAGTTCCACCAGATTACAGAAAGCTTGTTTAACACAAGTGCTGCAGAGAGTGGTACAAACATTTTATGTCCCATTCAGCTCAGAATAATTCAGTGCAGTATATTTGTACTTTTACTACCAAACAAATGTAGTTATGTAAGGGATAATGTCCGACAAGGTGTCTGCTGTTTTGGAATTGTGGAAAAAAGTCCCCAGAAGCCCCCATCACCACCAGCAGCACCACCATCACCACCAGCAGCACCACCATCACCATCAGCAGGGAAATGAATCCAGTTTTTTTTGCTTTTCATTTTTCGGCTTTTTCATGTTCAGAACTGTTAAAAATGCTGAACTGTTGTCTTGTTTGTTTTTATTTACTCATGAAATGATTTCCATATGTCTCCATTGGTCATAGCCCTTCAGCTTGTGATCCCTTGCTTTGCTTGCTTTCGGTGGGTCCGTAAGCAGATGCTTTCTAAGGGATGGATGAACGATCATGACAACAAAGAGAAATTCATATTTAATTAATTAAAATGTCAGATGTAACAACAACTTCTCTGCTTGTTCTCTGTCTAATGCTCAGCTCAGAAATTGAACTCTGGTCAGTTTCAAGTCATAATTCAATCTTTTTATTTGATCTCATAAGGACAGTATGCAGATATATTTTCTGGATATGATTATTGTAAAAAATAGATTTTAAATTTCCTATCACTATAAATGTTAAAACTAATTTTTATTCATCTTATGATGCCAGCTTTACCTTGTTCTAATATGTAACCTGGAAGTGTCTAAATCACTAAATCCTCTCTGCTGTGTAAAGAATAAACTAATCCTGCACACTGAGTCCAGATTTCTCTCAGAAAGCAGATGGAAAAGGCTACAGGATTTCTACCCGGACTTCTTTCTTAAACGTCATAAAAAAAAAACTTTCTTTTCAAACTGCATGGAGAAGTTAGGACATCTAGCTAGCTCTGACTTTTAATGTTGTTTCAGGACAAATTTAACTCTGAAATCTTATGATTTATTATTTAGTTTAAACCTTTACCACAAAAACAAATGGGTAAAAATAATAAATAAATAAAACAGGTATTGAGGTAAAAGAAAATCACATGTGGCTAATTCAGTGCCCCCGATATCACACACCCCCATTATAAGCTTTAAGTAGCTTCTTTGGGGTGACCAATACACACTCCTTTCAATGTAAAAATATACTTAATGATTTATTGCTCTTTCTGGGTGTGTGAATAAATTATTAAAGGAGAACTTCTCTTTTTTTTAACCTGGGGTCTGTTGTCATCTTTCCTTCCATACATGTGAGTGATGTAGAAATGAGATAGCAAGATAG
>JBAMHV010000009.1:5138120-5152274 GCA_037177535.1 Pseudomugil gertrudae | reverse complement strand
ACACAAATTAGTTTACACAGATTACAACACATGTATTACACACACACAAATGATATGATACTTATTTCTCTCCATATTTTAATGTCTTGTTTTGGCTTTTTAAATATAAACAAACACAAAAACTGGGTTGATGCACTCCAAGACAAGACGTTGTTACCTGATGTTACTGATAAACTAACCCTGAGAGGATGGAGGATTATTGAGGCTTCATACTCTGACCCTGCCATTTCTGTGACAACATGGCGTTTAACACGGAAACCAGAACCAGTTGTAAAACATGGACTACTGATACAAGCAGCCATGTATTTAGAAAAGGAATGGATTAAATGGGTTTTCATTTTGGACTAGTAACCACCCCGAATGCAGGCGCGACAGCTTCTTAATGTCACAAAGTCAGGCTCGTTTCCATGCAGAACATCTAAAATCATGTTACCGTGCCCAGATCTGTGCTGACTGTGTGAACTGTGCAAAAATTGTTTTATTTTTGAGCTACACTTTGAATAAACCAAACCATAAACGGTAGTAAAGCCATAACTAAAAGTTTCCATATACCATAGACTATATAAATGGATCTAACAAGAGCTAACAGGCTGATAAACGTAGGTGTGCTAAAGCTACAGTGTGCTGTTAGCTGGCTAAAAGCTGCATGTGCTACACTCTGCTATCTTGCTGTGGATATTGAATTATTTTAAAAATCGCCCCTCGTCATGAAGGTAAACTCGACCTATCAAACCTTAAATATTTTTTGTACCAGACTGTAATGTAGTAAAAATTTGCTCTGTTTTGGAACCCCTGGTGGATGAGGAGGGATCTGCAGTTTTTGGTGCTTTTAGGATAGTTTTCTGATTTCTACCCAAACTGCAGACTATGCATTTTCATGCACGTCAATAAACCTCACCGTCTTATCTCGATCTGAGAGGAGTTTTAAGCCAACCAGGTCTTTTAATCCTAAAACAAACGTGGCTGATGTTTCGTGAAACACGAAGTTCCAGAGAGGCAACATTCCTCTCGACAGTCATGGAAGAAATGATTTAGATATTTCCACCGTACGGTCTCATTTTGTTTTCTCTGCACTGTAGAAAGACTTTGGAAAACTCATATTGCACGTTCTCCTGTTTTATCTCTGCTCTCACTCTTCCTCATCTTCAGCACTTGGTGGAGCTCAGGATGGAAACTGCATTGAGTCTCTTCCCTTTTTTTTTCAGATTTCCTCATGCTGCACCATATCGGCATTGCGTGACACATGGGTGGTGGCTTTGCAGCACTTCCTGTCCTGACTTACTCACCCCACCCTAATCCAAACTATCTGATGTAAAGCTCAGTAAGGAGTGAGGAACCCCACGTCTCCACCTTCCTTCCTGGGAGAGAGGAGCTGAGCTGTTCCCAGCTCCGAGCTGTCTGTAAATGCATTTTCTCTCTATAATATTACTTATCTGATTTTTACCTGCATTAGTCCTCACAGTATTTAACTGCGTCCTTTAATTCACTAAGAGGAACACTAGTCTTGTGATGTTTCCAGGAGGTCTGTATAATTTCTCCTGTTCAGTAACGGCTGTTTCTGAACCGGGTCTCTGCCTCAGGTCAGATGTTTCAAACCCAAAGTGTGAACATGCCCCACCACATTTCTCTACACTAAATCACATTTAATCTTTATTTTCTGACAATTTTCAGATTGCAATATGTTTCTGTTTCTTTTATTTTTCATGTCACATGGTTATGAGGTGAAGTGTCTGAATATTGTAGCCATTAAAACTTGTGGCTGTCAACATGTGGTCTGAAGAGTCGATCACATGTACGGTTTGGTCCCGGTAAGTGTGAATGTTGCAGCTTCTCCCCCCCTTTACCACCACACAGGCCAAATGTTCAACCAGCGTGACATGATGACGAGGAATTAGGGGGTAACATGAACTCGGTTTCAAAGGGCTAGCAGTGAATCTGGGTAAACTGGTTCCAGTGGTAGATTTACACCCACCTAGTCTGAATGATGTCACCCTTAAAGTCTGACAGGTGCTTTTTTAGATGAATAATTTCTTATTTGTGCACATCTTCAGATGCATTTCGTACTACGTTTAAAGTGTGGCTAAAGGGCGGTGGAGGCAGAGGTGGGGGGGTGGTCATGTCCGACTAAAAACACATTCATTATTACTTTATTTGATAAGATGGTAGTGAAGCCTGTTGGGCTGGTAGCAAACCCGATTAGTAAAAGAGGATGTGTTGGCAGGCTGGATCACCAGTGATGAAGGCAGAAAAGTGAGAATAAGGTTTAGTGAAATTATCCTGAAGTCTCTTTAAGGTGCAGTGTGTAACAAAAAAATCTAAAACGTCACCAAAAAACATCCATTAAAGGAGCGTAGACCTGTATGCAATGTGGAAGTAGTTACCTGTAAAGCGGTCATCACTGCATCCACTCGCAGATGAACACGTTTATGGCCTGTAACCATCCTTTCACACTGCGAATGTGAAGTCATTGCTATGTATCGCTTTACCACTAGATGTCAGTAATTCTTACACACTACCTTTTTAAGCCATCGGCTTAATAGGAGCTGTTTAAAATCTCCACATATTTGATTACATTTACATTTACACAGCTTTATATATCCTACATAAACGAGGATGGATGTGTGAGAGCATCCAGATAATTCATGTGTCCCTTTTATGGCTTTTTCTTAAGATTTGTAAAAGATCAACCTTTTAGTAATTAAATATTTTAATCTGTGTCTTTTAATAATGAACCCTCTGATCGGGTGATGTGACATGGCTTATAAGAAACACCTGATGTGTGTGTGTGATATTTGTAGTTGCACATCACCTGCACCATTTGGCTGGTCAGAGGAAAGCTGTAGGCCGCAGTCACAACAGCTCTTCCTGCTCTTCTCGTAAGTTTACAGGAAATAGTGTAGCGAGGAACTTAATCTTTTTAAAGAAAATGAGAAGAAAAGTCTGATCTTCCAAGACTGGGACAAAGTTTTCATGCCTTGTAGATTTATTTGGGGGGTTTAATCGCTGTAAATATCACTTCCATTGTCATATCGATAAGCAATTCATGTCTTCCTCATCCTGAGTTGGGATGGCATGAGGACGTATGGCTGTGATGTCCACACAAATAACAGGATGTTATTAATGCAGTAACAGCGTGTGATTTGTATCCATCTCTCTTTACGGTGTGTTTATATGTGTAGATGTGAGTTTGTGTAGGAATTACTAGAGAATGATGTAGCAGGAGGGGAGTTATAGTAAAACATGGCTCTGCATCACCGTGTGCAGAGTTCACAACGCTGCTCTTCCAGATTTGAAGCTCTCTAGTTGGGCTTTTGTCAGTTTGTGCATTAAGGGGTTCAGAAAACCTTCCTAGGTGAACCTCTCGGGGGATTTGTACCTCATTCAATGTGATTCCCGTTGATGTAGAAAGTTAAATGTGCCATTTGTTAGTGTGCAATGTGGGACTAATTAACCTGATAAGGAACAACGTAGTGTTGTGGGTTCAGACCAGTTGCAGTGTATGTGCAGTTTGATGCTCGGCTTGTCGCTCGTATAAGATGTAAAGCAAACTTTTTAACAGTGTTTGCTGATATAAGTTCTGCTTCCATGCAGTTTGTTGAGCCAGAGAGCGATACGAGACGTCACACACTGATTGATCACTTTCATTCTTATGACACCACAAAAAAGCAACTAAAATATTATTTAGTGATTTTATTCCTGAGTTCATTCTGGAGGAAACGGTCTGTTAAAGATGACTACCAACATCTTAGTCTTTATACTGATCTTTAAAATGGTCACTTAATGTAAAAGAAAGTTTAGGGATGAGTGATGTACCAACAGTTTCTACAATATGACGATATTAGTTTATTTAGCATCATCTTCATTGATACTGATGTAGATACTTCTTCCCTATGAAGGGAAAATCTCCGTTTTTACAGTGAACATTGATATGAGGATTAAATTTAAACAATATAATTTTACTATAAAAAATAAAGTACAGATTGATGTTATTCACGTTTATTAAATGCAACATGATGAACTGTGTCAGAATGTGCACTGTCCTGCATTAAACCAGTAAAATGGAGCCGCAGCAGCATCGGGACATCTGAGAGGTCATTAAGGACATTTTATCCAGACTTCACATGCAGTATTTTACTTAAAACTCTGAGAATAAATGTTTTCTATCAGAAGTGTGGTGCCTCGATGCTCTAAACCACTCCAGAGCATCGACACATCCATCCCTACAGTCGGTTTATTGCATAATAAAGCAGCGCTGTGGAGCTTGGGTGGATTTTCTCATTTTGCCGACCCATTGAAGGCGTGTTCAGTGTTCACCTTGCATCCCGTCTCTTCTACGCTTCCTCCAGCCAGTAAAAGCCAGATGTTGCACTCTGGTCTTGCTAGAAGGAATGTTTTGTGTTGTCTGCGTCAGACGGTCAAACCCTGCGATGCTGGTTATAGTGGGAACCAGCTAAAACTGTTCTATTCAGTCACAACAGTCTGATTCAGATTGATGCTGTCGAATCGTTTACCTTTGGGTTGATGTATCGAGGTGGAGCTCTCTGCTGCTTATTATGCTGTTTCCAGTTGCAGCCCATCCAATTCAAAGCTTTGCTTCTGGCTTACAGAGCAATAACTCAAACGTCTCCTGTCTACCCTCCGTAATTCAGAGCTACGCTTCCTCTCGACAGCTATGCTCTAGCAGGTAAAGGCGCCCAGTGCAACCACCACTTCACAGGGCTAAACCAGTAGCTCAGAACAATCCTGACCTACTTTTATGCTCAAGCTAAAGACTCATCTGTTCAAATAGCATTTTCACATTTAGTTTAACTTCTCTTTGTCACACTGACTTGGAGAAATGTATCCAGCTTTTTGCAATAGTTCAGCACTGGATAAGCTGCTCCCAACATGAGCTGAAAAATCACTGAGATATCACTGCCTCTGTTATACAGCAACACGTGTGTCCAACTGGACCTGCAGCAGTCTGACTGGCTAATCTATGCTGTCCTCTACTGTATGATTCCTCCCTCCTCCTCAGATGTACGTCGCTTTGGATAGAAGTATCTGCTAAATGACTGCAGAAGGGAACGGATACCTGAGAAGTGACTGAGTTAGACTGAAACGATACTGATGTGGCTCTGGGAATGGTGGAAGCTTCCAGTATGGCTGCCGTCAGCTGATAGCAGCAGAGATGATTAGTTTTCCACAAACACACGGAGCTCTATTGGGATTCTTTTAGGAGAGTCATGTAGCCATAGGAAATTAGCATGTTCAGATGTTGAGACGATCGCTCAGTGTTTCCTCACATCAGATGACTGCTCTAAAGCCCTGATTGTTTATTTGGCCTCAGCTTATCTAGATATTAAATGTTAAAGGGAAGTTGTGTGAGTTGCATTGTGTGGAGAGGTGTCTTCACATTTCTTATTTAGTCTTTGTGTTACCAGAGTTACCAGTTTGTTTTCCATCGCTAAATCTGTCCCACATGGTGGCTTTAATATCTGGTCTAAGCCATCAGGTCATGTTTCATTCTCTCAGGGAAACCCAGCACGCTTTCCTCCATTTACATGTTTCTTATTTTCACACACCGTCCAAGCACAAGTTGCTCACAAGACATGAGACTGGTTTTTATTCTTTCAGCTTGGAAACGTAAGATTTGTTACCGTTAAGAGCAACTGGTGGTCATAAAGACCAGTACATGTATAGAGTTAAAAAAAGAAGAAAAAAAGTTTGGCCCATAAAATGTATTTTTATGAGTTTATACTTCTGCTTTTACCTGATGCGTCTTCCAGAAAGCAAAGCCGTGCTGTGTGGGAAGTCCCGATAAGCAGAACAGCAGCTCACTGCCAAACCGGAGGGGGGGTGGGGGGGCATTACAGCCATTCATTATTTAGTGGTAGTTAAAAGCATTAAGCTGTTGTGGTCGTGTGTTTATTTGATACAGGAGTTAGAAGAAGAATGAACGTTAAATGTACCGGTCCTGGATTTTATGACTCGTATTTAAATTCTGATTATCGATTTTTGTGTTAAGTCAAATGTGTTTAAACTCGTATTTGCATTTATATCCCAACGCTTTGATTTGTATCAGATATACAGTTACAATAGTAATTCACTTCTACATGATCAGATTATTACGCGCGTGTGAGGATGTTTGTGTGTGTCAGCACATTTCAGGTAGTGTGTAGAGAGGAGTGATGCAGTGTGTCAGGATTGTTCATACTGTGGGAAATGTCCCCGCCAGACGCTTGTTTCTTATGAAATGTTTGGTTTAATGACCGCTCCACGCTTCTGCCACAGCTTCTGAGAGGATCACATCGGTTTCTTCACAGTTCCAGCTGTTGTTTCCTTTCATGCAACGATGTGTTTAAGTCATCGAAACAGGTGTTTTTGTCTCATATGTGTGTAAATAAATTACCATGATCATTAAAATGTTTTTCTATGAAGTGTTTCTGTCTTTGTGTGCTTTGTTGGAGTCTCTGAGATGGTTTTCACTGATCCAAACTCCTGCCCTGACCACCAACAAGAGTCAGAAAAGGGGAGAAAAGAAATCCATTAGATCAGGCATGTCCAAAGTCGGTCCTCGAGGGCCGCTGTCCTTAAGATTTTTGATGTATCCCTGATCCAACACACCTAGCTTCCATTAAATAAACATAATCAAGTTCAGCATAATGACGGATTAGGATCAGCTGTGTTGGACCAGGGATACATGAAAACCTGCAGGATTGTGGCCCTCGAGGACCCACTTTAGACACCCAGCATCACATTTCTGTACATTAACATAGATCTAATGATTAGATCTACGTTAATGTACATAAATTTGATGCTGGATGTTTTATTTCTCCCCTTTAACCAGTCAGTGTTATACGTGGAGGTAAAGTGTTGAGCATCTATGGGATGAGGAGCAGAGCCGAACATTCGCCTCAAATATTGTCCTGTCGGCATTTACTCAGGAGTGACCAGAGGCCTGGTGTACAGAGTGGGATTAATACTCAGCATTACTCTGTTACCCGGACATTCAGGATGTGGATAAGTGGTACGAAGCAACCGGGTTTTTGCATCTTGATCCGTGTGCGCTCAGAAAAATGGTGGAGTTTGTAGCATCGGACCAATCGCACACACAAACCCTGCACAACAGCTGCTTCATCACGGAGGAGAAGTTCTTCACAAATACAATTTTAACGCGTCAGCCAGGCAAAATGCAACACCATTGCTATAGCAACAGCCAGACATGGATGCTGACAAAGCATGGAGGATTCTTTCAGAATGAAAATTTGCAGATAAAAACAATAATTATTACACACACACATTTTTTTCTTCCTCTTTTGGCTCTGGCCCAGCCAATCCCTGTGTGAATAATACCAGTGATGCACTGTGGCCTCACAGCGAATAGGTTGCTAGTTAGAGCCTGGGCTTTTTGGGAGGTTTGTGATATTTTTGTGTGGAGTTTGCATGCGTGGAATTGCTCCGGCTTCCTCCCACCATGCTCGTTCAGTTAACAGAATACTTGTCAGAAGCAAGTCGCTTTGGAAAAAAGCCTCTTTTAACTATTGTGTTAACTCTAAAACCTCTCCGGTCAGATATCATATAGCTTTTATGCTTCCCAAAGCCAAGCCACAATCTGAAGCTTGGAGATGAAATCTTACAACACTTGGATAAGATCAGGCCCGATCCTCAAATGTGTTACAGGATTCCTAATGTGATATTTGTTTTGTGCAGTTGTAATGGAAACCGTGTTTGGATGTGATTGGAGTGTGTAATGTGCTAGTCATGTTATATTCTAGGATTGTAGAATGTGTGATTTTTATGTTTGTCCCAGTGATTTCATGTGGTAGAAATGTAGAAAATGTCACATTGTTTTTGGACGTAATGATGCAGAATGTATCACCAACTCTGTCATGGTGAAGAATAACAGAATTCATTGCAATACAGCATGAACGTTATTTTTTATGTTTGAAAATAATCTACGTAAACGTGTACAATCCTACAGAATTCCTTCATGGACCACCTGTTGTAGAGCACACGGTAACTAACTACAGGAGGAGAGATTTTATTAATGTGTTGAATGTGATTCAGTTGTTGGGCAAAAAAAAAGTAAGAACAAAATATATTTTCCAGATGTTATCTTTGTCAAAACATGAATATGAATTCACAAAACAACACAAACAATAAAACACTGCACAGGCAAAACAACTAACAACAGATTAAACAGAGCAAAGACATTAAAGAGGACATATCGAGCTTTTAAATCCTTCATTTTAACATGTGAATTATACATTTAAAAAAAAAAATCTGAGTTTTTGTGATATTTTAACATGACAACATTTCTGATGTTACTGTGTAAATCAGGGATCAGATGGTATGTTTGTGGACTGTTTACCCACTTTGCACAACTTCATTTAGAAATTTTATCAGATCAATAATATCTAAAATGAACCTTTGACTGGTGAAGGGCCTGGAAGGAGTAATAATCCATGACACAAGCATATTATTCACCAGTCAGAAAACCACATTCCCGTTCTAGGACTTGTACATCTGTGTTTTCATTCGGATAATTATGAATTACTCTGAGTAAAAAACATTTATGCTAACCATCGCCTGAGCAGTTCAGGATCCAAACATGAACAAGTTCACATCCTTACAAACTGCATTTGTTTATGTTTTTGTAGATTTGATCGAAATAATTTTCATTCAGTGAAGTTTATTTTGCTCATTCAGATAATAATTTACAAAGATAGTTTTACAGTGCAAATTAACTTATTCAATACACATTCCATGACCAGGACCAGGAAATTATTACTATTATTAATATATGATCACATTTATTTACATTCATGCAGTCAACATCCTCACTGTAGAGTCTTTATACACTTATCTTTACCATGCATCTGATGGGCCAGTATTTACTGCTTAGCTAACCAGTTAACCCCTAATGGATCATACAGTTTGTGAGACCTGTTACACTACAAGCTGATGTCTGAAAACCTTGTTGTATGTGATGCTTAGCTCCTGCCCCCTGGTGGATGCCTTCTGCACTACAAAAACTACATGGTAACATACAGTACATGCATTTTTTTCTTTTTACATGCTTATTAAAGGTCCAAACAAAGTTTTTTTCTGTCCATTATGTCTTGAATCAGCTGTTAAAGGGTTTGGTTGCTCTCACATCAGGGGTAGCCTTATCGGCTGCAGAATGTTTTGTATGGTCATATATTGTGATGCCATAAACACATTGGTGCATTTCCTTCATGTCTCATTCATGGTTGTGTTTTTTAAGTGTGTAGTATTGTGTGTTGTGACCATATTGTCAAATTTCTGCAGATCTTCGCTTAGATTTGTTCATATTTAGTGTCTCATGTTGCAGTGCATTGATTGTTACAGCTTCCTCTGCAGTGCTAAAAGATGTCTAGCATGTTGCACTTTAGTGTATTTTTAACAATAAACCCAATTTTTAAAACCCGGTCCGTCTTCTGGAGGATTTTTGCAGAAACATCAGATGTTCTTGCAGCTCTTATTTAAACAGGAGTGAAACACCACACTGTGGATCTACTGTACAAATCCATCCGTCCATCACCTCTACTGCTTATTCCACTGAGGCATCGCAGGTTGCTGGAGCCTATCCCAGCAATCATTGAGCGTAAACTGTACACATCCTTTTGTACAAATATTTACACTGATGCACGACGTAGCTTGCACATGATTATTAACTGAACCATCAACATTCACCGCTGTGGGGATCAAAGGAATCAGACTTGGTTGAAAAAGATTTAAGAGACATCTTTCCTCCATATTTTTCTCTTAGTGCAAATGTTTTGAATGACACTCAGTCCTTTCACTCATTCATTTTTTCAGTCCAAAGACCGGAAGAGTTGGGGCCCTTTGGGTTACGTACCCCTGACCTCATCCCAATCCTGGTTTTAGTTTGTGGGACTGCTCCACCTTCATGGGCCTGTTGGACCCTAAAAGCCTCTCTGAGGTTCTGAGCTCGGACCTCCTTGCTCTGGATCTCTTCTACTACTCGACTGGGGAACCAGCCCCTTTCGCCATCATGGAGCCTTTCAGCCATCATCCAACCTGGAACATGTATATGTATCGTGTAAGGCAGTGATGTGAGAATGGGAAAAGATATGATACTTTAACATTTTCTTTTAAACAGACTTGTTTCGTACACACCATCATTTGTTCGCTCTAAGAGGTTCAAAACATCGGCCATCTCAATGGAGAGTTCGTCTGGCTCTTGAGCTGAGTATGACTGGATGCACTGCACCTGTGGAGTGTCTGTAAACCAGACAGAAAGCTTTGAATTCATGTGTCAACAGACCAGAAACTTCACGTAATGTGGGATTTTCTCTCACCTGGCTGGTGGGAACTGGTTGACATGAAGCGTGTGCGTCTGTTCGGACAGAGTGCACACATCCACCGAAGCTTATCACTCCTGTAATGTCATACGAGTACGAGGTTAGAAAAGTAGCTGTTGGTGGCGGATATCTTAAACTACAAACAGTAAGAAGCACATGCATGTGAATGATCACGAGGGGATAAATATAACAACAATAATAAGACATAAACCTGTTATTTCTGAGCGCCTTTACAGAAAAATACATTAATATGAAGTAAAATAGGCCCTGTGATGGACTGGTGACCTGTCCAGGGTGTACCCCGCCTCTCGCCCGTTGTGAGCTGGGATTGGCTCCAGCCCCCCCACGACCCCATTCAGGGAAAAGCGATAGAAAATGGATGGATGGATGAAGTAAAATATGATAAAACAAAGAAAATAGGAAATGGGGGCTAGCACGGGGAGCACAGCAGTTTGATAAGGTCAAGAGCAAAGTGAATGAACCGAGGAGTGAAAATGAGACGATATTATGTAAGTTGTGACTCCATAATAGGTTTGGACAACTGAAAACGCTGCCCCACGTGGAGGGGAGGGGTTCAGTGGGGTAAGGTGAGACCGGGGGAGGAAGAGGATCTAAGAGCGCAGACAGGTGCAGCAATACAAATGAGATGCATGAATGCAGTGGGATTAGAGATGAGCTTGTAAGGTGGTCATAAGATTTTATACTGAATGCTAGAAGAGCTGGGAAGCTGCTGCAAGGTATGATGGGAAAATGACGAGCAGATGAAAAACAGCCTTTCAAATGCTGTATGATGTATGCAAATAACCTGCACATGGTTGGAAACCAAAGAAGCTTCCAATAGGAACCAGAAAACTAAAGAGTTACATCAGAAGCTACACATGTACAAAATATGGTTGTGTGAGCTTTTCTGAGCGAGCCCAACTAAACGAGAGATACAGCGATCTCAGCGAGATGGGACTAGAACGAGGACGGAGGCAATGTGTGGATGGAGCGAAATGGTTGATACTGAAAAAAGGATCCTGTAAGGGTGACGTTACTGATATGGGATGTAAAGGGAAGTGTGTGGTTAGTGGGATGCTCCTGGTTAAAGCTTGACGTAAGATTAAATAAAAAAGATGCAAATGTTTTTCTTTTTTCCTGTAAAGCAGACTCTTTCCTTAAAACAACATCAGCCTGGAGCTCATCAAGAGCTCATTGGGAGGGAGGGAATGGATTTCTCTCTCAGATACTCACATGCTGGAGGCTTTGATCATGTAGGTCACTTCACGCTCTTCTTGGTTCTCCAGAATCTTAAGATTAAAGACGTTGGCCAGCTGCTGGCCCTGGTCCTCAAAATCCTCAGTCCTTAGCATGGCTCGTGTGCACGAGTCCAGAACCTGGAACTTGTCTCCACTGAGAAAACGTCACATGGGTTAACTTCAGCTCGTTACACCTATAAAACAAGTCTGAACAGCAGCCCAGCAGCAACCCTTCATACAGAACACAGCTTATTAGATTGAACTGGGTAGAAAAATGTTCAGTGGTTCAGCCATTTGGGATGAAATGAAGTTAATGAAAGATAATTTATCCTGAGAGAAAATGTAAAATGAAAGAAAAAGCGTAAAGTTGCAGCTGGAAAAGGACTGATCCTCTACGTTTGATGGCAATGTCACTGAGTTTCTTTTTTTTTTATAGTGAAGAATTAGCCACTAAATGAAAAGTGTCCAAATGTTCACTTAGGAAAGACTTAAAGCCATTGTTGATTTTCCAGCCCCGATTCGTTACTGGTTATGTTCATGCTTTACTGGATCTACACGTAACAAAAGTTAGAGGGATCACGTTGGATTAGTGTTGGTACATTTAGCTCGTATGCAAATCTCACGTCTTTCAGCGTATTTCTCTCAGTTTGGTCACAAACACTAACACTGTTCAGTTTCTTTAGTTTTGCATTTCCTGTTGTCAGACATATTCGGCCAATCAAAGCCAAGCTGACATGATTCATCCAGTTCCTGAGACCTTTTGCATCACTTTATGATAAAAACTTTGCTCCAAATTTCATTGAACAAACTCATAACTCTGCCCCTTAATCAGGCTGAGGAGGCAGCAGATTACACGATGATCATGTTCACCCATCACATGATAATAAATGGTAAATATATCAAAAGTTAGTGTTTTAATGTTTTGTTGCAGTTTGTTAATGGGCCAAATAAAGATCTCATGTTAAAAAATTTGTACTTTTCTGTTTGTTTTCATTGGTTTGACATTAAAGGGTTGATTTAAGTTTTATTTCCTGATCCACTTATGTCCTACATTGTCTACCAGTTTCCCTTTTACAACCATTTCATTTTCTTTATGGACTATATCAGACACACCTAACGGGGAAAACCCAGGTAAGGAAAGAGCAGGTGAGGCCATGATTTCTGTCAATCTGCCAGTTTAAGCGTACTTAGCGTACGAGGACGTACTTTAACCAGAGGAGAGAACAGTGAAAAGGGAAGTACTGTTCCTTTACCTTATGAAATCGTACTTTGCTTGAAGGTCTAATAACTTACACCATAAAATGAAAATGATTGGCATGGAATATCAGCACTAGATATACAAGATAACTGGTTCAAAGAAAAAAAACTGTCATTTACTGGTTTATGAACAGCCTGAAAAGGTAAAGTATTCAGTAAAGTTACCTCATTTATAAAGATAAGATAATATTGTTGTTTAACCTCCAAACAGTCGTTGCAAAAGCTAAAAGAGGAAAATGGAATCACATCTTAAATCTATTAAATAAAAAGGTATTTATCATTTTAATAATTAAAAAGGATTTGTGTTGTTACTTGTTCATTTAGTGAAGAAAATCATAATATTTAATAATGAAATAAAATTCAAATGAGAAATTTTTTTCTGTCAGTTTTAAATGTGTCAATAACAAAACACTGTGATAAATGATCTTTTTATTGTACGGATTAATGGTGGAATTTGAAGTGATATTTAGCCATCTATATTTTTATTTCACAGCTTATTGCTTCTTATAAAAAGCTCTATTGCTTTTCCAAAGTCCCTCCTGCTCCTTCATAGATCTGTTGCAAACACTGTGCATCCGAGCTGCATCATAACCTAAACCTAACTTTGTGATCCTGTTGCAGGGAAATTAGATCTGTGCTGGATGCATCTCGTCTCCGGACCAGAACACCTCTGGAACAGTTCAAAACCTTCTGTGGTGGACTGGAGATGGTCCAGGGAGTACCGGTACCCTGCCTCTTGCCTTACTGACATAAGAATGACACTGGGATGATGCTGGGAATGAGACGAGTAATAATGCTGGGAATGATGCTTGGAATTTGTGTGAAATCATATAGAGTCTCCTTCATCTCTACACAACATATAAAACCAAGCGGGGTAAGCCACAGAGCTCCAGGATGGATGTTCTGTCCTCCATCTGCAGATATGACTCGTCTGTGTGCTTCAACACTTTTTAAAACATTTTTCTTGAATCATGTTTATAGTTTGATACAGAAAGATTTGATCATTTCTTCTTCATTTAATGCTCCTACTTCCCTCTGCATCATCTCTGTGAGCTTAACTTTTATGCAGTACCCTACATTGGTTTGGGGGATTATGGAGTAATAGATACCTCATGCATTTAAACTTTTCAGTAAGCAATCAATGTATTTCTTAAAATAAATGTTAACACAACTTTAATGAGTGAACTGGAGTGATGTTTGTTTGATTTCAATCCCAGCAAAAATGTATTATTTCTTTTTTGAACAGGTTATTTTACATCAGCCTTTCTCAAAGTGTGGTCCCCGGACCACTAGTGGTCCGTGAGCGCCCCCTGGTGGTCCGCAAGGTG
>JBAMHV010000009.1:5127088-5138020 GCA_037177535.1 Pseudomugil gertrudae | reverse complement strand
AGCGCCTTGGGGAGGTCGAGTAGAGAAAGGGGGGGTGAAGGGGGGCAAAACGGGGGAAGAAAAGGGAGCCCAACTCTGAAACAAAAAGGCTAATCCCCCCCCCCCCCCCCCCCCCAACCCACAAAATAACAATAAAAATGGGATTACTGTTAAACTGCTGCTTTAGACTTGCAGGACTAATCAAACTCCTTATTTGAGCCTGAAATATGTAATAACTGTCTTCATGCTTACCTGCGCTTGGTGACCAGCAGCAGATTGTTAAAGATGAACAGGAAGACTGGCTGGTAGAGCTTACGACTACGCATGGTCCTGGTGCTCTTTGGCCCGGCCATGAGCTGCACTTCACCTTTTTTTAGCAACCAGCGTGAGTGTGAAATGATTGGCACAGACTAGAGATTAACGGAGGAATAAAGAAAAGTAAAAATACATTAGAGACTTTTTCCTTTTCAGTGTAGTGATGTTTGCTGCAGTGTTGGCCTACTTATAGCAGTTATGACCCCCTGCTCTGCATGTCTTAAATGTGCTGTGGGTGTAGAAGTGCACCAACATCCTAAATGCTCTTTAACTCCTTAAATTGAGTTGCAGTTTCTCTTAATTTCTTACTAAAAACTGGCAATTGATTTCTTTTAAATATGAGACTTAAAGGTCCTACATGATGCTATTACCTGTCTCTTACCTGGAACTGGGAACGGCTTACTATGGTTTGCTCTCAGCTCCTCTCGCTCATCCGCCCCGCTCACACTGAGCAGCCAGAGAGACCCTCACATTTTCCCGCCCACCCCCTGATGTCGCCTCAGACAGAGCATGTTTCCCAGCCTACCCCGTGATGTGGGGAAGGTGGAGCACTAATGTTTTCAGCTAGGGATGGGGGAGTCTCCACCGCGCCGCATCAGAGCGGTGGGGTCAGGCTTTGCCTAAGCCACACCATCTTTACAAAGAAATAAAGCTACAAAACACATAAATGAAAAATAAAGCTACTTTGGGGGTTATTTTATGGTACAATTAACACTAATAGAAGGTTAAAAGCTCATAAAAGTTAATATTGCGTAATGTAGGCCCTTTAAAGAGAATTGTAAGAGACTTTGTGAACATGAAAGATGACAAAACTTGGATAGGACAAGCTGCTGTGCTGGTTCACTCATCAAACTGAGCCGCAGGTGTCCAAAATGCCTGCTAAACCCAGCAGCATGTCCACATGGGACCCCTATGAGTTACATTTGGGATGCAGATAAGGACCCCACATGGGTTTGACCACAAACAGCCTCATCTGTGTTGCCAATATGGATTTCAAGTTGGTTCTGACTGGGTTTCAGCAAAGGCCCAACATGCCCACTTAGCCCACCCACAGCTCTTATAGTGGCCATATAGCCAGCCCACATGAGCTTCACATATGAGACCTATGTCATTGAAACTACATGCATCCTGCAACAAAGCCCAGTTTAAGCCCAACGAAGACACAAATTGAACCCTTCTGGGTTCCCTGCTAGCTGGGAGCCCACCTATACCATTTTATTAGTGTTGAAAATCCAAAACAAAGCTGAGTTTACCTTGGATTTAAATTCCAGTGTTTTCTCAATGCTGATCAGCTCCTCTGTTCGACCCATTTTCCGCACCCCTTCATTACACTCCTTTACAATCTGTGGAAAAAGGAGATTAAATGCAAACAGCAGGTTTCCAGTGTGTACTCCTTCAGAGTCACTTCCAATGCTTTTTTCCAGCATTTTTTTCTTTTAGTTTTTTTTTTCTGAAGACATTTGGGAGACATTTGAGATAAACAGATTGAAACAGATCTGTGACTCAGACTGAGTTTCTTCCTACTGGTGTGCTCATGGTGCACCAGTAGCTAATAATCCTCAGCAGGACATACCCACCATGAAAATACACCTTTTTACAGTTTGTTGATCACTTAATTGAAAAACTGCAGTGTAATAGTTTTTTTTTAAAATAATAGCCACAAGGTTTGACAAGAACCAGAGGAAAATTCACTTTATATCAGAGGCCCAGATCTTCTGCCAGATGCAATAACAGGCCAAACATACAGGGTGATGGCGTCTAATAGAAACAAAGGTACAAGCTGTTTTATAGATAAAACCCTGACATTCACACCTGGAAATGTGAGAGGATGCAGGACACACAGCAGAAATTAAGTTGTGTTATGTGCAGATGGATCTCATTGCTGTGTTCACATACACATGTGTATCTGTACGTATGCACAGCATTGCAGTGTGGGGAGGAAGAACCATGGAGAGATTCAAAGAGCACCCTGAGTCTAACTACCAAACCGATGCTCACCTGCTCCAGCTGCTGGTGTGCTTTTATAGCATTTGCTTCTCTCTCCGAGTGCTCCTCTGCTTTTTTCAGGATGTTCTGCACAAAGAGACCTTCATCAACAAAGCCCTCACACGTTCATTATGAAAAAAAGTGATCCACTCACTTGAACTAGCAGCTTGAGCCTCGTGATTCTCTGGAAAGGAAGGATGAGGAAGGAGGTGAAGGACAAGCCCCTGACACGTGGATGCTTCTCCAGTAGGGCCATGGCATCCCGAAAGGCTTGGTTTTCATCTCTGCACACACAACAAGCGAAAAGGAGTCGTCTTAATTTGTCCATCAACTCCTCTTGGAGCGTTACTCACATGCTATAGAAGCTTGGAGCATGTGGACAACAACAGGCTCGATACAAAGTGAAATATTTTGTAGCTGTAAATAAATGTTCACATTAAATTCAAGTTGTAATTCAAGTTTCGTCATCCTGCAAAAAGAATCGGCCCAAAACAAATAAACTTTTTAAATATGCAGAAGTGGATGGATGTGTTTAAAGCCGGTGAGGCGAGAATGGGTAATTAGATAGCACAGGGTGGGACCATGTCTGTGACTCAAAGAATGTGATGACGTTTGTAAAAGTATCAGACAAAACTACATGATTCAATCCGAATCGGGACAACGAAAACCAGATGAGTCACCTTTACAATCAGGTGTAACTTGTTAGGATGGTGCTTCTCTGAAACAACCAAGAGTCTGGAGGGGCAGCTATCCCTGATCCACAGCAGGTTGGAAGATGATGGCCGGGTTGGGTTGAGGAGGGAGAGAGTGTGATGCAACATGCTGAGGCTCAGTGCGTTTGTACATCCCACAGCACGGCAAGATGGCATTTTCAGGCTACAAAGCATTATCGAACACGCGTGTTTTTGTGTTGGTAAGCAGGAAAAGAATCTGTTCTGAACATCACTCGCATATATCAAAATGAAATGCATCTATTTCCTTTGACACAATCGAAACACCATCTGTCTTTAAAAGCCTGTGCTGAATGACAGGAAGCCGTCTGCTCTCTGATTGGATACTTTGATTGGACAGCATCCAATCAGGTTTACAAAGAAAAGGTTTCAGTCTTGCATGCAGCTTCGTGCTTCACCTCTGTAAACAGGATGTTTTTCCACAAATGCAAATCTTTCTCTTCAGATTTTTCTTTTTGCAGTATCAGACACGAAATAGATTTACAAATATAAATTCTGAAATCATTCATAACTATTTATTTACAGCTGCGTAGGCTTTATCAATGTATGTTTGGCCAGAGCTTGGATAGCTAACTAGCATCACAAGCCCTGATATCTCTTAAAATAACAACGTTGAAGAGATTGTACTCTATAACTGTCTGAACTAGTGGACAAAGAGAAACCTTGGTCGAGTTTTATAGGATATCCTTCCCTTTGTTTAAAAACCAATAAAAAGTAGTGTAATAATACTTTTTTTTCAGTTTTCTCACTTTGAGAAATATGTCCTAAAACAAGATCAAATACCAATAGACCAGCCTGCTCTCAGAACACCAACATTCATACACACAGGAGCTCAACCATCAACCTTCTGAAACGTGGACAACCTACTGCAATGTGGATGAGAACTTAGCCATTATCTTCTACTCCAACAACTCCTCAGCTGGTGGATCTGTCGTCAGCTTGGCTCGATTGTATCGAGACATCCCAGAAAACTGACAGCTGACGTTAGATAACTGATCAATTGGCGGAAATTGTGATATGCCAATATTACACAGTTCTGACCAATGAAATCAGGTGTGTGACACATCTTATTGACATCTTATTGATCTTTTCATCTTGGGGAAATAAGATCATGTATCCAGTTTTTACGAGGAAACGGCCCTCCTCATCCCAACATAATGTGAAAATTCCCTTGTTTCTCAATTAAAAAAAGAATAATAATTTAGCCCGACTGCTGTCGGTTTCCGTATGAAATTAATGTTTCACACTTTGTTTTAAGATCTCATTTGTCTCAAATCTACATATTTTATTCTTATTCCTGTGTGTGAGTGGGTACTGGGAGGTCTTTGAGCAGGTTTTCACAGCTGAAATTGGGTGTGATAGATGCAATGTGACATCCAGCAGTGCCTCGGTGACATCATTTAACTCAGCGCTGTCCTGGTATTTTTTAATGGATCCCTTTTCGAACACGCTTACTTACATTAAGTGGATCTAAAAGCCTATAAGGCACAGTAAGTGATTCATTTGAGTCAGGTGTGTTGAAGCAGGGAACCATGCAGGATTCTGGCTCTCTAGGACGCCCCTGATAACTAAAGATTCAGTTACTAAATAAGAATATAAAACACATGCTGTACACAATGTAGACACATGGTGAATATGAATAATATTAGACATTCTGTGCTTGGTTAGTATATCACCTTCAAAATAAGATCATAAATACTTTTAGGCTGAATATAGGTTGCTCAGACTTGGTTAGTTAAACTTGGTAATGCAATATAGTCAAGTTAAACTTTAATAAAACAAACTGTTGTGTCAGATTTTGTTTAATTAAAGCATCTCTGACCTCCTAATCTACCCCATTGCATTTATTTTCTTTACCAAGTTCTAAAGTCAAGGCAAAATCATGCAATAATTGACCTCATATTTGGAATCTGGCTCAGATTAGAAACTAACACTAACTCTCTACATCTAGTCTCTTGTTTAATGAAACCTTTATAAAAGCTGTGTCTTCATCACTGCCTGCAGCAGTACTCATCACCATGTTAACCGAGGTAGTGGGCGGAAAAGTGGCACAAATGGACTTGGACACATGTTACTGTAATAAATTGCTCATAAGTAAACAACACATTCTTCAACCACATACAAGACAAATAAATGATGGATCTCATGAGGCGTGCTGCTCTTCCTGCAAATTCTATGCTTTCTAATATCAAATCTCTGAATGCACAACATCCGTCACACCTCCTCAGGGAAGATTTCAGACATATGGGGCAGTAAAAGGGCCAAAAACAAGTGTACTGAGTACTTGGCAGAGAGAAGCAGTTGACTGTATTCATGTGGGAAGAAGCTTCTCATCCTGCCGATAAGCTAGAACAGATAACTGAGTAGCAGTGACCAATGAGAGGGCGGCAGCTCATTGGACTGAGTGGTGACTCATCCATGTAACACAGCTACTCATTGGATCATCTGCTGTCTTAGCTGTTCATTAACACGGTGAGGTTAATGACTAGCGTCTCTAAACCGTTAGATTAGAAACTGCCTCGGCTAGGTATTAGCATGAACGAGGCAACAAAAAATAACCAGATTAGCTATATATTTCCTATAATCAAAGGTTTCTTCTTTTCTGTTTCATTGCAGCTTGTGAGTCTCGCTACTGCCACCTACTGTTCGTTTAGCTGTTACTGCAGTTTGTGGCTTCAACCATTAACTATTTGGTTGTTACAAAGTTTCTCATGGCAAACAAATATGACCAGAAAATGAACAAGCAACTTTTTTTTCAACTTGTGATGTGTCTCGCTGAGAAAATGTATTGTTATGAGTTAGATCGCATGCATTCATATAATAAGATACTCACAAAATGCGTCTGTAGTTCTTCTCCTGGTACACCTGGTTAATGACGTAGGTGACGAAGACACTGAAGTGCTCCACTGCATGGTGATGAACAATGTCGCACACGTCAGAAATCCGTATTGACTTCTCAATTCGGTGCTCAAGATCCATTAGAAACCTGAAAATGTCGACGGACATTTGTCAAGGACTAAAACTTCATAGCCGAAATATAAATGTCAATCAGAGACTGGCTGTGGTTAAGCAGGGCCCTCTCCTACCTTTCACTGGCTTTCATGACTTCCTCGATGTTGGAGAAGAGAAAATGCATGTCGGATTGGCTGAGGGTGTTGTATAAAACAGGGTTACGGAGGAAGTGTGTCTCTAAAATTTCCAAACTCTTGTAGTAGGATGCTTCAGAGGTAACAAGCTCAAACATGGCCTACAGAGAGAAGCAAATCAAGAGGAGCAGAATGAGCAGATCCAGCACACATTAGGCCATTTCTGAGACATTTTGCTTCACTTAATGGTAGAAACTTTACCCAAACACAAGCCGATACCTGTCTTCTGCCCCCTAGGGGATACTAGAGGATACTAGGTAGCAGAAGCCTTCACTATAATCATTTTTAACCACTATAACCATGGTAATAAATAAAAAAAAGAGTATTTTTCAAGTTGTTAAAGAGCCAAATAAATAACTTTATTTAGCTTTATAATGATAATAATGTAGTTCTGATTGACTCTGTGAGGGAAAATATACTCATTTTGTTATTGAAATATGAAACATTCAAATAGACTATTCATAATCTAATCAAATAAATAAATAAATAAATAAAAATTGAAAAGATAAAATATTTCCTAGTGATAATCAGGTATTTGTAGTAAACACAAGAAGGGATGTCATTATGTGCTGTATGTATGTCAAAGTATTTGCCATCAGATTAGAGACAGTGAACCAGGACAGACAGCAAACTTCCTGTTTTGATAAAGTTCATAAACAGGACAGACGTGTAAGACTGTAAGCTACAGCTATAACCCGCGGTTGCTGGGAGGCATCTATCCATGTACACTGTTTCACTCATTACCCTTTACCTTTATGTATTCCTGTTTTCCCTTTTTTATTTCCCAATGTGTATCTTTGTCTTAGCGTTGTGGTGTATGTTGTTTCCTCTGTCACCACATCCCTGCTCAGGAAATGTGATGTAATCAGGTTGTTTTACAGCATAATCTTTGCAGAGTGTAATCAATTAAAACCAGTTTCACTGCAATGTTTTCATTTCTATTAAAAAGAAGGAACTTATGATGCCTACATTTTCTAATTTTAATTATTTATTTCTCTATATTTGTAAGGAAACTTATAGTTTATTTAGCCATAATGCCATGTTATAAAGAAAACAGCCGTTTAGAAGCAGCGTCGTCTCATTTTAATGAGTGCAAAAAATAGTCAGTTTGCTGGAAAAGAGAGGAAATGAAGAAAGAAAAAGGAAAAGAAGAACAGATTTTTCCTTCTGTATGCCAGACCTGCTTATTAATAAGCCCCCTCCCTCCATCCACCCCTGCAAATATGACTCATAAACACAAGTGGACTTAGCAACATGAATCATTAATGATCTAAGTCAGACATATAGTTATGTCGGCTATCTTAAACCACATTTAGCTGTTACAGCAGCGTGTTTGTCCTCAGTGATCTTATCACCTGCGTTCTAACTACAGCCATTTAGATTACCAGCACACACACACACACACACACACAGACACACACACACAGACAAACGCTGCACAACAGTGGTGTTTGAACTTTTTGTGCCTAACGCAAACAACCAGATAGCATATTGTGCAGACTGACCTGTAAAGCCTTTATCTTCATGGCTAATCGAATGAAGATTGACAGGTTCAAAGAATAAAAACAACTACAGTATATTACTCATGAGCAATAATTCAGAATCATGGTTCCCACCCTGCGGTCCGAGAGCCCAGGGGGTCTGCAACCGAGTGGTTTCCTGTTGTTCTCACCCCCTGGCCCCTCTTTATCACTTCCAGGTCATGTCTTTGTGTTTTGGGGAACAAGTTTTGCAGCTGCACATCAATTTGAATCACTTGTTTTGTCCTTGGTGAAAGATTTTCAGCATTGTACAAACCTGGTATCTAAGAGGTGAAAGCGTTTCATGACAATGTAAAAGTGTTTCACTCGATGTAATAAAGTTTGTGTTGACTTAGGTTTGCCCAACCACACCTCTAACCACCAGTAATCCTTTTTCCTTTGCTTTCTCTACTCTATCTCATTCCTTGCTTGTGAAATATTGTTTTGCATTTCCTGGCCACCTAAAAACGATTTAACAAGCTCAAAAAAACAAAAAATAAACCATGCCACATCCGGGCAACATCTGTAAGCTGCAGGCTGGGGTTTGAGATCCTTTTTTTAACACTGTTAAAACTTGCTCACCTCTTGCATTATGATCTCATTCTGTGACAGCTGGTTGAGAAGGCCGCTGTCTTGCACGGCGTCCAGAGTTTGCCACAGGCTTAATGAGTGAGCGCTGTTTCTCAGCTGAAGTTGTAACGCTGGTGGAGATGTTGCACCACAATCTGCCACCAGAGTTCTGGCCTTATGCTCAGGGTAGCGGTTCTCGCGCTGCCGCCGTTCCTCAATCTCCTGCTGCTTGGAAGTGTCCCGGTACTCCTGGTACAGAAAGTCTAAAGGTCAAAGGGGAAAAGAGCTTTAGTTTCACATGTAGGATTTCACATAAACTTTTGGTAAAAGTCTCCTTTAAACTTCTAATATCATAGATCTTATATATACAGTATATATACTGACACAGTCTTGTCAGTGCAACATACCTGCTTAATTATTAAACTGTACAGTTTACTGTGTATTCAGTGCAACTGAGTGGAAAATATGCAATGCAGACATGTTTGTGCAAAACATTAATGATAGAAATGAGCTTCTAGATAGAGATTTATCATGTTTTAACAGTGTTGAGTTTACGTCTGGCCAAGTGGGAACTGTTATTCAGTCATTTTGTCTGTGATACCATGGCGCTGTGGAGTCTGCCAGAAAGCAGGAAAAGATGGCGTGCAGAGTGAGCGCTGTTCGTTGGGATGTTTGCTGCTCTGCAGAGACAGCGTGTGTGCAGAAAGTCTGTCTGAGTGGGCAGCGAGCGGCCAATGATTTTCTCTGGAGCGTGGATGCTGTTGTGGATAGCTTTCTACCTGCCAAGCTGCTACCATACCACATAGTAATGCAGTATGATAACACATACTGCATTATAATGGGGGGGTATGTGAAGAATTCTTGATGAAATTTAAGAACTTCTTGGGTTTTTTGGAAACAATCAGCTCTAAATTGTTCTTAATGCTCCATGCAGGGAATGTGTGGACTTCATTTCAGAAGGCTGTCTCATCTCCACTGGTGATAGGTCCAGCTATAGCTGTGTCACCTGCAAACCTGAAGTTGTTGGTGGGATGAAGACGTGCATAGTCGAGGGAATGTAGAATGCACAAAACATGACAACAAAAAAAAACCAACAAACAAAAAAATATCAAATATGGTGTTGGGGATAGAGGAACGATGGGAACTGAGTCTAACAGTTTGGATGCAGTTTGTGAAGAAGTCCTCCATCCAGTTATTCAGTGATGGGAGCACACAGAGAGCTGTCAACTTTGTCCCCGGCCTGTGTGGAAGGACAGTACCGACAGCCAAGGAAGAGCAGCCCAGCATTGTTCTCTTAAACCGAAGACATCTTCCGTGGACATATTTGCTGTGTACACTGTTAAAGCTATGAGGAAAGCTGGTCATGATGTGCCCTCAGACCAGTTTTCTAAAGCATACCATGATGTTCTGCGCTAATGCAACTGAATCATAGCTGCTGGGGTCAACAAAGCGAACTAGGTCAATTAGCCAAGACTAATTTTCTAATTGTTTGTTCACATAATAGATCGGTATCTGTTGGTATATGAGATATTGATAAAAACCATTATTGAAGATTCCTGTTAATAATATATTCCTGTACTGTACATAAAACAATACATGCTTTAAGTGTTTAATTAGTGGGGCTTATAAGTTCAAATTGAGTCTAAGCATGCATAAACATGGATTTAGTATTAACAAACTCAAAGAGCACAGACCTCTGTCATGCCATCGGGACAATAACCTGACAAAGTCCCCAATAAGCCCAACAGCCCACTCAGTTATCAAACACTTCCTCCTACTATCCATTCCCCATCAGGATAGATGCCACATCTTCTTTAGAATACTTGATCCTTTGACACCAACATAATTAATTGGCTGTAATAGTCTTTAAGTTATAGGAGTAATATTCATTTCTCTCTATTACCCATCAGAATAGCACATGTATGCATAACTTTACTTAATGCATGTGCATACATGTGGTATGCTGGTCTGACAATGTAAACCAAACTGGCAGAACACTGGCAAACTGGGTTAGCTGTTAGTATATTTAACATCTACTATAATGTCATGTTTTTCTTCCCAGTGATTCCCTTTCTGTTTAGTTAGACGGTATAATGGCAAAATTATCCATATCTCCCAATGGTAAATACTCCTAACAGACAAGCTAAAACTGCCTGAAACAACCTTAAATATATAATGTCTGGCAATATGTGCTCGCAGGGCCGGAAGAAGAGATGTTCACTTAAAGGGATATTATTCCTCGTCTCTCTGCCACCATACAGTCAGTGCAGAGGTCGAAAAGCTGCTTCAGGTGGGTGAAAGTTTGCTGATACATTAGAACAATGCAGAGCCATTGCATAATCTTCTACAGTCATATAGCGCAGATTGCTTTGGTGGGCGTCGAGTTGGACTCAGAATTACATAAGAGAGGTGAAATGCACACAGAAAGTAAAAATATACAGAATCAGACTCTTTATACACCTTATGTTTTCTTCTCATGACTTTCCTGCTTTTTTCTTTCTTTTTCACCACAGCATTGCAGACACGCTGTAAAATTAATCTCTGCAAACAGCTATTATCCTGTGAGCACAGTGGCTTAGCTACTCTGCAATAAGTAGTCTGTCAACATAGCTAGGCTTAGAAAGGCATTCAACCTTGATGGACAATTTAAACAGTTACAGAAGCAGCACTAAACATATATATATA
>JBAMHV010000009.1:5089679-5101178 GCA_037177535.1 Pseudomugil gertrudae | reverse complement strand
ACTGTCAAACATGGTGGTGGCAGCATCATGGTTTGGGCCTGCTTTTCTTCAGCAGGGACAGGGAGGTTGGTTAAAATTGACAGGAAGATGGATGGAGCCAAATACAGGACCATTCTGGAAGAAAACCTGTTTTTAACCCTTTAAACCCGAAGTCATGTTTTATAGGAAACAGACTCCATCTCTGCAACCACCATGTGTATTTCAGTACGTTTGAACGTAGGAAACACCTGTGAGTTTTAACTCAATGTGTGAAACGCGGCATATAAGAAATCCCTTCAGGGCTCTTAGGGTAGGTGTGTTAAATTGTAAACACCCTGTAAATGCCTTCTGGTAGTCTTCAATCATCAGGGATTGCATAATCAGGCTTTGTTAATAATATTTAGCATCTGGCTGTTGCATGGCTCTCGGCTCCACTCATAATCAATGTCCTGCTTTTCAGGAAATTCTACGAGCAGTACGGGACGGGTTCTCGAGCTCTTGATCTCTCCAAACCAAACTTTGTGTCTACATGTCAGAGGTATGGATTTGTTTGCTTCATTTTCACAGAAATAGTTTTTCCCTCCTCATTCTGACCCGTTTAGTCACTTCAGCTGCATGCCTCATATTGCTGGAATTATTTCCAGTATACAGAGTCGCCTTTATCCACAGTCTTATTTTATAACCTAATTAATTTTATAAAGACACTGTTGGCATTAAGTTAAAACAAATGTATAGCTTCCTAAATGTAGTGAAATATCTGCATTGTTATTATGTCTGTAATAAAGATCAGTAAGTTATATTTAACCATCTCATGTCTACACAGCATCACTGGATGTTTAATCTTGTGACTCTGATCCGACAGGTTTGTTATGAAGTATGCAGAGTTACAGAGTAACGGCTCCCTGGATGACGCTGCTCTGTTTGAGGAGACCGGGAAGGCTTTACTCAAAGAAGGCGTCATCCTGAGACGGCGAGGACAACTTCCTGTAAGAGTCTGGTTACAGCTACGTGTTCTAACCTGGGCTGTTCAAACCATTTAGCCTTGAACTGGTGAAGCTGCATGTGATGGAGGCCAGGATGCAATGGGGTTGAGTGTTTGTAGATTAACCGGCTCTAGAGAGGTTTATGAGAGGGTTTGGAGAGGCTGCTGACGCTGCAGTGCAGGGATGAAAATTAAGCCTTTAACATGTTTTATTCCTGTCCGTAACACTCAGGTAATAAGAGGAAATGTCACATCAGGACAGAAGACAATTAATGTACACATAATGTACAATAAATTATTATATTAAAATACAATAAAGTTAAATACTTTCCTCAGAAGTATTGGCTTAACTAATGAGTGGCCACAATTTAATAAAGCCCACCTGCAGTATACCTGTGTGAAGTTTCCCCTCATCCTCAACAAAACTTTATGAAAATACTCTCAATTCAAGGTAATTAACATTCTTTAACTGGCCAATCTAAGAGGATGCATTAATGAAGGTCCATTTCCATAAATGCTGCACGTATTGTAAGTGTGTGATTGTAAGTGTAATAGTTTGCCAGCATGTGAGCAGCTTTGTGCGATGTGTTGTGGTGCTGCCTGCTTGACAGACCACAGCTCATGTGTTTTCAGGTAAAAATGCAGAGCCCATCAGAAGCCTGTATAATGTTTTTAATATATTTTCCTCCAAATCTCCCTGATAGCAGAATTCCAGAAACGCGTTGCTCTACATGGGCTTGAAATTTCCAAAAACAAGTACCGTACATTACATAACATGTACATTCAGTACAAATACAGTACTTTAATGAGGGATTATTCATTCTGAGAATATCATGTTACTGTACCCAATGTTAAATTATGCTACAATGCTGCGACGACCATATTTACTGTTAACTCATTCACTGCCAGAGTTAGCAGTTTTTAATGGGACAGACTGGGGAACACCTAGGTGGAGCTCCTCAGTGAAAATCAATCTAATTATGTAATATTATGTATTTATGTGTAATAATCATCGGCTCTGATAGATGGCAGAGCCAAAGCTAACTGCGGCGCAGCAGGAAGATGAGGGTTTTGACGAGAGAGAAAATATGATGAAGCATTTAAAACCTAATCAATTCATGCAGCTCACATTGGTGCACAGAATGTGGTGCAGGGCTTCTGTGGTGGGAAGTGTCAGGGTCGAACGGAAATGAGTGGCAGCAGTTTTTATAGATGGAAGCGGGCCAGGCCATCATATCAGCAGCACCGTCTCATCTGCTGAACCCGGACCAGAGAGTTAACCTGACTCATCGTTTCTGTCTGGATCCAGCAGCAGTGCTACACGCCCTGTTGTGTTCCCTGCATGCAGGAGAGTGTTGCACTGTTTACTATACAATAGTAAATTATTTTGATTTGAAGCAAACGCACACACACAGAGGATTTGATGGTGAGAGGAGTGAAAAAATTGAATTTTTCTTGTAAAATTTTATGTTATAATATATAGTAAATGCATGATTTGTCTACCAGAACTCTCTTCTATGTTACATTTATTGTTTCAGCATCTGTTCAGATGCCCATGTTGCCTCTAAAGTAAAAAATGTTAGCATTGAAGTCACTTTCCACTCAAAGTTCCTCCCTGTACAAAAGCTTTTCTGGTTAAAAGCAACATCTTTGCTGCAGCTTCCCATGTTCTGCTGCAGATCACTAAAGAATGTGTGTTAGGGCCTGAGGTCCACCTGGGCTTCACCAGCCTGAGCTCGCAGTCTCAGGCTGGGAGAGCACCTGATCTAGTGCAGGCGTGGAGCCTTGTTTCTTTTAATAAAGTTATTTTTTCTACTGCACCATTTGCACCCGCCTCCCTTTTTGTTACGGTCTTTATCCGGGCTGTAACAATGGAAACGTATCATTGTCCTTTACATCAGCGTCTACATTTCCCAGGCTGAATATAATAGTGTCACAGCACACATGTCAAAGTGATTCAGCGCTTCACAAAGCTTTATTTCACCATCTGTCATGGCTACTTAGCACAATGTTAGAGGTTTGTCTGTGTTTATGCTTTAGCTGGAGGTGAAGATGGCAGGCTACTCTTCATTTCTTCCAGCTTTTCTTATCATTGTTCTCTCAGTCTTTGTTTTTTCCATATAGAGCAGAACAGCTGCTCATATAAACTCATTATCATGAGAGGTAGTGCTCTGTCCATGCCGCCATCTTTGACGCCCCATCCCTTGAGCTGTTTTACTCCTGTAGACTTCAAATGCTTTACAGAATATCACTGGTATTGTATTGGCTAAATACGGGCTTTTTACAGTCATTTAACCAAAGAGTATCACAAAAGCTGCCCTGTTTATCCCACCATTGATCATTTAATCCCAAAATACCCGTTATGAGGAAGACAGAGCGAGTGGAGAACTTTGAAACACCCTCTTTTAAGTCTGGGGTAACGTATCGTCCAGCAGGATCAAAGCAGTTTAGACTCTGTCAAATTCAGGTGATCAGTGATGGGACATGTTAATGAGCATGGAATAACTCTGAGCACATATAGAAGTGATTTTAAAGCTCATGTTAATTTTTTCTCCCTCATTTGAGTCATTTTAACACAGGCTTGTTTTTATTCCACAGGTGGAAGACTCCCGGGATCCCGTGTTGGAGCTGAAACTAAAAGATATGTTGGCCGAGAAGCATTCGACCGATGCTCGCACAGAAACGACTGAGCCGTCCAGCTGAACTGCTGCCCGCAGACTCTACAGCCCTTTTTACCGTAACATGCTGCGCACAGCTGCTCTTTGTGTTTGCTCATCCTCTGCGTCTCATGGTAAAGCACTGGTACAGATCCTGAGTCTGTGAACGGAGTCAGCTGGTTTGTTATTGTGTGGAAGTGACAAATCAAATAAAAGTTGCTACTAATACTGATAAGTTGTGGTGTGGTATTGGTAGATGTTTTTCTTTCTGTTTGTACAACCACCTGTGCTGTAATTGACGAGGAATGATTGAACATCAACATGTCAGCTTGCAGTATCGATGAAGCTGCACTCAGATCAGGTGCTTACAGCAGCTCTCCTGACACCAGATTCAGCCACTTTAAAATTCTGCGCTCTCAGTGACCATCTTACGAGTACATTGATCTAAAAAGACTTCTCTTTATGTGTCTCTGTACATTTGATCCATACAATCTGATGGCAGCCGGGCTTCCTCTTTCTGCCACAGCCAGGTAGTGTAGCTACTGCTTTTTGAACTAGAAACATACAAACTGCTTCCAACTGTATCTCTAGCAACATTCAATACTTTCACTGTTTTTGTATCTTTTTCTTTGTGTATAGCAAAGCTAGGAGCTCTCCTCTGAGTTTCTCTAATGTGCAATACAACATCAGTCAACAATCTAGGTGATTACGGTGTTCAACCTCAAGTACACCTGATGCAACTAACGAAATCTTTGGTTGTGCTGAAGACTACACCTGATATGTTTATGGGGATTTCACAGTTATAAATATACAAACTAATAACAAGTAGCTCATCTCTCAGACTCATGGTCCCAACATAAAACCAGAACTACAAGTAAAACATAACATGTACCTAATTAAAAGTGATAAAAACAACTTTACTAACAACAACAAATAAAGGACTATTCCTGTTACAACATGCTTATGAGCCTTTGTGGCGGTTAGCTGTTATTCTGTCATCATTATTCTGATATGCTGATTAAAACATATTAGTTCAGTGTTAGAAATGGTGAGAAATAGTTACTTTTCCTAATACTGGATTTTAATCATTTATTTTAATATTTATTCTACTTTATTTTATAAAAAAAAATGGTCTATTTATGCACAAAAAATCCTTTTACAGACACTGGCATTGCACTTCACATTGGATAACTATAATGTGACTATCCAGTTAGTCACAGAGAGGTGAGGAGTGGCGTCTGTCAGAGGCACAAAATCCAACGGAAAACAGGAATCCTGATGCTGTTCCAAAAATATTTATTTCTTCTCTTTACTATTCACTAAATATGTGGGGTCAACAGAAAATATCGGCACCAAAACCTCAACTCTGGCTGTGTCACAATTCAGAGACTGCATACTTCTAAGTACGCAGACTACGTAGTCCACAATGTGTCCTTCATAGTCTGCTCGCTCCAAAGTACGTCTTCTATTTGAAATGAGACCGCCACCGACTGTACGAGGATTACCCATAGTGCTCCAGTCCTCTGTTGCCTAGCAACATCATATGCTATGCCTAACCTCATGCTAGGGTGGCCAACCCTTGTCCTCGAGAGCTGCAGTCCTGAAAGTCTTGTGAGTTACCCTGCTGCATCACACCTGACTCAGATCAACGGGTAATTAGTTTGATGTCAAGTTTACTCATAAAGTCCGAGGTGTGTCAGCTGTGTTGTGGCAGGGAAACTTCTAACACATGCAGGATTGCGGCTCTCGAGGACCAGGGTTGGCCACCCCTGCTCTAGTGACAGAGTAACATCCTTGCCTCTACACTAACTTAGTTAAAAGCATAAGCCTGTTCTTATTAAGACACTTTATTGTCAGGCACACTGAAGCAAGAGTTATGTCCCAAACTTCTGTGTTCAGCCATTAACACCCTCTCCTCTATAAGCACCACAACTAACTCTTGCAGGTCTGGTTGCTGTTACATCTCCTTTACCTCGGGGGGGGCACCCAATGACATTGAGGCCATGAATTTAGTCCGCAGTAAGACAGAGTCCTCTGCTGTTCCAGCGTCAACAAGTCAACCATCTGTGTTTTGCGCTGTTCCATTGCCTAGTCATTCTGACAATGACCAAGTAGTGCGTCATACAACTCAATAAACTGGAGGGCAGCGTTCAGATGTCCACCATTTTCCTCTTACAGTGAGGGACTCACCACACGAATCTGTGCGTTGTGACATGCACAATACAGTGGTGGCCATTTACACACCATGGTGTTAGACATGGTTGTGTGTTCATCATCGAGGTGACGATGCAAAGCAGGGGGTAGATTGTGGAAGGAGGAATAGTTCATTCCTCATTTTGCCTCAAAAGAGCTGCTGTCACTTAGTGGTTAGCAGCCTATAAAAGGAGATTTCTACTGCAGGTTTGGTATATAGACAATCAAGAGTCTTTGCATCTCCTCAGTGCTACAGGTATGGTCTGCTGCTGCTTTGTGGTGGCCTTGTATGTTCTTTCTTTTGACATATGGCATAGTATTTTGTATGGCTGTTTTTTTATAGCTACTGGTGTGACTCTGCACTGCTGCTGCTGGTATGTATATATATGTATATATATATGTCCACCTTGATGGTATTTTACCAGAAGGTACCAGCAGTGATGTAGCCTGTGCTCCTGGGGAGAGGTTAGCTGAATGGAAGCCTGAGTTGATCATCTTTACTGGGAGATTTCAAGTATCACCTGGTTGGTATGTGTGCCTGCATTTTCCTGTGCTCAATGCCAGATGGAGAGAAAGTGTCTGTATGGGTGATGCTGTTTAGCTTACTGTAATCTACACAGATTCACCAAGTCCCACGTTTCTTTTGAACCAGGACAATTGGGTCAGCCCAGGATCTGCTGCTCTCTGTAACAATTCCACCCTCTAACATCATCAGAAGGCATCACACTTCCTTATAAAAGGTAGGGGCACAGGCCTAAACCTCTTTCGAATGTGATCAGCCTCACCTGTTGGGACTCTATGTGTCACCACATCCATACATCCGTAGTCTTTCTCGTGAGTGGACATGTTGCCCTTAGTGGAGCAGTTGGGCCAGCTCCTGTTACTGTCCTTCCGTTAACCCCTCTTCATTTATGATACGGGCATTTCCAGGCACTTCAGCTCCTGCCCAGTTATAGTGAGGCTAATTTCTACCTCCACCATGGAGACCTCTTGGCCCTGCTTTACACTTTCAATGTCAACAGAAGAAACTGTGGAACCCTCTGGAACCGGTTGAGATTAACAGCAAAAGGGTTTATATTTCTCACCCTCAGGGGGACCAGCCCTTTTCCTAAACTAACTCGAGCCCTTGGCGCCTCTATATGCTCACTTGCCTTTAAGGGTTCCACAAGGTCATAACATTGTCTTAAGTGAGGGGGAATTGTAGCCCACACTAGAGCTTCATTGCATGCAGGAATGGTTACATGATGGTGGCTAGCTAACAGCCATGGCTTGCAGTCCTTGTGAAGGAAGGCTGCATGGATACAAACATGTTTTGGGAACCAGTGTCCACCAAACATTTGATATCCACTCCATCTACTGTAAAATCTACCAGAAAGAAAGGCAAAAATGCTGTCCCCCTTTCTCACAGTTACTGCGTATTGGCCGGCCTTGTGGGTCCCACTTATATTTAACACCATTGCGGTTCTGTAAGACCGGTTAGGTCCCACAGGTGCAGCTGGAGGATGTCAAGTGGCCTGGTCTGAACCCACAGTCTTTCAGTTGATAGGTGATACTAATCAGATGCCAATTAGCTGTCATGCTTGGGAGGGGCAAGGTGCATGCCACACACTCCTGTTCCTATATGTGTGTGTGTGTGTTTAAAGCTCCAGCTTGGTTACACACAACCAAGAATTTTTGTTTGGCGCCTTGCCCTTTAAGAGCGTAATTGCCACTCCCAAAGCCCCGTAGAGTCAGAAATGTAAAAATAACAACATCTTGCTCAAGTTCAAGTGTCATGTCACCAATCCCGTGCTGCAACAGCTCGCTGTGAGGATGAGGATGAGGCTGCTAGGCCAGACGTCGGTAAAGTAGGTTGAAATTCACAAAAATAATTCAAACAAAATGAGTAAAAATGCCTGACATTGTTTTCATTCTATAAATATTTAAATAAAACAAGCAAACATCCATCCATCCATTTTCTACCGCTTATTCCCTAACAGGGTCGTGGGGAGGAGGGCTGGAGCCAATCCCAGCTGTCATTGGGCGAGAGGCGAGGTACACCCTGGACAGGTCGCCAGTCCATCACAGGGCCAAAACAAGCAAACAAATATGATAAAATAATATGTTACATTACTCATAAAACTAATATTTTGTTGAACAATACTTTGAGGAAACTCAAGTCAGACCTCTGTACCTGCTGACTGGTTTTTATTCCCACTGCTCATCATGAAACATTCATTTGTCCAAAACTGATTTTGTTTTATTTCTTTTATTCAGTTAAATTAAAAACAATGTCTCATAAAACTAAATAATGAAACTTGCTATTCTTAAAATATAATACTGTGTTCAGTTTCTATTTGAGTGACTACTGTAAATCTTATTGGATTATATATATATACTGTATATACACACAGTACCAGTCAAAAGATTAGACACACTGTTTTGTTAGTTTTTCCATCAGTATCTTTTTTACTATCTCTGGAATAAATCATTTTTTAATAAACCACATTCTTGCTGCCTCCTGCCTCTTCCTGCGTTTGGGTCCCCAACTTCATACCACCACTGCACGGGACATGCATGGGATCTACCAGGGACAGATCGCGATGTGTCCTACATGACTCAATTTCCCTCCTTTTACTGAATGTCCCTCCTGGATGAATAAAGTATTTATCACCTTTTCATTCATGAACAAGTCCTACCAGTTGCTAGAGAAGACTTGATTGAAGGACTGACGGAGGTGCTAATCATGGCACAGGACTAAGTCTTTAGTACCAGGGTGCCATGGAGGCTCAAATCACACTAGGCAGGACTCCAGGTGCACACTGTGCACACAGCAGGGTGCAAGATACTTGCAGGCAAAGAATACATAGAACGCCCCAACCAAGTAGCTGTATAGTGTACAGAAACATCTGTTCAATTCTATTCCTTCTATCCTACAGTCATTTAGCAGATGCTTTTATCCAAAGCGACTTGAATCAGACACTAAGAACAACACGAGCAAAAAGAAATCAAACAATATGGGATCTGTGCAGAATGGACTGAAGACTCCTAAGTCTCAATAGGAAACGCCTGCCAAGGTGGTGAAGAACCAGAGGAGCCTGTGGGACTTCCAGATCTGGACCAGATCTTCCAGATGGTGGTGGCCAGTGATCATTATTATGCAGCAGAAGAATGATCAATACAGCCATTCCCAACGATGGAAATATTAGGGAAAAAGGAAGACGAGAAACTGGAGAAATACTAAGGTCTTAAGGAAGAACTGGAGAAGCTCTGGGAGGCACTGGGGGTCGTGTCCCCCATAATGGAGAGGGGGGCTCCAACAGATGGAGAAACATCAGACATCTGAAAGATTGCAGTGCTTAGAACAGTGAACATATACTGCATTCAAAGTGTATAAATGATTTCACTGTAGGAGTAAAACTTTCAAAGTGGTATCCTCGCTGCTATTTTTATTTTAACCATTATTTTTTTCTTTTGTATAAATGTTTGTTCAATTAAAAAAAAAACATCCAGATCTTTTCTTGGTTATCCACATTAAAAAGCAGCATTATGATGGATTATATGAAGTAGTTTCACACACTTGTAATGCAGCACTTCATGCTGCATTCTGGTACCAAGAGGACACAGTACTTCTCAACACTCTCCAAAAAATACAACCAAAATGTGAACATTTTAATGGCTATATAAATATAAAATATTGTTTATTTTCTATACAACGTCATATATTATTCCCACCTTTTCCACATAATTTTTATTGTTTAAAATTAAAAACCTTTTTCCATTTCCATGCTACTTTTTTCAATATGTTCTATTTTAATATTTAGCGGTATACGCATATGACTGTTGAGGGAAAGAAACAGTTGTGAAAGGCTGCAGTTTTTATTTCACTAACAAAGAATGTGATAAATCCAACAAATAAAGGAATAAAGTGATCTTTTAGGGGTTTTATGTGAATTCTGCAGTCTTTTAAACGCAGCGTAAGTTCAGCGCCAGTGTTACCGGAAGTTGTGGCTGCCATGTTTAGCTGCCATGTTTAGCTGCCATGTTTAGCTGCCATGTTTAGCTGCTTTGTTGTACATCTCGTAGTGAGCTTCCTGCAGATCTTAGCTCAAGTGTTGCAATGGATCCGAGCTGGAGTACGTTTATATTCCAAGTAAGTGGCACAATACGGCGATAGTCAGGGAAGCCGCAATAATGTTTTCGAACAGCTTCAAGCTTTACGAGCCAGATATGTTGTAACACTTTTGAACATAGCCAAGCAAAACAAAGGTGTTAGCGATAACCTGCTAAGTAGCTGCGCTGTTTGAGTCCCCTTAGCAAACGGCTAACGCGCTTTGTTGAACTAAAGACTTTTGTCTTTGTTTTATCTACTTGGCTCTCATTTATGACATCGTTTAAATAATCTGCACTTTGAGTCAGGTGGTTATCTGGGAATTGTTGTTTTTTCTTTTCTTTTTTTGTAGAAAAGGTACTCCGATTCGCCACTTCACTGCTTATTGTACACGTTAGCAAAATGATCATTAAGTGAAGCTTTTGCCCCATTACTTGCAGACATGCTAAGCTAATTGGCTAAAGGCTTAACCAAAAATGACACCCTAAAGCAGTCCGTTAGTTCGAGCAACATCGCAATTCACTGGAAAACATAAGTAAGGATTTATTTATAGCGAAGCAGGGTATATAAAACGCTTCCAGCTTCCTTTGAGAGAAAAGTAACTGAAATGGAAGCTTGTTAACTTTTAATTACTTTTAATGTGCAGACACAGATCGAAAAGTCTTTTATGGACCTTAGTTTTGTAGAAGATAATGTTGAACTACGAGGTAATTTTCAGTTATTTTCCTTATGGGATCAACGTATATATTAAATGACCGCTCAAAAGTTAGAAAAATGTTTAGAAGCTAGCATGTTAGCTAGTCATTTGTTATTTCACTACTACTTAAACACGGATAATCAGGAGAGCACGCGCGAGCATCTACACTGTTGTGACTCTTTGTACCTCCACAAAGGGTTACAACCCTGGAAAATGTATGCATTCATTACTATTTATGACACAGAGTAATTTAATTTGATAGGCGTAGCTTAAAACATACCTTAAAAAGTTAGTATTTTAAACTTTTTATTTCAGATCGAGCAGAAGATCATAAATGCTTCATTGTAATATCATTTGCGTTGTTAAAACCTGTGAAGAATATGCAAATGAGCAGTTATGAGACTGTTATGAGGTGCCAAAAAGCTGTTGCACCTGGCTGATTGAAATGGGAAAAGTGTTGAAAACAACTAAAATCACTGCTTATGTAAGAGATGGGTGGTCGTGGACAGGAGTGTGAGCTTCTAATAAATCTGCATTCAGTCATATTGTGCAGCAGAAATGATGCAGTTTGTTTGGTAATGATCTGATCAATTAAATCTGGATCACTGAAGATGTGGTAAGAACTGGGAGATGTAGCAGGCAAGCAAAGGTGGACATGTGACACTTTATTGTTGCATCTTTTTAAAAATATGTTGTTTTTTTTTTATCACAAATGATGATGTCAGTGAAAGCCCAACTCCAGAGATTTTGATACGAACTTAGACAGTCCTATGTTTTATCTCTTTTTGTACTTCTTTATTTAATTTTCTAAGACTATAATTTCTTTTTTTTTGTCACTTAGTTTTTATTAATTTTTCAATGTTTACAACTTGAAAATAAAATAAAATAAACTTGCCTGGGA
>JBAMHV010000009.1:5070255-5089380 GCA_037177535.1 Pseudomugil gertrudae | reverse complement strand
TCAACATCTCCACATTCTCTCCAACACTTTTGTTGTCTCCTTAGCTGTTTACTTTTCAATTTTGGTGTAATAAAAAAATCTTATTAGATTTTTCCAGGCAAATTCCCTCCATGATCGGGAGCTGGTGGTTGTATGTTGAATCTTCCAAAGACTATAATTTCACCTGTTTTGGGCGCTCATCTTATAATCTAATCTGCCCCAAAGCAGATAAGTTAAGAAGGAAGCCACCACCTTGAAAGTAAAAATCCAGAGCTCAACCACAAGTTATCTCACTAAGCTACTTAATCCAGCTTTTTTAGTTCAGGACCCAGAATCCAGCAGGCAGTAAACAAGCAGCCCTTCGTCGCACTCATCCCCAGTTGTGGATGTTTGTGGTGATTTTTCAGGTGCATTTCCAGAACATCTTAATGAGGGGACGTGTTTATTTCACAGCATTTTAACGTTTCATTCGTAGCGTCTACATTTAGACTGTGTGATGTTTCTGATACATTTTGAGGGTTAAATCATAGTTTGTGGGTGATTTAATGATTATATGCTTAAAGAATCCTTTTGAATTTAATAATAATTTAGTTACAGATGTGGTAGTTTACTCACAACATTATTTTTTTATTATAAAGAAGCTAAAAATATAGTTTGAGTGAAAGTTTTTGACACATTTATTCATTTTATTTACTTTGTCTGGTACTGTTTATATAACACAATTAACAATTAATTATCTCTTGGAGAAAATGATAACACTGTAGAATGTAGTTATTTATTGTTCTGATTATTGATAACTAATGAGTCAAATGAATATAATATAGTTTATTATAATATCTAAATAGATGTATAGATGGATGCTAAACTGGAATATTAAAGTAAGATGTAACACTGTGTGATGGAGAACAAATAAGATTAAACGTGAATTACATCATTTTTGTGTGTATTTGAATCACGTTAAATTATAAAGTTAGCTGATATAAATGTTCTGTATTGCAAACTAGTATAAAGTATCTCCAGAAGAGGAGTTACAAAGCGCTTAATGTATCATAAAATGTGATAAAATACAATATAATAACTGATATAATGTACATATGACATAACGGTAAAATTTGTGTTGTTGTTTTCTCCGTAGCATTTATTACTAAATAGAAAAGTAAAAGGTTTTTTTCTTACAGCCAAGCTTTACATTCAGGAACCTAAAATAATTTTCTACTTGTTGATGAGGTTGTATCCGGTGTTGATGACTGGGATGCCGTCTGAATTATCAAAGATAACGAGGCCTTTTTGGGCTTTTATTCCTTTTTTTTCTACCACTAAAAACTTTCCCCTAAATTATTTTATTTCCTGCTAAAATGTGAATAATGTTTTAATGCAGTTCAGATTGTTAATATCAGTCCACTTAACGGCAAAAGTAATCTCATGTTTATTTATAGACCAAGTAAATAAGTTGAGTAATAGTCCCCATTAAAAATAACTAATTCAGCTGGAGAGTCCAGATTAATGGCTGATTAATGCGACCGGCTGAATCTCCGGCTTGCTTGTTTTAATTTTCTTTTTTTAAAAAAAAAACAAAAAAAAAAACGCTTATTTGTGAATATTAAGATTTTATTGCTTTATCCCCTTAATTACCCTGGAAATAAAAATGGAGAAATCCCCAAACAAGTCTAAAGCATTTATTTAACACTGGAGTTCCTGGAAGTGGCGCTGAAGTTAGTTTCTGACACAGGGCTGTATATTGAACCATTTGGGAGCTTTTCCCAGGGGATCCTGAACAGATCAAATCACGTTCTGATCAAACGGAGACCGAAACATTGTTCACAGCATGTAGCTTAATAAAAACACAGTTTGTCATGTGAGAAACATTTATTCTGTTAGTAAAAATGCAAAAAGGTTGGTTTGCCAGGGTTTTCTGGCGTCTGGACCGTATTTAACCACATGTCTGAATGGCACGTGCAGTTATTAATACATATGTAACGATCTCTGAATCCTTTTTTAATCTACTTGTGAACGAAAAGGGGCAAAATAATTTTTTATGGTTTTCATTGCAAAAATGCATTTTTATGCCTTTGTTTTTATTAAAAAGTAGAAAAATGGCTCCAACAAAGAGCTCTAAACTAGTATTAATGAAAATATCAGGATAAAAAAACTGCTCATCTACTGAATGTTTAAGTCAAGTTAATGTAAGCAGAACCTGGTCTAAAAGTGGCCTAGATGCCAGAAAACTCTTTAAAATGAGCATTAAATACATTTTCCCAAATAGAATAAAGGTTTACAAATAAGAAACTGTTTGAGTTCTTTGTGTTTTGCAGAATATTTCATTCCTGGTTGGATCAGTAGTTTAACTGTGAATCAGAAGCTAACTTCAGCGTCTTCTGAAACTCTAGGAATACACAAAGAGTATTAACCTCATTTGACCCGGCTTTGTCTTTTCCATCCAGCAGGCCAACGAGGCGTTGCATCACCAGCATCAGGTCGCTGGGAACAGCCTTTTGCCTTTGCTGAATTCTGGGACAGAACCACCTGATCAGAAACCAGTGCTGCCCATTCCCTTGGACCAGAAACCACCTGTGAGCGCTGCTGAACTTCTAAAGGACAATGTGGCAGGAGGAGGCGCTCCGGTCGTTGTGGTCAAAAAGGAGCCCAAGACGAAGACGCCCTTCATATGTGGTTACTGCAGCAAAGCCTTCCGAGACAGCTACCACCTGCGACGGCACGAGTCCTGCCACACCGGCATTAAGATGGTATCACGGCCTAAAAAGACACAAATGGCCCCCACCATGGTACCGCTAATATCCACTGTTACACGGGAGAACAATGGAAATCCTTCATACATTACTACAGTGGCGGGCCTCTTGTCCACGGCCACGACGTCAACGTCCGCAGGCCCAGGCGTCATGACCTCGGTGCAGCACCATCATCAGCAAAGCGTCCCTAAGAAACCGCCCAAGCCGGTGAAAAAGAATCACGGCTGCGACATGTGCGGTAAGGCCTTCAGGGACGTGTATCACCTCAACCGCCACAAACTGTCCCACTCAGATGAGAAGCCATTCGAGTGTCCCATCTGCCACCAGAGGTTCAAGAGGAAGGATCGCATGACGTACCACGTCCGCTCCCACGATGGAGGAGTTCACAAGCCTTACATCTGCTCCGTCTGCGGGAAGGGCTTCTCCAGGTATGCCGACTTTTATTACTTAAAAAAAACTCATACAAAGTCTATTTAAACCAGTTCCACTGAGCCTTTTAGAGGCATGGTCGAAGGCTCTTTTGGGAGGTATCACTCTGTTATTTTTCTCAGCAGCAGTGAGACTTTATCAAACGAACACTGCAGCTGAGTAAAAGGATTTTAAATGCAGTGAAACAGGTGGATCTTCCTTTTAAAGACCCTTTGTAACCATGGTGATATATTTTGGGGGGGAATTTGTTATTTTTTGGTACCAGACCAGTAGGTTTTAAGGAATCCAGAAACATGAAAAAGCAGAACCTACATTACCCAGCCATAATCTGTCCCTTTTGTCTTCCCTTTCCTGCAGACCTGATCACCTAAGCTGTCACGTTAAGCACGTCCACTCCTCAGAGAGGCCGTTTAAGTGCCAAGTAACGGTAAGAGTCCGAGCCGCTTCGCCCGGCTACAAACTATTTCAATGTTTATTAGAAGCAATCTGTTACGATCTAAGCTGCTTCTCACAAGCTGGCTCTGTGGTTATGTGAGGTGTGCATCATACTTTACGCTGCTTTCTCAGTACACAGCTCTCCACAGCGTTAATCTCTTCATCACAAGAGCTGTGAATCAGAGGCAGGATAGAAATTGTGTTGCACAGAGCAGGAAGCAGCAATGCTAACATGTAGCATAAGAAAATCCTAGTGGAACGCCACTAAAAGACCAGCAAGCTCTGGTGTCCAGATTAAACTGCTAAACCCAAAATCATCTGGAAGTGTAAGGAAAACACGAGAACAGCACTGTCCACTTTAGAGCTTCTGGTAATCGTTCCCTTCAAACAAACCACACAGACAAGGTGGTGTGAAAGGTAAAAGCAGAGATGGTCTCCTCACTGGGGACAAATATGATGTCATACTTCTGATGTGTTATAAAAGTTTTATTCCAGCTAAAAATGTGCCATGACTGAATCATGAAAGTCCCTGGTGTTTACTTTCCCTATTAAATACTGGTTTTCTGGATCTTCATGGCGTTTCTGACTTTAGGGTCCACCCCTGGATTCTCTTAACTTTGATCACAGATAGGTGATGGTCACTACCATAACACGATCATAAGAACTGCTTTGGTTGACTTTTTTTACCTTCCACTTGGCACAGTTACTTATCAGACACTACTTTACTCATCACTAGACGCATTGAGCTTTGCACTGGTGAGCCGATTAACTATTATACATTTTTATTGTTCCAGGTGAATTAGCTCAGTAACTTGTATGTACACTTTGATACTCCTGCAGCAGTGTCACGTCTCAGCTTTCTGAGTGCAATGCATGCTTCCCTTGTAGTTGTGAAGATGGATGCAATTAAATGGTAAACTTTTTTAATGCTATTTAAAGGCAGAATTGCAGCTATAACATACGTCCACTCTGTCCCCCTAAATGTCCATTCAGCTGCTATTACTGAGCGTGAGATTTACTCATTGCATTTAGAAACATTTTGTTCTTCCTTGAGTGGCTCATGATACTGAGATGGTCACACCAGAAGCTTCACTTCATGCTGCTGTAGACGATGACAGGTTACCTTGGCTTTGTGTTATGTATCAGTGTTAGTGTTGCTTCATTCCAGGCTGATGAGAGCAAAATTTCCTCCAGTATTTATTGATAACATGCTGCATTCAACTTGCCATCAATTGTGGCCAAGTGTCCCGTACCTTTGTAGCTCATACGTCCCCTAACCATCAGCGATCCACCTCCATGTTTCACTGCAGCTTTCATCACAGGCTTCGCTGACTCCTCTCCAAATGTAACATTTATGGTTGTGGCCACAAAGAATCTCTTCTTTTCCACGTCTTAATTAGGCTTTGAACACGTCTGATTGGCTTTCTCAGTTCCTTGCATATCTTCTTATATCCCCTTCCTGTTTTATACAATTTAATGACCTTTTCCTGCAGATATTTTAACAACTTTTTTGCTTTCGTCATGACTCAGAAACCAGAGAAATCAGTGCAGGGTTCTGTCAGGAGCCCAGAATCTTACTGAACCTTTTTATGCAACACTGATACAAGCAGGCAGATCAGAGTGTGGATGCTTTCCTTTTTAGCCATTCAAACCAATTTGTGTCAACTTGTGTGCATGTTATTAAGCCATGTAGTATTTATGGTTCAACCTATACAGTGGAGAAAAATTAGTTTAGTTACTTGCATGAAGGGGTACTGAATAAAGTATAAAGTGTTAAAAAGCTGCAATGGAGTGAGAAAAAAGGGGAAAGGATGCACTGAAGATCCTGATATTTGTTCATACTCAGTGCATAGCCCTCTGAATCGTAATCAACAGAGAGAGATGATGCAGATCTGGATGTAGCTCCTGCGTGCAGCTTTGCAGCATCTGCTGCTGGTTCTCCTCACAGAGGTGTAACCGCTGCCGCTTCCCGTTAGGACCGCTGCCGCTTCCCGTTAGGACCGCTGCCGCGTCCCGTTAGGACCGCTGCCGCCTCCCGTTAGGACCGCTGCCGCCTCCCGTTAGGACTGCTGCCGCCTCCCGTTAGGACCGCTGCCGCCTCCCGTTAGGACCGCTGCCGCCTCCCGTTAGGACCGCTGCACATTCATATTGTGCTGCAATCCACCTTGTTCCACCTGCCTTAACTGGCTGTCTTCCCTCTGAAAGCTCCTTTTAAAGCTCCTCTGAATGCTCCACAAACAATCTTAAGTTATTTGAGTGAGTAGAGGGGATCACACTGTCCTTTACATACTAAACATCACATCCATGATGAAGGTAAAGTGAGTTTTACAGAACCTTTGAGCTTCGCTGATCAGGCAGAAAGACTGGCTCGGTCGTTTCGGTGTGAATCAGCATCTCATGAGTCGGGAAGGTAAAATGAAGTTTAAGCAGAACAATGGAGTTTTTTCTGAGTTCAGGTTTTGTTGAGAAATTAAATTCCCATCTCTTACATGACTGAAGTTTTTCTTATGCAGTTCCAGCCTCCTGCCAACCAGCTGTGCTGCAGCCCCCTTTACCCCTCCTCCTCCACTCCTGCTCCTGTTTTATGCAGTAAAAAAGTGTATTTTGCATGATGTAAAGAGATTTCTGAGTGCCTCAAAAGCCCAATTTTGCAATGTGAGACGTGATAATAAATCAATTCTGGACATGTTATCAGTCATTCACTGCTTGTCTCTCTCAGGCATGCACCTCTGCCTTCGCTACCAAAGACCGCCTGCGCTCCCACATGATAAGGCATGAGGGCAAAGTGACCTGCAACATCTGTGGCAAAATGCTAAGTGCTGCCTACATCACAAGTCACCTCAAGACGCACGGCCAGGCCAGCTTCAGCAATCCCTGTAACAATAAAGGTAGATCACATGTGCATTTTCCTTCATCGAGGGACTTAAAAACGTTTTAGAAAACAGCTCGGGAGACATTAATCTGTTCATATTTACCCGTCAACATCCCGCTCATTCAGCAGGAGTGTAATGAAGAGCGGAGCTAAAAAGTTATTATCCTAATCAATTTGATTAAGCTTTATTTGAATCGTGCTGACTCAAAACAATGATCTCAGGGGAATTTCCAGACATAATCAGTTTAAGCCAATTCAAAGAGCCATATTTACTGTTGCCATGGTGAAAACTCACTGGATTGATAAAGCAGCAACAAATTGATGTGGAATAGGTTGTATATTAGACATGACATGGCAAAACCATGAGGGTTTTCCTCTGGTTTTAATGCTGCGTGGGACTCAGAAGCCTGAGACGGGCTTCATGCAGTAAAACCATTCTACAAACAAATGTATCGATCCGCTTCATCAGTGGTTCCAGGGTATCCCATCACCCATAAAACTTCATCCGATGGATGCAGCAGGCTTTGGATTGGTTCACACTCATTGTTCCATTCAAATAAATAATTGTTGGAGTTGATTGTTTGGAGATTTGTGAGACTTCTCACTGCTGAGTGGTTTACACCATACAGAGAGCCGCATTTTCCTGATGGCACTATATGCTTTGACAAAAAGATGTGCAAAGTATTTGTGTTTTTGTGCTACTGTTAGCAGGTTTGGGCTACTAGGCTGTGCTTTGCTTTCCAGCTGATGTCTTGAGGAAAGTGCAAACCAATATATTCCAACCGATTTCATGGTGTTTCTGTTAAAATGATGAGTTGATTGTGTCTTAAGATGAAGAATACAGATCCGTGCTCTTTATAGGTTAGACATGAATATCTTATTTTAGTCATTTACATTGTATTTAATCATATAGTTGTCATTTAAACTTGTATCGCCTACCAGTAAGCATCATTAACAAATGTTTTGTACACAGTTAACCCATTAAGACCGGAGATGGTCCTCAGAAACAAACATTCAGCTATAGTTTTCTAACAACCTGCTAACCCTGAAGTTATAAATATTCAGTAAATTCACTCAGCAGATAAAACCATGAAATGAAATGCATCTGACCACTCCAAGCGGGATACTTTTATCCCATTAGATCATCTTTTACTTTCTATTATTAATAAGGTTGGCTTTAAAAAGTAGGAGAACTTGTTTAGTGGATTATTTCTCATGGCATAATACCAGCTGGTGTTTTTATCATACATTGTTGGTAAGCTATTTAGATGGTACCTCTGTGTGGGTGGTGCTCCTAAAGCCTCAGAACCTCCTGCAGTTTCATGATATTTTAATGACTGAACTTTCCCACAATAAGGAGGAAAAAATGAACACTTGTTATTTACAGTGTTGTCACCTGTAGAGGATTCATACACGGCCCATAACAGCTGGCACGTCCTCTTCAGGCTGGTCACCAGTCAGCTGTGGGATGGCTGGCATCCTAGTCTTTAACCAGGAGTTGTGTTGGGGATCACCACCCTTAGACCTCTGGGGCCAGCATCCTGCCAAACATCAGACTAACACTAATGGGATTTGTGGAGAACGTGATTATGCAGCATCAGGGATGCATAGGACTGGCCTAGCATCAGCATATCCCATAATAGATCTGGTGGGTTGTGGTAGCAGCTGGTCACCTACCTCAAGTCCCAAATACTTGAGGTAGTCTGTGAGGATCTGGTTCTTCCCCGGGGACGTCCATTTCAAACGTTTTCCTGCATCTCCCGCTCATAGATCTCTTCTGTTGCAGAAGGTGGTCAGCCCCGGTCCCGAGAGCCGCAGTGCTGCAAGTATCTGCTAAAACACACCAGACTAAATCAATGTGTCATTAGCAGACTTGAGTTTGACGTGAAGCTCTGCAGAAATCTGCTAAATAGGTCTGGTGTGTATCGGGTGTGTTGCAGCAGGGAAAGTTAGTGGGAGTTGATCATCCTGCTGTGGTTGTTAAGGCAGTAAATTAAACTTGTAGGCATTGTTGAGTTCTGGTTGGTGGCAGTGATGATAAAACCGTTTACAACCATCCAAAAACACCAGAAAAATAAGTCTCTCTGCTGTTCTTAACTTTTGTCTTTTTTGGGTGCTTTTTTTCTGGTGGATTTTGCTCTTCCAGTACTTTTCTTCTTCTCTGGTTTGCTCCTTTCACTAGTTGCGGGCCAGCCACACAACTCCATACTGGCCCCATGTTTTCTGACTGCATCGCTCCATTTTCTGTGATAGGTAACGGATAGCTACGGTCCTTTAAAACGGGCTGTACAGCCGACCCAGCAGATGGACAAAACTGTCTGTCTGTAAATGAACCTGAAAGGTTATTGAAATTATTCCAACAATATCAAACAACAGCCACTGGGATTTAATGGGAGAATCCTCATTACAGTACATCTGTCCATAAATCCGCTGCATGTCATCCGGCTGCCACTGATGAACCAGTATTACAGGGGACTTCAGACATTTTAGGGCTTACTCCACAGAAGCATGTTCCTTCTCAGTCATACCTTGTTATAAAAGCCCTTTTTGCTCCAGTACACACGTGAATGAGGATGTCTGTGTAAATTATTTTCATCCATCGCTGCTCTCACGCTTTATGTTGCCATAAGTCAGTCCATCCACTATGGTGTTGAGTTTGGAGTTCACTTCTGCATTCAGACACTGGGTGGTAGCAGTAATGCACTACTATGAAATGTCCAAACGCACCAGAGGAAGAATAAAACCACCAGTTCTGCTTCTTTTCCCAGTGCTTTTTAATTCAGTGGTTTCTGCAGCTTCTTGTTCCTGTTTTTTTTTCAGCTGTACAACACAACTCTGCCATTTCAGGTGGGATTGATGCATTTTCAGCATCAGATGACGGATAGCTAAGCTCCTTGAAACCAGACCAAATTATAAGTGACACAGGAGGTGGACGAATCTGTCTGTCTATCATCTATATCCAGCATAAGCCTTAGAGGTGACTAATGAGAACAGTAACTGGGATTAAATGGGAGAAATAGTTGGTCAAACCCAAATTTCCTTACTTTTTGTGTAAAGTTAAACACATTTTAAGTGAAAACACTTGCATTTGATCAGAATCACTGCTGGCCTCGGTAGAAGCAGTGCAGCCTGTTTAAGTGTACTCCAACGTGATGGAGCTGCTGCCTTGTGCTGATGTAACCACATATGTGTCTGTATTTCTGAATAGGCATAAGTGACTGGCAGTGGAACCACTCAGGGCCACAAAAAGGTAATCCCGTAGCTAGTAAACCTGTAGAAACTTGATTTATAGTGTGGAAGAAAAGAAAGTGGCCAGTTCTTTTTTTTTTTTTTTGGTTTGTTTTTTCATTTTAACATTAAGCGAAGGTTAAATTTCATGAAGCAGGATCAGTAGATTATGCAATGGAACCACAAACTGGGCCATCATATTTAGGCTAGATGCACACTACCATTGTTTTCTTTTCTGTCCCTGTTTCTCTGATCACTGGGTTTGTTACGATACTAACTCCATCATGTGTTTATCCAGACAGCGGTGTTTTGATGTTGACTAAACCCATCTGCGTAGTGTGCATCCAGCCTTCAGAACAAACACAAGCCATGATGTCCTTTAATAAGATAACTGCTCTGGTTTAAAATGAAAGTTTTGAATTAGACGATCAGCGGGTTAGTCTATTGATCCTGCTTTTTGAATTTACCCCTCAGGTGAGTTGACGGTAGGAGAGATTTTAAATAACTCCTTCCAAGTCCTAATTGACAACTCGCACAAAGGTAGGTTCCTTATAAATATTCCCACAGTAATCTATGAATGAATGATGCTTTGAGATTTTCTGTCACCCAGCTACACAGCAAGAAGCGCAGGAGGCTGCTGGCTTTCCTTGTGTTGGAGGGGTACCCCTTTTTCTTCCGGTTTCCTCTACAGATTTGCTCTTTTCTTTGTTTCTTTCAACACAGATGCCAATAACGTTCACAACAACTCCACCACCACGACGTCGGTCACAGACTCCGCCGCCATCACCTCGGCCTTGAACCGCAGCGGCAACGTCGGCAACGCCGTCACCATCACCGCTCAGATGAACATCGCCACCAGCACGGTGAACATCACGTCGCCGGTCAACCTGCAGCACCCCGTCACCATCACCGGGCCCGTCAACCTGGCGTCCGTCAACATCCCCACAACGGCGCACATGAACATCGCCCACCCGGTAGCCATCAGCACCCCCATGCCCATGAACATCACCGGGCCGCTCAACATCGCCATGAGGCCAATGGAAAGCATGCCTTTTCTATCGCAAGTTCTGCCCTCCTCCCCTCCCTGGTAGAGCTTTACTCGCTCATGTAGCAGCTTGTAATGTTTTTAACCGCCTAATATCCGATCCGACACACACGGTCAGGTTTTATCATGTAGGAAATGTACTTGTAAGGAACTCATTGGTTTACTTGAACGTAAGAAAGGAGCCTCATCACATCATACAAGGAGCAAAAGGAAAACTAAGCCCATGCTGCACACAGTACTGACATCGTACTTTAAACTTAACACACACATTTTATACAACGTGTGCAATGTCACTAATATGAAGATCTCCATGCAGCGATTTAGCTGCTGTCTAGTTGATCGTAAAGAATAAGAGCAGTCTGGAGTGTGTTGCTTCATCTGAGATGTCCTGCTTGTTTGGATGGATGAATTCGGCCCTCATAACGTGGCAGTGATAACCAGTTCACACGTTTTCTCTTTCTTAAGTCCACCCGGTTACAACAGAACCATCCCTGCATGTTTGGACACCTCTGTGAAGCGTTATCGAGCTTTTAACAACAAGCTCCAACATCAGGAGCCATGCTGTTTGGATCAGAGGAGCTGCAAGTTAAATGGTGCTTGATTTCCTGTTTACATCCACTGAATTAAACGTAATGCACATATCTCATAAAGAGCTGTTTAGTGTTTCAGGCAGATTATTAGAGCTGTTATTAGCTCAAACAGCGGCTGTCTTTTCACTCTGTTACAGTCATTAAATCTTTCCCTCTTTGTTCGTTAAAAAACGTTTCCAGGTCAATTTGGAGTAAAAATAAGATCATTTTATCTCCTCGGACAGCGCGGACCGATTTAAACTTCTTTCTGGAAAACAAACTTTACTTTAAAGACATTTCAGGTTTTGTTTTCTGTTTAGTTAACATGAAGAGGCATTTTGAACATTTCCAGCTGCTACATGTTCTTTGTATTTATCCTGATTAGTGCTTTTTACAAACTCCCGTAGTTTATTGTACCTTAAGATAGTTGTCGTGGAGCCAACTCATTACAACAGTGTTCAGATACGATATGCTGTAGGAAGTGGAACCCTAGTAAAGCCTTTTCTTTTCTGTCCCCTGGACTTGTTTGTGTTTTTGCCACTGAGGGACACGAGAAGCCTCACAGATGTGAGGCTTTATAACGTAGGCACTGTGGAACAGCTCCAGGAGTGCAAAGCGATAGGTGGGAGTTGTTCATTTTTTTTTCCCCTTGTTGTTACTTTGCTGGACGTATCAGTATTGATTTAGCTGGCGGAGTTTAATGCCTTCTGTCTTTTAAAACAAGCTTCCATTCTGCGGGAGGCTCGTTGCATCGACTCCCTCCCGCCGGCGTGTCTGAAAGCCACTGCCGGACACGCTGCAGAAGTTTATCCGTATGTATTTATATCCGGACGTGACCGGGGGAGGTGGAACCAAGCGAAAACGCCTCCTGAAAGCTCGTCCTCTAGTTTTTTTCTTTTGAAAAGTTTTAGATTTTAGGTGTCATGACTGAGTTTGTGGCTGCACAGGTCGGAGACCTCCACGGCCTGACATAGGAGTGGTCTTTAAAATAACTTGTGTGGTTTGTAAGGTTGTTAAAACCCTCACACTGACAGTTAGACTCAGGAAGGTTACTGAGAATAGTCTTTTAAAAAGAGCCTTTTTGTTTGTTTTTGTGTAAATATGAAACACTATTTTATTGCCTTTACCTACGGGAGCGCACACTCCTCCTCGCTTAACCACAGGCTAGCAATGCAAGAACTTCCAACCGTTGATGTGGCCACCCATCCTGTAGAGGACAGGACACACACACACAGGCCAGTCTCTTACTGATCCTTTTTTAAATGGCCATAAAAAGCAGCAGGTGTAGTCTGTGTTGCTTCTACGACACACAGCTGCACAGATCTCGCCTGTCAGGATGGTAAAGTTACTGTAACTTGTACTTTCATATTATCAACTTCTGTCATATTTTCAGTTTTTTTTTATTTTTATCTCTGCTGCAGGATTACAACCGATCACAAAATTCACGCCTTCGCCCCGAGTTGTACCTGAAAAAGCTGGAGGCTTAGGGCAAGCGGGTGCTTTTTAGTACGTTACGAAGTCATTGTTGAAGGAATTTGAATTATTGTCTATATTTTTGTACAGCGTGGAGCTGAAAATGGTGTTTTTACTTGTGAGGGAAACAAGTGACTTAACTTCTACCGGGTAACTCTCGAGCAACACAGCTTACAGAGTGCTAAAGTATTCAGCCCCCTCACGACTGTCTGAGTAGCACCAAAACCAAGAATGTAAAACTCAGAAAAACCAGTAAAACAAAAGCATCAATGCTGATAAATAGTACAACTTTTTACCACACAAACATCATGAAGAAGATAAAATTTAATGAGCTAAACTTTTAGAAAACCTTCTGAAGAAGTGGCGTTTCAACAATACGGTGCTGCAGTTTATCATTTACAGATCTAAAGATCGCAGAGGATCAATGAAATGGCAATATTCAGTCACAGCTTTCTTCAGTGCGAGCTTGCCCGGCTCTGGAATTAGTTTTAGATGTACATACGTGTAGTAATTCAGCCACCTGAGCTTTAAATAAAGCTAAAGATTATGTCAAATGACCTTGTTTTAGATTTAAACAAAGAGAAATTTCAGTTACTTTTATTAGAAATTCATAGTTTATTTTTCTATATCATTTTCACATGTACCAAATTCATCTCATGGGCCAGATTGGACCCTCTGGCGGGCCAGTTTTGGCCCCAAGGCTTTGTATTTGACATCACTGATTACCCGCTCTGTGAACCGATGCTCCACAGCAGCTCTTCATATTTAACAGAAACCCAAAATGTTTTAAAGTGCTGGAGGTTTGCTTCTGCCTCGGTTACTGTGCTTACTTTACTTTTTATGAAATCCATCCACATGCTCCCGTGCATCAGCTGAAACTGTGCGGGTAGGATCTCATATCCTGCAGCAGAGCTGAATCAGATGTTTTGCAACATCTTCGGTCAGACACTCGAAGCACTTGCAGACCTGTAGGCTGTGGACACTACAGTAGACCGGTACTTACTGGGGGGCATTTCAGTGGGATGGAGCGAGACAATGAATACTGTAACTTATCATAGTTTCATCTGTGTCTCTTCAGCCTCGATATGTGTAATTTCTGTTTTTTTTACGTCATTGCATGCCAACACGGGCCAGGAAATCTTTAGGAAATGTATTTCTGTATCTGGTGTTATTTTTTCTTTTAGGGATCCAGCCTAGGTTTGAATCCATCCCTTGTTATTAAAGGCCAGAGACTTTTCCTCCAAACAGAACACTAAAGCAGGGAGTTTGCGGTGTCGCTTATGCGGCGGCTTTAGCGAGGTGCTTCCACGCGACGCTGCTCCTGCTTGTAGACGAGCCGGTCAGGGGAAAAGGAAGCCTTCGTCCAGTCTTAGCAGCTTTGTTTTCAAAAGCTAGTGATTTACATGTTTTCTACTTTAAGAACAACATTGAATTTTGTTTTGTGAGCAAGCTCTTGTATCAATGATTTATCTGTTTGATTTGACTCCAACCAAATGTGAAAAAGAAAGCATTTGTTTGGCCAAATGATGATTTAAAAGAAGCTTCCTGCTCTGTCTGGGGGGACTTTTATATGATGAATTTGGCAGATGTGAAGGCAAATGAATGTATATCTTTGTACAAACCATTTAGTTCAGAGGACATTATGTCACACATGCAAGACTAAAATAGCCTTTTTATAAATCTTTTTGTATTAGAACATTAACAAGCGTAATTTTTGTACATACGAAGGTTAGGCTTTCTGACTAGCAGAAAGGTAAAACATTCCTACATTTTTTAAAAATGTATGTCTATGAAAAAGGATTATGAAAACATGCGCTGTGTTTTATGTGCCTTTCATTTGGGTTTGTCGAAATAAAGGAAAACATGAAGCATGATTGTGGAGTGTCCCTGCTGTAACCTCCTCGCATGTCAAACACTCGCCCAGACCGGGACAGACGTAGACCTTTGTCCGGTTTGCTTTTCATAGCCGGCCGTTGGAAGTCCCCGGTCTGCGTAAGTGTCCGTGGTACCTTCTCCGGCTCACAGTTGGCCCGCTCTGAATGGAAGTGCCTCTGTGAATTTGCTCATCAGAGTGGTTTGTGCCAAATCATAGTTTGTATATGAGGAAAAAGGATTAAACGTGGAAAATGTAACGGGATGTGTGAAGTGTGTTTTATTTTAAAAGTTCTTATCAAAGTCAGAAGTTGTGTTGACAGTGAGGGAAATGCATGTGGTTCTAATCAGACAGGACATCGTGCAGATCTCTGAGCCGTCCTGCTGCATGCAAAGAGCTGCCAACACCAAGCCCAAAGCTGCTTGGTACACTCGTGTTTCACTCCAAACTTAATTTTATCTGGAGCCTTTGATAAGATCAAATCCATTAAATACTGGTGCAGACTGGGAGCCAGTTTAATTTTAAACTGGTTTTCATAGATCTGGCATTTGAATGCTTGTAAAATAGAAATATGGGATGAATTACCATCTGTGTTATACGGCTATCCACACAACCTTCCTCTCAGGTTCCTGTAGGTGTGCTGAAGAAAGGAAAGGGATCTCAAGGACTGGACTTGGGCACCCCAGGACCAGATGGATGGGCCCACAGCTGGATCGACAGCTCCCCTCTCAACTCGGACACCTGCAAGATGGAGGAGTGGTAGTGGTGTGGGCTGGAATAATCTACGGTCAGTTGTAGGAAGAACCTCTTGGACTCTTATGCATGGATGTACTCTGCTGCATCGTCCTTCATCTGACCCGAACCCTACTGAGGACTTTCCTAAACATTCTCTGGACGCTGTTCAGGAGGCTGCACAGAAATGTCCGTGGTCAGGAAACCAACAAAATGATGAAGACTTGTAAGCATTGAAAAGGAGGAAGGCTCCGCTGCTCACAGACTTATTTTTGTCAAAAATGTTTATTTTTAATGTTTCTTTATTTTCATGTTAACAGATAAAAACAAACAAGTGAGACGGGAACATTTTTGTTTTTCATAATTGCACACACGCACACACACACACACACTGGTTCTTGTGCAAAAGCCAAAGCTCACTTTCACTTCCTTAAATATTCACTTTGGGAATCAATATTTTAGATTGACAAGGAGCGGCGCTTTTGTTAAATGTATAAATGTAATCCTCATAAATGTAACTTTTAATATACAACAAAATGTGTTGCAACAAAAAGCTAGGGGGTGCTTTATACATTTCTAAATACACGTAAAGTATAAAAAAGACACTCATTTAAATCTGAATTCATCCCTCATGTTTCTCTTCTGGTACACGTGAGCCTCATATAACCACAAAATCACCACAATGTGCATCTTTACTGTGTCTTCATTATAATGAACTAAGACGATAATTTCCCCCCTGAATGGGCCTGCCTTGTGTTATAAGTGATTTCAAGCCTTAGAACATCTTGTAAAACATGTATTACACATGTATATACCCCCTCCCCCCTCCCCGAATCCCCATGTGAGACCAGCTGCTGCAGAAAACTGGACCAGGTTGTCCACATATACTGTCCCTGTCATGTATGTGTTAAAACACACTCGCATACCTCGGCCATAAAGGTTTTGCTTTGCGGGCTTTTATCTTTATCTTTGGAAAGTGGCACAAATAGAGACATGCAACAACACTGTGGATTCATCACAGTGTATTTAGAAATCTAATAGTGTATCCATGTGAAATGACTGGAACACAGGCTGGAAATCGCAGTTAGGTGTGAGTAAGCTGCTTGGTGGTCATCTGAGGGCTTGTCTCATTGTGCATGGAATAATGTAATAAATTACTGTAATAACTGAGCAAGAAACAATGAGGTCTGACAAAAAAACTGCAACTAATCATCATAAAATCCTTCCAAACTTCCTCCCAGGAGCTCTGAAGGGTGATGTCATGCTTTCCAGAATAATTAGATGCACAGATCTCATCCTAATGTCTCGGTTTAGTATTATGGATACATATAAAAGTAACTTTCCTGAACTCATTATTTCTGGGTCAACACAGATAAAGTTTTTTAGCCGTCGTATAACTGAAATAAAGTTATGCAGCTGTGAAACATCAGGCAACAAACAGGAATTCATGCAAGAAACAGGTTATGTTGCTGGTGTGGATGGATGACAGTTTAGGAGGTTAATTGCCATGGAAACAAAAGATGCTTTTCTCCCAAGTCCTACAGAGACATTGATGTGCTTATAACTGAAGTTTGGCTCTGAACAGGTAGTCCAGTGGCTTAGGGAGACTTTCTGTCCTGTGGGTGATGGAGGGAAAAATAGGGGGAAGATAAAATGATGATGGTGGTCGGTGAAGTCATCACAGAGTCAAACATGTTCCTTGTCAGAGAGAGTTCAGCTTCTGCCACTTCCTGAGGAAATTTGAGCTGGTGGTTGAAGGTACTGTAGCTCCGGTGGGCCTATTGTGGAGGTTGTGGTCATTGCATTTCCTTAATCATGTTCATGTTTAGCATTAAGAGCATGAATTCCTGCAGAGTGGAGCTGTGGTGGTAAAGATAGGACACAGAAGCAGTTTGCATGCAGACTTCATATTTTATTTACGTATATTTATATATTTATGTACATTTACAGAATGTAAAGTCAACATGTTTGCTGCAAAAGAAAGTGTTGACAGAAGAAAGTGCATTTAATGAAGTTACAGTACACAGGCTGTATCTGTCAGAAGTATAATGGGTACCATGTACTGGGTTCCAGGAGTAGGAAAAAAGTGGGCAGTCTTAACTTTAATGTTTTAATGTAAAGATGTTTGGAGTGAGACAGGAAGTTCTCCAAGAGCAAAAGATTTGTGTTGGTGATCCTTTCAGAGGGTCTGCGTTTGATAACCTGTTTTATTTTTTCTCAGCCATCAGGTCACCTTTATGAGAGCATCAGACTACTGGTCTCATGTAGGACTTGCATGGATTTCATCATGACGTATGCACAACATATTCTGATGTATGAACCTCTTGTTGATTCATGCCGACATGGATCTAAGTGCAGCTTCCAGAACCGCCGCGTCTCCTCCCAGAAACACAGCAGAAACGTCATTATGAATGTTTTCCATAATATAGAACCAATGTGGTTGAATCAGAGGTGGGAAAAGGCTTTTAGCGTGATGAGGACAGGTGGGTGCAGCTTCCCAGCATGCTTTGCGGGAGTTTGGCAGCCTGATGGGTTAAATGGATTTAACAGATTTTTATTTTAACACAATAGCAGATATAGTGGAGTAATCTGTTTTATTGCCTGTTCTTGTGGGAAATAAGTAGAATCATTATGGTAAATGGACTCATACTTATATAGTGCTTTTCCAGTCTATGTGTTTGTAGAGTGTTTGCAGAGTCTTTAGCTTGTTTTTAAAAGCACTATATAGTCACACACACACACCCACACACACACACACACACACACACACACACACACACTGATAGCCACATCAGGGGGCTAGTAGGGGTTCAGTGTCTTGCCCACACTTCAGTGTGGAGCTCAGCCTGGAACTGAACTCCCAACCTTCCAGTTTAAAGACAACTGCTCTTCCACCTGAGCTACAGCTGCCGCATTATTATTGTTATTATTATTTATAAATCAGCTCAGATGCAGAGACTGATTTGAGTTTGATTGATTTATTTGTTACCACAGTTTGCTGGTGAACTGTCAGGGTGTACCCCGCCTCTTGCATGTTGGGTTTATGGGATAGGCTCCAGCTACCTGCAACCCTGAACTGGGGGAAGTGGGATGGAAAATGGATAGATGTGTTTACCAGCATCACCTGTGGGTGTCACCAAAGGATCCACAACTGTAGAAACGTGCATACAGGGCAACTGTAGCCCAGGTGGCAGAGCAATAGTTGGGAGTTCAATTCCAGGCTTGGGCAGGACACCGAATCCCAACTAGCTCACAACTAGTGTGTGTGTGTGTGTGTGAATGTGTAGAGCGCTTTGAGTGGTGTATAAGGCTGGTAAGTCAGCCATGAAGCTGATGTGAGGTACTCACTCACTTTTGATACATCTAAACTTTGCTGTGACAGTGATTGTTTTTATGCATATGAACCCTTTGTACATGAGACCCTTGGACTTTGACGTCTTGGTTCTTAAAGAGCCATTACATTTTATTCTAATGGTTGTGGGCAGGATGTGGCAAAATGTGTCAAGTTAAAAAAACTAACTCTAAATGTTTGTTTACATTTTAATATGCTTGATTTTAAAATCCTACAACAAATATTTTGTCATGTAAAACCAACAACATGCATTCTGGACATGATGCCATCTCACTTCTTAAAAACAGTTTTTACCTCTGTAGAAAATGATCTCATTCTTATTGTCAACAGCTCACTGGCAACAGGTGTTTTTCCCAAGTCACTAAAGATAGCTGCCATTAAGCCACTCCTA
>JBAMHV010000009.1:5057826-5070155 GCA_037177535.1 Pseudomugil gertrudae | reverse complement strand
AAAGCCTGGACCAAAAGCTGTGTTGTGTATTCTGTCAGAAAGGGTCTGATCCTCCTGATGTTGTACAGAGCAAAACGACAAGTACGGGCAACTGAGGCAACGTGGACTTTAAAGGTTAACTGGTCGTCCATCATAACACCAAGACTCCGGGCCTAGACTCCCTTAATGGTTATTTTTTGTTAGTAATTTGTTTCTGGTTTACTATTTACCATTTTTAATTAAATAAACTGTTCTTGATTAGCAGGAGCTTCACTTTAGTTTAGTTCTGTTGAAAAAACACATTAAATCAGTATATTTCATCCTTCATCGCCCCTTCTCTGCAGGGCTGTATTCAGATCAGGATGGTTACACCGTGTAACTTACACAGTGTTTTTTAATTCAGAATTAACTCATTTTGGAATAAAGTATTCTTCTTTGAGTTTACATGAGAATGTTAATTCTGAATTAAGGTTTAACTGAAAGTCTTTCCTTAATTATCACTGATGGCGAACAAGCAGCGGTTTGCTCCTCCGCATCCATTATTTTCTGACAATGGACACTTGGTCGGGCATTATCCCTTACATAATGGACAACGCGGAGGCAACAGTCCTCCGCTTCACGCTGGAAAGTTCACGCTTAGACTTTGACCATGTTTTATGGGAGGAAGCTGGAATAATTCCTCAAATTGCTGTGAGTAAAAACATACATATTCTATGTTCTCTGCTCTACATCTCGGCTGTGATGAAGCTGACTCTCACTTAAGTCAATAGCTGAATCAGGCATTCCAGGGGAAGCTCGCAGACTTTAAGTATGTCATTGTCCTGCGTTCCTCCACTTGCCCTGTGATATCTGGAGGTATGGCAGTCATATGAGTAGAGCTGCTGAACGCACAACCACTTAACCTGACGCATTCCCTTCCCTCTCTACTCAGTACCAATGGAAGTCACGGGATGGAGACATGACAGCGATGGTATGACTGATTGGGAATAGCATGCCTGTGCTTGTGAGTATGGTGATGCCACGTGAAAGTCTTTATGAAATTAAGCGTAGGAGTGTACATTATGTCTGAGTGTGTTCTTTATACAGTATGTTCAGTCTGATGTTTCAGCCATGCTGATGTAATTTAAAGAGAATCCAAATCATGCAACGAAACGGGTGTGTGGACATCATGAGATACTAATTGACATGAGGTCTATGAGACTGAGCCAGATCCAGGTTTCTGCCTTGATTCTTTTTCAGATATTAAGGTGTTTCATCACTTGGTATATGAATAAATAGAATTCTTTCTTTACTCGACTACACCGTATTTATTACTTGAGGGTTTTCTTGTCTGTCATTGCAGCATCACTTTTAAAATTAAATTTCTGATTAAATCAGCAGGTAGAATATAAATTTGTTGGCATGCATTGGAGTTATTAATTATTAAAATGAATGGATTTTGTTTCCTCACATCAGCAGCATCAAGCCAGCCCTATTTTTTTCTTTTAGTTTCCTTTGATGCACTCATATCGGCATTAAGGAGTCTTTTTCTCCTCGTTCCTCGATGCTCACATCGCTCTGGAGCAGCGCTGTTCAGTCCCATGAGTTCCCTTCACATTGTGGAAATGTTCTTACTTCACTGTCAACGCACAGGTTTCAACAGACATCAGAACGTTCTCATAACTCAATATTCTGTGGGTCCTGGAAGAAAAGCCAAAGTTCTCCGAAATGCTGTCAGTATGAGGCTCTGTTGCAACAATGGCTGGCAGATAAACACTAAATGGCAGAGATGGGACAAAGTCATTGTGTAGCAAGTCACAAGTCTCAAGTATCTCTTCTCAAGTCTAGAGTCAAGTCCCAATCAGGTCCCAAGTCAAGACAAAGAGTCCAAAGTCAAGTACAAGTCCTTAACACTGAGTTTTAAGTCACAGCCAAGTTACTGTGAGATCTTTATCAAAGGATGTTATTGTTATAAATACTAGGTTTACACAAAATAATATATTTCTGAAATTTGTGATGGTTTATTTAAAAACTTTTTGAAATTCAACATTTGTGTTTACAATACACAGTCCTGTAAAATATTAACAGAATATGTTATTTCCATTTATCCAGTTCAGAACTGGGAGGGAAGCTTTCAGAAAAGTGAATGACGTTAACATGGTGTAGCATTTATAGTCTGCTCACTTGTCTGTTAAAACGTTTGTATTCTGACTAAAGTGGAGTTTGTGCTACAAAAAAAAACTGTTTACTTTGTAGTACAAGGTCAATGGATTACTGTGTGCTTCATGCTAATGTTCTGTTTCTAAGCTAAAATTAGCTAGCTAACTTTGACTAGCTAATTTTAGCTTCTAAGTCAATAGCCCAAAGTCAAAGTTAAGATGTGAAAGTCGTTCATAAATGTGTCAAGTCGAGTCTGAAGTCATTAAATTCATGACTCAAGTCTAACTTGAGTCCAAGTTATCTGACCTGAGTCCACACCCCTGCTAAATGGTGACGAGATGAGCGATTATCATATTTCAGGAGGTTTTTAGACCACATTTCTTCCTGAAAGACAGTGGTTTTCCACTATCCTGCCAGTTTTTAATAATGTGCTGGACAGTTCTAAACCCAGTTTTGCTCATTTCTGCATTTCCTTTGCTGTATACCAACAATTTGACCCTTTTTAAAAAAAACGAACTCTTCATGTACTTTTCCACTTGGTTGTGTAAGAAATTAGATGCTACTTAAAAAGATGTTGCCAGCTGACAGATACCCCTGCAGGAATTATCCATTTGGAGGCTACTTATTTCCATAGTTACATCAAGGTGGTGACCTTTGGTTTTCTTGGCTAAGCAGTGTAGTTGCTTAAAGGTGCAGTGACTGGCTGACAGGTTGCACCAGAAATATTCAACTTCTGACAGCACCCCCCACCTCCCACCCCAGCCCCGGTCACATTTTAACTTATATATTATGAACTACTGATGAGATGCTTTTAGCAACAAAGTTAAAGTTCGTAGCCCATATGGTCAAACATCAGTTAATCATTGATGCTGGTTGAACAAACAAGGATGTTTTCAGAAATGACTCCAGTGGAGTACTGGTGAAAAAAAGGCAAGGCAAGTTTATCTGTACAGCACCTTTCATGTGCAGAACAATTCAAAGTGCTTTATATAAAAACAGCAAATCATTACAGATGTTGTAAAGAAGAATAAAAACAGCAAAAATCACAAGTCTATTCCTTCCTGTTCCAAAAGAGATTAAAGTTAGCGATGAACTTTATCTCATGGGCGATACATGCATCCATTGGCCATGTGTTCAGGCCCAACAGTCTGCTGAAAGCTTCAATTCCCTTACCCGCTGCAGGAATAGGACCTGAAATGAAAACATGGTGTGGTCGAGAGTGACACAGTCCCTCCAACAACACAGAAAAATCTTTCTTCTGGATCTCAGACCCAGTTTTCCTCCTCAGAAATGAATATCATCAGACCCCATGTGGACAATGATCTTCATACTGGATGTGAGGACAGATGGGTTGGCAGAATGTCTATCAGTTCTGACTCGTATCAGTAAAAGTGATATTTTCTGTCTTTGCCATTCTCACATGCTGTGTTATAGAGTCTCCAATAAGAATGGTGTTAATTCTTTTTCAGTGGAGCTGCTGAGGGTGTCTCTGGTCCTCCTGAACATTGAATGTCTGTCCTCATGTTTAGGTTTGCCCTTGACTGATTTTTGGGGTTATTTCTTACTTTCTCTTTATTAATCTTTAGATCACATTCATTATTTTGGGCCAGCACATATTGTGGAGTGAGGCGGCAGGTGGTCGAGCGAGCGCTGCAGCTTTAAAACTTCCTGCTGGATTTACCACAAACAGGATTATTTCCCCTCTTTCTCGTCCTCGTGCTATTTTATTTGCTCAGTAATAGTTGGCCATTTATTGAGAAATCAAACACATGAGTAAAATTCCTGCATTTTCTTAATCCACTTCAGTATTTCGTCTCATCAACTTATTTGTGATCACGGGTCAAATCTTTAAATTGCCTCACCTTTGAGGCATTTGATACCAGAAGCTCTATGAACCTGGATAAATGATTCAGCTGTCTTTTGTGTTGACTGATGCTTTTTTTACGAGACTACTTACCAGTGAGGGATTGCCCAAACCTATTTCCTTTATAAGGGAGCATCCTAATATGGTTGCCAGTTGCTGTTCCTGCCTAATATAGAGGCAGAGGAATCCCCAGTGTTTGACTCAAAGGGACAACAACTCTTTGGACAGTTTCAACAAATTTACAGTGTCCCAGACCTGAATCTGTCTCACACACAGGATATTGTTTATATTTCAGATATACTCCTGTGTGGTTGTCTCGGGTGGAACCTGCTCCATGTTGGGTTGAGTTAAATGTGGCAGCTTACGGTTATTTTTGTAAAGAAAGGTGTACTAGTTGTTAAGCTGAACCTGAAAAAGTACGATTTAGTGGATAAGCATTCACACGTTTGCTGTCTGCAACAGTAATAAAATGTTTTACTTAGCTTTTGTTAGACAAATACAATGCATGCACTTTAAATAAGTTGTACAAAATACGCTTTCACTGCTCAGCTGAAGCTGTGATTGTTTGTGCTCGGGGGCCACAGTAGAATGTTTGCTCTCAAAGTTCAGACTAACATTTTATTTGACTATTTCCAGACCGGGGGTAGACACCAAGATGTTGGCCCCTGCATCAACGGCCAAAACAAACAGAGCAAAAATATCTCTTCCTCTCAAACACTCTCACAGCTCATGCATCCAGTATTCATTTATCTAAAGCTGCAACAGAGCAAAACATGCAGAAACAGATGTCTGGGTACCACATTTATCTACCAGGTCAGAGGTTCTGATGGAACAGACACAAAAGATCCAAACTGGAAACTGTAACGGAGTTGTGCTTCAGGTAAATGACCACGTGTGTGTTATTGCTGAAAGCATTAGACATAGCTTTGACTCTGTCACACAAAAATGATATTAAAATGTGCATCTCAGTTGGGAATAGTAGGCTAGCACTCACAGTGTACACAAACTGATGGGTTTTGTTGTAATTAGCAAAAAACAAACAAAGCAATTTGTTAGATTTGACCTACTTTGTAAACTTACTGCTAAGGCCTTTCACCTCGAAACATTATTTAAAGTTTAAACAGGCCATGAAACAAAAGTTTCATTTTTTTAAGGACAAATCTGAAACTGGCCCAAAATCCTCTGATATTCACTTTAAATCTGGTTCAAAAATCTATCATGTCTTAAGTTTTACTCTACATACTTAATTTATTTATCATAACGGAGGAATCTAAGCCAAATGATCCCCCCAGCATCAGAACATTTCTTTCTTTCTCCCATTCAACAGGAACAGTTTGGAGTAACAGCATCTATAATGTCTATAATGTTAGGACATTAGTACACTCTCCACATCTCAGGATTAAAACCTTCCTTTTTAAGCTAAATCTTACAGAGCTAGCCTGGTGATTCCTTTACTTATGATGGTAAAAGCTTAAAGGTAGGAGATGTTTTCTATACAAGCATTTTTATTATTGCTTTAAATCCCCTTCACACTCAAATAGCATTAAATACTTTAACATAACAGCAGTATTCAATCACCTGTGGAAAGAACAAAGGTGTAAATACACCAATCATTTTAACTGGCTCATTCTAAATGACTGGATGTTATATGTGTATAAAACTCTTTTCTTTTTTTAACTTGTCCAGCATTAAAGCACACAGAATGATGGTTTCTGAGCAAATCTGCTTTGTCATCCTTCATCCTGTATATATAAAGATTCCATTCATAATTTGGATTTTCATTTTGTTTGTTTATTTTCAAATAAATGTTTGTTTTACTGAGTTTACATAGTACGGCTGGTTCCTGACCGGAGAGGACAGAACAAGGATGGAAAGAGAACAGAAAGCAAAGCCCAGACAGAAATACACCACGTAGCAAACAATGCAACAAACCATAGATTGTAGACCATCTGCTACACCTACACAGAAAATAAACAGCATGTCGTGGCCACTCACAAAGTCAGCAACTATTAGGAGCACCAGAGATAGTGGTGCATTACAACTAACTGGTGTCAAAATGCAGAAGTGAACGCTGAGCTCAGCACAGCCACCTCTGGATGTACTCACTTAGCAAATACGGCCATGTAAACGGCACATGGGAGTGTAAAGAGCGTCTCAAGTAATCAAGTCAGATACTTTTTATTGTCCGTAATGGAACGTTAGAGTACAGACAGGTCCTCACAATATCTAATCAAAAAAATCCAGTACCACATTAAACATGATCTGTAAATAAGAAAAATAACCCACAGTGAAATCTCAGGTGTTAATTACTGTGAGAACACAGTGAAAGTGTTCAAGATAAAGCCCTAAGTAGGAATAAAAACACTACAAAATGTTGCTTCCATAAACCGATATGGTGATCTGTAGCTGTTTAAAATTCTCCTGCAGTGGAACAAAGAAATTCCTCCTCATGTCTTTCTGAATGTCTGACATTAGGGAAGCATTTCAGAGGCTTTGTATAGAGGTTGTTTCCGGTTCCTCACAATGCCTCTGGCTTTCCTCACCTCCTGCTCCCATACAGCAGGCATGGCCTGTCGTTATGCCGGACTCTTTCACCACCCTGCTTAGCTTGGTATAACCTTTTGTTGCGACTCTTCCAAACCAATAAAGAAAAATGACATTTGAAGTAGACATGTCTATTTCCATGTAAAGGAGCTTAAATGAGCCTGCCTGCTAGAGGACGTCCCATGATGCTACGAGCACTTCCCCCTCTCTCTCTCTCTGCTCTTTCCTCTTCATGTACAGTATAAATAGATGACATTATCACTTTCATCAACTTGACTTGCTCTTTTATCTCTCAGCATCTTTTGCTTTGAGCGTTATGGTGCTGCCGTTCCCCCTGTCCTGTCTCTCCACTACCAGTTGAGGCAGATGACACCCCTATGCTGGGGTAGAATGACATGTATTGAATTTTTCTATAACATGCACTGAAAAAAACTGTTATGAAAGGGCATTGTACAAATAAAGCTGAATATAGTCATCCATTGCTCTCGTGAGGCCAGATGAAGTGTATGTGTCTGGGTAATTCTGTAAGCAGAGTGTGATGGTTCTGCTTACAGGCTGTGCTGGACGACAGCTTCTGACGGCATCATTAGGTGGTCCTATACTTATGATTGGACTGCAGACACCGTGGAACCGACCGGCAGTGTTATTATAACTGAGGAAGCTGACAACCTGTTCTCTTTGTGTCTACAGACAGCTGTTAGTGTTAGTGCCAGATGTGATGGTGGTTAATGTGTATTTTAATGTGCACCAACCCAGGACCCTCATTAAAACTGAACTGCACACTCAAATCCAGTTAAAACCAACAGGATCCTTGGACTAGATGCAGATGAACTCATTTCAGCTTGTACTAAAACCCCAGACATGTGTGGGTGTTGGTGTTTTTTTATTTATTCATTTAGCAGTATATATAAAAAGCACGAACAGGTTGCATAATAACCGTAATAAACATCTACCTGGACAGAATCACTGATAGAATATGTTACTTTGTATTAGCATGAGGGGTTATGCCCTGGGTTAGAAAGAATGAACAGGATATTGGTTATACTGGTTGATCATTGACTTGCGTGCTATTCAGAGAACATGAGGTTGTTAAGGAAGCCAATGTAGAAGGCTTTAAAGAAAGCAATCTATGTTAACTTCATGCTTTTCCCCACAGCATTTATCAGCATGATCCTGTTCAGTCTCTTTCATTGTAATCCAATTACAACCTTAAATCCTATCACGCTGGGACGTTGCGTATGAAAATGATGTGTAAATCCTTTTGAACTTTAATTCAGTTAAATGCACCACAAACACAATATATTTAATGTTTAAACTAATACACTTTATTGGTTTTTAATACAAATAGCCTCACTTTAAATGTGACGCCTGCAAAAACTTTGCAAAAAGCTAGGACGGGACGACAAAACACTGGGGGAATACTCACAAAAACACCTGTTTGAAACGTTTCACAGGTGGGTGTCATGACCGGGAATAAAAAAGCCATTGCTGAAAGACTCAGTAGTTTACAAGCAAGAAGGGGAGAAGGTTCGCCACTATGAGAACAGCACGATTGAATAGTCCAGCAGTTTAAAACAGACATTTATTAATTAAAAATGGCAGGAATTTAGAGATTTCACCACCTGCAAACCTGGATTTCTCTTCAGGCACTGCAATAAAAACCAAGGTCAACGATATCACCACGTCGGCTCAGGAAACTGTTGTTAGTCAGCTAAAGCCAGATATAAACCCCACCCAGAAACACCCTCAGCTGGACTTCAACGTATCTGGGGCGGACTGATGCAAAGTACAAAAGTGTGCCATTGTCTGACGAGTCCACATTTCAAATAGTTTTTAGAGATCACCGATGTTTGTCCTCTGTGACAAAGAGGAAAGGACTATCCCATTTGTTAGTGAAAGGTTCAAAATCTATAAGGGTGTGTTGGTGCCTAACATACATGTTTTAAAGCAACACACGCTGCATCTAAGCAACGTCTTTATCAGAGACAAAGCTATATTTCAGCAAGACAATGCAAATCCACATGCTGCATGTGTTCCACCAGCGTGGAATAGCATCATTAGCATGCTAGAGTATAACTGTGTGTTTTGTTCCTACAAAAATACAGGCAAACCTTCAAAGCTACTGCAGTTACTCCACTAACTCTGAAGGCCGCTCGCCCTTCAGGCAGGTCAGCAGTAACACGATTACATGGAAGTAGTGGCACATGATCTCAACTACTAAAAAGGCACGTGTCATTAAGAAATTAAGTGGCGTATGTTTTTTATTCTGGAGGCCAACTTGATAAAGCTCACTTTCTGTGAACACTTGAGTCTCTGGACTCAGCTATGCTCCTCTCGTTTTCCTTTTATTCTTACAGAAAAAACACTGTATGTTATATTTAGGCCAAACACACCAAAAGGACCAAAGGTTAAATGAGTTTCTGAGAGGAATAGCACATTTATTTTATTGTACATGTGAAACAAACTATAACAATTAGCAGGGTATCTTTAATACCTTTTTGATGATCAACTGGTTACATAATATAATAGTGATACAAGTGGTACTACTTTCAGGATAACACAGCCTAAGTTAAAAGAAAACCTCTCACATTTCTTCTCTCTTTCAGTCTCATCTACTCTAAACATTCCTCCGTCCCACTGCGACCTGTCAAAGGATGATCTTTGACCTTCCACTAGAATACAGCGCTATCACGTGAAGGAGTAGTGATGGGGCGGGACCAACGGACCCATCAGCCAATCAGCGCCTCTGTTTTGCGCTTTCCCATTCGACGATAAACATTAGCGACCTGACCCGCAGAGCACTCAGATAGCACAACACGTCAACGTGAGGAGGTCCAAAGGAGTCCGCTGTAGCGCTTCCTTCTACAAGACTGGAATTAATCAGCAACATTACAGATGCAAACACTGTAGTGAAGCATTATTTTATTTTAAAGGAAGAAAGCGCTAAGCTGGTGCTCTGACATCTACCTTTAGCACCGGAAACCCGTTAGCCTTGTCAGCTACCTGGAGCTAGCTGTTTCTTTACACCATAGCTTTACACGCAGCTGATCCCTACTGAAACACACGGATAGAATATTATTTGTTTGGGGTTTTGGGGTTGTAATTCCCCTGTCTCGTCACCCCCCGTTTCTCCTTGTCCGTGTATGGTGCTCTGCGGACGGTTCTCGAATATGATACACAATGAGTCAAAGAGATACTTTAGTTCATCTGTTTGCAGGAGGGTGAGTATGTTCTTGGGTACGTACATGCAAAAGCTAAGCTAAGCTAGCTGCATGCTTAATGCTAACAGTTGTTGCTAACCTGTCAAGCTGCTCATAATGACATATTTATATACGTGTTCTCATAGGGTTGTGATTTTATATGTGCCGTAGTGATAACAGGGAAATTTATTTAATACAAGTTTACCAAACATCCGCTAACACAAACTGTCCGCATATCTGCACTCGAGCAAGAGTTGACATTTCAATGACACTTCAATGTATGAATGAAACGACTGGTTTGTTGATATATTACGTGACAACTTATGCTTCATTAGTGTATTTTTCTAAAAGCTCGATGTCAACAGTCTGTGGTTGTGTCGGTGCTATGTGTTAGTGGCGACATGTTCATGATTATAAGCGCGTGCATTGCGTCTGGAAAGGTCATTCAGTAAAACAATCAGTCAAACCTGAACTCTGAGATCTTCCTGATACAACAAATGTTATTTTTACTCATGGTAAGTTAGTATATTTAGCTTGAATTGTTTTTTTGTACAGGAGAGGTGTGATGCTTGTTAAACTACACATGAATGAAGCAGGTTCTGTTTGGACATGGACACAAAAGTCTCATTCTCATAGCAAACATACCTGTGCTATAATAAACAAAGACATGGCATCTTTACCCCTTATGTGCGTTTTACATGCATACAAATGGTCCCAAATAATACAACCTGAACACATCCATGCATGCCATGACTGCTGTTTTCTCTCAGGTATGAGCAGTACCTACATGTCCTCTGCCACAGGCTGTTTTTACTAGACTTACAGTCTGTGCTTGCTACTGATTATAAAATTAACTTTTAAGAGATGCCCCTTCCTTTTTGATATTCTCTCACCCGGCCATGTCCAGCACCGCCCAGCCCAATGAGGCCCTGCCAGGACCGGCTTGTTATGTACGCGGTGTACCAAAGGTTTTAGTCTTCTCTTTTTTTATCAGCCGTCTCGTTTTTGTGCCCATGTAGGAAACTAGAAAGCACCTGGATGTTTTTCTTAAAAACACAAAAAAGAAAAAAACAGCAGAATATTTAAGGAGGAGAAGGCTTGTGTTTATTTAATATGCCAGTCGGGTTTTCTGAGCTTTAAATGTGTTATTAAAATAAAGGCATCAGTGAGTTTGGAATAGTGTGGCACTAAACTGTAGCTTCCCATCAATCTCAGTGAAACACAAAGAATTCCTGACTGGCTCCATCTTTCCACGCGGTGTGTATTTTTGTCTCTGTGGCAGGAATGTGAAGAATTCCATGAACCACGCCATCGCCTAATTCACTTATGCAATGCTTTGCACACATGTATGCTCCATTTGTCTGAGACCCTGATAATGCTTGCTGATTCACCTCCTCCATCTCTTTGTTGCCAGATGTGGGGGCACAGTCGGGGCCATATTGACCTGTCCACTGGAAGTAGTGAAGACTCGTCTGCAGTCGTCCTCCATCACCTTATATGTGTCTGAGGTTCAGCTCAGTACCGTCAATGGAGCCAGTGTTGCTCGTGTGACCCCACCAGGACCCCTGCACTGTCTGAAGTGGGTACTCAAGTACATTTAGTTTACAGACACTATATGTTTATTGCCTATATAATAATGGCTCAAAACATTTGCTCCAGACCACACTTTTGTTGTGGAATCCTATATAGTCTCCATCCGCTTCATGCTGTGACTGTTATCATTGTTTAGAGCAGCGTTTTTCAACCCTGGTCCTCAGGGAACGCCACCCTGCGTGTTTTAGAGGTGACCCTATTTGACCACACCTGACTCAAATGAATGGCAGAGAACTTAATGAACAGTTTAATGAACCTGAATCAGGTGTGCTGGAGTTGGAAGGAACCAAAACACGCAGGCCGGTGTTCCCTGAGGACCAGGGTTGAAAAACGCAGGTTTAGAGTGACCAGAGGTTTGTGTGAAATATAAGTTGCTCCCATCTTCTCTCGACATGTGTAACGAGGTGAAATGTACATGTCCCAGTTTTCATCATCTGTATTGGTTTATAATGGGAAACAAATATTAACTATGCCCATTGTTTAACAATGCTTCAATGTAAAGCACTTTGAGCTGTCCTGTACATGAAAGGTGCTATATAAATAAACGTGCCTTGCCTATTTGAGGAAGTAAATGTTAAAATACACCTTAATGATCCCTGCTTTTAAAATGATCGACAGACTAAAAAACAGACCAATATATATATACACACACGCACATATACACAAAAAAAAAAAGTTGTGAGCAGTTGATTATGTTTGACCAGTCAATCTTTTAATCAAAACTATTTAGTCTTGTTTGGTTTTCTCATCCATATAATGTGACATTAGTGAATTATTGCACTTACAGCCCACACAATCACTAAATTACAAATGAGTATTTACAGAGGTAAACATGTAACCGATTTCATGTTCACTTACTAAAGATGTTTATCCTGCAGGAACATCCTGCAGCGTGTAATATCATGCTGTACAGTATGGAATTAGATTTGTTTAAAAAATTCCAAGCAAAACTTTTTAAGACTCAAGCAAAAAACAGAAATTGAAACCAAAACTTTCTAAAACTCAAGCAA
>JBAMHV010000009.1:5039738-5056674 GCA_037177535.1 Pseudomugil gertrudae | reverse complement strand
AGAGAGAAAGAGGACGAGAAAACTGCAAACAAAACTACTGAATGTAACTAAATAAAAGCCTAATAGTTTTCATGATGATTGATAATTTTTGATTTTGAGTTAATTTATTTTGCTTGAGTTTTAGAAAGTTTTGGTTTTAATTTCTGTATTTTGCTTGAGTCTTAAAAAATTTTGCTTGGAATTTTTTAAACAAATCTAATTCCATACTGTACAGGCCAGCAAGCCATAATCCAGTCACATCTTGGTCATTTTATCTATAACTAAGGAAGACAAACAGGGATGATGGGTTTTTCCTGTTTAATGTCTACTAAGTCAAATCTTTTTTACTTAGATTAATATTAGTTATAGTGAATGAAATTAGCTCTGTTCTGCATGAAATAAAAAGCAAACAGAGTACTGCCTGTATGAAAAAGCTGCTGGACGCAGAGTTTAACATGCTCCCCAATCTGTGTTTATTTCTCAGCTTGACCTCTCCTACATCTGTCAGCAGTGTACTGACTATTTTTGTATTCATGATCCCGGGCTCATTTAGAGGTGTGAATGTAGGCTAAAGTTTACTTGTTAATACTTTGGTTTGACGGGGATGCTAGTAAAGGGAAAAGGAAAGCTGTCAGTGTTTAGTAGTAATGTGTTAGTGTAACGCTGCTACTTTTACCTAATGCTGTAATGCATTCCTCTTAAAATAAACTGATACAGTCAGATTTATATTCATGTATTTATATACATGAATATACTATACAGTATACTGACAACAAGCCGTTAAGCTTAATTAAAAATATCAGGATATTAAGTGAGAGAAATTTTAATAATGGTAACTAAGAGGTTACTTTTATAGTGACTATGTTGCTTTTTGAAAGGAGTAAGTAGTGACTAAGTACTTTTTTTAGTACTGGTTATTACAGAGAGCATTATGCTGAGGTAGACTGGAATGGCTGGAAGAAAATGTCATTTTTACCAGATAACCTTTATACAGACAATATTGGTTAGTTTGATGCAACATGATGGTGTAATCATAAACATATGTGTTTGTGTTTAATTTCAGATTGATATTGGAGAAAGAAGGTCCTCGGTCTCTCTTCAGAGGGTTGGGACCAAACCTGGTGGGCGTGGCACCTTCCAGGTAGGCTTTCCTCTCATCACTTCCCATTTCTGGCAAATTAATTTCTAAAGTTTTGCAGAAATCATCCAGTTAGGCTTAAATTATAAAACTGAACTAGAAGATGCTATCTGTGAGGAAAAACTGTCATTAGAGGAACAGAAATGGTTCAAACAGACTAAATAGGATCAAAGAAATAAAAAAATTAATGTGCCAAAGCAGAAAATACAACAGAAATAAAATAAAATGCCAATAAAAATACTTAAAATCTGCAAACACTGATGCTGATGGGAACTCTGGGCTCTGGGTTGGCTTTAAGCAAACCAAACTCAGGAAAGGGACAACAATGCAAGGAGCATGGTAAGTAAACGCAACCAAAACGTATTCTAGTGTATATGGATAGGCCGCTCCGACTGGGAGAAACATTACACGTTTTCACTCTGAAAGTATGAGTGATGGAGATCCTTGCTTTATTACCTCCCGCATGGATTGTTGTAACTCATGCCTACAGGTGAGCTAAAACCCTGCAGCAGGATGTGATCTGTGTAAACAGGATGTGTTTAGAGTCTCTTTATTGGCTTTAAGATCTATTTTAAAATGATCTGTTTTTTAGTCTCTTAATGGTCTTACCCCTTCGTATTCGAGCCCCTTCACACTCACATGCCATCAAGTTCACTAAGACCAGCTGACCAGATGCTTTTAAGGTTCCTGAAGACATTTTTTATAAGTCCAGAGGAGATTAAGCCTTTTCAGTCGTAGCTCCTAAAATACAGAATGAGCTTCCACTGCAGGCTGGACAGCCTCCTTCTTTTAAAATACACTTTTAATCTACGACTTTCAAGCAAGTGTGAGTTTATTTGTATCTGTTTTTTATCCTTTGCATATTTACTAATGTTATTTTAAATGTCTTACAGCTAAGTGGTGGTTTATAGCTCTATTCCTGTTGTTTTTAAAATACTTTTCCAGTAAAAATGTATGGTAGGTGGGTATAACGCCAGGTTGCAATGATTCTGTTACGTAATACTCTGATGCCATAGCAACGCAACATCATTCTTGAATTATGAGGAGGAATGTGAGACAAACAAAAAAAGAGCGGTGAACATAGTTTGTGTTTTGTCTTTTTACCATGTAGCTTCAATACACATTTGTTCCTATCAAGTCACACTGGAAGTGACCATTCATCCGGCCCATCAGTGGGTTGGCGGGCATGGAGCTCCACTCCATTGGAAACGGGTCAGCCTATCTGGTACCCTTCCCAACTTTTGGTTGTAGAAGCAGAAAAGATGTCCACAGAGCCAGACCCCTTGTTGAAATCAGGGCTTTTTAGCTGAAATAACTTCCTTCCCATTGCTCTAAGTCATCCTCAGACCTTTGTCTTTGACAGAATTCTGAACTCTCCAATCCCAGAGGTTAAAAGTACACGCAAATCCAGGTTCTTCATCCTGAAAATCTCTATTCTGCACTGAACACACCTGCTGTTACTGTGGTCATAGTATTATGTAGCAACCACAAGCTTCCCTGGGGTTACTTAGTAACAAAGAAGCATTATGGCTTCATGGTCATTATGGTGCCATTCATGCTCACAGCCTGCTCCCGCAGCTTCTCTTGGTTCTTTGGAAACGTGGCAACTGCAGCAGGAGCACGTCTGGGAAACACTGATTGCAGTTGCTGTGTTTCTTTCAGAAGTAATGAGATGCACATAGTGGTGGCTAATGCCTCTGGGTTGCAGAGAGCAGGTGTCGGCGCAAAGCATGCGTAGAGGGTTTACTTAGATAATCTGATGGATGAACGCAGATGTGGTCTCCTGACGTCGTGACGAGGTTTTAAAGATAAATGTGAAACCTCGGTTTTGTAATGGGACAGAAGAGTGGTTCATTGTGTGCCTAAGCACATAAATGATCTAGGTTATGAAGCGCAAACACTTAGTGTGACTGGAAATTTATGATTATTGATAAGGAAAGAAAACAGTAATTACTGGACACACAGGGTGCATTTCCTCCTCTGAATATCTTGTCTGATGGGACTAATTTGCTGGGAATATTAGCTGTGAATGAGTTTTTAAAGCTCGTTAAACTAAAGCTGACGTTGGGGACAGCTTTGTTGCTGGTGTGTAATTGATAAAGCACATTATAAGTGAAGGCTTAGACTTATGGACATCAGCCACAGTACGAAAACGGTGCCAGTGTGGTTGTTTAGCCTCATCCCGCTCTAACACTTGGCTTCCAACAGAGCGATCTACTTTGCTGCTTACTCCACTGCCAAAGAGAAGCTGAATGGTGTGTTGGAACCGGACTCCACACAAGTGCACATGGTGTCGGCTGGAATGGCAGGTAACTATATATCCGAGTTCACACACTGACCTGCATCACAATGAGCAAATGAGCTGCCTCTGCTGTCACATGCTATGTCCACATCTCTGCGGGGCACAAAGGGTGGAAGAACTAGTCCATTTGTTGATTTTAGAGGACTTGAATGCAGCTCAACTCTCAAGTTTTTAGATTTTAACCAAAATAATGGTTACTTTTAAAATAAGAGAAACTTAATATCAGATTATTTTCCGTGTATGGTACATCATGTGCTCACTCTGATCCTCTTGTAAGATGAAAAAGCAGCACATATGCCTACAAACAGCCATGCCTGCAATGCAGCCTGTAGCTGTGGAGCTGGAACTCATGGCTGCACCACTTTTAGCACACTGTGCCACTTAGCACAGTCAAGGTCAGATTTTGCCTGTAGATTTTTTTCTTCAGTTGCACTCAGCACATTGTTTGGTATAAGTTGTCAGACCTGAACCAACAGGGGAAGAGGTGGTGACAGTCTGATAGTTAGTCTCTGCTACACATGACTCGTACAGCTTTTCCCTGCAGGGTCTGATGGCAAGCTAATAACAACCTACTCGCATATTTGTTTGTATTGTGTACGTATATATTTCTTCTTTAGGATGTCGTTACATGTTTGGTAAAGCTAAATCTGTTTAGCCTCTATCGGTTAACATGCATGCCACACTTGTCTCATAATGTATCGATATAATGCTTGAATGCATTGGGGCATTGATCGTTGGGATTTACCGGCTGCATTTTCACTGCAGTGACTTTTCATTTCAGTACAAAGGTCTTTGCAGTGAAACGTGTCAAAGCTGTGTTCTGCAGAAATAAACAGACCAATAAAGACACTTATAACATGTATGAATCTTTTTAGATTGGCTTTGAAGGGTTAGTTTGTATAATCATGGCTGAAGTAATTAGGCCTGTAACGATTCAGGTATAAACGAGATATATTGATTCTCATCTATTTGTTGTATAGATTTTCATTTTGTCTTTTGTTTCAATTTCACTATTAGATTAAACTTAAGTTAATTTTTGATAACTGCAAAATGCCTTAATAATATCTATAGTTCTTTATATGATTACTCGATTAATCGTGAATAGTAATCAATAGATTACTCGATTACTAACTTAATCAAAAGCTGCAGCCATGACCGCCCACCCCCCAAAAAGCTTCTGATCCATATTTATCCATCGTTTTCTTTTTCTACACAGTTTTTGCAGCTTATTGTTTCCTTTTAGGGCCCGTTTTGTAACTTATATTAAGCATAACCAGCTAAATGTCTCATGCCACCTGTCTGTTCAGAGGTGAAATTAGCAATAAGAAATGATGCATTAGATTAAAACATCTATATATTTACCTGGCATTACCCTCCATCTCTGAACTTTCTGCTCCGTTACAGTCACACTTGTCTTTTCCATGTGGTGGTATCATCCTGAATCAGTATGTGTATCTGTGTGAGTGATGCTGCTTCATGTCTGTATGCTGCGTCTGAATGAATGAACGTGGGGGGGGGGGTGTAGATTAAGTGCTGTGGGATAATGTTGGGATTGGGAAGTGAAATGGTTGCATGTCGGTCATTTTGCTACACACAGGCCTGTGTCTGTTTTAGGCTTTTACTCTACAGTAGTTCTCCTCTCGCAAGGGCATGAGACCCCCGAACCACCAGGGGTCTCTAGCTTCATCTGTGAGGAGTTACTTGGGTCTGCGTGAGTACTCACCACAGATCTGTGCTTCTTCTACTTCTTCTTAACTTTTTAAATACTTGCTTCTTCTCGCTCTCTTCCACATGTCTGATCTCTTCTCTTATATGTTGGTTATTGGATGGCAGCTGTTTTATGACTAGCAGTTGCTTCCAGTTTGTTCCACTGCTGGTAGTTTAAAAGAGACTAACTTCCCTTGTCTAAGCTGCCTTTGTAAGTTAAAACTTTATTTAAAGAGAAACAACAAAATGTTTTCATCATTTAACTGTGTTAATACGGCCGTAGCTTAAAGCACATTTTCACTAGACATTAGCTATGTTTTATCTCTCTTTGCAGCTTCAAATTCATCATTAGAATTTTACATTTACCAGAGGTGTAACTTTGTTGTTTGTTTATTTGTTCTTTCTTAGGTTTTACAGCCATTACAGCAACAAATCCAATCTGGCTTATAAAGACCCGTCTGCAGCTGGATGCAAGGTAAGCACGGCACATGACACAGATTTGATGGAAACAAGGATTTAAAGGTTACTGTATTACTTTGTTTTAGGGATGTAAGCCTTGTTTGTTTTAATAAGTCAGTGTGTTGTGTTTAGAGAGGGGAGGGGGTGGGGGGACTACAGTATCTATGAAAAGGTCAAACTTCATAAATAAAACTACTCATGAAGTACTTACACAAATAAACATACTCATGTATAAAGTCACTTTGCTGGTTTTCTGTGGACCTTGTCCCGGGCCTACCGGGTCCTACAGGATCTCTACCTGGACCTGGGAGACTTCTTGAAACTACATCGTAAAAACACTTTTGAACTTTTCTTTTTGCCTGCATAGAGACGTTATAAATGCAGGAAAAGCATCTAGCTAGCTTAGACTTCCAGCTGCGGATGGACATGAATAATACTGGAACAGTGGAAATACAGAAACAAGACCACGTATCTGGACACATATGTCTTCCACAAGCAAACAAATGCTGCACACCGATGATGAAAGGCTGCATACCTCATGCCAGGTAGATGTGTTAGAGCGACACCATCTGTCATAAAAGACCGATGTACTTTTCCCCTCTCCCTCCTGTATTATGTAGCACTCGGTGAACTCCTCACGTTGCTGTGAGACCAACGTCTAAATAAATAAACATCAGCACCAAACAGAACAGTGAAGACCCTTCATTAACTATTTTTTGTATTTACAAAACTACTACAATTTGAATTTCCCTCTGGGATCAATAAAGTATTTTTCATTTCATTCATTTAACCAAACCACTGCAGATTTACGAGCTGCTGTTATCCTGCAGGTGGCGTTTCTCTGCTACTTTCTATGTCCTGCTTTACAACCCCATGAGCCACTCAGAACACCTTGGTCTTTTCCCATCAAGATGACCAAAAAGGTCTGACAAGATGACCTAACCCGTTTGAAGGGAATAACTCTTCCTGTCCCAGCTTAACAGTCTCTTGTTTAACTCACAGGGAGCCATATGAAGTGTGCTGCATGCTGCTTGCTAAGAGGCTGCAGCTATGGGCACCTTAGCTTATGTAAACAAAGCCTGTATGAGTGTTTAGCTCTGTGCAGCGGCCGGAGCTCGCAGCATGCTTCAGAGGGGGGTTCATACACTCCAAACATGCTCCATCCTTCAGCATAGCTTCTTTTTTTACATTATGTGTGATGGTAAATAATTTACAGGACAATAATTGGGTCATTAAAGCTTTAAACGAGCGTTTTATTGCCGTGAAAAACAGTTATCATAGCCAGAAGTTAACATTTGTGTGAAAGCCAAGCAAAGCAACGAAACAAAGATACATAATATGCTTCCATAACTTATTGGTGCTTTTTCTTTTACTTCAGGAATCGAGGCGAGCGGCGGATGAGTGCGTTTGAGTGCACACGTCGGGTGTATCAAGCGGACGGCCTCCGAGGCTTCTACAGGGGAATGTCGGCGTCTTATGCTGGTATCTCAGAGACTGTGATCCACTTTGTAATCTATGAAAACATTAAACGGCGCCTTTTGGAGGCCAAGGCCCCGCAGAACATGGAAGAGGAAGAGGAGGCATCAAAGGATGCTACAGACTTTGTTGGGATGATGCTTGCTGCTGCCACATCCAAGACGTGTGCCACATCTATCGCTTATCCTCATGGTGAGAGCCGGCTTTCAGCTTCTTCTTGTTCTCATCCTTCTTTTTTTTATCATTTAACCAAGCGTTTTCTTATTTATTTGCTTTGCAGAGGTGATCCGCACAAGGCTACGAGAAGAGGGCACCAAGTACCGATCTTTCTTCCAGACTCTAACGGCGGTGCCCAAAGAGGAGGGCTATCGAGCCTTGTACCGTGGTCTCATCACCCACCTAGTACGCCAGATTCCCAACACCGCCATCATGATGTGCACCTATGAGCTTGTGGTCTACCTCCTTAATGGTTAAAGTCCCCACTCACCTCACTTCAGATGGTTAATCTAACCCTGCCCCCTGGTCAGAAAAAATACAAAAACAAAGAAAATGAAAGCACCTGCACGTTAGCTAGCACAGCTAGCAGCACACAAGCCAGGAAAGGAGCGAGCAGAGACAGCACATCAGTGTATGACTTAGGAGGAGCGCTGCTCAAACACAACAATCACATGTCCACAGGGAGGGTGCAAAAACATGGTACCTGTTTTTATTTCTATCCTATCCCATCTTTTTCTTCCACTACATTAAATCATTGCTCATGCTAGCAGCAGAAATAACCTTTACTCTGACATAACTTGCATCAAAAAGAATCAAAAGCATATGAAGCCAGCGTTTCTGAAGTCAGTGGGAACGGGGAGGAATCTGTACTGGCAGCTTATTGGGATAGGAGGAGCAGGATGAGTTTGTAGGAGGTGTATAATTAACGATGTGCCTTGTGTGAAAGTGTACAGGATGAGGAAGCACAGCGGCTGTTGCAGAGAGCCGAACTCTGGAGCAGTTTTCACTCATCAAAAAGCTCGCTTTGAATACGAACACGTAAGGAAAGTTAGTCAGAATATAATCCAGTTCTCTGGAATCTGGACTGTAAATAATAAAGAGGAAAATCTTTTTTTGTTTGAGGATGGAAATGAAAAACCAGTCCCCCACGTAGTGGAAATAAAACTAATAACCTTTTAACAATGTGATGGATTTATATTTACATGTATATATCACCAATGTAATGTGATTGTGTTGCTGTTGTCAGCCTGATGTTGGCTAAAAGCCGACATTTAGTGTCATTTTCTCTGAAGGAGAGCAGATTTACCCGTTAGATGAAGGTTCCTTTTAGCACTTTTCAGCATCTCGACTCATCTCGTGTCCCCTCTTGTTTTACAAGCCTCTCAAGTTTACACTGGAAAAGCTGTGGTTTAGCTAACAGACAGAGGGATGAACTCTACATTAAACACACATTTTAATGATTTCTTCAGTTTATATGTTAATACCAGCAGAACAGAGCATTTACGCTGTGTGTTTGTTTTCGGTTGGAGGGTCCAGCATTTTACATAAATGAATGTTTCATGTCTGCTTTCAAACAGCCAAAAAAGGCTTCATTTCGTCACCCATCCTCATGTTATTACATAAATGTGCATTTCCTTCTCAAACTACAAACATGAACAGCGTGGTTTGGCGTGCGACGCTAAAACCAACCACCTCGCTGTCGTTGGGAGTTCTCTGCAGTGTGTGTGCAGCAGAAAGGACATTTTTTGCCATAATGTGCTCACTTCTTCTGCAGTGTGTGTACGCAGCATACCAAACAGCCTCATATCCTTCTCTCAGCTGAGCTCAGTTCAGTTTTAGCGCACAAATGGAAGGATGCACCGTTCAGCATTGGATACGTCTTTGCTTGAACATGTTGATGTGGTGGGTGTCCGTGGGTGACCCCTGGTGCTGCTAGCAGTGATTGCGTGTCATGGCGCTGGCTTTTCCGTTCTATCTATATCAAATAAAGGACCCAGATGACTGAATCTTTGTGTCCTGCTCATGCAGGTTTCTGGAATTGAGATGACTTGTCCTTTAATTGTACTTGTCTGATTGCATCTTGTATCGATGTGTCCATCAGAGAATACATGCTCCGTTCTGTCTTATTGTTTTGCCCCCCCACAGTTTCACTGGGTGAGTGTGTGTCCATGTGTTTTTGTGTGAGATTAAATAACAGATGTTTGTCATTCCGTTGTGTTTTGGATGTAAGCGACTACATGTGCACTCGGTTGAATTCCTGCAAAGTTTTTCCTTTTTAAACTCTTTTTAAACAGCTCGTTGCCTTTTCCTGATACGTTTGTGTTTTCCATGCCAGTGATGAGCCGGTGGTGTGCGCGTGGCTCTCTATGCATTTTCTCACACCTGTTTTTCTAAAAGAAAATAAAAGACGAGTGCAAAGTATGTTTCGTTTCCTTTCTTTAACCCTAGTTTTTGTCATGTCTGGGCAGAAACCATGAGTTTCAAGTCTATATTGACATTCTTGTGTTTCTATAGATTTAATCAGTCTTATGCTATGTCAAAGTCTGTCTACTGTTAACAGAATGTAAATACCAACAAGTGATGGATTAGAGCAGCCTTCAGTTTTGTGGCTTTGTGTTTCCTATTTTGAATATTAAATGAAGGAACAATATCCAAACCATAAATTCATATTGTATCCATGTTCTGCCCACTTTGGGCCCCTCAGTACCAAAATGTCATGGTTTAACCACCACAAACTACCCGAGTATCGCTGCTGATCACGTCCATCCCTTTATGAGCACAGCATCTTCCAGCAGGATGATGCACCATGTCACACAGCTCACATCATCTCCTCCTGCTTTCTTCATCATCACAATGATTCACTGCACCCCAGTGTCCTCCACAGTCACCAGATCTCAGACCAACACAGCAGCTTTGGGAGATTCTCATGGATGTGAAGCTTCAATTCAATATGCAAAATCTCTGAGGAATGTTTCAAACACCTTATTGAATCTTTAATATGTGCATTTAACTTTGATTAGTTGCAGGAGGTTCACAAACTCAAATCAGATATACTCGCTGCAGACTAGTGTAAGTATGTTTCTGACCAGCAGGTGACAGCATGGTTCTGCTTTGCTGCATCGTCTGCTCAGTGGAGCAGACACAGATGAAGGATTCCTGCTGCCTCATTCCTCTATCCAAAATAAAGGACAAATAACAAAACAAACAAAAACAAAGATAAGCATCCCTCATCCACATAAATCCTCCCAACTATAGCAAAACGATGAAGACGAACTGTGAATAGTGGCATACACCGAAGGTGAAAACACACTTGCTTAATTCACAGCTCATTTCCTGGCGTGAACAACAACACCTCATCACCACATTTGCTCTGGCACAAGCAGCCTGACTCATGCACCGCATGTATTTATTTTGTGTTAGACCGAAAGGGAGGAGTGTGTTCCCGAAACGGTCTCCCAATAGTCTGTTCTTGGAATAAACAGTTCAAAGTGCCTCAGGCTTCTGGTTGTGGCTCGCTTGCAAAGTGATCACTGGGGACAGAATGTGAAATGACTGTAAGATAAAATAAATAGATAATAGCAAGTGATGGAGCCATTAGTGTGTCTGGCTGCTGGTTTGTTTACAGCTAAAGACAGACATCATTGCTGCTGCCTCACTTAATGCTAAAAGATGGATTCTGGGTATTAATCTGACCCATGTATAGTAAAAAAAATCCTCAATATAGTATTCATTCATTCTGCTTATCTGCTTTGTCCAGTCCAAGCTTACAGGGTTGCTGCGGTGAATCCAAGCAGCAAAGTGATTCCCATCTCAGAGTTCCTGCTGAGAGAACTGTGCACATGTCCCTAAACGGGCCGTTCTCATGAGCAACATTAGCCACCTTTGTAGCAGAACTAAATCATAGGCTCCTATACATTCCCCATAATGCACCAGAGTAGGATATTTAACCTTGTTTTACTTGGTGTTCATCGTATTGCATTTCATTCATGTGCTCCATCACCTGCTAGGAAGAACCCATGTGGTACTATTTGGACATACAGACCCTAGACTAAAGGGTCTGTATGTCACCTGTTGGCACATGGATGAGCTGTTTTACACGCCCATCTATCCATCCATTTTCTACTGCTTAATCCCAGAGCGGGGTCGCGGGGGGGCTGGAGCCTATCCCAGCTGTCAATGGGCGAGAGGCAGGGTACACCCTGGACAGGTCGCCAGTCCATCCAGGGCCAACACAGATAGACAGACAACCATGCACACACACACTCACTCCTATGGACAATTTAGAGTCTCCAATCAGCCTATCCCCACGCATCATGTGCATTTCCTTGTTTGCCAGAGTCACCTTTCAGAAAATCTCCATGGCATAAGGAGTTTCCTGAAGTACTGCTCTCTGTTTGAGAAACAGTCTCTGTGGTCCTGCATAAGGAGAAACAGCAATGTTTGACTAACTACTGAGTGTAACCACCTTTACTGTCTCTGTCCTGGTGGAATCTTTGAGGAATGGATGCAACAGGTTTCTCTCTAGTCTTGCTGGGTTACCTGCCACATACAAGACAGGATAAATTAATTTAGAATAAAGCTGGTGAAGCAGTACTGGACTTAGGGGAATTTGCTCAGTGGGGGCTAGCTTTGTGCCTGTACTCTGAGTGCTCTGCAGGCAGTAAAACTCAATCAGATGCTGAAGCTTGTCTTATATTTTGCTCTGTCTTCTTGCTTTTACATTCCTTGCTGAATCAGACGTGTGCATTTAAATGTTGATAACATTAATAGCAAGCCTAGTATCGATATACAAGCATCGATACTTTCCTTGCTGAGGATTTTGAGGAAAATAAGCAAATGAATGTGAACAAGAACCAACTAATAGTGGGTTTTGCTTTTGACTTTTTCTCATACAACTGCGGGATAAAAAGCAAATATCAGATCACTGGTTATGATGTTTACAAACTAAAATGCTTTTTTTTAGTGAAAATGATTTACTTTGACAAAAATATTTGTACTCTGTGTTATTATGATCATATGATAAATAATTTAAGGGAAAGCTATGTAAAGGGAAACATTTACCCAGTATCAGAGTGAAACTGGGCAACACTGGCAAAAAGATGTGCATAATGAATGCCATCGTGCCCATTTAATGAGAAAGTGACTGAATTTTTTCTGTAAATCGTCTTTAAAATGTGTGTGCATTAGTACTGAAAGCCTTGCCATGATTTGCAGACTTAGTGTGATATTTATCTTGGTTTCCTGTTTTGTCACATCCTGTTTGGTTCTTTAGTTTTGTCTCCTGTACAGCTACAGCTATGAAGTTATTATTAAAACCATTGTCCTGTAATTCCTCTGCCTCTCCGTCCTCATCTCCATCCAACCACAACGCTTCTTCTGCTCTCTGATTGGCCAGTTTGATTAGCCAACATCCACTCAGATAAAAAGTGTAGAGCTGGGGACAAAATGTCCAACATCAGAGTCTTGCATGGGGTTTTGTGCTTTGCATGTGTGGACAGGATGGTTGCAAACAACTAGAATACAACACATTTGCAAACTTTCATTTTGCAGGACAAAAAAACTTGGTTTACAAAGTTACTCTAAAATTATTAGCACACATTTATTTACAGCTGCGAAATCTTTACTACTTCATACTGAGCCCATGTGTCCCATGGCCCATATCACTCTCTTTTTCCTCTCTTCCTATATAAATGAAAGCACAGTGGTCATGTGATGTGTTTCTCAGCCTTGTGACGCTAATAAGCAACAACTCCAGGAATGTATCTAATCTAATGCTTGTTACTAAGCCATCAAAACAAGTCAGGACTTATTTTCTCTTTTCATGTACTTATTCTGATTTCATGAAGAGCTAATGTGTCTGAATGGAGTGTATTGTGACTAGTACGGGGGCAGGGGCATACAACCCCGGTTCCAATGAAGCTAGGACATTGTGAGGAAATCCTTTATTCTTTTTAAATATTCACTCATTTTTAATTTGATGCCTGTTCAAAAACAGCTGGAACGGAGGCAACAAAGACCGGGAAAGTTGAGGAACGCTGTAAAAATGTTCCACAGGTGAGTGCCATAGTTAGGTATAAAAAGGAGCTTCCCCGAAAGGCTCGGTGGTTCACAAACAAGAACGGGACCAGGTTTCATCATCTACTGTCCACAATATCATCAAAGGATTCAGAGAATCCCTCCACATCACCCCAAAGGTTTATCACATTGAACTTTATGTGTTGTGTTTGTAGTGTTATCAATGAAAAGTACGTTATACATGATTTGCTAATCATTCTGTTTAAACGTATGCACAAGCTCGCAATCGCCCAAGAAGGTTGAAAAGCTTGGATGACTCCTGAAACCTTCATAGAGAGTCGTCTCTATCAGGAAAATTAGAATAATACCAGAGAGATGTGTGTTTGACTGTTCCAGTTAAAGAGGAGAGAAGTCACATAATAACATGAGCCCAGTGGTCCCGTTTGGATGTAGATCTACTGAGTTTTATGAACTAGTGAGACTATTAAAGGAATGCTTGTCAGGCCACCTGGTTGGTGTGCCAGATGGCCAGTCTGACCCTGGGTATGGGCTGAAACGTGCTGGTTTGGGCCAAAAAGACAGGGCGGATTTTCTTTCTGTGCAAGTTGCCTTCAGCTATTCTGTCTCAGACATTCCATGAGTTCCATCTGTGCAGCGATTACGTATTTTCCTCAGTCTACATCAAAGGAATGGAAGCAGATTTTATTCAGAAAACGCCATGGCTTCTTCTGCAAGAGAGAGCTGCAGGTCTCTGACATCCCCAGTGAGGCGTGTTTGGCGGCTGCATCCAAAGCCTTGAAGGTTAGCTGGGCTGGTTTGACAGAGAACATCACTGGTAAAGATGCGTTACAGGGTTCTAAGCTATTCATTTCTAATCATTCTCTTTCCTTCAGCTTCTTGAATCCACGTCTCTGTGAGACATTTCACCAGAGTTCTCAAATAATTCATGTTTACTGGGAAAAAACAATGCACGTAAAGGTAGTTACGAACACGCGAATGGGCGTAACCATAAAAGGTCACATATAAGTGGTTACTTCTTCCTGTTTCTTTTTAAGATCATCTGCAATATGTTGTTTTATTTCACTTGGTTTCTTTATTTTGCCTTTTTATTTTCTGAAAATAAGATGTATGTCTATTCTAAACGTCTGGTTTTAAAATAAAGCACAAAATGGATCAGTCAGTGAGTGGGTCCTTAGGTGCTGCGAGGAGTCCACTACAGGTCAGCATTGTATACCTGTGAGCCATCTTATTCTGTTTGTTTAATAAGACACGTCCAGTAACTTTCCAGGCTTTAATCTCTGCATTATCGGACTTGTTTGATGGCACGCTGACACTCATTAAGCACATTTCTATCCAAAACCAAACCATCCCACTTTTCTTGGTTAGACATTTCCAAATTTGAGGCAAGTTCAGAGTCAGTTCGGGACTCCACTCGGCTGTGCGGGCGGATGTGACCTGTGTGGGCAGTTACTGTTTGCAGGTGACATAATGTACATGTTGATTTAAATGCAAAGCAGATAGGTGGGAGAGCTCACACGTGGTCTATCATACTCATGTGCTGACTCATTTTAATGGCATCTTTAAACTGATATGACTTAATGACCTCTGAGTGCTACCACAGCAGAGCTGTCCACTGTGTTCAATCAGTGCAGCTGCATACCTGTACATTAGCACTCATAGGATATAAAATGAACAGATTTAGACAAAATTATCTCTATCCGTTCAGCTGTTTTCTGCATTAAATCACTTCTGTATGTCCAGTCTAATCCCTGCAGTTTCTTTGCTGTATCTGCAGACCTTTTCCATGTTTACTTCTGATGGGATGTGCAGCACATGCGATTACTAAGTCCACAAAATTAGAACAAAAAGAAAAAAGCAATACTGCTTTTAGCAGCTCTACGTCTCCTTGCAGACCATTTGGTATTGTTTAATTCAGTCTGTGCTGGATTTGTTTCTGGGACTGGGTTAATGGGACAAGAACCAGCTCAAACCAGTTAATATCCTTTCATTTAATGATAATATGCTCCTCAAGCTTTACAAGCAACTTTTCCCTAACCTAACATACACCTATATGACTGTAACCGAGCATGGCCTCTTTGTGCATGTGAGAGATGATCAGTCTCACCTGCACAACACAGGTTAAACAACGTGTCTTCACGAGGGAGACTAAAAGGTTAAATGTTTTAAAGCTTTCACATTGTTGTGAAGATGTATTTATAGTAACGTAGACCTCTCTTTCCCCGCTCTATGCTGTGCATCCTGCAGCTTCAGTATAGCAGACATAGAGTTTGGTTGAGCTAAATATCTCCATGTGGGATGGATTTGGAGTATTTCTTCTTTAGTTTCCTGTTCTCCACCTTATGCAGTGAATGTGTTCTTTTGTCACACTTGCCTCGCTCGTCTTGTGCATCCTCTCCTCTGCTCCTCTCTTTGTGTCTCAGTTTGTCCCATAAGAGATGCGAGCGGAGATGAAGATCAGCTCATGGAGAGAGGAGTCGAGGCGTACTTGTATCAAAGCATCGGGTAATGTTGCATCATTGTTCCAGCATACTGCTGTACTTTATTATTCATGCCAAATGAATGTTAAATGTGTTTGCACACACATTTTGAATTTCATTTACAATGCAAAATTAATATATAATGCCCCCCTACCTCTCCCTCCCTAGAGTCTCTCCAACAATTGTAATAAAAGGGAAGGTGGGGGAAGGAAGCTTGAATTGGACAAATGACACGAAACTCCACGTTTCTGTGGAAGCCAAACTCCTACTTCCCACAGCTGTGGGTATTATTGTGTAATTTCTTATCTCCACTCACACCTTGTTCACCTGCAGGTAATCTCATCATGAAAAAAACTGAAAACAGATGTTTATTGCACGGCTACGTTTGGGACATCAGCAGCTCTGTAGAATACGTGACCTCTTGTGACCTTAGAGAAGGTGCCCGTGACTGGTCAGTGTTTAACATTAGTAAGGGAAAAGGAATGTGCTTTTGGTAACCCGCAGCAACATGCAACATGCAATCAGCCAAACAGTGAATGAATGAACTTTACCATGAAACCTTTTGGAAAACAAGAGCGATTGAAAGTACCGCCCGCCTCTCCAACCCCTCATCAGCTGGAGGACATTTGGAGGATTTTCCTAAAAGCATGCTTTCTCTCCGCCGTTGAGGAAAAACTCTCTTCTTACCGATCCGTCCACTTTTTAGGAAGATTTTGCTGCAACTACTTGTTGAAATTTTGCAGTTTTCACACATGTTACTGTTTTAGGCTCTTTCTTCATTTAGTTTCACTCAGACTTCTAATTTGGTCTAATGTAGCCATTTTAACTGGTTTGTTGGTAAGCCGATGGACTGGCGACCTGTCCCACTTGCGCCCATGTCAGCTGGGATTGGCTCCAGTTTGGCACATGACCTGTTTCTGTGAATGTGTTGGTTTTGGCCAAAATGATAGTGCTGATTTTCTTTCTGTACAAGTGGCCTTTGGCTGTTTTGTATCAGGCATTGCTTGAGCAGAACATGACAAGTAAATACATATTTTCCTCAGTCCACATCAAAGGAACACAAATGGATGTTTATTCTGCTGATATCAGATAAGACCATGGCTACCTACCAGAGAGAGATGAGAGAGTCTGGCTTTAGGCAGGGCCACTCCACTGAAACTGCTCTCCTATCTGTTACCGAGTCTCAACGGCTTGCCAGATCCGCTGGTCAATCCTCAGTCCTTATCCTACTGGACCTGTCCGCTGCTTTTGACACGGTCAACCATCACTCTGAGCTTGGCATCTCAGAATCCGCTCTCTCATGGTTCATGTCCTACCTCTCCAGCAGATCTTTTAAAGTATCCTGGCAAGGAGAAGTGTCACGTT
>JBAMHV010000009.1:5011399-5021808 GCA_037177535.1 Pseudomugil gertrudae | reverse complement strand
TCTCAATGTAAAAATATTTACTATCAAATATATATTTTCCTTTCAAAAAAAATTTTTTTGCTCTTGGATTGTTTTTTTGCTTGCATTGAATAAAAACACAAAAATAGCTCCATAGTCAGAAACATACATGCGAGATCAAGCTCTTTGTTGAAAATATCTTTACTGTTTAAGTTTTCTAGTAAATGATGAATCTTTTCTTCCTACTTCTACCGTCCTCTGTTTCTGGAGACTGCACATACTTGAGTGCTATTTAAGCACGTTGAAGACTGTGTACAATACTCATCAATGATAAAATGTTCTATACTTGTACTATAGTCCCATTTAGTATTTTTATAATCATTCAGAAGGACAAGTTGAAATTACTTTGGTCAACATTTTGGAAGAATTCAAAACAAACATTTATATAAAGTAACAAATTCCTATTGATTTACTTCAAGTGAACTCACACTGTAAGTAGTCTATCAGTGACCTGAGTATTGCTTTGTCAGTCTGCACTTGAGGTGAGCACAAAAGCCCTATGCTTGTTCATTCACCCTCACAGCAGGGAGTGACTCAGCAGATGGGAACAGATATTTTTCTTTAGAGTTTGAATTGATATTTGTAGCCGTCAGCAAGCAGGCGGTTCTACATAATGAAAGTGTGTTGAATGGCTTTGGAGTAAGTTTTTTTTGCTGACTCATCCAGAGTCCAGATACAGTGATATCTCGTTATATGCATTGATGTGAGTTTTTGAGATGAGAGCTGTGATTCGAGCAAATCTTTATCTTGTGATGCAAGCAAATTTTGATGTGAGCCACCACCAAAACAAAGATCCCAAACGACCCACCTGAGCTTCCTGCGTCTCACTCTGTTAGCATTCGTGTAGCTCGCCTTCAGTGGAAAGTTGCATTGTGTACAGTACAGTGTGTGAACGAGTACACGTGCACATACAAGACTAAATACCTCCTAACTCCTCTGCCTGTTTACTACTCCCTTAACCTAAGTAATGAATAATGCACTTATTTGTGAGCTGGAATGGATTAATGGGTTTTCAATTAATTTAAATGGGGAAACTGCTTTGAGATACGAGCAAATTGAGATGCATGCAAGGTCACGGAACAAATCGTATTTACTAAATTTCCCTCTGGGATAAAGTGTTTAATTTCATCTCAAGGTATTATATTTGCTTTCTATTTGTTTTCATTGGCGACAGTTGCCAGGTGTATTTAACGCGTTCGGCTACACAAATGAAAAATATGGGCTAAATTTAAAATGGTCTGTTATGGTTGACGCATAACTGCAATGAAAGGAGTGGTGCCATGGACTCTGTTAAATACGCACACACCCTTCTGAACAATTGATTTTTGTGCTAGTTTTCAGAAAGTTTGTGGCTGTTTAGCCAGACAAAGCAGTACCAAGTGAAATTGTGGGAGCAGTGTTGGGTTGTAAAGTTGTGGTGTGATCTGCAAAAGGAACAAAGATGCAATTTATTTTATGGCAGCACAGACCCCCACTTTTTGTGCATTATGATATCATCCACTGTAACAATGTTTGCTGGTGTGTGTGTGTGTGTGTGTGTGTGTGTGTGTGTGTATAATAAAACTGATGTATTGTCATAGTTGCTTTCTGTTTGAGTTTGTGCGTGTGCATTGCAGCATGGTTAATCGCATGCACACACAGATTTCTACAGATTAAGTGGACGGGGTGCGCCTACTTACCTTTTTTAAAAATGAGACTCGTATCTTCCCCCCCCCCCACTCTAACGGAAAGGAAACTCTTGCTCTCCATTGAGCAACCAGTATTTTTCCTGCCGTGGTGTTAAATTGAGAATGTCCAGCACATTGCAGGATCGGGCACAGCTCAACAGGTTGAGTTTACCATCAATACAATAACTTCTGAGTTGTATTTCTGCTTCAAATGCATCCACATTTATATAGGTTTTAAAATGGCCTAATTAGCTTCAGCATAATTTAGCTCTCAGCATAAAGAAGTAATAGTGGAGAAAATGGGCATGCACAAAGGAGTGCTGTGCCTGTTTTTAGGGGAGGTAATGAAGTTTCCTCATCTCTAAAGGGGAAAGGTGAGCATAAGGAAAGCAGAAAAAGTTGTGTTCAAGTATAACAAAGGAAAGGGGAGGAAATGGATGCTATATCTTGTGATCATTGTATGTCTCACTGATTAAAAATAATCAGCACAGGGAGCAGGTCCCCCCACTCTGTATACCCCTCCCCTACCAGCAATAATCTGACCATCCTTTGTCAGAAAGATGGTACTTGGTACTCTCCTGGTTCCCAGTAAAGGCTCGAGTTATTTTCATGACAACAAAGCTTCTGGGGACTGACTCCTCGGAGTGGCTCAGTACTCCACAAAACTATTTTGTTAATTTTTTTCGTCACCTCAAATGTAAACTCGCAGTATATCAGGTGCAGTGCACAGGTTAGTGTTTATAATGCAACATTTACTCTTTAGTTTACCTTTAACGTGACAAGTTCCTGGTTTTCTCATCTGAAACTAAAATGTCTCCAGATGATGTGCCGAGTTTCTATTACACCATATTTTATGAGTGGTAAAGGCATCGTACTGTGTACCTGCTTAACAACATCAGTCCGACGTCCAATCAGCTGGTGACGTCTGCAGAGGAACCTGATAGCGATACAGGATCAGACTAGTCTCAACTCAGTTGCCGCTTATATTTGAAACCGACCCATGGCGGTCATCAGTTTCACATGCTTGATTTCAGACAGAGATGCAATCAGTTCTTTCAGTGTAGGGCACTTTAATGACCGGCCCAGTGTGCAGACAAGTAGAGACGAGCCATTAGTGCTGCACTGTCTTTTCTCTTGCAAAGGAAGGCAGTTAGTGCATCTGTGAGAGTGGGTGGCTTGCAATGGTTGGGTAAGACTTTGAGCGTGCTCCTTGGTAAGCCCTCCTCTTTATCTCCCGCTCTGTCTCTGTGTCTCTCTGTCTCTGTCTCTCTGTGTGTGTGTGTGTGTGTTTCCCTCTTCCCCCTCCTCCCTCAAGCAGCTGTTTTCCTGTCTAAGCTGGGAACTGCAGCCAATGTGTTTTTCCTCATCTCTGCGTCACAAGCGGGATCTCACAGACTTACTGAAAAACACTTTCTTCTTCTTTTCTTTTCTTTTTTTTTTGGCCCGTCTCCGCTCTGTCCCACACTTGTCTGGCTGGTGACTGTGTTTTGACCTGGTTTTGGATGATGGTCTGAGGAGCAAATATTCCTACTATTCTACTTGGCTGCTGTGATTACGCTGACATTGCTGTGTGAGAACTGCCTGACTTATCATAGAAATGCTTTCATGGTAAGTATTTTGACTCTTTTGTGCTCCTCCTCGTTTGGGAAGCTGAAGTTGAGTTAATTTATTTTGTTTCAGAAGTTTTTGTCACAGTTTCATCACAAGGGTTTCTGTATATTTAAATGTGTAAAAGGATCAAACTTTAGCCAGTGTTTAATCATTGACTGGTGTTTGCAAGTTGAAATGGCATTTAGGTTAGTCATACTGACTGACTATGTGGTTTATAAGTGTTGAAGGGGTAAAAGTTTAACATTTGTAGTTCATCTGCCACAGAGTGAAGTGAGGAGAGTATTAGTCTGATAAAGGTAGTATTATCTAACACCTTTAAACTTGTCAAAGCTACCTCTAACCCCTGAGAAAAGATTATACATACCTGAGTTACCAAGAAAGGATGAGGCAGTTTCAAACATCTCTTAAATGAACTTGAACTAAACAGGCTTTCACAGCTATAACTTGATCTCCTTTTGTTAATCTGACAAAATTACCCAACTTTTTTCTTTTATTCTCCCACATAGGCCTGATTCACAAAGAAAGCCCTAATTCAGCATACCAGTCTGAGGCGGCTCTAGTGTTGACTTGTTTTCAGTTTAACACAAAATAAGAGGGGAGGGGGGGGCAACTCGTATGTCATTATCCACCTGGATGTCTCAAGCAACTTTGCTGCTTCATTATTGCACCCTTTTCACTGACTGGATGTCTTCATGCATCAGAAATCCTCACCAGAGGAGATGAAATCTTTTGCGGCTAAGAATGAATTTTGGCAGTGGCATTATGCTAGCTTGGACGTGTTTTGTTTTACAGAGAACTTGGGTTAGTCTGGGATCTGGTAACCTCCGTTTGGGGGAAAAAAAGTTAAACTTATGCAGGGCAATTTTTTTAAGTATTCTGTTTAGACATTATTTAATTTTGTTTTTTTTATTAAATTTTGACATTTAATATTCAGTATAATTAGGGGCATGTTTTGATTGATGGGTATCGAATATCTACAGCAAGAAGGCAGTGTGTAGCTCAAACATAATTTCTAGCCGCCTAACAGTGCCTTAGCTTTAACCCAACTACCTCAATAAGCCAGTTGCTTCCTGTTAGATCCACTAGTGACGGCACAAGTGACTGTCAAAATGGCAGCTGTATGGTCTGCCTAACCAGCTATACTCTTGCTCTTGAGAAATCTACTGGGAGGCTCCATCCATCTTTTATATACAGTCTATAATTAAAATTCTGTGGTTCTCCAACTGGCAACCCCAAAGATACATTGGTGTTTGCAACCCCCACCCTAATGCAATGAATTTGTAGGATATATGTAAGAGATCATCCTGTGACAATCTTCTAAATACAGGCTGGGAACTTCCAGTATTCTCATAAATATAAACAACTAAGGGGGTTTTTGTGGACATCTGTTTAGCAAGGCATCTGGTTAGGATGCCTCCTGGACGCCTCCCTGGTGAGGTGTTCTGAGTACGTCTTTGTGGGAGGAGGCCCCGGCTGTGGAGAATGTGGCTGGGGAGAGGAAGTCTGGCTTCCCTCCCTAGACTGCTGCCCCTGCGACCCAACTTCAGATAAGCGGTGGAGAATGCATGCATGGATGGATTGGGTCTGTGTACCTTTTGGCCAACTGTTTTTTGTTTTGATATCGAAAATCTAAAATCGGAAATTCATCCCATTTCCGGTTTTCGTCTGGAGGATGGTAAACAAAACATGAGAAATAAGTAATCTCCTGTTTTTCGTTTGAACATCGGGAATTGAAAAACTGAAAACGAGTCTTTATCTGATATTTTTTTATTTTATTTCGGGTTTATTTTTTTACACAAGTCTGGAAATAAAATATGATCATAATTCTTTTCCTTAAACTTATGTTCGCTTCAACTGGTGTTGTGCCATAAAGTGACTGTGCAGCCGCAGGAGCGTGCACAGCTTGTTAAAGCCGTGTTGCACCTTCTGACGGTAGCTTTTCTCTGTTAATGTTCCTCTCGCCACAAAACATGAAAATTCAAGTGACATAATGTATATTTTAACAGAGAAAGTAGCCCATGTAGGCTATTTGCTTTACGTTAGTTCTTTTAACGATGAGCAAGTCCAAATGAAGAAATAAGCTCTGATGGGAAATGGTATCATGTTGCTGCTTCACTCTTCTGGTTATGCTTTTCTTTGGCTTGTGCAATTAGAATATCCACTCTAATTAATGTTATGACTTCATTTATTACTCAAAGTATAATTTCCACTGATTTTTGGCATTGAAATTAAGAGAACATTTTACGTATATACCTGGTAAAGAAGGCCGCATTTTCACTGTGCAGTGCACGCTTTGCTTACCGTCAACAAGCTGCTTTCAGCATAAAAGGACTCTACATCTAATTTGAAGAAGCATCTTGAGGTAATTGGTTAGCTAACTGAGAAATGTCTCGGTGAATGAGAGCTTTCATGTGCAGAGAAAGAAAAGGGGTTAATGTCCACTGGCTCACATGTTTCAACTTAATTTTAATTGTGTATATTTACAAGCTATTTTTTTAAATGAGGGCTTTAGCACCTTTGAGTGCCCCTGTTGAGACACTTTTTTAGTCAGGTAGGGCTTATTTTCACCCCACATGGCCACCACATGAACATAAACATTCCTGAATGGAATAAATGTTCATTTACAGGCTGCAAAGAGCTTGATGAGAAAGTTAATTATTTAAATAAGGTGTGTTAAAGTAGGATTGCCTCTAAGGCATGCAGGGCAGGGGTACATGAGGACCAGAGTTGAGAAACACTGTTCTAAAGAATACACTGTCCATTCATCATGTGGTTGCTGTAAGTTCACAAAGTACACAATTGTTCTCAGTGCAATTTTCTTTATTTTATGCACATTAAAAGCATGTTTTGCTTTCTTATATGACCGATTGTTAAAGCAGCCATGTTGCACTTTAATTTCCCTCATTTCTGAGCTGTGGAAATTAATAAAGGAAATTGAATTTGTCATTTTTCGTTAAATAGTATAAGTTGTAACACAAAACGTACAGCATTTGTTTGATTTAACTTTCTATAAAAGACAGTAGATTGTTTTTAAAGCATATTAACTAAATTCAATGTTCCAGATCAGTGTTTTTTTTAGGGAACACTGCCCTGCTTGTTTTGGTTCCTTCCAACTCCAGCAAACCTGATTCAGGTTCATTAAACTGCTCGTTAAGTTCTTTCCAATGAATGGCTTATTAGCAGAGTTGCAGTCAGGTGTAGTAAAATAGGGTTATCTCTAAAACACCAGGGCAGTGTTCCCTGAGGAGCAGGGTTGAAAAACACTGATCTAGATAAACATGTTGGAATATTTTGAAGTTACCTTTATGTGAATAATCCGAATACATTACAGAATACATTTTATGAAGTGTAATCAATAATCTGTAATGGAATACATTTTAATAGTAACTCTTCCAACACTGACTATACTATACCATACAGTCATTTGGCAGATGCTTTTATCCAAAGCATTAGCCAGTAGATGTGGAAGATTTTCTGCCTGGTGTTTGTCTTGTCTTTTTGGTCATACTAGATGTAACGCCTCAGTGGTGAATTACGATTACGATTTGGGCCCCTAGGCTAATATTGGAAGTGGGACCCCCATGCAATGTATAAAATGGCATTTTCGATCACAAATCAAGATATATCTGTACCTTGTTGATCTGTATTGGAAGTTTAAAGTTGGACAAAATCTGTATATTAAATATCTGTTAAAAACTTAACATTTCTACAAAAAATGCTTAATGTGCAGCACACCATATTATTATGCGATGGTTCCAGTCAGTCATTTCTACCCTTTTTTCCTATCTTGCTTCTTGATTACATTCTTAATCAATCTGGTTAAATCCAGTTAGGAAAGAAAATCCCTTTCAATGGACACCATAGACAGGTAATTCAGTTTTGGCCCAGTGTAGATCTATTTTTTAGATAAGAGCTCTCTCTGCTGGCATTAGTTACAGGTAGTCATAAATAGTCACAGTGCAATGTCAACACTTTGGAAGCAATGAAAATGGTCATTTTGCTCTTTAAAAGCAGCAGAAGTGCTGCCATGTCTTATGCGTAGATCCTGTGTGGAGGTGGATGCAGTGTTATAAAATCCAGATGTTTGCTGAAGGTAGGGGTGGTGCTTCTGATCCAGTTCTGCAGCAAGTCTTTCTGTACTGAATCTTGTCGCAACCTGACAGCTCATCTACATGTTAGTTTTTCTCAACCTGTGTGTGACCACTTTGTAGTTTGGGAACACGGTTGAGGACATGTTTTTGCATCACTTTGGAAGCTGTCAAAATTGTAACAGGGGTTTAAAGCAATCCCTGAATGAACTCGTCAAATTAAGATGTCAAGCCCCACTTTTTTTTTTTTTTTTTTTAAGTGTGATCTAGTAAACGACATCCTGTTACATTCAGCCTATCTTTCATTTTTACACTGTGGCCAATGGAGGCCAAGGTTCAAGTTCTTCCGGCCAATAGAGGTCCCGTACACATGTTGGGCTCCTAGACTGCAGCCTTGGTTAGCCTGTTCAATAATCAGCCCCGGAACACCACCTCTGGTGCGAAGGAGAACATGCTTTTGAAAGTTTGGTTTGCTTAACTGATTGCAGGGTGAAGGCAACTTCAACTTCAAATAACGCCCAAATGAAGGCAGATTATGTGACAATAATTTTAACCATCACATTGTGATAAACGGCAAAAATACAAAATATATTTTCAGATATTAAAAGGTGAAATACACCTCGGATTTTAAAAATCTGACTTTTCTACATACTTGTTCTTAAATTGGGCTTTAAAGGTTTAAGTCCATGTATCAGTTTGAGTCTAAATGAGCCAACTTTTTTTTAAAGATTGTACCCCTTTTTAGCTTTTTGCATTTCAAAGCGCACAATTTGTCCATTTCTAAACCTGAAACGCATAAGTCACTTCAATAATAAATATAAGATTCTTTGAAAAGTTATTTAAATTTTTTGCCTTTTTGTTTAGAAAATGATGAGATAGTTATAACGAATGGGCGTATAAAGGATGCACGTTCTCACTATTGTAACTCTTGCTCTTAGTAGTTGAAAGGAAAGTAAATGCAGCCACTATTTGCAAAACAAAAATCCAAAGTAGTATTTCACCTTCACCCAGACGTTTGCTTGCATATCAGTCGACAATCAGAAGAAAGTAAAGCAAGATTGAACCAAAGCCCTGTTGCAGACTTGATCCGCGCTGTGGAACGAAGAAGCCCTTTCACTCAGAATGAGCCAAAAAAAAACATTGGGAGTACTCTCACACTTTTTATTAGTGTCCCTTACTTCACTTCCTGATTAAAAAAAAAAAAATCACCTGATGTGGAATGAGATGGTCATAGGATGTGTGATCGCTATGGAAACACTGCATTTCTCTCGTTGCCAGAGGAGCTACCAGCACTATCTTAAGCTGCTGTGTGACCAGTCTTTTTTTCCACCATCTTTAAAGTTGGAAAAGCTTCTTGTACTGCTGCAGACTGTATCATAGTGAATAAACATAGCATCTTATCAGCATCATATAATCCTGAAAAATCTGCACTCAATGTTTAGCTTCTAAACGTGCAGCTGCAGCCAGAGCTGCATGCTGCACTGCTAATCTCACTTTGCTTTACTCCCACTTCCAAAACAGCTGGAAATGGCAGCATTCATCAGAAGGTTCAATACCCAATCAGTGCTTGTACATTAAGCAGTACCAGTTGCACTCAAGTGTGAACACACAGTATTGTATGGATGCATACTGACCTGCCCTGTATGTTCAGACTCCAGGCTGAAGTGACACAAAGGGTTTTTGTTGTTTTTTGCCTGGATGCAACCTGTATCTTATCTTCTCAAAGCAGCCTGAACAACATTGATCCTATCCCCCCTGACTGCGACCCAGACCACTTGGATATGTAGTCATAAACTGAAATTGTATCTGATCTTTTGCCATGCAGCCTCAGTCTGACTGGCCAGGTCGCAATAATATGACCTTTTTTTATGTCACGAATGCACATAAATGCATCATTCGAAACTTATTCATAAACTCTGTAAAGGTTGCATTACTGTCCCACTACTCCTGGTTGTGGCTCTGACCCACATGTGTCTCTGTACAGATGTTGCTGCCTTTGCCCCAAAATGCCATCAGACTCTCCCTCTATTATAATCTCCCCTTTAAGATGATGCGATTCAGCATTATGCCCTGCAGTCTGAACGTAGCCTCAGTTTTGAATGTGCCCTTTAAACCAACGTGTTCTGATATTAATTTGCATTATACATGAGGCACCTTTTTGTTTTTTTTAATGGGCCATCAACTTTTACTCAACCAATTGATTTGAACTGATAATTCACTAAATGATTTCAGATGTTTTTCCATTGCCTTACTGCACCACTTTCTCTGTGCTCAATCCTTTCCCCATGTGTCTTGACATAATTGCTCACATTCATTACACTTCATTTCATTTAACTTTATTTGATTTAGTTTGGATTACTTGGGTTGTCTCTGTCTGGTGAAAATGTAATGTTCCCATTAGAAACTGATATGAGAAAAATGTTGATGCATTCAATGCATATTTTACCTACTGTAAATGGCATGTGTTTTGCAGCAGAGGCAGCAGGACAATCTGTATCCCCTTTCAGCAACTAAGCTTGTAAAAGTAGTACAAGTCCCTATCCATCTCACCCAATATTACTTTGATTTGTTGTTGAAGACTAACAAGCCATCGGAAATACTTTTTCCTTTTCTGCTGCTGTTTGCTTTTAACCTCCAAACTCTTATGTATTCACTATTTAGCAGCACTGGAAACTTCGGTCCACATGAAATCCAGCAAACCATCCATCTGTATTGGTTACAAGGACTGAATGAGTTTGGGTTTTTAGAGCATGTGGTAGTGAAATTATGAACTTGGGCCCTTGTTATCATTGCCTGCAGCTGATGTCTCAACGTTGCTTTGTAGATATGTTTGCATGCTTAAGTTGTTGCTACTTCAAAGTCCCTGCATGGATATTTGTATTGACTTTCCCTTGAGCAGCACATGTATGAATTTGTGAGAGTGCATTTGGGTGGGAGTCCATGTCAACTAGGGCTGCTCGATTATGGCAAAAATGATAATCACGATTATTATGATTGAAATTGAAATCACGATTATTTAACACGA
>JBAMHV010000009.1:4901341-4915437 GCA_037177535.1 Pseudomugil gertrudae | reverse complement strand
TATTAGTTTTATAGGGGTCATGACCTAGAAATGACTCTTTTCCATGTTAAAATGCGCATACTGGTGTTAAAATTGCCTAAAAATCCGAAGGTTGGAAGTGGCTGAGTTTTTTTGTTTGTTCAAACCAGAATAGCCCACGAGACAGAAAAGACCGGGTTTTAAACATGGTTCTGTCACCACAGGAAGCTACTTGTATAACTCAGCACTTCTTCAAATACCTGAAAAGTTTTTAGAGTTTTGAGAGAAAGAAACTATCAGGAACCAGTGGATTCATTTTATCTTTCATCAATGTCCCTGCATCTCCCCCTGCTGCTCTTAAAGGGGACATTGCATGGACTTTATTCCCAATCTAAAACAGTTCTCTGATATATAAATTAAATGTTAGTGCCCTCACTTTGTCAACGCGGTCATTAGTTTGAGTATTGACACATCTTTCTCAGCCCCTTGTCAGCCCTGCTCAGAAAACAGCATGTTTGGGGGGGAGTGCTGTCCCAATTCAAAGAGTATTTCTGATCCACACTTCAAATGCGCTCTTCATTTGGGGCTGAATTAGCTTAAAACAAGTGTACATGCTGTGTATCCTTCACGGTCTCCAATCACCCAGAATTCATTGCGCGCCAGATAGAAATGAATAAGCAGCAGTTCACTGTCTGCAAGGACGTGTTAAATATGAATATATAAACACGTATTTGTCCCAGCACACAAGCGGGGACGGTAGTGTGTCCCATAAATGCAAATAAATTTTTTTACATGCGTCAGACGAGGATTATTTGTCACGAGGACAGTTTTTCTGGCCCCGCCTCTTCTACATGTTTGTAAGTTAAGGTAAATTAAAATAAACATTGAAATATCTGGCTTCATTTTCTGTCCTATAAAATTATATTTTTGTGTTTTTGTGGAAGAATCAGATCACTATATGGATGACACACATAGCATATGACGTTGCTAGGCAACACAGGACTGGAGCACTATGGGTAATTCTCGTACACGAGGTTGCGGTGTCATTTCAAACGGAAGGCGCACTTTGGAGTGTTCAGACTATAAAGGACACTTTGTGGACTACGTAGTCTGCGTACTTAGAAGTATGCAGTCTCTGAATTGCGACACAGCCAATGAGCTTTATGCAAAGCTTCGCTACTTCCTGAACTTAGACAGCTCCTTTGGTCAAGCTAATGCCCAATAAAGCTGCACAGACCATGCAAGTTGTGATTCAAGTTAATGTCTGAAATGTAAACATCATAAGGAGAGAATAAAATAAAATGTGTCAGACATTTAAACAGCTCAGATTGTGTGCTTTGTAGACTGGAAAACCTGATAAAAAAACAGCAACCCTTCTGGGAAAATAAAATTAAAAAAAGGAAGTAAATTTTTTTGTTGCTTGTATTAAAAATTACGATCATTCAGCCTTAATGGAAAGAAGTGTTCATACACATTAATGCTGTGGAGCAGAAGCAGAAAACCCATAACTAACACGTACCTCTTATTTCCTTCCAGCCTGTAAGGGAGTCTTTCCATAGATGAACAAAACCACAAGGCCATGTGTGGATATGATAAATAAGCTATGAAACTCAGTCTTTCAGTCATCTTCATGCTCCACTTGCTTCTCAGCTATCATTTCTTTTCCACTTTCTTACCTTCTCCTAAGATGACCACCTATCCAATTATTCTCACACTGACAGATGTTATCAATTTAGGCTGCAGCCAAGAAAACCTATCGAGGTCCCAGACAGAAGATTAAAACAGAAAAGGAGAGGTGAGGGCTATTGCTAAGACGCTGGGGAGTGAGAATGATATGGGTAATAAAGCTGCTGACCATTTCACTTTACAGAGACCTGTCCTTCCTGCCTGATCTGTGCAGCTCTTCTTGCTCCTTCATTTGCATGATTTCTAAATCAGCTGCAGATGAGAGCAGAGATGCATTGGTGGGCTTGAAATAACTTTATTACTTCAGTATAAATGAGAGATGTGTGTGTGTAATCCTTGTGTGATACTAGAGTATATGTGTTGCTGCCTGAGGGCTTGTATTCATCCAAGGTACTGTATGTATACGGATATACGAATATATCGGTTTCAAATTGTGCATCATCAGTGGTTTACCTGCACGCTTGCTTCTGTAATGAGGAAAGCCAGGGAGGCGAGGCGAGGTAGTGTGTGTGATTACACACTCAAAGAGGGAGCAGAATGAGAAAGGATGATTGTGTTTCTCTGACTGTTACACGCCTCTGAACATGAACTGGTCAGAGGGTAAATATAGGCTGACTGTGGGAGGATTGCACAGCCAGCACTTACACTCTGATGTGAGTGGTTCAGACCTGATGTGAGGGAAGAAGAATGGATGAGGAAGATGATGCTTCTATAACAACAAAACAAAAAACACAACAAACAGAGAAACCAAAAAAAGTCTAAGAAAATATACTTGCAGATCCACATATCTGAGGCCAGAAAGGGTTTGTAGTTGCAGGGATTAATTGGACAGTAAGGTCAACCTGCTGTTGCAGTGTTTCCGGTTCTGTGGAATTTCATTGTGCTTTTTTTAAGGCTGCATTTAAAAGCAGCACAACATACGTTCTATTGCAGAGGCCTCCAGCTAGAGAACACAGGCTTGTCACTTGGTATTTTCACGTTTATTAAAACAACATGCTGAACAACCAGTTCACATCTGATTTCTGGAGACGGGAGATTATTGAGTGATGATATAAAGATTGTAATGTGATATGCTGAAAATTGTTCTTGTCGATGTAATAATTGCCGCTCTGGGCTGGGAGTTATTGCAGCTTGTTCTTGGCACGTTTCTGCTCAGACACATCTGTGCTGCTATCGCTTGTTCAGATCCAACAAGATTGAAAAGATAAGTTTAAATCAGGCCTACTCAGTACAATCCTATGAAGGCCACATTCCTGCAGCTTTGCAATGCTTCAACACACCTGAATCAAATGAAATGGATCCCACAGCCTTCAGCTTCTGCACAATAACTCTATCATTTGAGTCAGGTGTTGGAGAAGAAGCCATCTCTGCTTGACCCAAATTGGTCACCTGACCCCCTTTGCAGCACGGTCACGTGACCCTCTTACACATTCAGTGGTGTGTAAAAAAAAATTTTCATTATGTTTTTGCAGTTTTTGAAAAAAAAAGCAACACTTTTTAGCAATATTTAAGAGGTTTTTCTAAATTTACATGTTTCCAGTAACAGTTGTTTCTGCTATAATTAGGTTTTGGTAACGCTCCCTCTGAACAATACATTTTGAATATAATACTTTGCAGGGTTTAGTTTCCCTGCCCATAATGCACAGCCTAAACAGCTTAAAACTATGTTTACAGCTGAAAACTGCTGTCACACCCTGACTTAATTACCCAATTTTGCACAGCAGCACCCTAAAATCTTGTCACGCTGCACTCAAACGCCGTTTTTCTTTAATTTTAAATACATGAAATCATTTCAGATCAGATTTATTTGCTGTGGTCAGAACAGATTCGGTTCCCATTAGACAATGCTGACTGGCCCTTTCTGTGTTATGAACCATAAAATGAAATCATTAAATTGAATGAAATACAGCAGAATATCACTGTTCTGTTTAGAGCTTACTAATCTTTTTATGTACTCTGCCTTCACACTCGATCATGTCATTTCCTGTCCAATCTGTAATTCACCAGAAGAGTTTTTCCTCTGTAAGACCAAACAGTAAGCAGCAAAATGCATGGCTAGTTCTACAAGTCTGCTCAAATCCAGGTTCAGGAGTTGCGATCAATATGCTGAACACTTACAGCTTGGCACTTTGAAAGGGCAATTTGCTGTGGCTAATGGCTTACGCTAAGATTTCAGGATCGACTTCATGACTTTTTACTAAGGCTTAGTTCAAGTTATAGGATGGTTAGAATAGTCTCTTTACTTTCTTTTCTATTCAAAGCTGTTTTAATCCTTTCCAAAGGCAAGCTGCATGGTGTTCAGAGAAAGAGACAGCTGTAGGGGAGGAGAGAGGTCGGTATGGGTGGGGTGGTCTTTCCTCACTGATAAAAGCGACATAATGACCCACTCCTTCTCCCTTACAGGGATCTCTTTATCTGAGGCAAAGCACCACTGAGCAGTTTCGTTTGGGTTATCAAACCAACCGTGTGCCGAGTAAAAACGCTCTTTCTTCTACTCTGGTGCAATTAGTGGCAGTGATCAGTTTGGAGGACAGTTTAAATCTATGCCTCCATTCAGACTAGTTCTGTCGTTTGTCAAGGACACACTGAGCGCTCTTCATAATATCATCGTTCATTCAAGGCCAAAGAACATGGTCTGCACTCAGTGACTTCCTCAGTAGTAATACTGCAGGAAGATTATTCCTAAACCTTTGATGGGAGCTACAGAAAACCCGGAATTCATTAAATTACTTTGACTTTTGTGTTAAAAGGTTTCCCAGTGTGTGACTGAAATAAAAAAAAAACTGCTTATGTGTATGACACTTTGTCACCACCATCCTCGGCTGTTCCTGGCTCACCTTGCCAGCAGGCACCGACTGTGAGCTGAACATCAATCTGCGATGGGTGGATGGGCCAGTCGTCTGTCACCAGGTAGGGATCGTAGGTGACTCCATCCACGTACAGTATCACCACCGGAAACTCCACATTAATGACGTAGTAATGCCACTCCTTGTCACATATCTGAGAGGAAAGAAAAAGAAACAGGAGGTTAGAAATGGATTCTTTTGTTTCCTTTGTAATTTTTCCCATTTGTGTATAACCTGAATGCTAGTTAGCTTTGACTTCCTGTTTCATTTTGAACTTTATCCTTTGGTTGTTTATTTCCTGCTCTGCCCTGTTGCACCTGGTTCTTAGCTGCTGATTACCTCACCTGCTCCTCATTTGTCATTAGTCCATTATATCTTCTGTCACCAGTGTTTGTACTTATAGTTTATCATTCTTCGCATCATCTCTGTCTGTCCGTCTTGTGTTCTCGCTTGAGCTTTGCATTCATTACTTTCCAATTCAGTTTGTTGTTCATCTTTCATGATCAATGTTTTCTGTATTTTTTTTACATTTAAGTTCACCTGGCCCTCTCCTGTCTTAGTGTCCTCTACCTGTTTACCATTATTTGTGACAGAGATCATTGCATAAGAGCTTAGCTGTTTTTGTTGTAGAAGCATCATTCAGTCAGTTGGTATATATACTTTAATTCTATGTTTCATAATAAGAGTAGTCAAGGAATAGACAAAGGGCCACAGCTTGACATGACAATGTATCAGCACAGGCTAAACCTTAACTGATGAGTTTAGAGCAATCTACATTAAAGTGACAGGGAGAACTCAAAACCTATTCTTCTGGGTCATTCAAAAGTAGGTAATGCTCAGATCAGAGTTTGGTTAGACTCGTCAGATATTTTTAGCCCTGATTACAAGTTGTTACCTTTCAATACAAAATACAAAGTCTTAAAATACAGGCTGAACCATTTAAAAAATTCATATGTCCCAATTTCCATTAAAATCTTAAATAATGTCTTAAACTGATACATATTTTATGCAATATCGCTTGGGGCTTGGCAGTCTATGTCATACTCTCATGTTTTATTCTTTTGTATTTTTGGTGTTTTTTTTTCTACCATAAAACTGGTATTGTGCAACTTTTGCTGCTATGTTGTATGCTTGTACATATGTACAGTAGTCTGTTGTGTCTGTGTCTTTACTGATCAGCTTTACAGCAAACAGAAATTTACCTACAAGGACAACAAGGTATATCACATCCAATCACATCGCATCGCATTTTATCGCATCACATCACATCGCATAACATCCCATTGTATCACATCGTATCGCATCATATTGTATCATATAATTTAGTAAAATATCTTTCAGCACATTTGTAACCTGTTAGATAGCAGGGTATTTCTAGACTGTTCCCTTCTCTGTTAATCTGAGAGGTCATGAGAACAAGAGAACAAGAGCACCAGCATGCTACTGACAATAAACTGATGCTCCAACAAATTCAGAGCCATCCATATGATCGTTAACAGACTGAACTAAATACTGAATACTGAACCACATGATGAACCATCATGACTTGTTTAAGTCAAGCTGCTTATTTTAATTTGCTCTGAAAATGTTTTCCCTTTCTCCACTAGCACTCTCACCACTCTATTTTCACCACTTATCTGGGTTTAGGTTGTGTGAGCAGCAGCTAAATAAGGAAAGACCAAACTTCTTTCTCCCACTAAGAGGGTTGTCTCAAGGCATTCCCAGGCTAGCTAAGACTCCTCTATTGTATCTTAGGTTGTCTCCAGGGCCATTTCCCAGAAAACCTTGCCATCCTTACTGTATGCCTATGCCACCATAGTTGACGCCCCTCGAAGGATGACTGAGCTTTCCACCTTCTCAGCCCAGAGACCCTGTGAGGGAAACTCATTTCCATCACTTGTACTCGGTGTCTCGTTCTTTCAATCACTACCAAAATCTATCCTGATCAAAATAGCTGGTGATGTGATCCATAAATGACCCAGGCATCCTTCTCCTGGGGTTCAAAACATCAGGGGAAACAAAACATATTTCCAGGCCAGCCAAGACACCCTGTGGGGGAAACTCATTTTAATCTCTTCTATCTGCTTTGTTTTTCTTTCGGTTTCTACACACAGCTGACCACAGATGAGGGCTGAAGCACAGCTGGACCAGCAAATTGTGAACTTTGTGATTTGGCTCAGTGCATTCTTCACCACAACAGACGCCACTGCAGACTATGCACTGATTGCTCTGTCAATCTTCTACTCAATTCTTCTCCACACTCAAGATTTAGTATTACTTGAACTACCCCAATTGGGACAAAATCTTTTTGTTGACCCAAGAATGACACTCCAGTCTTTTCCTACTAAGAGCCATTGTCTCAAATTTAGAGCTGGTAATCCTCTCCTACTATTAGTGGAAGCTTTTTGTTTTCTAGTGGCATGAATAGCCACTAGAAAACAAAATATTCCTTTTATTGTGGTTTATTGTGGGAACAGGGAACACCCACAAATTCAATGAGAAATAGTAAACCACTCCAAAACTGGAAAATTGATAGTTTCTGCAATGGCAGAAAAGCAATGATGACAGAAAGAGAGGATCAAGATATGAAATTCAATCTCATATTGAAAGGAGGATCAATCGGATAGTCTAACCTCTGATTGAGGAGGGACAATGGGGTTTTTGTCTTTTACCAACTCCCCTTCTGCAGGGTCTGAAGAGGTCCAGGTCTTCAGGTGGAAAAGGGTAGCTTGTCCTCTCCAGGTTGGGAATAAGGTCCTGCCCCAAGTGGAGATATTTAAGTATATTGGGATCATGTTCATTGGTGAGGGAAGGACGTATGTAGTAGTATGTAAGACAGGAGGAACAGTGCATCATCTGTAGTAATGTGGGCACTGTGATGATATGCTGTGGTGAAAAAGGACCTGAGCTGGCAGAGCTCTCAATTTGCCAGTCATTTAGCCTCACCTATGGTCACAAACTATGGGTTGTGACTGAAAGAACATCTCAAATACAAGCTGCAGAAAGGAGTTCTTTCTGTTGAGTGGCTGGGCTCTCCTGTAGAGATAGGGTGAGATGCTCTGTCATCTGGGATTGTAGGATGCCTCCTGGATGCCTCTCTGGTGAGGTCTTCTGGGCATGTCCCTGCAGGAGACCCACTTAAAGATGCTCTTCCGTGGGATTATATCTCGCTGGTCTGGGAATGCCTTGGGATTCCCCTTGATGAGTTGGTGAATGTTTCTGGGGAGAAGGAAGTCTGGGCTTCGACCCGATCCCCAATAAGAGGCATAAAATGAAAGGATTGATAGATGAAAAAAAAACAGTATGTAGATCCTTTATATGCAATTTGTCTTTTATTAAAGTAAGAATGGAGATATTTAACCTTTAACTGTAAGTGAGTCAAGAATTCCAGAAAGATCTTTTCATACACACTAATGACCCACATGGGTAACACCAATGGCAGGTAAAGTGGGTAAAACTGCCCATCTTGTAGCTTCTAAAACTCACCAGAAACTAATATGCTGGGATTAAAGAGGATATGTGGGAATTAAGCCCAATCCACACGCCTCCACCTAATATGATCAATTGCTTATCTGCTAGTGCCAAACTCTTCAGAACACTGTCATATATTCATCGTTTCATTATGAGAATTACTTTAAAGCTTAGGAGCTTCTTTTTGCAGACTTCATTGTTGCGGTGTCGATGGGGGTAAGGTAGGTGGGCGGCAGAGGCAGCTCAACCTCCCTGTTCCCTGTCTCTGCCAACTACTTCCTCTTCTTAGCGGGATTCTTGACCTTATAGACTCCACCTCCAGATGGAGTCTATAATCCCAATAATGAGTGCCATTTCATCTTTTAGGCCTATACCCAGCTGGGCATTTTCATGTAAGTCTTTAAAAGGAGGCGTCCTTATCAGGTGCCTTTAACAACCCAGCTGGCTCCCCCTCAGTGTGCAGGAGCATTATCTGCGCTGAGTCTCTATCAGATTCCTGACCTCTTGACCACCTCAGAGGATAATCCAGACCACCGTATAGAAACTGTTTGTTTCAGGTTTAACTTATTGCTCGTGTTTTCATACAAGCCTGCTTCCTGTTGTGTTTTTGTGGGTGGGTGGGTGGACGGAATAAAAACAAATGAATATTCAACATTTACTCTTGGCATGAACCATTGAAATAAAATGGTGTCCTCTGTGCTAAATGCTCATTGAAATTGGTTAGTACTTCACCTGTTGACCTCTAATAAAACATGCCTGACTGCGGCATTCTTCAGCATGCTTGACTGTTTACCCTGCCTTGCTGTATCTCTAATTCCACCAGCACACCCGTGCACAGCTCTCTCTATCCCCATCTCTATAATTTGTGCTTTAGCAGTGGCAGCACTCACCAGGCTGTGCTTTGTCTCTCCCTCTCAGCTCCTCTAGTACAACCTGGGACACCCTTTGTACGCTTAGCCTTGGATTACCGCCATGTCTAATGAAGAGCCCTCCTCAGTCTGCTTATTAACACCAGATAGCATGGCAGATGGGAGATCCAATCAATGTGGTTAATTTTCCCTGTGTTAGAGGTGGAAGATGCAACATCTGGCCTATTGATGAATACTCTGCACAGCTGCTATGCCCACATGCAGCATGTCGATCCGCTGAAATGCTACTAAGAATCATTGATGGGGATAATCTGGTTATACAGTCTGATGGTGCTGCAGATGTGACTGAAACAAATGGGATTAACTTTGATTAGCTAGTTAAAATGTTAAAAGCTCTTTAAACACATACAAACACACAGACGCTCATCTTCTGCAACCTGTAGCATTTTTCATGCCTTTTGTAAAGCTTATGTTTTTAATCTTTAACGCCTCTATCAGCTGGCAACTTTTCTTCTTCACTGTGGTTAGATCTCATTACTCAGCTGCCTTGTGTAATACAATTTATGTTTATTTAATTGGCATGCACATACACTAATCCCTCAGTTGAATTTTCATTGAGCACAATAAAACACAATAAACACAGTAAAATAATACTTTGAAATCAGTTTGGCAGTGTTGGTCTGGTCTACATTTGTTTATTGTTTGCTGGATGAATTTCAGCTTTTGCAGCCATGCTGATATAGCAGATGATGTAGCTAAGCATCTTCAGCATGGTTACTCTGTCTCATTGTGTATGTTGATGGTGTAAGTGTGCTGAGCATTTCTCATTCAGTCCTAGTTTTGTTAATTGAAAATAACAAAATATGGTTTCACACAGAAATTTACAAAGTCGCAGTTTGAAGGGATTCTGCAATGAAGTGTTGCTGCCTTCCAGTAAAAGTTGCCTGTTTCTGGTAGAGACCAGCTGTACCATCCTTCATCAAAATAAATAACAGACCCTGTGTAATCTCAGCTGTTTCTGGTTAAAAACAAAATACTGCAAAGAAAAATTAACATATCCACCTCTATCTTCTTTGTTTAGTTTTTTTATAGCTTTGCTGTGTACTAGTCCATTTTGGGATGTTGCTTTTGGGAGGAAGGCATGTTGTTTTCTGTCAGCTCTAATGTGCAGGGACTAAGACAATGGAGAGATGAGGTTAAATTGCTGAGTGAAAAAGCTGCAGGTGAGACTGAGGCCTTTAAATTCCCACCCAATAAGACATGACTAATTAAAACTCAGCAGTACATGAATGTTGGGAAATGTTTGTCATCCCTCCAGAAGAGAAGTCATGCCAAATGCAACAACTTTAATGATTTTTATTACTAGAAAAATATTAAAACAGTCAAAATTTTATCATTTCAACCAATCCCACTATATGCAAGATGCACTCATGTCAAAAATAGTATGTACACACTAGGACAGAATTCAGAAATGTTTAATGTTCAGCAGGTCTTAAGAGTTGGTAAAAACAACTGCAGCTTAACAGCAATACGAATTACCACGTGTCACAATCTCAATATTAAAATGCAGAAGCAGTGATGAAAAAAAACTAAAGAGCTATATCTCCAATTAACAGCTCCAATAAATAATAGATGATAAATGCACCATATCATGAGTGTGCAATTAGGAGCAGATTGACCAAGACCGGTTTGGAAAAAAAAATATGGCAGCACAGCTTAAATGTGCAAAGCTGCTTCTGAATCAACCACAAGATGTCTGAAACAATGTCCTTTGGACAAATGAGACAGAAGTAAAAAAATTGAACATAGTGAACATATCATACCAATAATCAAGAAAGTGGAGGGGTAATTATTTGGGATCAGGAGGCAACAGGAGCTAGATGCTTTGCAGTGGGCTCTATACATAAGATATGGTACATTTTAAGCCCTATGCAAAAGCTCAAGCTAAAAAAAAAAATAAATAAGAAATCATAGTAGAAAAAGGTTAAAAGATGGCTCAAATGCAGTCAAACTTTAGAGCAACAGTAAGTTTCTAACCATCGTCTGAGCCTCTTACTCTATTTAATGGCACTCTGACATTTATTATGCCCATTTCTGGAGTTTTTGTTGCACTGCAGCATCCTGAGACTCAGAAAGTGCAACTCGAAGAAGTTTTTTCCCAGCTCAGAGCATCATGTGACAGCTCCGTTTTGTTTTACGGCAGCATCAGCAACTGGATGTCAACACTGTGGTGGTTTTGGACATGGACTATGGCTAATCCAGCAAAGAAACGCAGGAGGACATAATTGGAAGGAGTGAGGAAAATAAAGACAGAAAGTGACAAAGCAAAAGATAAGACAGGAGTTAACCTCAGATGAGGGTGAGAGCTCAGAGAAGAGAGGATCGGGACAGATGCTGAATTTGCTCATTTGGAGGTGACAATGTGTGAAAATCTGCCAAAACTCAGTAAAACCATTTTACTATCCAGATCTCAGCCTGATTAAAATGTTATGGTTGAAATTTAAGAGCTGCAAAGTTTAATGAAATAAATCAACATTTTAAACAAGAATGGGCCAAAGCAGGGCTGCACGGTGGTGCAGTTGGTTAGCACAGTGGCCTCACGGCAAGAAGGTTGCTGCTTGAGCCTCGGCTGGGGCGGGGTTCCAACCAATAACCTTTCTGTGTGGAGTTTGCATGCTCTCTCCGTGTTAGCGTGGGTTCTCTTCAGGTACTCCGGCTTCCTCCAACAGTCCAAAGACATGCACCTTGGGGATAGACTGATTGGAGACTCTAAATTGCTCATAGGAGTGAGTGTGTGTGTGCATGGTTTGTTTGTCTGTGTATGTTGGCCCTGTGATGGACTGGCGACCTGTCCAGGGTGTACCCCGCCTCTCGCCCGATGTCAGCTGGGATTGGCTCCAGCCCCCCCGCGACCCCATTTAGGCAATAAGTGGTAGAAAACGGATGGATGGATGATGGATGAGCCAAAGCAGTGTTGTGTGTAGCACATAACAGAGTAACAGATTATATTAACAATGTTACTTTTTAAGGGAATGGAAAAAAGTAACAGAGAAACTACTAATGAAGCTACTTTACGCTGCTGTAAGAACACACTTTCCTGCGTTAGCCAACATGTGTTTGCCTGTGACTGAATTTTTGATGCATTTAAGATACGTGTGCTACCTGTGTGTGTCCTTACTTTGGCACGTTGCCATAGAGACCAAATGAGTAACAAATGAGGTAACTGCTTTTGTAAAAGAAGAGGGAAATAATGGTGGATGAAGACATTGAGTTTCTGTCAGATGCAATAACTTCATTTATTTTATTTTATTGCTCACAAACCCCCAAAAATATTCACATGAAATGCATTCAGTGTGCAGGCGACGGTGTTTTCAAGTCAAGGAGCAACCTATTGAAGCGTGTATCAGCACAGCATGACCTCATGTTTGCGGATTTCAAAGGGAGGCATTTGTTTGTGCAGGAAGGCACATTGTTGTTTTCTATTTTTACATGGAATAAAATAATGCAATAAGTGTTATGCAGACAAGCGAAGAGGTGAAGCTGCCTGTCAACAAATCTACAGTAAATTAAGAAATGGCAAAGTAAAGTAAAAAGTGGTGAAGTTACTTTTCAAACACATTACCTAGTAAAGCTATCTTCTTACAATTTACAGAAGTAGGTAGTAATCAATTACTTTTTTGAGTAAATACCCCAACACTGCAATACTGAGTCCAACAGCATCCTACAGACTACTGTTACGGAGGTGCATCAACACAGTACTAAAACAAAGTACTAAAATATAAGACCTGCTATGTTTTTTAAAATGAATATTATTAATAAAAAAACTATATATCTATTTTCTAAGTTTAATGCTTGCTTTGGCAAATTTGTCTCTTTTCATAAAACTGGTTTATTTTTTTATGTGTCCATCCATCCATCCATCCTTTGTACAACTTATTCCAATGAAGGGTCTAGAGAAGAATGGGCCAAAGCAGTGTTGGATTTAGCACATAACAGAGTAACAGATTGCAGTAACAATGTTACTTTGTGTGAGTGGTGGGGTACACTCTGGACAGGTCACCAGTCCATTGCAGAGAGACAAACAACCAGTCACTCACATTCATTGCTAAGGACAATTGAGAGTGACCAATCAACCTAACATGCATGTCCATGGACATGGGGTGGGAGGAAGCCGGAGTACCTGGAGAGAACCCATGCAAACACAAGAAGAACATGCAATCTCCACACAAAAAGGCTACTGTTTGAGCCGAGGCTCGAACCAGTGACCTTGTTGCTGTGCTGCTAACAACTGGGCCACAGTGCTTTTCTATTAGTGTAAATAAATCTAGGCATTAGGGATTAATTAAAAAAAAAAAACCAACAGGACATGTAGGTCATGTGCTGTTGTTTACCTGAGATGGTAGTTATTTCATTTAGGGGCCAGATGTTTTATTTAGTCCTTCCATGTATAACATTAAAATGAAAAGATGATTAACTTTATTAGATTACTGGAAATGGTATGGGGTTTTTCAGGCAGTTAGAGTAGCTAACTCAGACTGAATGAAAATTTATTGTCCAATCAACGAAAACTGCATAAATGTTTGGCATTTTGTCAGAAAAATGATTAGTTTTAGGGAACAGGTGCACTCATATCAATTGGAGGACACCAGCTGGCTTTAGATGAAGCAACAGTTCTGTGTGCATGTGCGCTGTTTGGACATGTGTCTGTGAATGAGGTGAAATCTGCATCATCTAACCCAAGAGAACCACAACCTTGAAGCTGAACAAAGTGGCGGGCGGTCTGTACACAAGAATGTGCACCAATATGACAGAATCTCTAATAAAACCCCCACACACAGGTGCATATAGTACATTACTGCAAAAGAGGGATGGGTGTATCAATACTCTGGAGTCAATACTTTGATATCTGTCAGCCAAAATATTGCATTTGGTACTTTTTTGAGAATCGAGATATCACACTGCTGATATGAAGCATGCCATTTGTTTTCACCTCTGAGAGTTTTAGGTAGTAGAATTGCATGCAAAGCCTCCAACAGTAAACTCCTTCTGTGTCACATGGTTATATTAGCCAATCAGACATCATTATGATACTATCGCTGTTAGTAATGGTGAAGTTTTGTTCAGATATTTTACAGATTTAATGCAGGTTTTTGGATATTTTGTTATATTTGTATTCCTTACCTTACTTTATATCCATCCATCCATCCATCCATCCATCCATCCATCCATCCATCCATCCATCCATCCATCCATCCATCCATCCATC
>JBAMHV010000009.1:4873223-4894085 GCA_037177535.1 Pseudomugil gertrudae | reverse complement strand
ACTGTGTATATATATACCTCACACTGGAGAAGTGGCTCCAACAAATACCTGGAGGAGCATCAGACATCAGGTTTTTTTATCTTTATGCTTCTCTTCTACATTGCCCAGTCCTACCTAAAACTAAAATTTGATGTTATATAACCTTATTCTTACTTATGCTACCATCTTTTGTTTGTTTGTTTGTTTTGGTACCAGCTGAAGAGTTTTTCTGCTCTGCAGGAATCCTCCTGATAAGCCACTCATTCCCTCCACCACACTGCCCAGCCAGCCGTCTGTAGAAGTGTTGCTCTGGTTGTGAGTGTGAGCATGTTGCCAATAGCAAATGAGAAACAATGGAACGAAGCGACTGGAGAAGCAGGCAGTTATGTTTAAGAGCATCTATATACGGTGACTTATATTGGTTTTGGCTACCAGGCCTAGACCCATAAAACATCAGGGACTGAAGCCCCGGAAAGTTAATCTGATGATGCCACTGATTGTAATTTTATCAGTTATCAGTGTTTTTCCACAAGCCTGGTTGGGCTCATTGTGATGGAACAGGAGGAACAGCAGGTATGCAGGAGGAGAAGGTGCTGATTCCCTGCAAGGTTTATGCAAGGCTCATTATAAATGCAAGTGGTGATGCATCTGTCTGGCCAGCATGGCGCGTTTTGTCTGCCAGAGTTGTTTATTGGTTACTGTTTACTTACATACTGTACAGCATAGAAGTATACCGGTACATTTGCAAAGCAGGAAATGTAGATTTCTGGAAGGGAAAGATGAATAAGAAAAGAAGAAAAAAATGTTCTCACATCTTTGAACTGTCAGTACAAACTGTGGCGCCTCGCTGGCTGCCACACTACATTCATCACACCACTCCACTTGATAATCTAAACCTGTACAACCTGTGCATCTCAGATACTCCTGCACCAAATTTGCAGCCTCTCTGCTGTTATCTCTTCTTCAATTCATCTCTTTTTGTCATCCTTTTCTCCTGTAACACATAAGGTCAGGGTGGGATGTGAACAATAAATCTTTGCTGCTGATTCTGACAGCAACCCTCAATCCAGGGAGTGCTTGTGTTAGTTGGACACAAAGAGCTGCACAACACGTAAACACCGGCTCCACCCGGTAAAAAAAAAAACGATTTGAGTAGGTAAAAAGTCTGGGTGGAAAGTTTGGAGTTCTATTAAGGTGAGAAAGTAAGACAAATTGGACGGAGAAAAACAAAGAAAGCGAGAGAGAAGAGAGGGCGAAGGGTAAAGGGAGAAATTTGCTGGAGGAGGAGTGGATTCAGCGAGTCCATGTTGTCTAGATTAATATGATGAATGGCACCGAACAGCCACTCTTACTGTGCTATTATTTTCTTTTATTTGGCTTTGGTACTGCCTTTTACCACAAAATGACATCAAAAGTCTCCAATTTCTCTGAGATGTGCACTCCAACTCTAACACAAAAATAGAGGGCACAAATGTGTGTGAACAAGTGCTTTATGTGCTACTGTTGTAAAGTACACCAACAAAATGACATACACAGTTTCATGCTCTGCAAACCTAACAGCAACAATCATCAGCAGACGGACGGACGGACGGACGGACGGACGGATGGATGGATGGATGGATGGATGGATGGATGGATGGATGGATAGATAGATAGATAGATAGATATGTATATTAATACACACCCATCTATATTACACTCCATTTCACTGACATTTTTAACTACGATGCACACACATATTAACAGAGAGGTAATATTAGGGAAGGTAGCGAGCCACTGCAGTTCACTGGCATCTGTAAAACTATTTCCACTTATATAACATTGCATTGCTATAAAAGGGAAGATGGTACCATCTTGGGATGCTGGGACGTGATACAAATAAAAATGTCAAAAAGTAATAATAACGGCTGATTTAATTCATGAAGCAAGCCCAGCTTGCAGAGTTTGAGAGGTGCCTCAAAAGAACATGATGATTGTGTCAGTGATGAATGAGTTGCATCACAGTGAGGACTGCAACCATGGGCCCGCCGGCTCCAATTACACTAATTACATTTTTATTTTACATATTGTTTTATGTCCTTGCCCCATAGATTTGGTGACTATATTGATCTGCTGTGTTTCTTTGTATTTGTGAGTGTGTGTGTGCGTTACTCAGAAAATCTAGAGAGCAGATTGTGTCTGGGTCACATTAGAGTGATAGCTGTTGTTTATTTCTTCCAACACACCCAATTAAATTATGCATATTTACATATTCTGTCTGGGCAGTCATTTCTAATATTTCTATCTCTGCCTGTTTTCGTCTCTTTAAATCTTGGTCTCTTGATGTAGTTCTCTGGTCCAGCCACGTTTTTTCTCCCTTTTTTTTATTTTGTTTCTCCTCCTGTCCTCTGTCTCTACCACCTTATCTCTCTGGGGTTATCGATTCACCCTGTCAATAAGATCCTTCACAGGAATACAAACAAGGACATCTGCATGACTGCCAGTCAGAATAAAAAAGATTCAGAGAAGGCATTTTGCTTTTGGAAATAAATCCACATGTTTAGCGTGAAAATGCTGTGTGAGTATTGAAGAAGGGATGGAAACACTGGTGACAACCGTGGTTCACAGAGATTTTGTCAAAGTGATTGCATGCTCCATTTGATGCAGCTTTACAGGTAGAGTGACATAGACCATCGTCTGTGCAAGTCCCCTATCTCTCTTGAGATGCAGCATGAAAAGCAGTCACGTTAGTGGTGACAGCTGTGATGTCTTTGCCCTGAGCTGGTTAAAACAGCAAGAGCTATGTTCCAACCTCAGAGCAAGATAATGGCTCCAAACCAGCAGAAAACACTATTTAGGGCTTCTGGCCATGGAAGAGGAGAGTGTGCAGATCTATAAAGGAAAACAGGAATCCAGTTTAAAAGTGTTTCAGGAGAAAGACGGTAGGAAACGAGCTTCAGAAACATGTGCAAGCATGTGTGTGAGTGTGTCCATCAAGCTATCTGGAGCCAGTTAGCAACCAAGCTCTAAATTTAGTGGTGGCCCTTTTAGTAGGAGTCATTTATCATTTAATGTGACCCCTCCCATGAGAGGTGCTCTTTGTATGTGTGTGTGTGTGTGTGTGTGTGTGAGAGAGAGATGAAAAGATAGGACAGAAACATACTGTATATGGTAACAGTCAGTGTTAAATGTAAAGATCCCTTACTTTAAAAACATATCACGCTTTGGAGGACAAAACCACACAGATTTCAAATTTTGTTTTTGTTTGGTTTATGCTGAGATTATTATCAAATGAAATCAAACTTTATTTCAAAAGCATGGCAGGATAAAAAGCAAAACAGAAGTACTATTGTAGTTATAAGGTCCTTTGGTTGAGCGGTGTGTGTATTATGTCTGTTGACCTTGTGACCATACTTCTGGTCAAACTAGTATGAGCTAGTTATTTTCTGAGGGTTCACAAACTGAAAACAGAATGTGTGTTGTAGCTTTATTATTCACAGACATGCAAAGTTGAAAGCTGATTTTTTTGTAGTGGAAAGTCTCATTTTCAACCCTAAAAGTGGAAATCTCTCCAACCACTGGGATTTATAATTACATATCAACCCGGATAGCTAGAAATGTTCGGCCCAAACACGGCCCACATCCGCAGTTTGATATGACCCATATTTGTGGTGAACTTACGATGTTGACTCCATGTAAACGTGGTTGATAAATCTAAGTCACATGACCACCATGTGTTCCACAAGGACACTGCTGTAATCCATGTCAAGGGCAGTTCCTTATGGATCATGGTACCTTCTGTCCCACACAAGGTTTGCCGTAATCCACATTTTAAGCAGCAACTGACATCTGAACAATATGTAGACTACACCACATTTCCCTGTGCTCTAATTGAGCCATAAGTGCCAAATGTTTCTCAACTTAAGCTGAAAGATGTCTGCAATTTGGGAAACAGATCAATGAAATGAGCGCAGGAGCATGACAACTCACCATTTCTGTTCACACAGACTTCCCATCCAGAAATACTCTGATTACTCTGCAGTTTTCTGGTGTATCAGCAATAGAAAAGAAGCTGAGTAAAACCAACTGGTCAGTCAATTTGTTGACTTCCTGGGAGAAGAGCCGAGGTAGTTGAGGGATACAGGTACCTGGATGGTCAGTTGCATGACAGACTTCCTTATGGCATCTACAGAAGAAGAGTGGACTAAACTTCTTTGAGGTTGCTGAGATCATTAAATGTCTTCTTTAAAATATGTAATACTTCTTTAAATCTGTTGTGGAAACTTCATATCTACTTCATGTCTCTCTGTTGGGGCAGCAGCATCAGAGCCAGTGATTTAAGAAACTGATCAAGAAGGCTGGATCTGTGTTGGGCATAACCCTGGTGCTGATTGTCCAGAGAAGAACGCTGCACAAACTTCTGAGCACAATGCACGTATCCTCTACAGTGAAGAAATAACACAGTGTGTTCAGTCATTGGCTTCTTGAAAAGTACACAATGTTGTTTCCATCTATCAATAACCTTTTGGCCCCATCTGGCTGCATTTAAGTGAAATGTGATGACATTGATACATCCGTTATGAGCCACTGAATCTTCTTGTTTAAATCAGCTGAAAAAAAAACAAATACCGCCCAAATTTGGAAATTAATCAAATGCAGCAAGCAAGACAGCTACATGCTTTTTTCATTGGTTTGTACACCTCATGGAGAGTGTAAGCCTGGAAGGAAACCAGTGTGTATGAAAGCTTTATGCCTTTCTCACACAGTTGCCTCACACCTGAATCAAACAGATGTCCACTGGCTTCTTGCAAACATCCTCATGATTTTATTTAAAGAGCAACATAAATTTATCTGGCACAGTGCTCCCAAATCATCCCAATAATTTACTGACAGACTTTCTGATGACATGCGTCTACAGCAGCAGCATATCAGCTATGTAAAAATACCAGATGCTCGCATTTGAATGGCGCTTAGGAGGAGTTTGTTTTGACAATGAGCTGGTTCAGTTAGGAGGAAAGTGTGGGGGGAGATAATGGCATCCTGTTTTTCCACTCACATTTCCATGTCTGAGCATACATCAGAGGATTTGATGTGCACAATAGATGCTGGCACACACATTTAAATTTGCTGTTTAATACTTCTGTGAAGCTGAGGAACAACAGCGTAAGCATTAAATGTGATGGAAAATTCTTTAAATTAGCAGCAGAAACAATTCACATTCACAGTTTGCTCTATGATCTTTAAACTCTTTTGACAGTTTGGGTTTTCACAGCAAATCACAGGGCAGATTAAGTGTAATATACCCAAAACAGAAATGTTCTGTATAATAAAAACCATGTGGCTTCATAATTTACTCTATATTTATTTAATACTTTAAAGACATGAACCACAGCAGATGATATATTGGATACATTCTCTAATCATATGTAGTGTTGCATCAAGGCTCTATCAATAGACATAAATGTGAAATTAATGTGATTTAGTCATGTCTGCCTTGGTGAACATTGGGTGCTGTGCAGTCAGGAAGCACATCGTGGTAGATTTATTAATTCTGGTGTCTGTTGGAGCACAATGTTTTTCTTTGCTTTGAAGAAACTATTAAAAACTCATGGATCATGTTGTAATCAAACCCTTTATGGCTTTTATGTTGCTGTGGTTAAGTAAATTCATCCACTTGTGGGCAGTACAGCGTTAAAAGTTTGTTCCCATACTAGTAATGGTTATGTACCGCTCTTGCACACAACAGTCACAAACACCTGAATGAATAACGGCAAACGTTTCTGCTGTTCTCCTCATCTTCTGTGTCCTCTTTGGTTGCTTCTCTTTTGCTGGTTTGTGCATCATCCTCTTCATGCTTCTCCCCTTCTCTTACTTGTTCCTTTTAATTGGTTGTGTATCAGAAACACAACTCAGTGCTGCCCCGTGTTTTCCCGTGGTATTGCTCCGCTTTCTGCATCAACTGACGGATAGCAAAGCACACGGAAAGCACCAAAGCTCTATTTATGCGTCCTTATGTAGGTTTGTCCGTTAGATGCAGCATCACACATCACCACCCTGCATGCATGGTTGATAAGTTACCTCATCAGCTGAGATCATAGTTCATTTCTACATTTTCATGTCAGAGGTCAAACACTGGTTCAGACAAATGAAACACACCACTGTAAAGCTGTTTGCATCCATCCAACACACCTTAAAGCTACTGCCATCTCTACAGATGTTCTTGTTGTTTTAATTTTCTTCCCTTTGTTCCTCCTCGTCTCTAATTAAGTTATTTTGCTATTTGCATACTCAACAGCTTTTTAACCTCAGATTTCTTCCCTCTTTTCTTTATAAGACATCAACAGGTAGAGGAGTTTGGGACATTAGATGAAGAGACAAAAGAAATACACTGAAACTACTGCTTACAAAGTAAAGAATATTTAACAGTTATAGTGCTATTACAGGTATATTAGTAAATGGCAAAGTAGATCAGCTCAAACAAACGAGAGAATATCTTTCACCGTAGCACCATTAACGTGTCTTAATTGATGTTAACATTGTTTTTAAAAAATTATTTTGCTATCAATCAAAAAAGACCTGTTCTACGTGTACTAACAGGACTCTTAATCGCTGTCATGAGTCCAGCACAAAAAGTTGTTACCCAGTAAGCACAGTGACACAGAGCTGTCATCTCATGGCAGCGCTATATTAATTCAGTCTGTAACCTTCCTCTTTAAAACCAGTAAAAGCTGCCTCTCCAGTGCGTGGAGATGGCTTTTGCCAAAATTCTGCTGAACAGACAGAAATGTCTGGAGGCTTCCCCTGACTCTGCCGTGCCTTTCCATTGATCAGCTGTTAGTCTCGGTTCTCAGATGAAGTTTAAGTGAACAGCCCAAAGACGCGCAGAAACAATGCAGGTGACGAATGGAAGCGTCCATCCATGTGAGTATCTGGGTTTTGTGTTGACAGTAAACTGGGGAAGAAAATGCCGCATTAGCTTGAAACTATTGCACAGCTCTCTGTTTTTGTACATTTTGTGCATCCTCCCAGCATTTTGTGAAATTATGATGGAGGAAGAAAAACAATTTATATATTCATAAAGAATGGATGGTCACTGATTAAATTTCATTGTTCCCTCGATGGCTCATGTGAAATCAAAGAAAGTCTCCTCAGTGTGTTGATTGCTTTGCATTATTTCAGGTGGCAGTTCCGATGTCCTCTTTACAGTCCATTTAGATTCCCGCTGCAAAAACCATTTAAAGCTCAATTATCCCAGCTGCTTTTTTCTCTTTTGTTTCGTCTTTCTCTTTTTCTTTTGTCAGGCGTGAGCCCCAGGTGACTTTTCATTGATTTTCTCTCTGTTTTTTGCACCAACCTGTCAGCCTGTAACACGGCAGACTTTGTTCGATCTGCAAAATGAGCTTTTATCTTTCTCTCAGCATTACCCAAGTTTACAGTAATGAAACATAACTTTATTCTAAAATATGAACCTTTTGAACATTGTATAAAGATCCCATTTGGAAATTTACATCAAACAGCAACATTTGTGGAGACAACCTAAGAATAGTTTTTTTTTTTCACATTCCAAAATTTGATTTAATTATTAAAGATTGAGGACATTTAAATTGGTGTTGGATATTGCTATATAATCAGTGCTTTGACTTTAAGTACTTAAACGCTGTGGCAAAGTATTTTGCAGTCTAACATTTTCAGGAAAGAATTGAACAGAACTTCACAGGAGTTTTTATCATGTCACATTGAAAATGTGAGAAGCTCTTTGTGACCAAGCTCCATTAAAGATCTCGCAGTTTCAGATTTTCCCCACAGAGCATCTATGCTCTCAGGCTTTAGGTCTACTTGTGGTTAGAGTTTCTAGAAGTAGAACAGGAGGCAGAATTATTGAGCCTCTCTCAGTGGAACCAGCTCTCGGTTTGGCTTCAGCAAGCACACAGCCGCTCTCCCTTTACTATCAGCCTGCAGTCTTTCCTCATAGTCAGGGCTTTATTCATGCTGCTAGACCCAGCCTGCTGGGGAACATCCCATGACGCACTGAACACTTGCCTTTAGTTTTCTCTTTTTACTCTCTCTGTATAGCCATCTGTTTTCTACACCTGCTTACTCAAATGTAGGTTGTAAGCAGCTAAAACAAAGCCAGCAGCTATGAGTTAAGAAGCAGGGTGTCAGATTATCAGTCTGTAGACCTATATGATAATTATTATAGTCATTAACTTGTATCTCTTTTTCCATCTCAGCAGGCATACTTGGCTTCTAGTTAGTTGATGTTGACCCCTCTGTCCAGTTCTAAAGACACTCTACAATGTTCTGCTGCAGGATTTCCTTCCAGTTAAACTTAAGTTTTTAATCTGCATTGTCACCTGCTGCTGTGTGTTTGCTCAGGATCTGAGATTAAATCATTGATGCAATTGCTTTGAATGGTCTCTTTTTATATGAACACATGAAATAGACTAATATAGATCATATATTTGCTGAATGCACTACAGAAAGTTGGAGTAAGTAAGTTGGACTGCGTCTGTCAAAGGGCCTTGGTGTGACTATATTGTGAATTAGCACAACATGTGAAGCTAAATTTGTATTTAAACTTGAAAAACACAGAAAAAAACATACTTGGAAAATCTCTGCCTGTTATGTTGGGTTGAACATAGTATTTTTAAATGTGGCTGAGGATGATTGTATGTTTATACTGACCATATTTCTTAGACTAACTCTGAACTCTGACTCACTGGTGGAGTCCTCCGTACATGGTTGTGGAGTATTTAGCATTATCAGATCATCAAATGTTAGCACCAGTTCAAACTGCCTTCAACGTGGTCACAGGTGTTCAGACAACCACAGGACTGGCTTTTAGATTAACTTCTTCACTGCCAAAGATGTCTTTTAACATCTTTATAAATTAAAAAAAATCACTGCCAAAGATGCCATCTTTAAACAGAAAGCTGATTTGGCTGGTGTATGTAAAAATGTCACCAAAATTAGCACACACCCGGGCAAATTGGCCCTCCGCATCTGCAATTCCAGAGGTCAACATTACACGGGTCTGACAGATTAACCAAAAGGCCGGCAGCACAGGCTCTCTGCTACAACGCTGGCAGCCAATGATTAAACAACTTACATCAGACACATTTCTCATATTTTCCTAGAATAGTTTAAATACTCGTCAGTTTAATGATTAACACAGTAGCTGAAAATGGTGCCTCATAGCTGCAAAGTAAATGATGCAGTCTTTGGAGCGACTACCTTCCTTTTAGATGCTGATTCACACCAATGCTTCACCAACATGGAAATGGACAGTACTTACCGGTAGTTTAAAATCAAGTTTTCAGTAAAAATTTAAGAAATGTTATTGTTCACAAACTAAAACACTAGTGTATATGTCTGGCCTTTTACTAGCACTGTAATACCGGCACCAAAACAAAGACCAAAGCAAAGACGTGGAGCATGTAAATTAGTGCAGCAATGCAAACATCTAAGAAAAACTAAATAGCGGCAAGGAATTGAGATAAAAAGAAACACTTGTTTGATGGGACAATGTGCTAAATCAAAGTTATATAATGCTCAAAAGCTTCTAGACCACATACACAACTCTGTATTTCACCATTGTGGAAGCTTTTGGGGAGTTTGCACATTAGAGGTAAGGCTAGGGAATTTTCCATTGATGCCCTAGCATCAGTGGAAGTGTAGTGATCACAAACATGGAAATTAATTGTTAGTATTTTCAGATTTATTTACATTGGGAACTGAAACTGCTCAGAGCACAGACCTCCACCAGCCATTCAAATTTACCAATGATTGTGGGCATTGTTTTTTAATTAGAAGCTCAAATAGCAAGATGATCCCCATCACCCCATAGAGAAGACTCCCGTAAAAAGATTTCCTGAAAATTCCTATTAAATGTATCCATAATTTTTTTTGTTATGTTGTTAACAGACAGGCCAATGAATGACCTGCACCTCGGTGGAGATTGTAAAAAGGTGCATTTTCAAGTTCCTGAAAATGTTAGTTCCATTTATAAACAAACAAACTTTATCAGCGTCACCTTAACTGATCTCTGTGTTGATCAAGTTACCAAACTCTGCTTCAATGAAAGACTAAGGGTTACGAAGGACCCCTCAGACAGATATGGATTCAAGAAACCAAATGGGTCATCTGCAGGAAGTAGAAAAATTCCCGCCAATCTTGCCGCTTGGTCTCGATACATCAGCTGAGCCAAACAGTCCTTATAGGGCTCAGAGGTGCTTAGTGATCGGTCTGAGATTTGAGGTGGGTGTTAACACGAAAAAGCATCAAGTGTAAAATTGATGCTTCTGCATTTTTTGTAATGAGAGGTTGACCAGAAGCTGATCGAGGTGGTGATAAAGTACTGCAATGAATACAGCACGTTGCATTTAAAGACATGGACGTCACCATGTGCACAAGCTGTTCTGACTCCACTCAGAACTATGATAGAAAAATCTCTGACTCTTGCTGGTTCCACCAGTTATTTACTTATATTTTCTTAAAGCTATACCACATAGCTTTAACGTGTATAAATCTTTGACACGTTTGAGATCGAATCAGCTTTTAATGAAAATGAGACCACACACAAAAGCTATGTTGAATACAAGCTCAAAGCTCATTTTCATGATGGAGTCATCCCTTCAAAATGCACACAGCGGAGAAAGAAAAGGAAATTTAAAAATAACACTCCGACATTGAACACAATAGTCCCACCTTCATAAAGCTTTGCTACCTCAAACTGTGTCCGTTTTTACGAGATAATACATTAATTTTTATTTTAGCAGGTAAAAATAATATCTACAGCCATATCTCCCCCTTACCAGTCATTATGCAACACACAATGCCTGATTGGATTGTAGGAAAAATGAATTTAAATTCTGTGATAAGCCAATGAAGAGGAGACTTCTGTGGAAGGCTTTTCTGTGCTGGAGCTATTCAGAAGTTCATTTTGTTTAACAGACATTAGCTGTTGAGTAAGTGGAGACAAAGCAAAAGGAGATAGCGACTTAATGAAAGTTTTCTTTCCTGTTTCTTTTTCTAATGGTTAGGGAAGAAGAAGCTGTAAAAAGAAGGAATTGTGAAACCTGTTACCAGTGTGGTGCCAGCACAGTGTCGGATACTTCAGGAACATGTGCCGACTGAAACCTTACTGGACGAACTGTGCTGGGAACAAAATCACTGCTGATTGCATGCTGCATGCATTGTAAAGAGCCGTGATAAAACAACTTTATCATATATTCATGTTTTCTGACATCTTGTTTTTAATGATAACAAATAATACAAAATATAAATATAAGATAAAATGGTTTGAGTGTTTTTACATTGGATACCAAATTAACTTTATTAACTAAATGTGCTCATCCAAACAATGTTGCAGCTGATCATGTCAGTTTTCCTTTTTACACCTTACGTGCAGTTAACATTTAACTTTTAAATGGCAACATTAAAGAGAAAATTAAAACAATATTTGTATATGTTTTATTCTTTATATTTTTTTTAAAACACCCTTCACCCTCCCTTATAATATGTATATACATAAACTGACTTTTAAACTAGAGGAAGCCTATCTGTGTTTATACTGTTACAGCAAAATTAACAGTTCATGCTTTGAAATATTTATTTGTACCCAAAAAGAACAGTATTGTTACAACCCTGTGGATATTACATGTGCCCTGGCTAGTACTTCCTAACCATCCAAGGTAATCTGGCAAGTTTGTTCTGGTTTCTTATGAGACTTATGACATATGAGGAAGAATTTCATCAAATAATAACTTTTTAAAAATATTTTATTCATATCCAACTTGCTGATTCACAGCAGGTCTCAAATGCAAATGTAAAACCTGAAGTCAACTCAAGACCTTGTACCTGCTTTATAAGGAAGAAATAATGAAGGAGTAGCAGCGCTTTTCAGTCAGCTGTCAGGTTTCATTTTAGCTACAGCAAGTTTGGCCAAAGGACACCTTCTGCGTGCGTCAAAAACACCACAGGCTTTGACAAATTGACAGGTGGTGTTGTTCTGGGAACGAGAATGGGTTGGCCTGACCCATTGGGGGGGTGGGGTGGGGTGCAGGAAGGGGAGCTCCATAACTACATTTGATTTTTTTTTTCTTCACATGTGAACTTGACAGCACAGTGGTTGGCATTCAAATCAAAATGGAAATGTATTTAAATAATTTCACGTAGACTCAATTAAGCAGGTAGGTGGTTTCATTATCATTTTATGGGGTTTCTTACAATATTGTCTAACTATTTATAGTAAATTACACATATATAGTTTAATACATCATTATAAATTTGAAGGTGCCTGCACAAAAGAACCTTAACATAAAGTGATTCATGCTGAGCGCTCATTTATTCACGTCTACTATGGTATTTATTTTGTGTACTTTAGTAAAACACACTGATTTCTCTTTAGAACTTAATTAAAAGGCATGAAACAGAGAAAATGTGGAACCAAATATTCAAGCAAACCATGATATTTATACCTCTTTCTCCAGATGATGACTAACACATTTCCTGTCAGGGCGCTGGTGTATGACCTTTCATGTTCTCCCCCCAATAAAGACTAGTGATCTGTCTGATCAAATTAGCCCAAGGTGCTCCATCTGGATGTCCAGGCTCAGCTGTGTCTTGTTTGAATCAAATGTCCTTGCTGGGAATGAGTATGGGGCCTTGTGAGAAGAGGTGACCTGTTTGACTTTTAGATCGCATCCTTGATCAAAAGACAGCTGCTGCTCTGTTAATGCAACACACACACTCGTACATAAACTTGGTGAGTAAGGGCATTTATGTCTCATTTTGCTTGATGAAGAAATGTGACCTTTTTACAACTCTTACTAACATACAGTGGAACCCAGTAGGAAAAAGGAAACAAATTATATCCAATCACAACTGAACAAAAGGTAGAAACGTCAAATGTTTTTGGATTCTATGATCAGACTGAATATAAAGCCGGTTTCTTTGAGGGTCTTTATGCCTTTTCATCTCTTATAAACGTATTGATATGATGCAACATCCCATTTCAGAGAAACATTCATTTCCATAACGCTTCATCCAATTCAGGGTTGCGGGGATCCCAGCAATCAGTTGGCAAGAAGTGGGGTACACCCTGAACAGGTTGCCAGTTCATCTCAGGGCAACACAGAGATAGGAATAAGCAGTCTCTCTCTCTCTCACACACACACAAACACACACACACACCCTTCTAAGGGCGATTCTAACATTGTCACCATCAATCTAACATGCATGTGTTTGGACGATGGGAGGAAGCCAGAGTACCTGGAGAAAACCTACACTAACACAGGGTGAACATGCAAACTCCACACAGAATACTGTGCAAGCCGGAGCTCAAACCAGCAACCTGCTGGTTGAGATTGAGATTTTTTTAATTAGAAAGAGACCATTTTTTGTCTTAAAAATGGCTGGTAAAAACAAAAATCTTCAAACAAGTCTTAGTTTTTCAAGCCAAGGTAAAGATGTGCTCTAACTCTGTAGGCTGGGAAACAGTATCACCTATGGATTGATTCTGATCTGACTTTTTTATCAAGTTTTTCCATAAATCCTAGCTAAGATTGTCCAGATTTGAGCTTTTAGGTCTGCAGAAGTGACACCTAACTGTATTTGTTTCCCTACTGATCCTCGTATGGCTGAGTGATGGTTGCAGATAGCAGGAAGCTGTATAGGTTTGAGGGGATTCTGGAGGGGAAAAGTCTTTAACCTTAAAAGGCACTTAGGTACTCTCTGAATCTGTATCACTCTCCATCTGTCAAACGCCTGCTGTGCTTACCATGTCAACAAGTAAATCCCGCCTTGTGTATTCAGGCCCATAACCCACCCTCTGCTCAACCCTGCAGCCACTGCAGAAGATGTGTAGCATTTCTGTGTACTGGTATGCACGTTTACCGTTAACCGTTCAGGGGCAGTGAGTCAGAACTTTGGAGGAAAAAAAACTGCCTTAATATGCCTTAAAAACTAGCATTAGTTATTACTTCAACACGAAAATAATGCATTAATATGCAAACCCTAAAAATGACATTTAAAGCTTAAAAACGAGTTTATATGTCAAATGAAAATGATTGAAACAACTTCCCATTCACACACATTAGCATAATTTAAATAATCTAAATGTGCCACAGTTTCCAAACCTTCCCACTAAAAAGACATGATTAAATGTTTCAGTTGATAATGCATCAGTCAGTTATTTTTCCAGTCAGAATCATGAGGTTTTAGAAACTTTTATACACATTATCCAACCTTTGTTTGATTCTTTTAAAGACTTTTGCTATCCCAGTAAAATGTATTCATTATAAGCACAAACATACAAGCTCATTTAAAGTTTTTCACCCCATCCTACATGGTTCATTAATTAATTTACAGATGAATCAGTTTAGTTTTATTCACACTTTAGTCCAAGCCCTGAATTATGTGGTGCTAAATTGTATCATTAGAGTCAAATGAAGGTCAATATGGATTTGGATAAATCCAGGATACAGGCTTCAGTTCTCTCTATGTGAGTCTATAAAAACCTACTAATTAAATCCACAAAGCCAAGGTGAAGATAAACAGGCTTCTCTGTCATGTGGGTCTTGAATGTAGCAGCTTACCTGCTCCAGTTTCCAGTGGAACTCTGCTGGCCTGAAGGTGTCCACCTGGGTGAAGTCTCTTCTCAGCAGGAAAACCAGCCGGCAATTATGGACATACAGCGAGTAGTGATGGCGATTCATCTCTGCAGGTGTAAGACAGAGGAGTAGGCACCAGGGAGCAAATCACACCTACTCACAAATGTCAGGTAAAATCAGTTTGTCTTCTGATTTTGTGAAACCACAGAAAACTGGGACAGCTGCACTTTTCTGAATGAGGCCAGCTGTCAAACATTATTTTTCACCATTTTCTACTGGAACTTTTAAAAGGAAAAACCATTCGTAAGACTGGAGGATGTTAAGCAGCTACTTATCATGCACAAAATGATAAAAGAAAAGGAGATACCTTAAAGCTAAAATAGCACCAATCAGATGATGATTAGTTAATTTTATCTGTATATGCACACACTGTCCGAAATATTTGTGACAATCACATAATCAATGCTCTTTGGCCTTGACTTGGAATTTAACAAGAAGGAAAATAAAGAGGATTGCCCGTTTAACTGCTAACTTCAAGCTGACTTCACTGTCACAGGCTTTTTTCCCCTGCGTGGCAAGCTTTCCGTCTTAAAATTCAGAAATATTGAATAGGAATGAAGAATGCACAGAGTGGTGCTTCGTAACACCCTTTTAAACAGATTTAAATCAACAAATCTGTTGCTCTTTACAAGGCGTCAAATCTGCTCTGCGTTTTATTCAACTAATGAAGGGATAGAAGTGTCAAGCTCCAGCCTCGTGGGATGGATCGGTTAGGTTAGTATCCCAGTGGAAGGGTCTAGTAAAATAAGACAGGTAAGGTTGGATTCTGGAGTTCCTTTTGCAGTTATCATGTGTGAAAATGCAAATATTAGAGCGTAATGATGGGTCAGAACCAGGTCCAGAGCGGGTCAGGTTCTGAACAACAAGGCAGGTTTTATAGACGGGCTGGAGAGTCAGAATCCAAGACAGGTTTGCAGATGGTCTGGCAGAGAACTGAGGGTTGCATGGTGCTTTAGAGAGGAGTGGAATAGGTGAAACAGAACGTGTTGATGTATGGTAATTGCAGGAAGCATGCCCAAATAAGGCAGGAGTAAGGGAGGCAGAAAGGAAGGCATGACACCCGTGCTGTTTTGGACGATGGTCATTATGATGATCAGGTTCTCAGCCCTAATGAGCTCCAGAATCAGCTGGTCAGAGGATTTTAAGCATGCATATTAAGAGGATAATCAGTTGAGAAATGCTAATGACTAGTTACATGAAAATAAAGATCTGGTGGGAAACGGGGATGAGGGAATAACGGTCTAACAACCAATCAGTTGTACATTGTTGGGGGAGTCATTAGCTTCAGAAAGTGGGGCACTTTGTACCAAAGGTTGGTTGTAGAAAGTGTGTTGCTTGGGGTCTCGTTTCAACCAGAGACTGCTACAAATCTTACAAAACTGTCCACTAAGAGGATATCTGTACAGATCTGTGTCACAGCTGAATAACCTAGACGGGTAGAATAAATCCATTGTTTATTTTGCTCTCCTCTTGGGATTTTCACACACAAAAGTTCAGAAATGACAAATGACTCACCGGTTTTATCAGAGTTACAGAGCAGCGTCTCTTTCTCAGCTCTGAGCCCGGGACTGGGCCCGTGCTTCATCCACGTTGCTACAGTGAACTGGTCTGTCAGATTCTGGGGCACCACCCAGTCCGGGATTTTTGCAGCCTGCCGACCATCAAACCTGAAGATCAAGTCACTGTCTCTCCCGCTGTCAGACACAAGTGAAGCTGTCCAATTGGTGGCGGCGCTGGGGGCAGGCAGAAGGTCAGTGCTGCCAGATGAGGCACCTTGTGGTCATCACCGTGAGAAAAGGTAAGAAGAGCAACAAAAGATGTGTCAATAAGAGCTGCACTGTATATTGCCATAACCTCGGCCGTGATCGCTGATATGTTCATATTCAGGCAGAAGGCAGGGCTTAATATGCAATCAGTGGGTCGAGATAGATACAAGATGTGAGTATTGATTTATAGCAAATGAGAGATCTGTGTCAATGTTCATAAATCCCAAACGTAGCTCATACCCTGTAGCTGATATTGTACCTCTATGGAAACAGAGGAGATATATTGATCAAGCGCCACGGTTACACAAAAAGAAAAGATGCCGCTCAGGCTTGGAGAGGAGGACAGACATGGAATGTATCAATCCCACACGTTGAATGGTTTACAGCTGACACCTTTGTTATATGATTCCCACACATCCTGACAAAATACACCAATCATTACTTCACAGAAGTAAGCATTGAGCCATGCCTTTCCCTTTCCCTTTGCAAGCATTTCCATCATTCCCTTTTCTACAACAACCAGCTTGTTGGGTCTCAAAAGATCTGTGTTTCCAAACTGTCACCTTGACAAACGTTATTTTTGTCACACTGCTCATCTTTTGCCCCGACATATTTGACGTGGTGGTACCAATCTGTCTCTGTCTTTCTTTTGTGACAGTGAAAAATGTCTTTAAACCCATTAAACCCCCTTCATGAAACATCCCTAACTGCTCATGGATGCTAATGAATCAAAGGGACGTGGGAACAAAAAAAATCACCACTGTTTGAATTCGCCGTGTCTTCCTTGTCCAAGCGAACAAATGCTACACACATTTGTTGATTTCTGCTAATAACATAACATTAGCACATTAATTGGTGTTTTTCGCCCATCTGTAAAGCCGTTTCTCTCTGCTGCCTACTCATGGTACGGCCGCTGTTTAGGATTCAGTAATTAGATTCCCCTAATAAATAAATTCGGATAGACTTCTGCAGCACCCAGCTGCAACTGCCTCTTTGCCCGATGTCTCTGTACATTATCCCAAATTGATTGTGCTTTAAAAAAGCAATTACAATTTATTCTATTTGCAATCAGATAACGATTATGAGGTGCCTGAAAAAGACTCTTTAGTGGTAAACCATGCATGGACTGGGAGCCAAGGGGAGGCGGGCAGTGTGTGCTGTGCATTCAGATGAGCTGGAATGTGGCTTGTGAAGGCCGTTAGTCAAAGATGATGACTCCAGCCCCCCTACTGACTATGTGGTGTGGGAGGGAGGAAGAAAGTGAGGTGGGCTCAGCTGCCTAGCCAGCGCTCTGGGCACTAACACGGTAGCTCCGATGTTCATCAGTCACTGAGGAGACAGCATGGTTGCATCTGGGGCAGCTAATGCCCTCACTCTGTCACATCATTAGTGACACAGCTTTAACTTGCCATTCTGGTGCCTTCATTTAGCACCGGGTTTTACCAGAGACACGAGCACAGACCGAGAGCCGTAAGATGTTAATTCTAAAAAGGCAAGGACAAGGTACCTCAGGCTACGTCTGACCCTGGAACTCAGTGTGAGGAATCTTTAAAGGTTTTTAGCTTCTGATTTACTGCTATGAGTTCCACACTTTCTGCCCGTCTCCTGCACACACACATGGGTGATAAGGATTTAAAAACACAGCAGAAATGAGACCAACCACAGAGTTTCTGTAGAGACTTCTCAGAGTAGGTCTCTCGGTCGCAGCCCTTCCCGATGTGGCTCGTCTGCAGTTCCAGGGTAGTCCTCATTGAGGACAGAGGCTCACCACAGGTCTCCAAGTGCATCTTAGGAAACAGCTGCTTGCTGCCTGTTCCAGGCTCATAGTCCACTCGTTTATTCCAACCTAGAAAACAGAAAAAGAAATACAGAGAGAGATGATATGATTGTGTCAGCAATGCAACAGATGGTCTGTTATTGTTGAGAGGAAACAGCACCCAAGATAATCACCTGCCATATTATATGATCTTTAGAAGCTCACTTGTTGATTTTATTATTTAGAATTTTTAGCCTTATTTTGTTATTTATGATGCCATCAAACCAAGATGCCAATTTCAATTTCTTACCTTCTCTTGTTCTATTATTACAATTCAATATCCTCCTGGCAGAATGTAGCCGGCTAATGAAATTGCCACATTGTTGTTGGGGCGAAGTGCAGTACCTGCATTAGCAGCAATAGTCATTATGCTGTCACCGTTCTGTCTGCTCTGAATTGTGTTGTTCAGTCTGGACAGGCTATTATTTTGTGAGGCAGTGTGTGTTCGATTTCTAATCATTTGTTCCGGTCTTTATACTGTGAATTTGTCCTCATTCTGCAGTCTAACTCAGAGTTAACTAGACAATGAAGTGCAAAATAATGGTCAGCGTTGAAACGTTTTTGAGTTTTGCACAGTGGCGATCCATAAACGCTGCCAACACACACTAAGCAAATGCTCAGTGAGATTTTGACTTTAACTTCCAGCAGCACAGTTGTGTCATCAGTGGCAAAACCTGCTCTTTCAGACAACTTCTGGCACCTCTGCATGGCCATTGTATCGGATGACATGCTGCTCATCCAATCTGCAGTCTGCCATTCCATCAATGATCTTCGCTAAAGATAAAGAAAACAGGGAGGAATGAAAAGAGCCCCCTTTTAAACAATCTGTATGTCATCCTAAAACACACCCATACTGCATGTGTTTTGTGGCTGATTTACCTCTTTCTGCTGCTATGGGCTGCTGCAGCACCGTTACTACGGTGTTTTGTGAAAACAGGTGCAAACAATGCTGCACGCTAAAACAGAGCAATGGAAAAGCACCAGCACAAAGGAAATAAATAATTCCATCTGCAGTCATTGTTCTGTATTTATGGCCAAGATTTTTGGATTACTCCTTTATCTAGAATCTGTTCCTCCTGTCCATTTTTTAAAAACTGATAGCTCAGAGTTGTTTCAGTATCGAATTGAGCAATCTGATGAATAATCAGTTAATATGTTACAGTATTGTCTAATGTTTAGAAAGATTGTGATTAAGCACCATTAAGTAGGTTAAAGAAAGCATATACAAGGTGCTTTGATTATACCATAGGCCACAGACAACTGGGAGCAAAGTGACCTGTCAGTGATTTGTCTTATTTGCTATGTGGCCGACTTCACATCCTGAGAGCGAGGGGAGGATGGGGCAGGGCCTGGTTAAGGATGAATGGAAAGCAGCCTGACACTGTGGAAGGATAAATGTGGTGTAATTAGCTGAGGTGGTAGAATGTATAAAGAAGTAAAACAAAGGTCCAGATTGCCCTCAGAAGGAAATTATTACGATTTAAGGGCTTGAGAACAGTGGAGAATTACAACCTAATACTTAATTGATAACCACACAATGCCTGTTATTTCTTCATATGTTTGTGCTAATCTTTATTTTTTCTTGGGTGTTTTTACTTGGACACAAACAAGGGAGGAAGGATGGCAGAGGAATCATGGTATCAGCGTTCCACAGTTGTAGAATGAAAATCAGTTGCTTTGTTCGCAAATCTGTTTTTCCACAATTCTCTACAGTTCCTTTCCTCTCTTCTGAAATCATTGTATCCTGCTACCACTGTACTACTGTACTGCTGTACTACTGTGCTACTGTACCACTGTACTACTGTACTACCGTACTACTGTGCTACTGTACCACTGTACTACTGTACTTCTGTGCTACTGTACTGCTGTCCTACTTTACTACTGTACCACTGTACTACTGTACTGTGCTACTGTACTACTGTGCTACTTTACTACTGTACTATTGTGCTACTGTGCTGCTGTGCTACTGTACTACTGTACTGCTGTGCTACTGTACTACTTTACTACTGTACTGCTGTGCTACTGTACTACTGTACTACTTTACTACTGTACTATTGTGCTACTGTACTGCTGTGCTACTGTACTACTGTACTACTGTACAACTGTACTACTGTGCTACTGTACTCCTGTACTATTGTGCTACTGTACTACTTTACTACTGTGCTGCTGTGCTACTGTACCACTGTATTACTGTGCTACTGTACTACTGTACTATTGTGCTACTGTACTACTGTACCACTTTACTACTGTGCTACTGTACTTCTGTACTATTGTGCTACTGTACTACTGTACCACTGTACTGCTGTGCTACTGTACTACTGTACTGCTGTGCTACTGTGCTGCTGTGCTAATGTACTGTTGTGCTACTGTACTGCTGTACTACTGTACTGCTGTGCTACTGTACTACTGTACAACTGTACTACTGTGCTGCTGTGCTAATGTACTATTGTGCTACTGTACTGCTGTACTACTGTGCTACTGTACTACTTTACTGCTGTGCTACTGTACTACTGTACAACTGTACTACTGTGCTACTGTACTCCTGTACTATTGTGCTACTGTACTACTGTACCACTGTACTGCTGTGCTACTGTACTACTGTACAACTGTACTACTGTGCTGCTGTGCTAATGTACTATTGTGCTACTGT
>JBAMHV010000009.1:4861644-4872861 GCA_037177535.1 Pseudomugil gertrudae | reverse complement strand
GTGGAATAAACTTGATCAATAGTATTTAGAGCCCAGTTGACCAGATCCATGTTGTTGTGTAGTGAAGAAAGAGGAGAAGTGCTCTTAAAAGAAAAGTAGCACGCAGACAGAGCAGATCACACAAGAGGAGGGAGAGAGAGAAAGAAAAAGCGTCTGCTCTGCTCAACAGGCGGAAGTCTTTACTACTGTGCTGCTGTGCTACTGTACAACTGTACTACTGTGCTACTGTACTCCTGTACTATTGTGCTACTGTACTACTGTACAACTGTACTACTGTGCTGCTGTGCTACTGTACTCCTGTACTATTGTGCTACTGTACTGCTGTACTACTGTACTATTGTGCTACTGTACTACTTTACTACTGTGCTGCTGTGCTACTGTACTACTATGCCACTGTAATATAGTGCTACTGTACTACTGTGGTACTGTACTACTGTAGTAATGTGCTACTGTACTACTGTGCTGCTGTATTGTTGTAATACTGTACTGCTGTGCTACTGTACTATTGTGCTACCTTACTGCTGTACTACTGTGCTACTGTACTATTGTACAACTGTGCTACTTTACTACTGTTGTGCTCTACTACTTTACTGCTGTGCTATTGTAATATAGTGTTCTGTGGTACTGTACTACTGTAGTACTGTGCAACTGTACTACTGTGGTACTGAATTGTTGTAATACTGTACTGCTGTGCTATTGTACTATAGTGCTACTGTACTATTGTGCTACTGTACTACTTTACTGCTGTGCTAGCTAACAAAATTGATGAGCTCCAGGTACTAACCGGGTCTTAGAAAGAATACAGAGAGCAGTTTTATGTGCTTCACCGAGACATGGCTGCATGAACACATCCCAGACTGTAATGCTTCAAGACGGTCCATGCAGACCACAGTGAACGACTCGGTGGAGACCTGGGGGGAGGTGGAACTGCTAGCTTTTGTCAGCTGCTCCACCAGAGAGGACCCATCGTTCAGCGACAGCCTGTCATTGGAAAGACTGTTAAAACCTGGTCTAACGATGCTGAGGATGCTCTGAGATGGTGCTTCCAGTCAGCAGACTGGAGTGTCCTCTGTGGTCCTCATGGAGAGGACATCAACAGCTTGACTGAGTATGTGACAGATTATATGGACTTTTGTGTTGACGGCACCATCCCAGCAAGAACAGTGAAGACCCTTCATTAACTATTTTTTGTATGTCAAAAACTACTACAATTTGAATTTCCCTCTGGGATCAATAAAGTATTTTTCATTTGATTCATTTTTCATTTTCATTCATAAGGTTTGAGTTGCTTGAGGCAGATGTGGATAAAATCATTTTCCTGGGCATAAGGTACATGTAACAAACATTCTTGCCTTTAATTTCAGTCAGTGTCAGTGCATTCAGTTAAAAAATGCTACTTTGGAATCTCGGAAACTTGAGAATGTTTGTAGCGTGCAGTGAAACAGCAGCCTAAGCCTGCTTAGGACGGGATGGCCTTCCTAAAGCCCTCACAGGTTGAGGTCAGTCTCACAGGCGCATCTGGCCGCAGTCAGTCAGAGGAGCAGACATGACACCTAAGCGGAGCACTCACGGTATCCACCTACCCAGCCCATCCAGCCAATCATCATCACATCTGCAAGCGTGTTATCGATCATCACAGGGTCCTGCTTTCATGCAGCTGATGTGTGACTGTCAGAAAGCCTGACACGCTGCACTGCGTTGACTCAGTAACGCAACACTTTATATTGTTAGTAACGGTAACAGCGTTGTAACGATGGGAAAAGAAATTAATTAGATTACTGCATTAATAACGCAGTTAGTAATGTCTCTATATTTAAACGCTGTTACTCCGTTACTGATAGCCAGACTGCTAATGTCCCAGTTATCTAAAAAAAAGTCAACTTAGCATGTCCTTGTTAGCCTGATCTTTCCTGCACATTTACATCAAACACCAAATAGGACGTGAACCATTTGTTTTCTAGATAGTGCAAGGAGGATGTTCAGTTTTATTTAAAACCGGCTACCCATGTACCCCCTCATCAGCAATACCAAAACTCGGTGGGAAATGATTGTCTTTTTTCAGTGGCTAAGCTAAGCTAACCATCTGTTGAGCTCTTTTTCATTAGCTGATGATTATGTAAGCTCCTGCTTTCAGAAATTCCTCAAAAGCAATTGTACTTTTTCTAAATACAAACAACAAAACCTTTCATCAGTCCACATTCTACATGAGATATGTCCCTTTGGAATATTTCAATATGAACAGACGCAAGCAGCCTGAACCAAACGTGTAACCTGCTATAACACCTGAGCCACAGTTGATCCGACTCCAGCTCATCTGGGATTTCCTTATGTAGTCATCTGATCCAGTAAAGCTATGTCAACTCTGATTTTATCCATCCGCTTTTAGAAGCTTTTTTAATGGACGAGCATACAGAGACATCTATTATCATTCATAGAAAAGAGTTATTTGATGCAAAATTCATGTTGAGAATATTAAAAAAGTGAAGCGTTTCATGTAGCATTATTAAAGATAGAGTTGTTCAAAAAAACAACACATGGAAATTAATAACTGGATTTAATGACGAGCGCCCATCTGTTGTCTTCCCGCAGATTCATATGGATGGTGTTTATTTTCCACTGCAGCTGTGACAGACTAAATGGAAAGATAATGTCAGCCACACTAAAAATCTAATAAAAAGGAGAAGTCTTTGTATACAGATTTCATTATGTTTGATTTTGTTGTTCCTGTTTCTTGCAGAGCCATTACTGAGCTGCATCTGTATCCCTGTAGAATACCTCAGTCCTATTTAAGAGTCTTTGTAAGACCCTGCTGTGTGTGATGAACCAGGTGAGACGTGCTCAGAAAATACCAAAGAAAAAAGTACAAACAGCAGATGTGCACATTCAGTCGAGATATACATCTAAACATAATTTAAAGAGCATTCTCAGAATGTGTTTTCGATGCACAGACACAGTGATGCACAGCTCTGCAGCAGAGCTTGGCTGTCTTAAAAGCTGTGTGGGTTTAATAGAAAGCTGTCTGGTCTCTGTTGAGTTGTGTGCTTGTCTGTAATACCCCGAACAGAATTCACAGGGGGGGCACAATACTTCCTCTTTTTGTCAACTTGAAAAAAAAAACCTGAGAATCAGAAGATGTGGGGTAGACATGAAACAAGCATGAGGAGCTGGTTTATCATGCAGCAGTACAAACAGTTGACTGCGCTGTGTCACACACAGAGGAGTGTGTGTGCACAAGTCTTTTCTTTTATGTGTTGTTGAATTCTCCAAGGACAAAAAAAAAGAAAAACTAAGATGTTTCTTAACAGGACTGTGATCTTGAATGTTCTCGTTTCATATGATGCATACGGTACTGGAAATGTCTGCTCTATGACTACGCAGCAAGGTGTTTGTATCATGAGGCACAGCAATACCTCTTGCATTAGGACAAACCAAAAAGCATTTTTTTGGGTGGGGTTTTTATGGGTGGGCCTCGGAACATGCTGACTCCATAACGATTCGCAAATAATTAAAACAAATTTTTAAAAGAATAATTAAATGTCAGGAAGTACGTTGCAAACACAAGAGTCACATGTCACACTTTAGAGGGCCCAAAGGTAAAGAAAGAGACACAGAATGCAGCAGCTGGCCTTTCAGACACCGTGAGTGTGGCATTTACTCATCGGTTTAAAAGCTAGCGTTTGGAAAGCTTTTGGTTTTTATGGAAGAGAATTAACAAAGCCTGAACAAGACTTAAGTTGTTTCAAGCCAGAATAAAATAATACTATACAAACATGAGACAGCAAACGAGCCTGGAGAAGAAAAAATCATTTCTTTTAGTCATGCAAAACTGAACCTCGATGGAGATATAAAACATTTGGCTGCAGCTATTTCAGTCGTCACTGCTGCTGTTGCTGCTGTCCTTATCAAAGAAAGTCACCGAGAAGTCATCGTTTTTTAAAAGAACTGGTCACGTTAACATCACGACCTGTTACATGTAAATGTGGAAAAGTGGTTCCATCAGACCTTTACTCTATAGTTCTATATCAACATTTGCTCATACTTGAGAGATTTTTCAACATTTAGGTGTTTCTATGTTAACTGAATTTAATGACAAAATCCCCTCTGTTGTTTTGTTGCAGATTCATATGGACATTTCTACTGCCGCTGTGACAATACCAGTTTTTATCACAATATTTAGGTTTTAAGCAAGTCTAAATAATTCTAAACAATTAATCACATAAATTTTTTATAATCATTAATCATAGAATTAATAAATTTATTCAAATTATTCTAATTTCTCTGAAGGAATCATCACAAAAGTTAAGTCTAAGTCTAAGAGTCATTAAAATGAAGCTGTTGTAATTTTTGTGGACATTAGCTTTTGAGTTAGAAGCTCTAATGACAGAATGATCTCTATCCCTATTCCTATCTCATTGGGTATCATGAACATCTTTACAATGAAAATAAAAAAGCAACTTGTTGTCATAGTTTGAATTGTTTGGAGGTGAAGCTAGTAACTGACTGACAAAAACCACCAACAGACATTTATTACCTTTACTGGACACTTTTTTTTGTCTTTTTTACATCTTTTTTTTTCCTCTTTTTTTCTTTTTTACATCTAAACAACCACATGTTTTAATCAGGAATATAAAAATGTATGTTCCATTTACCAGCCACAAAATGATTTAAATAAATGTTAAATAACTGAACTGACTGCAAGGTGTACAATCAGCACTGGCACTCTAGATATTTAGCACAACTTTCACACCACAGCTTTCACACTACATCTTTTGTGTCTTTTTGGATGTTTAAAGGACAAAGTCCTGCTGCCTGGAACACCTGTGTTTGTCACCACCGTCCCAACGTTTTGGCTTATTTAGATGAAAGTCCACAGAAATGGAAGGATTGATGCGGACAGCGCGGTGGTGTTACGCTGTAACAAGCTGTTGTTTTTACCTATGAAAGGTCCAGCCTTGTCCCTGTAAGGAAGCCTTTAAAACATCCTGGATCCAGATCCGGTTCACATCCAAAATCTTATCACATGTTTCAGATGCCATTTTTGGAGATTTTCTGCAACTCATATTGAACTCTATCTATAACTTTTTTCTAACAAAAAGACAGACAAACAAAAAAACATACATATATAAATAAATCTGCATTAAAGGAGGAAAAACACATAAATGTAAGATCATTATTTGGTGCTATCAGCATCACAGCAGGTTTTTTGTCCTTCAGGGAGATCCTGCGTTCTTCCTCAGAGCTTCAAGAACAGTTTATTTTATTAGAATCGTACCTTTACAAGCATTATAAGAAGCTTTAGCCAAGGTTCAGTAAAGGCGATTCGATCCATCTTGTTCAGCCTAATTGCCCACTTGGGCTTTTCCTCTGCTGTCCTAACATTTCCTTCTTCACCATTATGTCAAAACCTCCACATTAATTATGATGTCACAGCTCTGGTTAAAAAGGCCTCCTTTGTCTCTTTCCCTGGCTAATCAGTCCATTGTCTGTCCGTTTCAGTCTTACTTTCTGCATTGGGCTTTTCACTTTGTCCCTAACTCCACTTTGTTCAGTTGGTGCATCAGCCCAGCAGCAGGTTTATGCTCTGAGCTCTGATCATTCTGTATGACGTGCCCTTCCTTTGATGAAACAGCACAGTTTACTGCTTTTCTTTCTCGTGTCTTTCATTCTCTATTGATGCATTTTCTGGCTGTGATGACCCCTGAGGTCAAAAATGTACACAAACAAAGCATAAGCAAATAATGATTTTTTTCATCTTTCTGGATTTTTGGTTAAACGGCTTCGGGCCGGCTTGAAACTACCAAACACTGACTCGTTTTAAGACTCATAGCTCAATTAATTATTTTATATTATTTTATTAATTATTCATTTAAAAACATACTAAATGTTAATTATGTTCTACATAATGAACATCAGAGGGACAGGTGTTTGATGATGGTTAGAGCGCTAGATATGTAAAAACATAAATATTTGGTTGGAGAGTCACTCTGGAGATCTTAACGGCCAAATGTGTAAAATCATGTTTTTTAATCTCACATTCATTCCAGTTTAACTATCATTATGTTTACCTACAAAATATTATCCAATGAAAAGTGTAGGTGCATTGATGAAGGCAGGATACATCCTGGTGCTGGACGTGCTGGATCACAGTTATGCTACATTGAAGCGTTTATTAATTCAGCCTGCTTAATTTTGAAGAAAATTAAATAAGATACTCTTGTCCTCTTGGTTGTTTTGGATGCTGAGTAGAGCCTATTTGTCAGACTTGTCATATAAAAGATGTACAAGTTATAATTACTTCAACATCTCAAGGACTTTAGTAATAAAACTTTATGTACCTTATTTAGGCATTCGATAATCCTTGAAGAGAATTCTTCATTTGCTAGCAGACAAGAAAACTGAAAACTTAACATAGTAGGTGCATCGAAGACTGCATTCTAGTGAAACTGCTTAGAAGTTACAAATGTCACATTTAACAGATGAGATATGATGAATTTGGAGATGGCAAGGGTATGATGAGGTGCTGCCAGTGCAAGAAAACAAAATTTATCTCAGTCATCCCAGTAGGCCTGCATTTTTTTTTCTTTTTCACACATCTTCAACTTGAAACCAGTTTTTCTAAACTTGACAATCTGCATTAGGTCTGACAGAGAGGATTTAGATCATGGCGATATGTCTGACTGTTGTTTGTACAAGTGGAGAACCTGTACAGTGTCTTCCTGATTTAAGTGCAAACAATATGTAGACATTTATCATTCAGAAGCACTGTCAATCAAACTCTCTATTGTACACATGCAACAGCTAAACCACCAAGAAACTATGGGCAAAGGGAAATACAGCAAACAGTGTAAATTATGCAGAGCTGATGGAGACAGTTTGAACTACATCCAACTTTTACCTGCACTTGGACAAGTATTAAGAAAGCCAAGCTAAATGTAATATAGCAAAGCATTATGCAAAACAAGAATCCACCTCCTCAATCTACTTTAAAAATTCTCAGAAATAAATGAATGCAAGCTGGTTGGATGTTAAATATGTAGCTGAGCTGTAATGAGAGCTGATCTAGTCCACACAATATTGTGAGCTTGTAAACCTCTCCTTTACAAGGCCTGTTTTGGCCTCCTGTCCAAATGAGGTACACCAAATAAACTAATTATATCTTTACAGCTACAAGGCCTGTACCACAGACGTGTCACAATCAATTCACCTGGAACACAGTGGAAAATGTAAAGGTTAAAAGAAAAACACTACTTCAGGGAGCATAGCAGCACAATTCATCTAGGAATGAGTAAAGTAATGTCTGTTGAGGTATTGTGCAGAAGTAGAAGATAAAACTGTGAACCTGAGAAGTTATACGAGTATTTTAAAAGGTGTTATGCAGCTAAGCATCTCAGGAAGTCATCAGCTGATGCTGAAGATGTGCATTTTCAATGTACTGGATCAGGAGATTCCTGGGATAGACCCTATTTTCACATCAAAAACACCATGAGGATCCAGAAAGCCCAACAAATTATATAATGGCAAAAGTGAATACTGATCTATCTCAATGACGCCAAATCTTTTTTATACCTCTGTTGGGTGGCAAAAAGCTAGCTGCTGGTACCCAGTGACTCAATTTGCTGTTAACTGTTTCTCATCAAGAATGGTGCTTGTAAACTTAACTTTTTCCAAACCAGCTCAGCACTTATATGGTCAGGTCAGACATCTTTTATGTTCAAATTAAATATGTGTGCTTGTTGTCACTCAAGACTTTCACGATTTCCCAAAACCGTGGTTTACAAACCTCCAAAACTGGCATCTGACAGAGATTTTACAGCCCGATTCAGCTTACCACGATGTTTGCAATTACCTGGTCAGTTTCCAGGGAGTCGTTACAGGTTTAACAGGTTTCTTTGTTTTTGATTTTTGTTTTTGCAAATTTTTGGTTGCCAGTTCAGTCTGTGGTTTGCTTTTAATGAAAAAAATTAGAAGCAGCTCTAAAGTGGAAAGTTGTGTTCTCATGTTTTTGTTTTGGGGTTTGTGGCTGTCTCTGTGGCTTTGGAATCCTACATGTTAGGAATCCTAAACCTTAAATGATGCAGATTTCTGCATGTATTTGTGCTACCACCAGTACAGATTAGTGATGTGTTGTTCATCAACGAGCCAGCTCTGAGAACCGATTCTTTATAGTGAACCAGAAGAACTAATTCCTGTCTAATAGGGGAAGTTATATATTTATAAAGTGGGAAGTGTGGGAGTTTTTTTGTATGGACAGACCATGCAGCCATGAGGCGATTATTATTATTATTATTATTGTTATTATTATTATTATTAATATTATATTTAAAGAAAAATATTTACCAACAAACAAGCCACTCATAATTGCTAAATTAAACAAAAATTAAAGCTTTGAATTAAAATAATTGAAGAACCATTTTAGAGCCAAGAGAGTTGAGGCAAAAGAGCTAAATCTTTTATTTTGAAAGAGAAAAGAGGAAAAAAGGGGGTGAAGCTGAAAAGACCAAAACTTCTCATCACTAGTACAGTGGGCTCCCGTCAGAAAGAGTTTCAACAATCATGACTGAGGTCTTATCAGTGTCTCTGTGTTTGTATTATTCATTCACAAAGAGCAACAGAGATATTTCAAATAGTCTGACTTTTACATCTTTATTTCATAAAGGTGCACTGAGCAATGTGCATGGCATGAGGATAGGAAGGATTAGGGGATTGGAACTTGTCTGCTGAGTGGCACAGGAATGTGGGTCTTTGAGGTAAGTGTTAGTATCACAGATACCCTTTTTATTTGTTTGATGGTGATCATCTCTGAGTATTAAACTCTCAGCCTTTTTAAAAATTCTTTTTATAAATTAGTCTTGGTCTTAACTTTTATTTATTTATGATTTTGTTGTGATTTCTGCTGTTTTATGCTTTTACTGTTTCAATGTAAAGCACTTTAAGTTGTCCTGTATGAAAGGTGCTATACAAATAAACTTGCCTTGCCTTAACTTGGTCCAACCTTCTCAAAATATTGATTTTAGGACAGTATTTAGGTGCTCTCGATAACACTGGTAACTGGTTACTGCTGTTTTATAATCAGGTATGTTTCCATCAGCCTCCTTTAAGCAAAGGTGTGTAAAGCAAAGGTGTGTGAGAGACATTGGGAAGATGGGAAGATGGATAGAGGTGCTTAAGAAAATGATGCATCATCACACTTTCACGCTGTTCCCTATCTCTGGAGAGCATGGAGAAGCAAGTGTGTACGTGTGAGAGTGTGCGCCATCGGTAAGTTTTCACATGCTATTAAATGTGTATGTAATGTGTGGAGGTCTGGATGATGGTTATATGAATACTGAGTCTGTGTGTGCGCGTGTAAAAATGCTGACACCACATTTAAAGTAGCAGAGGGGTGCCATCATTACTCATCCCAGCCATCAGCGAGAAACAATTTCCAGTCTTCTTGTTTCCATCCTCTCCTCTCCACCTCTGTCCTCTCCATCTCCCCTGACTTCAGAGAGTGCCATCTCTCTGATTTCTCTCCTTCATTTCAATCTCTCCTTCCCCACAATGCCCCTAAAACATTTATTTGAATGCTTTCATGCTTTTTGTCAGCCTTACAAGAGACTTCCTTCCTGCTTTTGAGTGCATAGAGAGCTCTTACTTGTTTTTTGCTGGAAGATGTACAAGAGAAAAAAAAGTAGGACTTATAAAGAGCGGAGCCAAGAGAGAATGTGAATAGAGGGCAAAAAGTGGAAATGCGGAAAGTTTCTTTTGTAAATGATGGAAGACTTTATGCATCAAACTTCCGGACTGTATGAAACAGATGAACGCAACCACCAAAGCTTTGAAGTGAAGCCAATGAGGGTGCTTTAAAATGCAATGCCACTGATTGCTGCTAGCTTTAAAGCCTTTTGTACTTTGCCTCTTATGGTCAGGTTGTCCCCCTCATGGACTCTTCTCCATGGAATGGTACATTTTGTAGAGATTTTGTGGTTTCATTGGCTTTGTTTTGATTTGGTTTATGGGTAGTTCGGCTTCCTCCCACAGTCCAAAGACATGCACTTTGGGGGCTGATTAGAGACTCTAAGGGGGGTTTTCGACCAGGCTGGTTCCCGTTCTAGTTCAGTTCTTGAGCTAGAGCCAGAGCTTTTCGGGTTCAACTTCAGTGCTTCTGAAAAACCAGTTTTGTTTTCGACCGAAAGATCCTGGTCGGTTCTGCGTCATTACGTAATCTACATCATGTTTACATGCGTAATAATAAGCGTCACAGCCTCCCGTCACATATGAGTAACACTATAACAGCAACACCTACCAGACTTCGTGGTGTTGAAGTTGTGAGTTTTCACTACGGTATTTTCCACCATGGACAGGAGGAATAACTCAACCATGGTGGAGTTCAGGGCGCCGGTTGTTTAGTTCACCAATCAGAAATAGGATCGCGAAAATGCTGGTTGCTTTAGTATCGCTTGTTACCGCGGTGTCCCAGCTTCCTCTCCTGATCTATGAAATCTATTTAAGCTTTTATCACAGCATGTGATCCCGCAACCCAGCTTATGGAATAAGTGGTAGATAATGGATAAATGGAGAAACTAATCAATTAGTTTCCATCAACATTTAGCTTTTTGTAGGTAACTGCGCTGGTAACTGTCGTGTTATCAAACAAAGCACGCAAGTTCAACTGTTTTCAAAGTGCGACCACAGTAACTGAGTAAAACAACTATACCGCCAAAATGATAGAAAGAGTTGGATTCAATGGCAGCTTGATATAATCCTGCATTGGAGTAATGCATGTAATATTTTGCTTTAGTAAATGAAATAATTAGTTTGTATACCAAGTTGGCCCTGGTTGGACTGGCGACCTGTCCAGGGTAGAAAATGGATGGATGGATGGATGGATGTATCCCAAGTTAATAGAGCCTTGAAGAGTTTTAGTGCTTGTTGAACCTCTTTTCCTCCCTTCTTTACTCTGTCGAGACATGGTCAGATTCTGGTTCTGCTGGATGTTTCTTCCTGTTCTGCTGTCAGGGAAGAAAATGCTCTGAATGCAGGACTGATTCAAAGGCATGTACAGACATAGGTGGGTTTAAACATGATATTCTTTCTATTTTAGAACAGTAGTCCACACAAGCTTAATTTTACCTCTCTTCCCCACCATATGCAATCCCATGATTTCTGCAACAAACTCATGTCTTTTTTCATCTCCAAAATCACAGATATCCATACACACCTCACTTCAGCTGGAGC
>JBAMHV010000009.1:4842739-4854856 GCA_037177535.1 Pseudomugil gertrudae | reverse complement strand
TCACATCCACTCACAGCCTTCTCCTTCCCCTCCTCTCCCCAGTGGGCAAGGGGACAGAAAGGCCAGCAGCACCCCCCCACCACCACCGGCCACATGCAAGGAGCCCAGCATCCCCCAGGGCCCACAACGTACCCCCATCGACGGGGCCAGCCCCAAGCCCAGGTCCCTAGGATTATGCAATGATGTTAACCCTGCATGCTGTGATATATTAAAATATCTCTAACAATGTGTAAAAATAATGTGTAACAATATAGTTACTGGAATACACATTGGAAGTACAGGAAATTAATTGTTGCATCTCACTTTAAGGTTTAAAGGTCCTATATTATGCTATATTTGCTGTTTCACAGTGCATCATATGCACATTTATGATAATAAGATGCATTTCGCAACATGCACCATACTATAGTTTTGTCTCTTGCTGTGAGGTCTCTTACCACAGGAAACAGCTTACCATGGCTTGCTCTCAGCTCCTTGTGCTCATCCGCCCTGCCCGCACTGAGCCGCCAGAGAAACCCTTAAATTACCCCGCCCACCCCGTGACGTCACCTCAGACAGAGTGCGTCTCCCTGAGACGTAGTTCAGAGTAGTGGTGTAAACAGTAGCTGAGGCGCGCACATGTGTACCGGTACACGGTGATGCATAGAAATAAAGATTTTATCCATCATGGAAGAGGAGGGATTGATGTCACTGATCACGTGACTTCCTTAGAACAAGCGCTGAAGGATACAAACAACAGCGTGGTCCTATAGACCCCTGCATTCCAACAACGTGATTTATTGCAGTTTGATTTACTACAATGACATGATTACTTCGAAAAGTCGGAAGGTAGAGCAAAGTCCTGGAATGCCACTAAATTGAAACTTTCAGGCCATAAAAATGTTTTTACAAACTAGAAGAAAGTGGCTGAGTTGAGGACCCCACTACCCGGCCCAGCGATAGTGTGAGTATTTAGCGGTAGCACAGGTAAGACCATAAATATATCTAATGAAACAACCAGTACATAGTTTTTTCTGTAAAATATTCACATTTAGTTTTTTACAAATATCTTTTAAATTACAGGTATTTGCTCAAGGGCACAGATAATGAATTTTAGATCCTTAGAGGTCGATAATTTCTTTGTTGCTGGTTGGGTGAAAACCGTGTTCAACCACAAAACTGGATCCAACAATGTGATAAACAAACATAAAAACAAAACGTCTTTATCATATTTGACTAAATAAACACACAAAACCAAAATGGCTTCTCCTCTGCCACACAAAGCAACTAGAATTAACAAAACGTTTTAGCCGGAGTTTTTCTGTTTGTTAGCAACATAACTCAAAAAGTTATTGATGGATTTTGATTAAATTTTAGGATATGTTAGGAGTGTCACTGCGAACAAATGATTAACTTTTGGTGGAGATCCGGAGAAGATCCTGGATTCTGTATCCCTTTGAAATCTTCATCAAAAACATTATGGTGCTGCCTGGCGGAGGTCTGCGTTCTCAGAGTGCTTTTCTAGTTTCTTTATTTTTGTAATTTGATTAAAAGTGTAATTTGATGAAAAGTTGTAAAAGTTTTACATTGTAAAACGAATTAAAATACTATATAAAGTAAAGACTTGCCTTTAATGAAGTGTTGTGAACAGACGTAGGTATGTATAATCGGACTTAGGTCCACTGGAACCGTTTGTTTTGCTATGCCTGATTGCTTGGGTGTCTTCATTCTGGTTCTGTTGCCTCAGAAAGAATCTTATAAAAAGTTAAATCTTGATTCTTTCTAATAGTGTTGTGATAAAGCACAACACAGCAACCTTTAGACATATTTCTTGGAGAACTTTCAGTGCGGTCCTTGTATGGCGGCTGAATATTTGTACCCTTGGTGTCCGTTGCTAAGGAGGCACGTCACGTGAATTCGGCAAATGCCCGTATGTTCCTCCCCTAGCATGGCAGTGCGTCATGCTGAACCGTATGTCCTGGATCCAGAATCCAACCAAGTTCGAGGTGCACGAAGCGGAAGCAGCCCGGAAGCTCCAGCAAGAGGTTTCTGCGTTAATGCGTTAATCAGGTGTTCGTTGTGATATGTCTGTTTATATAAAAATGAATTTGACAAACACATGAACATTCCAACAGGTGGACTGCAAAAATAATATGTCTGATCCTTCCTGCTGTGCAGCGGAACATATCAACAGAAACTTTGCTTCTGTGACTTCTAAATAGGTGTCATAACTGTATAAATAGCTATTTTCTTTGCACAGATATAGGATCAGTTGAGATATCAGCCACTCAGCTGTGAAATCATTCTGGTGTCACAACAAAATCTGTGACCCGTCAGAATCTGTGATTATAGGGGGCGCTTGCATACATTTCTCTACAGATACGTCTTAAAAGATGACCAAGGTCTAGAAAACACTTTAATAAAACTGATAAGGACAATAAAAATATTTGATCATCACTCATGTCAGTCTTATGAGTCTCAGTAATACAAAAGTCCCCATTTCTGATCGCCACCAGAGTGTGTGACTTTACATTTAATAAACTCAGATTACAACTTCCCTCACTGAGCAGCTAATAAAGGGTTTCTCATTTGTTTTATTATGTGTTTTCAAGCTCCACTCATCTTGTAATACATCTCTATTGCACCAAAATGTGGACTAGCGCCCCCAGTGGTCACAGATTCTGATGGGTCACAGATTATTTTGTAACACGACGCGGCTGTCTGTCTGTCTGTCTGCAGGCGCACACCATCACACTGTCACGATCTCATCCTGACACATCTTGAGTTTGAAACTTTATTGGATAAAAGTATATAGTAAGCAGCAAAATAGAGCATTAACCCTGCAATTAATTCAATGTCATTTTAACAGATCATTATAATTTAGATGGGATTTTTACTGTCGCAAACAGCTGATTACCGGCAGCCACTCCGGACATGTGACAACGCAGATAGTGGTCAAGATTATATTTTATTAGGCTACACCAGGCATATTCAAAGTTGCTCCTCTAGGGCCGCTGTCCTGAAGATTTTTGATGTATCCCTGATCCAATACACCTGGCTTCCATTAAATAAACATAATCAAGTTCAGCATAATGACGGATTAACTTGAATCAGCTGTGTTGGACCAGGGATACATGAAAACCTGCAAGATTGTGGCCCTCGAGGACCGACTTTGGACATCCCTGGGCTACACAGATGATTCCTTCAGTGCTTCAGTCACAAAAATACAAATATGAAAGTGGAAACTGCATGACTGGAGATGGCAAAACTGTTTACATTCTTCGTGTCATGAATTTACATACGAACAGCGAGCTGATAGTTCTCTGCATACCACACAGCCCTGTGAAAAATATGCCAGTAAGTGTTAATGTTCCTGTACCACTTTCCCGATGGAAGCAGTACAAACAGTTTCTTGCCAGGGTGGATGATGTCTGTGGCAATGCGGCATGCCTTCTTCGTTACTACTAAGGCTTAAAGAGCAAATAAATGTGCATGAGGCATCATATGCAGTGTAACAGCTGCGTTACAACAACAAAAACTAACGACATATGTGTATAGAAATGGTATATGTAGGTTACCTGTTATATTTGACATTTATGAGACAAGTTAGGCCTGGATGGACTGGCGACCTGTCCAGGGTGTGCCCCGCCTTTCGCCCGTAGGCAGCTGGGATAGGCTCCAGCCCCCCCGCGACCCCGCTCTGGGAACAAGCGGTTGAAAATGGATGGATGGGTGGAGACAAGTTAGGGCGACAGTTTTGACTGACTGGCTGCTGCCAGCATATCTCTTGCTGATCCTCTGATGGTGGGAATTGCAGGTTGTAAAATCAACTTGGAAGTAAATCCACTTTTAAAAAGGCCAAAGTTCTGGAAGCTGCTTGCAAATAAAAAATTTGTTTCCGCACTTCCTATTGTGGGTTTCCAAATATGAACGCTAACCACTTTTCTTGTAGGTCTTCTTTTTTCATAGGTTACATAATGTGCCCACATTTGCACAACCCAAAACACATTTTCTCCAGTTGGACATAGTGATTACTATTGTATGTTATTTGGCAATCCACAACAAAAATAATGGTTCAAAAACAACCAACCAACAACCAAAAACAAAGTGAAACAAAGCGGGAGCGAGTCTGCTGGCTGTAGTCAAATAATAATATGCACGGAGGTACATATTATTATTTGCTTTGCTCGAGCCAAACCCTTCTTTTCACAGATATAAAGCTACAAAACGCATGTATGAAAAATAAAACTGCTCTGGGGATTGTTTTAAGGTACAATTAACACAATTAGAAGTTTAAAAGCTCATAAAAGTTGATTTTGCATAATATAGGCGCTTTAAATAGATGATCTTTTTTTAAGAATGAAATGTTTGCCTTCAAACAACCGGTCAGGGTTGTGTAACTTATTTTAACTAATCTGTTTCTATGTTATTTAACAGTATTTAACAGCGACAGTAGGTACCGTCCAGCTAGCTTTACTTCAGTGCTTCAGAAGCCAGTGGGTAATGTCCATCTTTTATGTATAGTCTTTGGTTTCTAATTCACAAACCAACATGGCCTGCCAAATGTTTTGAAAAATAAAAGAGAGAGTGAAGGTAAGCAGATGTTAACCTCATGTAGTGAATCCTAAAAAGGAACACAGAAGACATCAAGGCATATAATGATCAGAGAAAGCCGAAGCAGGGTTTTAAAATGACTTACAGCACCAAAACAATAAAACACTCATTGGTTTTACAACTTTATTTAATCATACTATTTAGTTTTCCATGTACGTGTACACTATTATCTACAGAGCAACAAGATCTTATGTTGAGCTCTTTAAGGTAGTGATCGTACTACTAGATGCTTTAAGACAGTTAGTCCTTTTACAACTTACTATTCTATTCTATTCTATTCTATTCTATTCTATTCTATTCTATTCTATTCTATAGTAATTTGGCAGATGCTTTTATCCAAAGCCACTTACAAATGACCATAGATATTAACCTAACATGCATGTCTTGTGGGTGGGAGGAAGCCGGAGTACTTGGAGAGAACCCACATATACAGGGGGAGAACATGTAAACTCCACACAGAAAGGTCACTGGACCCAGCCTGGGCCTTAAACCAGCGACCTTCTTGCTATGAGGCCACAGCACTAACCACTGCTCCACCATGCTGCATATATGGGGAGAACATGTAAACTCCACACAGAAAGACCACTGGACAAACTAGACTACTTTGACTAAAACTAGAGTTTTAATTGCAAATAAATTTAGTTTTTATTTTTTACTTTTTGCATTGCATTGTTATTAGACCTGTTGCAATAACGATAACAATTTATTCTAATCATTCAGATGGTTTCAAACTAAGCTAGCTCATCTGTGAATGCTCCACAGACCCCACCCCTGCTAGATAAAAAAAAAGAATAGCATAAAATCATCACATAGATTAAAATTATGATGTAAGCCGATAGTTTTGTCTGTTTGTGTCAAGAGAAAGACAGGACTCATAAAACTTTATGTGGCCTGAAGAAGACTTCTAACAATGGGGATGTAACAAACCATGTTTTTTAGTATAACAGTTAATGAGTTAGAAATGTTTTTTTTTTGTAAAATCAGTAACATTTTAGTTCTCTTCCAGTAATTAAGCATCATTTAGTTTGATTTTAGGTTTGAAGGAAAATATCTGCTCCTTTAGTTTACCAAGATCCCACCTTTGTGTATCCCAACAGGCTACCCTCATGAGTAAAGGCCTAATCCGGACAAGTGAGGGCCTGTGATTGGTTGAGACACACACATCCGAGCCCTACTGTCCCGAGCCAGAGACCATAGCTAATATGAACAGACAGATTACAGTTTTCAACTATCAAAAGACCCTTTTCTGTCTGTCTGTGTGTGAATATGTGTGTATCTTTGACATTCCTATAGTAGCTTGTCTTTAATACAACAATCACCAGGCCTATTAAACAGCCCTTGATCTGTGGCCATGACATTTAGTACTCCCTCTCCATCCTTCTCTTCATCACTGCTGCCAAAGCAAGCTCATGGGGAGGACTGCCCTTTCCTTAAGAGGGAGTGTATCTGAGCATATGTGTATGTGCGTATATATCTTCCTAACATATTCAGGACTTGAAGACTTAACTTAAAATATGCAAACACAAAAAACAATGCAACATGCTTCAAAGGCAGGATTAACACCGAGAGCTGTGAGAGGGCTTGCATTATGCTGTATACTTGCATCAGTTCTGGTACCTCTGCCCAGCGTGAAAACATAAGTGTTGTCTGCAGACCCACAGCTTGTGTGGGTATTTTTTTTTGGTTTTGGGGTTAAATTGTGTGATGAGATAAAATGTGGGAACTTTAATGCCTTATTGATGTTCATGGCTGTAAAACAAGCAAGTTTTTGTTGTGTTTGCAGGATCAACATGCAATGACGGAACATAATGGAATCTGTCATTTCACTTGTCACTGCTATTATTTGCAACTTTGCCTCTTGGCAATAAACACAGTTGCACAGCAGACTGCCAAATGCTGTCGCATTGGTGGTGTTCTAAATGCATTCATTAACATTAGAGTAAATGTGTTTTTCACTTTGCCTTTGCATCAATGCTTTGAACGTAATTCATCACATGGACAATGATCACAGATATCATGGAGCTAAAGGGTCCTGAAAACACTGAGACAACAAGAGGGGCTTAAAATAGTCCACTTTCAGGTTACATTTAATTTTATTATACATACATTTTCTGGTGTTTCATGTGGTTGTTAAAAGAATAGCATACATATTTTGTCAGGTTTGTGGGTTTATTCATTTAATACATTTTTTGAATGGTGCAGGTGATCCAGTTTATTTCTTTACACACTGTGGACGGTACATTGCTTGCTAGTTGTGTGCTGTGACCCACTCAAGCCCTACTCACTTCATTTGCTGCTTTTTGTGGTTGTAATAAAAACTTTCCATCCTGATATAAGATGTTTCTGATTAGAACTGGATGTTACTAAACAATGTTATTGAATCACATATTATTAATAATATGTACCAATAATGTTTTGTCAATAATAATGCCAATATTAAAAAAATATATAGATTGATAGAAAAAAGGCTTGATAAAAAGCTCAAAAGAAACATTAAATAGAACCTTCCCATCCTTTTTAATTATTGCCTATCATGTAGCTTTGTGCTACAACATGATCCAAAGCTAAATCTGTTTTGAAAACTTTTATTAGTAAAAGTGTAAAGTCAACCAAATATAAATAAAATACATTTGTCTCTTACTGGAAATACACTTATAGTTTCCGTAAAATCACGAAATGTTGCCCATCAAAACATCTCAAAAAAATCAATATGTTAGCTTAAGGCTAACAACAATAGCAAATACTTTTTATAGGCTAACGATTAGCATGCATGAACAGACTAAAGAAAGAAAATTAGAACTACTATTTTTATGAACAACACTACTCCCCTCCACTAAACTAAACTAAAGCACAAAGAACTGATGAAGACCATTTCTTTGGCGTGTGTATTTGGACACCTGAGCTTCTCTCAATCCTAAAATTAGTGACTCATCTTACATAAATTATTATGGCGGTAGGAATGATTTCAATTGATTAATTTCCTTGACAAAATTAAAATAGAATAAATATCTTGTGGTATTTTTCCTCTGTAGAAAAATCTAATTCCGATCACATAGCTGTGAAGTTATTTAAACCCACAGCCATGCACTGCCCCTGTTTACAGAAAAACACATAGTGGAGGATTGATTGAGAGGCAAACAACTTAACAGCATTTTGCAAGGATTAGTAAATGTCACTGAACTGTTGCCAGGATCCTCATTTACTGCTGTTTAGCATTGTGTCCTTCGGGACGATGAATGGCTGCATGCCAAAGAGCACGAGCCGTGGTGTGAATGACAGAATAGCACAGATTAAACAGAGTGATGTGAGGATTCCCAATGCATGCGTTTGTCTTTCATCACATGATTCCCTCTCTGACAGCGTTTACATCTGCAGTTCTCCTGACTGATGTTTTTACTGTTGTTGTTGCAGGAGTTAGCTGCTCGTCTTTGCATTACTCTGGGTCTTGTTAAAGCTGCCATGACTGCCTTCTGATATGCCAGGAGCTGTATTGGTTGAGTCACAGCGCTTTCAGTAAAGTGTTGTTTATCACACCAGCCTAACTTGACAGGCCAATTCTTCAGGGAGGGCAGGAGAAAGGGGACGAGGAGAGAGAACGTGTCAGGAAAGAGGAAGATTAGAGAAAGGAAAGCAGAAGAGCGAGGTGTGAGTGGGTAGGAACTAGGAAAGGTAACGACACCAGAGAAAACTAGACTATGAGCACAAATGGAGAAAAACGAGCAACGTGCTATAATATGAATTAGCACACCTGTGAATATATAGTATCTGTGCAAACTTGGGTAATCCCTCACAAGTGTATCAGGGCTCTGGATAAACACTGCACAGTCAGACCTGCCTGCGGACACACACACACACACAAACAACTAGGACGAAAAACCAACCTTGCCAGCCAGGTTTGCAGACAGGCTTGACGTCAATCTGCACAGGGACGCTGTGTAAGGCTCTCTTCTGGCCACAGTCCCAAGCCGTCACCTGGATCCCGTACTGCTGCTGCCGGTCGTAGCTCAGCTTCTCTGTGTTTCGGATGTTACCTGATGGGGAGAACAGGTCAAAGTCAAATACAACCCAAATGATTTTTTAGTGAAGCAGCTTTTCATTAGATATAATAGTGGCGGTGAGAGGAGTGATTGGGTGATGAGTAGTCACACACAGCAACAAATGGTACATCAATGAAAAGTGGTTGTTCTGAAAGAAGGGAAGGCAATTATGTAATCCACGTGTTCATCTTTCCTGCACAGGCCCTTTTCTGTGTGGTTACTTGCAAAAGACATTTTGCAAAACTTTCTTTGCACCACAATTTTTCTAATTAAGAAATCTACTTTAAAAAGCAAATTTGCCTGATGCTGTTTAACCTTATAAAGTCAAACATCTCATATTTTATACTAGTTTCTGAGACATTTTGTTTCATTTTACAGTTCCAGTCTCTTCTGTGCAAAACCTTGTTTTCATCCAGGGACTGAAACAATAATCTTTCTCCAAATCTTTTGAACTGATTAAAAAGTAGTTAAACGCTCCATTAAGTCAGTTAAAAACCAATCCGACACTGATAAGTCTGAGCTAGTAGGGCAAGGATGGGCAACTCTGGTCCTCGAGGGTCGTAGGCCTGTTTGTGTTAGGATTTTCGCTGCTGCATCACACCTGAGACACCTTGTGCAGAGCTTAACATCAAACTCTGCACAAGTCTGCTAATTACCATTGATTTGAGTCAGGCATGTTTTAGGAGGGAAACACCTAACAACAGCAGGAGGAGGTCGAGGACCGGAGTAACCCTAACCCTGCTGTAGAGTTGGTAGTGTAAGAGGTGAAACAGATATTTTTGTGTACGCTTACACATGAAACTGGCATCTGTAATGGTGATGTCATTCATCTAATTCTGTGATACTGGTTTGATACGCAAAAGTAATGTTTTTGAAACAAAACTTACAGATTTACTGAAATCTACAAATGCTATTTGTATGCCAAGTGAAAAGCACACAAAAATTCAACCTTGAAAGGTGCAACCATAGAAATAACTGTGGAACTCAAGAACTAGACAACTTTAAAGAAAAGGAAAGCTGACAAAAGAGGCAGGTGAAAAGAGCTGTAACAATAAAGACAGGTGCAGAAAAACTAATCCAGACAACGTACGCAGTAAAGTACCTCACAAGATAAAACAAGATCATTAGCAATTAAAGAAAAAACAGACACTTTGCAAAAGATATAAGTAAAACATCTAAACTGAAACAAAAGAGATCCACAGAATCCCACTCCACTTCTTCACTGACCACATAGGAAGCTGTTCGGGAAGATTTTATTTGCTAGTCAGTGACAACAAGTCACATAATCACAGGTTCCAACTAAGATATGCAGATCAGCATCTCTAAACACACAACATGCTCAACCTTGAAGCAGATGTTTGACAGCAGCTGAGGACCACACCGGGTGCCGCTGTTTTTCCATCACAAGTCATGATCCTCTAATGTGGGAGGGGTCCCCCCTGCAAAATGCAACTTTGTACCCGCACCTGCAGACCTGCAGTACACCTGCAGGTCTGCAGAACACCACAGAAGAAGACGAACACCACAGAACGAGACAGACACGAAGATAGAAGACCTCGCGGTAACTTTTTACCTGGGGTTCGAATTATGGTTATTCGTGGGAAATAGATTCATTGAACAAATCAAGAGACGTCGTCGGAGGGCAAGACAACCTGGTTCACATCAGGTCAATCAATGGACGTCAGCCTGTGGACGCCATGCTACCCTGTATTCCTTCTCATCCTCAACTGATGAAAAAAGGCAAAGTAGTACGCTCCTATTGAGCTGGTGCTTCAAAAATATAACAAACTCTACTTATTATGTGGTTTTCCATGTTGTAGCCGAAAAGACAAGAAGCAGGATGTGAAGTTTGTTTATTTCCAGTGTGCATGAGTGTGTTGCGTCCCCCCTCTGTCCAATCACAACCCTTCCCAACCCCCAGCTCTGAAGCAGACGTAAGCGAAGGTGAATAAACATGTTTCAATATAAACCTTAATTTGGAATGACTGTTTTAATTAAACTTGAAAAAGAATACTTTAATTTTTAATTATTTATGTAACCGTAGCCAGTGAGTTCACTGTACGGCCTCCAGTCACCAGATCTCAGTCCGGCAGAGCAGCTTTGGCATGTGGTGAAGCGGAAGATTCTCTTCATGCAGCCGACAAATCTGTGGCAACCATGTGATGTTTCAAGTCAGTATGGGGCTAAATCTCTGAGGAATTTTTCCAACATCGTGTTGACTCAAAGAATCGAGGCAGTTCTGGGGAAAAGGGGACCAAACCCTGTCCTGGCAAGGTGGCCCTGATAGAGAGGCTACTGAGACAAGGAATTGTTTTACTGGTCATTGAGGATCATTTAGCCCTACTCTCAAGCAATTTAAACAAATGTTGCTTTGTATCTCATCTACAGTCAGTCAAAGCCTTAGTGTGATGCTGGAAAACAGTACTTCGGTATGAGCCACTTCCCACTACTCTTCCACTAAGTGAGCAGCTACATCTCACCTGACAGTGCCTTTTCTCTGTAATCTTGTGAGTTTCCACGCATGATCTTGCATGTATGTGTTGCTGCCTATAATGTTTATCCTGTACAGTGTTTTTACTTGACAAAGCAGTGTTTTTTTAACACTAAATTATCATTGTCATGCCTGTAAATAACCCCTGTAATAAATTAAACCATTGTGAAGATGTTGGGTAGAGTTTTTAGTCTCAAAGAGTGTAGTGGTTATTTAAAGTACTCTTCTTATCTTTCATATTTTTAAAGTAAATCTTTAAACCACTCTATAAACTTACAGATGGTGAGAGAGACTGTTTTACGCATTGAGTCAGCATGTTTTGCTTCACCAATGGTAAAATAACTGTGTGGCTCTGCCAGCCGCTCATTTATTTCAGAACATGCATTGCAAATTAGCTTTGGCTATAAGTGCTATAGTATGAACATGTTAAATGTATCTACTTGTCCCTATCAAATAAACAATAAATAAATAAATAAAAACATGAAAAAACATAACAGCATACATCTGGTTCAGCTACAGAGGCCGCAACGCCCAATCACAAAGTCAAATTTAAACCATAAATGATAATCATAAAAAAATGGTGCTTACAAATGGGTTCTATTAACACTAACATTAATTAAACAGAAGACCATGTTTCCTTGTTGTTTGGTGATGCAAAGACACTGTTGTTTGCTGGTCCTCTTGTTCATTTCCCGCAATAGTAAACAGGAGAGGCTGTCGAACAGGCCAGTTCCTAGAACGTGTATCACAAGCCAGTAGGACAGCATCATATGGGTAAGATTCTTCTGTTTCTGACCATACACATTGGCATTGCGTCTCATGATATAAAGCTGGTTCATGAAGCTGTATTTATAGTCATGGATGGCCAGTGACAGCCTCACTAAACTGAAGTTTATCTATTGATCATAAATAATAATATTAATACATTTTATTTAAAGAAAGCGCCTTTTCAAAGCACCCAAGGACACTGTACAAACATAAGACACTAAAAGAAAG
>JBAMHV010000009.1:4831308-4842639 GCA_037177535.1 Pseudomugil gertrudae | reverse complement strand
CTGTATTCTTTCCGAGACCCGGTTAGCACCTGGAGCTCATCAATTTTGTTAGCTAGCAATCGCATGTTACCCATCACGATAGTTGGAAGAAACGGTTTAAATCTCCATCATTTTTCTCTCTGCTTCACTCCCGTCCTGCATCTTCATCTCTTTCTTTTCAACTCTGTTGGGATTTGAAGTGTCATTTCACTAATAATCTTGAATTTGGAGAGGATTATCAGTATATCCCAGTGGAAAACAAGTCTTGTTGCCATGGAGACTATAATAACAAGTCTTGAAATAGCAGTAAAAAAGATATAAAGAGAGACTCCCGTGTAGCACAACTTCTGCCAGCGTGAAAAGTCTTGAACGACCCAAGCTGACAGCTGATGTCATAGGAAAGACTGTCTTTTCATCATCATCTTTCATTTTCATTTCATCTGCCTTTTCCTCCATATATCTTCTTTCCTCCCTATTTTTGTCATGTCTCTGCCTCCTGCTACAGTACTTTTCCTCTCTCCCTCCCTCTGCTTCATTCTGGATGTCACTGGTAGTGACGGTAATTCACATATTATTTTGTCAAAATTATTATTTTGCTTCCCCCTGCACTGTACTGGGTCGGTTACCGCAATCTCAAATAATTGGTCGGATATGTAGCTGCGGTATACATGAGAACAGTAACAAAATAACTTCATACTCACGTCTATACAAATTAGCCTCCGCCACCGTATTGTTTGCCGCCATTATTTTGAAAGTCCAACATTTTCTTTTCCGCTCTGTCAGCAAGATGCGTCGCTTTAGTGCGCGAGGTGTCCATCGTTTCACACTAGATTTTTGGCCAAGTTTAGGGCAGCATCCAGGTACTTTCAGTGCACTGACTTTTTTCCTTAAATGCCAGTTTGAACGCTACGCACATAAATATAGTGCGCAAAGTAGTGTTAGTGCGCTGAATGAGACAGCCTGTTTTCAGCCTTCTGCCTGACTACCTGGTGCCAATCCTGCCTGTTCCTGTCCTGCTCTCCTTGCCTGACACCTGGAAAACTGATCTGCCTTCCGCCTCTGACTTTGTGCTCTGCTTTAGCGTCTCTGGTGTTGGACTGCTTTACTGGTAATGACTCACCTCGCCCTGATTATTCTTCTGTCTGCCCCAAATGGTGTCTTAGCTTCCAAGGACTGTTTACCCAGTTTCGACCCTCCCACCTGTCATTGACCTTTGTCCCTCCTTCACAGGAGTTCAGTAGCTGCCCAGTAAATAAAAGTAATTACCAACCACTCCTGCCTCTGAGTGTATTGCATTTGCATCCAAACTACAGTCATTTCAATTTTGAGGTTTAAATATTTTTACTAAAGATTTTAGCATCATAATGTTTTCCGCTAAAGTTCAACAAGCACATTTCAGCCATCATAAAGTTTTTATGCTCTTTTTAGTTCAACTAACACCAATTTTCACTCTGACCTGATTTTAATTCAATTCAATTCAATTTTATTTATATAGCCCAGTATCACAACAAAGTCGTCTCAAAGGGCTTCACACACAGTTTATCACACAACAGCAGACATAACACACTAAACACTAAACACAACACTAAACTAAGCAGACCCAGGACCTCCCTGTCCTTAGACTCTTCTTCTCAGTAAGGAAAAACTGAAAAACCCAGCTGTGGGGATAAAAAAACAAAGAAACCTCATGGAGCCCACATTGAAGGAGAGATCCTGTCCCAGGATGGACAGGCAAATGTGCCTAGCTTCCAAAGCTTCTGTTACACTTTTGTTTTACTCATTTCAGTTAATCTTTCTTATATTTCACACGTGTCTAACAAAAAATTTTTACATAAACTTTAAATACTTTTACTAATGACTTAAGGTTTATACTGCTTTCAACAAATTTTTCAACCCTTTTTACCTCTATGCTCATTTAGGTTAAACTTTCAACCTTTTTTACTAGCCTAAAGCATCAGTTTGTGCTTTTACATCTTCAGATATTTAGTTTTATGATCATTTAAACTTCCTTTAGCATTACTGTTCAACAAGTTCAGCATAAAGGCATTCACCCTACTGTTCTCCAAGAAGAGCAATTGTTCTAGTTAGTGTTTCTTTTGCAGTATTGTTGGATCCTAGTTGTTGTTGTTTTTTTTTTTTGTCCTTTCATTTGAAAAATATGCAATGGCATAGCTCATTTGATTGAGCCTTTTATCAGGCAGGCTGTGAGAGGAGAGAGAAAGCAAGTAGTTGTAATTTGATAGTCTGTAGTTGGTCTCATCTGCACCATTTCTAGGTGGAGTCAGTCATTTATTTTCTTAACCCACTTAATCTACTTGAGGGTTTTGGGGTAGCTAGGGCCTATCCCAGCAATCATTTGGGCGAGAGGCGGGCTACACCCTGGACACGTTGCGCTCACTTTCTTTCCTATGGAGAATTTAGAATGACCAATTAATCTAACATGCAGTTATTTTCCTGTCATCTCTCTAACTGACTCAGACTGATTGATGAGCACCAATGTTTACAACATGCTTGTGAGAAAAACAAGTAATCAGTACAACCCCATTTGACCGCTAGAAATCTAATCAGACCCCGAGGAGATATAAGTTCTTGGTGTTGTTTTTGATAACTCTGGAGATGTTTTCAGACCAAATTACAGGATAAGATTAACCAATGCTGATCCTTATTCATCACACTCAGCTCAGTTAATTGTTAAAGTTGATGAAAACACGTACAAAAAGCAGGGATGGCACCTCCTGAGCCTCGTGCTACAAGTCGACATTCTGTCAGCACACATAAGGAGTGGGGATGTGGTACAGCCTTATAAAATCAGACCCACACAAGTCTGAGTTAAAGTGGAGCATGCAAACACAGCTCCCACTCAGAGTGCAGGAATCTAACAGCCCACAAAAGTAGAATCAGCACTTTAGGAGCTTCTTCCCTTACAAATGTGATCCCCACTATTATTTGCAAGTCCAATGAAGCAGTGGCATCCCTAAGGTCCTCAGAGTGTTGTACAAGTGTGTCAAACAAGATACCTTCACAAAACCAAGTGGCTTTAATTAATTCAAGACAAATCCCTTGAATTCCGTATTTCCTCAAAGTACTTTTAATGTTAATGGTTTTGACATTTAAGGTCAGTGTCTCACCCCTCAGTATAGATGTCTGTTTAAACCTCTCTGACAACACAGATGTGTATTTTATAAACACAGAAGCTTGCAGCGTCATCTGCAGTGGATGACCAGATGACAGTTCTGCTCTTTTCATCAAATACTTGCAGATATTTCATTAGATTTTTCTGTATAAAACCCAAATAAACTAATAGCATTGAGATAAGGCATGTTTAGCACACAAGTGAAGCTTTGGGTGACTAAATGTTTTAATTTTAGGATAATTTGGTTGTGAAAGTTAAATAATAATGTTTATTAATTATACTAGAGGAACAACTCTGCTTCAGTTTACTGAATAATGAAGTATTAAGACTTTTTGCATGCATACTTTTTAAACATTTGCCTTTACCGCAGGGATCAAATAAATCCTGCATTAAATGAAGAGGTTGTTACCAGGGCTGTGCAGAGCTGAATTACACGTGCATGAAAGAATGTAGCCATTTAATTCAGATGAGTGGTGAAGGGAAAATCGTGAAATGATGATATTGAGAGCAGCAAGGACAACAGAGAGTCAGAATGGTTTAGATGAGTTCTTATCTCCTACTACAAAGTCTAAATTGAATATAAGAACAACTGTAAAGGACATTGTGATCATGTTGTGTCATTCTGAGGGGGAGGTACACCAAGAGCTGAGGTATCATTTCTATATTGGTGGAAGAAATGTGTATAAGAGTTTTTGTTCTAAGCTGACTGTTAGTTCAGCTTGCTACTGGCTTGTGTAAACTCCTTTCAGCAAGTTAAACGTTGTGCTTTCTAAATGATCTGCGTGTCCTACAGATTTTTCTCTAACAGTTAGAGAACAGAAGCATCTAAACCCTTGCTCTGCAGGATGGATCCAAAAGTTTGAGAATGTCGTGTTACCTTTCTCAACCCCACAAAGGAGTGATATTAATGCTGTTGACCTTTGGATTTCTTACCATGGGAACCCCTGTCCTCTGGATTTAACTTCTACATTTATTAACACAACTTCTGGTGAGAACTGTGGTTATTAGTCCAACTGGACTTCCTGCATCGTGTTTTATTGTCCATCCCTCAACTAAAAAACTTTTTTAGCAGCAGTTTTTTAAATGTGTTTTTATTTTTAATTCTATTCAGTCTTAAAAATACAGCAATGGCAGTTCATGGGATTTACTGACAGATATGTAAATATCAAACATCAATAGGCTTGTGAGTTTTGTTTGGTTTATTCTTGCTATTATGCATCCTGTTTGTGTACTAAGCCCATATTCTTCTTTCTCTCACTGCCCTTCTCCCAATTATCCTTCCTTTCCCTTCTTCTCTCTGTACCTCTCGCTATACTATTGGATTAAAGAGCTCTCCGCTCCTTTATCAACAATCAAAGTTTGACCAGAACTCTCTTCAAACTGAGAGCGATCGCTGCGACTGCAGCTTCTCAACAGTATCATACACGAGTAGTTTAGTTTAAAACATTCCTAGTTTTTTCTTTCTTTTCCACTACATTAAATTACCACTGAGAATCTCTTGGAGGTAAACAAAAGCTATAATATTAATCATGCTAATAATAATAAAACAGTTAATAATAATCATGCCAAAATCATGTTTCTTTCAAATGTGAGTCATAAAAAAGAGAGTTTTTTTAGATGTAAACGCAGAGTTCAACATCATATGCTTTGACATATTTTTTCAGAAAAAAAAACCCAAAAATAAAAAGAACAAACATGCAGAATGTGGGTGCCATATTTCAACAAGTTTAAAACAGACTTGATTTACGAGCTGTGCCGCCTCACGTCCAGGTTAAAGACCAACCTGTATGTGAATAGTTTTTCATTTCAAAGGTCCAAATCTGCACTCTCTTTTTTAAGCTTTCATTTTTACACCTGATTACGTTTTTAACAAATTTATATCATTGTTTTTTCTTTTATCTTTTATTTATTTTGTGCTTTTTTTCTCCATGTTTCAATGTCGAAGCACCGACTCACCCCACCATGAATTGTGCTATAGTAATAAACTTATCTTTACTTGCCTTTGCCATCAGGGTAATCCAGCTTCCACCCACCTTCCAAAGACATGCATGTTAAGTTACTTGATTACTCTAAAATTCTCTCTAGTATCTGAGTAGTGTTGGTTCTATGATGGACTGGCGACCTGTGCAGGCTTTACCCTGCCTCTCGGCCTGCTGATGCTGGGATAGACTCCAGCTTCCCTGCTTACTCCCACATATTAGACTAAGCAGTATAGAAAAGCCAGTTTAACTGCAGCTATGGAATATTTTAGTGTTTTTTCCAACATGATTTATGGAATGTGTGCATGAAATTATTACAACACAGAAAAACAAGTAATACCAAAAGAGTACTAAGTCCTATGGTCTTTCTTCCAGTGTACGGTCAGGTACTTGGTGTTTGGTAAGTGGAGAATAATTAATCATTATTGTTAAAAAAATGTAAAGGCAAACTACAAAGATGTTTGAAAAACATTTTTGCATGTTTGATTAATAACCTAGTGGTACATTTCACTATATCAACGTAAGACTAGAGAAAAATCTAATAACTCATATTGACAACAATATAAATATAATATAAACATAGGTTAAAAAACATTGTGATTTAACAGATGTAATGGATGACATAGTTTCTCTGCAGCACTACTTGATCATTTCTACTCACCATTCCGATCTATAGCAAAAGGGGTGTTAGTGGTGGTGATCTGGTAGTTACAGATCTGGCTATACTGTGGGGAACAGTCCTGATCTGTGGCCTCCACTTGCAGAATGCTGTCATAAATCCTGCCCTCTGTTACTGCAGCTCGGTACTGTGGCTCCCGAAAAACTGGAGCAAACTCATTCACATCGTTGACCTGGATGTGCACCACTGCCCTGCAGACGACATAGAAATTTGAGGAGAAAAGCATAGGTTAACATATGATAGTATCTGCATATGTTATCAAACTTTCAACGATATAGTTTGTTTTTTCTGTTTGTAGCAGAGAAGAGGGACAGGGCTTATTTTGTCAGTCACATTAGATTTGACAGATAACAGCAGCTGCTGTGCTGCATCCCATGTGATTAATGCAACATTTCAAACAGACCCATCTAAAACAGGCAGCCTGTTTAGGCTGCACACTTCCTGCCTTGCTGCTTGCCGTCATGCTTGCTGCTAAAGTTTGCAGGGTTTTTTGTTTCTGTTATGTTTTGTCTTTATTTTCAGTGGCTTTTTATACAAGAAAAATAAAAGGTAGTGCAGCGGAACAAATTCATTTTTCAGATGAGGTTATTTATGTTAGATTCAGCCTTATTACTGGCCAATTCAAACCCTTTGTAAAGCTGCATGCATCTTTGATGACTCTACTTCTTTCCCCCCCTATTTTTGCTTTTTATTAACCAGTCTCTGACCTGACCCAAATGACCAAATTTACTGTGCTGTTTTGTCCAAATAAACTGTACAATTACTCCACAAGCCAGATCCTTGTACACCATGCACTTTCCAAACTGCTTCCTCAAGCTTTTTAATTGAACAGTTTTACATGCTAATTTATACGATGATATAAAAAGAAACAATCCATCACTTTAAAATGTCTTCATTAACACTCCATTGTTTCATAAGCAACAGATAGCATAATTAGTCTTTCAATTAAATGACTGACAGCAAGTGATAAATGACAGCAGGAAGCACAAATAGCCTCTGAACTGCGACAACAAATAAATACTTTGCTTTAAGATGAAAACGTTTGAAGATAAAAATGCTGTTTGCAGGATTAGCTGTTGGACATTGGGTGGACACTGAAAATATCTTGTTAATTATGTGTTAATTATCACTGCAACATGGTTGGTGGGAGACAGAAACTGGACAACACAGACAAAGATGAAGATTTCCCTTTTGTGAGCTTTGTGAGCTTTTGTGACACTTTTATTTAACTTTATCCTCGGCATCCTGAGAAACTTCTCTTCATAGCATTATCTTCCAGGATGCCACATGGTGTTACATTGTGTTAAACAGCAGCAAGAGGATCTCAACACACCGGCTGATGTCAGCATGCACAATGGCTTATGCAGCAAAAAATTCAAGTGGACATTATTGGATGAAGAGAGGAAAAAGAAGAAAAGGGACGGAGCAAGACATAAGATAGAGTCTAAATGAGAATGTTGTTTACTGGCTGGAGAAAAGTTGCAGTAGAAGGCTTGCAGGATGGATGCCAAATCAGGTGTTATAAAGGGTGCTTCACTAAATAATATGGAAAAGGTTCATAGTGCATTTTTAACTCATAAGAGCCCAGCGTGACATATGGGATACATTTACTTTCTCAGACATTTTGCATCACTTTACGGTAAAAAAATTAAATAAAAGTTCTCTCAATCAGATTTTTGTCTTCTGCTCCTTGATGAACACCAGAAAGCAGAAAGTTACACAATAAGAGTTTTGGTATACGACGTGGTAACAAATGCTAAATACCCCCAAAAGTTTCACATTTTTTAAATATATATATTGTTAAAGATATAAATAAAACCCTCATATTCAGAAAATTGGATTTACCTACCCCTCATTCATGGGTTAGGTTTTTAAGAGCAAAGATTTTGTGGTAGCATAGCATACCAGGAAATCTCAATTTAGAGTGCTGGTTTCAGAACCGAGCTGACTTTGTAAAGAGATTGTAAAATAGCTTCAGCAACACTTTCTATGTTAAGCTGCAAGCTTCGACCACGTTAAGTGATGTTTTTATTTACAATATGTCAAGAAAGTCTGTTCCACCTATTAGGGAGCACTTCTGAATTTATTGGAGAAACGTGTCCAAACTTACTGCATATGATGATTTATCAACTATGCATTAATCACAAAAATGAGTAATGATAATAATTTAACAATTAAAACACTGTTACAGAAGTCTTCTTAATAGCATCAAGCCTGACTAAACTTTGTAAGCACCTTTGCATGCTCCTATCTTGAGAGCAGTAACAGCTTTTTAGTGATGTACTACTTGCATTTTAAGTAAATTGGGTTAAAGCTACCTCTTAAGATGTGGGACACAATAACAGAATACACAAATGATGTGTGTTTATGACAGTGCTTAATCGCTGAGCTGGAGGATAGGTGGGATGTTAATGACGATGCTAACAGCAGTAGAAAAGTGTGATAAGAGACATTGACAGATGATGGTAGCACCAGCGTCTGCAGTAAATCCCTCAGCTAGCCTTGTTTTGTCATATTAATGCTGCTCTCTCATAAGCATTACCCCCCTGCTTCAGCACACTCCCCAGTGGTGATGGAGCAAACATATGGCTCTCTCCTCTCGGGGCCTGTGTTTGTGTGTGCGTGATTAAGTATTCATGTGCGCAAATGAATGATACATAACTAAGTGCAATAATTGTGAAAATGCCTCTTTGTGTGCATGTGAGCGTGCACTTCTATGCTAATGGCTCACATCTGGCTCCAACAGACGCCTGTCTCTCCAGAGCAAGTGTGTGTGCACTTGTGTGAATGTTTTCATATTCCTAAAAGCTTGCAAGGCTTAACCCAAAGCCACAGTCGCTCACTGTGACAGGCTTTGGCTCAAAGGTAGAGGTCCACCTGGGCCAGAGCGACACAGGGAAACAGCAGAGGGTTAAAGGACCCCATGGGTGGAAGAATGATTATGACACGAACCAACAAACTGAAAGAAAAGTGGTCATGGGAAGGATTAGTCCGAAAAGTAGTCAAGTCTGAGGCAAACTACATCACTTTGGTTAATGGGAAAACTACATTTAAAACCCTTTTTTGCATTAAACATACTATACAGACCATGTCCAGTAAGTAAATATTAATGATAACAAGCTCACCCTGCTCAGACAAATGTGTGCAACAGGTTCGGCATTTTAATTCTCAATGATTTCAGCAAAACAAATTAGAAAGAAACATAATCCCATAAATAAGAAAAAGAAATAAAATCTGTTGTTTCAGAAAGTTTCATAAAGAGTTGTAAATTATAATAACACATGGTAAAAATCAGAATAACAATAGGAAAAAGATTTAAGCTCAAAACCATCACCTTGACATCCTGAAAACATTTAAAGGTCCTAAATTATGCTATATTTGCCGTTTCACAGTGTATCCTATGCACATTTATGGTAATAAGATGCATTTCGCAACATGTACCATACTATAGTTTTGTCATACCACTCATCTCTTGCTGTGAGGTCTCTTACCGGGTAATGAAAACGGCTTACTATGGCTTGCTCTCAGGTCTTCGGGCGCACTGAGCCGCCAGAGAGAGACCCTCATATTACCCTGCCCACCCCGTGACGTCACCTCTGACGTAATTCAGAGTAGTGGTGTAAACAGCAGCTGAGGCACGCACATGTGCACCGGTACACAGTGATACATAGAAATAAAGATTTTATTCGTCATGGCAGTGCGTTGTGCTGAACCGTATGTCCTGGATCCAGAATCCGACCCAGAGTTTGAGGTGCACGAAGCAGAAGCAGCCCGGAAGCTCCAGCAAGATGTTTCTGCATTAATGCACGAATCAGGTGTTCATTGTGATACGTTTGTTCATATAAAAATCAATTTGACTAACACATGAACAGTCCAACAGGTAGACTGCAAACATAATATGTCTGATCCTTCCTGTGGTGCAGCAAAACATATCAACAGAAACTTTGCTTCCGGGACTTCTAAATAAGTGTCATAACTGTATAAATAGCTATTTTCTTTGGACAGATATAGGATCAGCTGAGATTTTAGCCGCTCAGCTGTGAAATAATTCCGGTACGACGCGGCTGTCTGTCTTTCTGTCTGCAGGCGCATACCATCACACTGTCACGGTCTCATCATGACACAACGTGGAGTTTGAAATTTTATTGGATAAAAGTATATAGTAAGCAGAAAAATCAAGCGTTAACCCCGTAATAAATTTAATGTCATTTTAACAGATCGTTACAATCACACAGGATTTTTACTGTCGCAATCAGCTGATTACCGGCAGCCGCTCCGGACATGTTATGACACAGATAGTGTTTAAGATTATATTTTATTAGGCTACACAGATTATTGCTTCAGTCGCAAACAAACAAATATGAAAGTTGAAACTGCATGACTGGGGATGGTCAAACTGTTTACATTCTTCGTGTCATGGATTTGTGAGCTGATTACCACACAGCCCTGTGAGAAATCTGCAACAACCGGCCAGTAAGTGTTAGTGTTCCTGTACCACTTTCCTGATGGAAGCGGTACAAACAGTTTGTTGCCCGGGTGGATGGTGTCTGTGACAATGTGTCTTGCCTTCTTCTACTTTACTACTTGGGCAAAAAGAGCAAATAAATGTGCATGAGGCATCATATGCAGAGTTACAGCTGTGTTACAACAACAAAAACTAATGACATGTGTATAGAAACTGTACATGTAGGTTACCTGTTATATTTGACATTTATGAGACAATTTAGGGCAACAGTTTTGACTGACTGACTGCTGCCAGCTTATCTCCTGCTGATCCTCTGATGGTGGAAATCGCCCAGGTTGAAAAATCAACTTGGAAGGAAATCCACTTATAAAAACTTCTGGAAGCAGAAAAGTGTCGCTCACAAATAAAAAGATGTTTCCGCACTTCCTGTTGGATTCCAAATATTAACACTAACCACTTTTCTCATAGGTTTTCTTCTTTGGTAGGTTATATAATGTGCCCACGTTTGCACAACTGAAAACACATTTTCTCCACTTGGACATAGTGATTACTATCTTATGTTATTTGGCAATCCACAACAGAAATAATGGTTCAAAAACAACCAACCAAAAACAAAGTGGGAGCGAGTCTGCATTGTGGCTGTTGTCGTCGTGTGGGAGGCGTGTCTGTTAACAAGCAAGCAGGTACTTCCTGGTGGGGGTGAGTGTTAAAATTTCCAGGTTGGGGAGAGTGAATAACATCCGTGTAATGTCCTTCCTTTCACAGATATAAAGCTACAAAACGCATGTATGAAAAATAAAACTACTCTGGGGATTGTTTAAAAGGTACAATTAACACAAATAAAAGGTTAAAAGCTCATACAAGTCAATTTTGCATAATATAGGACCTTTAAAGTCCACTTTTTTTCTAAAGAAAAGTTATGACTGCATTGTATGTTTTAAACAAAGTAAGCAAGGACAAAGTAATCCAGAAATAAAAACAATTCTGACTCCAGCCTTTTTTTTAAAACCACATAAAGGCCAATGAGACGTAAATGACACACACTTTCTGCATCACATTATGGTAAAACTTTGCTAAAAAACTTGTTGAACCTCTT
>JBAMHV010000009.1:4798108-4831208 GCA_037177535.1 Pseudomugil gertrudae | reverse complement strand
GTTGACCTGGGATCGGCTCCAGCCCCCCCGCGACCCCGCTCTGGGATTAAAGCGGTTGAAAATGGATGGATGGATAAATGTGTTCATATTATAGTTTAGAATAAATATTAATTTGTTGGCATAGATTATAAAATAAAAGGTGTCAGCACTAAGCCTCACTGGGAAAGGCAGGGGTCGCTATCGCGACACTTGACCTGATCTCGTGTACACCCGTTGTACAGCAGTGAACGTGTTAGAGTGGCTAGCACTGTTGCCAACATGGCGACTTGATCGCTAAATCTGGCGACTTTCCAAACCCCTCAGCGACTTTTTTTTGTTAAAAGCGACGCGACAAATCTGCTGCTGATATGGCCCGGGCTTACAGTGTGGGATATAAATTGAATAGTTTTTCACCTTTATGTCAACATTATTTTGATTTGACCCACAGCCTCAGTCACCTAATCACCTCATCTCATTGAGGCTTTTGCCATGAACCACACCAACAGGTGCATTGTTCTGCTCTGACATAATTGGTGAGTAAGCTACACCCTCCCTAAGCACAATGCATAGTGGATTGTTTGCTTTGGGACATCAAATTTCAGAGTTAATAAAGACAAATTTAAAAGTTTTTACTGTGCAGTATATATACAATATGTTTTATATCATTGTTATTAATTATAACAAATAGGCTTTTCTTCTTGGGATGTTAATTTGGTATTTAAAAAAAAATATTAGAAACCTCACAAAGCTACTATTAAGCTACTGCAGAAAAAAAATCCTGGTCAATCCTCTGTCAATGTGATATAAATAAATAAAGTGGTTTGGGGAAAATGCGATATTAATTCATGCCCTTGTAGACACATAAAAACCATTTAGCCTGAAATGTGCATAATGGAGCCAGTTTAAGCTTAAAAGTAGCACCAAAAAAATAGAAGGAAAACACAGTGAGCTAAAAATTTGTTTTATGAAGAATACTCTCTGCTCGTGACAGAGCAGCTGTTTGCATTCTTGTTGGCATACCATTTTCTACATGATGTAGGCTCTCCATGTTGTGTCGGAGAGTATTAGAGCGCTTCCAAAACAAATTCAGGAGCTGCTATGAGGCCATGTCTGTCCGACCCTGCGCTGGAAGTCAGCGGAGGAGGGGGGCAGCTGGATAGTCCGTCCAAGAGCGTACAAGGTGTGCCGATGGATGGAAAATTCTTAATGGATTTAAATTTTACGCGTGATAAAAAAGATGCCACGCATTTGCGTCATATATATATATATATGAAATATTATATTATGAAGAATAATTCTGTCCCCCACTTTTGAAATCAAATCTACATGTCAGGTAAGGAGTGTATTTCTGAAGTTATCAATTGGATTTGTCATTGTGTTCAGAATAAGAAGTCTCACAGTGCTTTCATCCTTTCAGGAGCTCACATGTTGTTCAGGTGTTGCTCACATGCAACACGCTGTGGGGTCAGTTGCAACCCTAAAACTGTGGAAAGGACTATTATTGCATGTCAGGCTGCTTTCCGGCCGTTCCTTAAAACACACTATACCTCACTTAGTCTGTGTTTCCTCTTAATGGTTTCTATTATGGAGCATTATAGCTTATAGCTATGTTTTACCCTTGCTGTGTACAGCTCTTTGGTTGATAGGCATGTTTTTAAGTGCTTCATGAATGAAATTAAATTGGATTGGATATAATACCTCTGATAATAAATTGGTGGGTGGTTGTTTTGTGTATGATGGCAGAGCATGTATAGTAAGTGATTATGTATAGGTAGTGGTGTAATAAACGTAATCATACATTATTTACACAGATTGTGTAGGTGGTGGCAACAAGAAGAAAGGTGAAAAGATAAAAATATGTAAGAAGAAAATTCAAACCAGTTCTTATAAGCACCAGTTGTGTTGATTCTCTAAGTTCATTTGACATTAATTCTGTTTATGTACAGCAATTGTTTCGCATAAAGCACAATTCCAAAACTGAGTTTGGGTTGTTAAGCTGCATGACTCCAATCAGCGATGCAGTCTTTTTGTATTTGCTTCACATTATTGGAAAACACAATTTGTCTTCTGTTTTTGTCAATATGCTATTAGTAAACCATTGTTTACAGCATTTTGAGCAAAGTAAAAGCTTCAGAGACGGAAGGAATTAACCTCAGAACTTTAAGTGGTTCTGACAAGAGAGCTGATTGCTAAATTATACACAATCAGCAGGGCATTTTAATCATCTGGCTTCAAATATTATTATGGAAATAACACTCAATTACATTATTTTGTTTTGTTTGCTAATGTCATGTCTTCAAAAGTTATTTAGCATTTTTCTCTTAGATTATTTGGATCTTACAGTACAAGCAAAAAACATCCCTTTACATGTAAATACTTAGCAAACTGACTTTAATTGATATGCAAATGTATCTTTTCAGCAGAAAGACTAAATGTAACAATTTTTATTGTCAATCAGGAATATTAAAGCTTTTGAAAGGTTACTGATTAATATTGACTAAAGTGCTATGCAAAAGTGGGTACTTAATGAAATTTCTGTTTTTCTGAACTTTGAAGCAAATTAATTTACATAAAAATTGTAAATTACTTCCCATCATTTACCAAGATTAATAAATCTTGCTTGTGAAAATACAGAGAAAAAAAGAAAGAAAGCAGCATGACAGACAGAATTAAGCTCTTATTTAAAAGCAGATAAACAGTATGATGTTTAGGATCCGTGCAGTGTTTTACTAAATTATGCAAATATGGCCGTCATGGTGGAGTTATCGAGTAAAAATCATACATTTTAGAAAGAAGTTGCTGGCTCAGTAAATATAACTATTAATCCCTCACTGTGACTGTTATATTTTACATTTATCTAATTTTTTTACTTTTCATTTAATTTCTTTTATTGAAAAAAATGTTTTTAATGCTTTCTGCACTTTTAATGTTTTTATGTAAGGCACTTTGATTAGTCTTGTACATTGATCGATTTAGTTTTTTTCAAGCCATCAGAACAAATGTTTTTTACATTGAGATCAAATATTGACATAGAGACACATAAAGAAAATAATTTTATCATACAATATTATGTTTTTAATACCCACAACGGGGAGAGAAAACAAAACAAACACTCAAACAGTTATTTCAAACATTTCAAAATCATTAAAGTTCATTTTAATGCATTTCAATTCAAAATTCAGGTGTTCATTTCAACCCCAGATTAATGTACGTTTGTGTTCAGTGATCTTCTGGGTGGCGAGGCGTTGACTGTTGACTTATGTGTAAGGATCACTTAGACCAGGCGGGCCAAGTCTGGTCTAGAAGATAAACCATCCTGTATTTTTTTATACATCTCTTCTCCAACACACACATCAAATATCTAGCTGGGATCAAAATATGAAGAGTACCTCTTCTATAATTAGGCCTGTTAACAAGCCATTCATTTGATTTAAGTGTTGGACAAGGGTTGCATCTAAACACTGCAGGATGATAGAGCTCAAAGACCAAACTTGGGCACTCCTGTTTATGGTAATGGTTTTCCCTGGTAGTGTTGGCTTTTTTTTTTGTGCAAAACATTGCTAAATTGTGAACACTTTACAGCAATGTTTGTCATTCTTGGTCCTTCGGATTTCGATGTTTTCAACTCTAACTTTGCAAGCCAATAATGAGGCATTAATTTCAGCCAGGTGTGTTAAAGTATGGAAATGAGTAAAACATGCAGGGCAGGATGTCCTGGGAACCATGACTGAGAAACACTTCTTTAGAAAATATGAACATGGGCTGTGTCTCAATCAGCGCACTAACACTACTTCACGCACTATATTTAGGTGCGTGTACATTTACATTGGCATTTAAACTAAAAAGTCCATGCACGCAAAGTACCTGGATGCTGCCCTAATGGACACTACACACTAGACCGACGCCATCTTGCTGCTGGAGCGGAAAAGGAAATGGTAGACTTTCAAAACAATGGTGGCAAACATTACTGCGGCAGAGGCTAATTTGTATAGACGTGAGTATGAAGTTATTTCATTATGGTTCTAATGTATACCACAGCTTGCTACACATCCAACCAATTGTTTGACACTGCGGTAACCGGCCCAGTACAGTTACCACAGGTAAATGTTAGCAGCTTTTGCTGTGTAGTGAACACAAAATAATCATTTTGTTGTGAAGCAGAATAGTCTAACTGGTACGTCACTACTGGTAAGTGCCCAATGTCCAGTGTTTCATTTGAGACAGCATTTACCCACAATAGTGTGCACTACGGTAAAAACGTGCACAGTGTACACTAGCGCTAAATTCAGTGCACTAGAGAATTGAGACACAGCCATGGACTCTGTATCATCTGTGGGTTGTCCGTCAAAAATCCACGCAGCAACTTCTGGAACTGAAATAATCTGTTGCTTATATCCACTGGATCCCACAAGATAGCTCTGAGGGTTTCATGGCCAGGTCAGAAGGGTTGTCTCATACATAATCTAGTAATTTCATGTTATGACTGAATGGTGTATATGTAATAAAAATATCCAAAAAAGATGTTTGCAGTAACTTTTTTAGGGAGGCAAATAAATAAGCAAAAATGAAATGCCTTCAAAGCAGCAAGGCTTACAGAATTTCCACCCAATTAATGCCATTCAGAAATAATCACCTACAAGCTCCATGTGAAAGCCAGAAAATGCCTACATTGCATCACCTGGATGCACAGCATTGTTGTCAGCCTACATGTTCATCTGTACTCATTATTCATCAACACTCAACTATGCACAGCCAATCACACAAAGTGCTGAGTGCTGAGTGTTCATTAATACACACACACACACACACACACACACACACACCTCCACAAGTGATGAACTCAATTAATCTTTGTCAAGAATTAGCCTAAGGCTTGGATCATCGCTTTCCTTGTGTAAGACTGGAATGGAAATAAACAAACCTAACTATAGCAGATGGATCAAAAGCACAGCACGGGTTCAAACCCCATCAGTATGCAGGGAAATTCAACTTCCACACTGACTGCAACCCTCAGGCGCTAGGGCAGATCTCAGTGAGAGTCAGTGTATTCTCAGTATGAAGTTATTATCATGCATTGTAATTCAGGTTATTTTAAAGCTGCATTCTTCGTACCAGACGGTACAGCTCAAACCACTGACTGATGGCCTGGGACACATGACCACAACGATGATTGCTAAAGTCTAGAACTATTCTTTTTAGCCTCCCAAAGTGCTGAGATTTACCCAACTCTGCTCTACAATGGCTCATTGGCTGATGCTCAGAGACAAACCACCGGAGAGTGGTTTGAATCTCGAATAGAAACCTTCATCGCTTCCTTTTGTTTTGAGCAGACAAGCACAGATGGTGCGGCTCCAAGCAGAGCATATTTATCATTTTAACAAGGAAACCATACTCTGCCATTACATTAGCTCAAGATAAACAACATATTTCTACGTCTTTTTTATCCCTCTTTTTATGGCTTGCCTGAAATAACCGTCACATCAACTTGCCGGTTTTGACAGAATGAGGTTTCACTCACATTAGCATCATAGTGACAAGTGTGAAGTTAAGATTCTTGGTAGAATAAAGCCAACACGGTGACAGAGTACTATCTGCGTGGAATCCTCCTGGTCTTTTTACTTCAGAAGTGCTTCATGACAGCGTAAGCTAACAAGGCGCAGCCTCTGGCCCACTTACCCCCTCATCATTGTGTTTGTTTTTAGGTGGGTGCCTCTGTGAAGGGGTGCTTTTGTATACAAGTTAGTTATAAGCTTCAAAATCAACCTATCTGCTCTCAGCTACACTGTTTGTCTTATTCATATGTAAATGTAAGCACAACACTGCAAAGTTGACTCAGCGTTTGAGTGTGTGTGTGTGTATGCACACGCGTGTGTGTTTGTAAGCATGACCTTCCCTCGGTCTGCTTTTTTTTGGAGGGATAATTAGCTTCTCCAAACTGCAGTGAGGTTACAACATCCAAGGCTCTCAGATTAGCTAATGATGACTTTAATAACTGCTGCGTGTGTGTGTGTCTGAGTGTTCCTGGACACAAAAAAGCATATGAGTCTGCATCTCGTATCAACTTCCACATAAACACACCGTCGGCTGCACTACTCTTAACCTCTGGGCTGATGTTAAATACCCGTGTGACAGTTAGGCGTGGGTTCTAAGAGACATAATAAATATGATTTGTTTTGTAAGGGCGTGAAATGTCCCTTACGCCTAATTACTCTGTGGATGTAACAGAGCAGTGGCGGTATAGGAAGGCAGGTGCAAACGGTTCATAGAAAAATGGTTTTCAGGTGCTACTTAGTGAGTCTATTTGGTTGTGCTTTAGCTGCAAACATCCCAAAGGCTCAGTGCTGAAGTGCCTTCAATGCACCAAAAACTCCAGAGATTTTTATCCAATTTTACTAAAACATTCCTATTATGATGTTATTCCAACATATTGGCTTCCAGACTGTTTTGCTGGGACCTCTTAAGGAAATCTATACAGTTTGCCACTTGGGATACAACTGTCAGAAATTTCACTGAGTTGCAATTTTACGCTTTTGATTTGATTAAGTTTTAGAGATGTAATGAGATAAAACTATATTTTGAATTTACATTATGTTTTTGTGATTTAAGTAGCAACTTTTTCTGCATTTATTAAAGCAGATTTTAAAATGGCAGACCTTATATGAACTGCATTAAATTAATTATGTAACATAAAGGGTTGGAGTGGTTTGCAGCCAAGTGTGAAGCAGCGGAGATGATGATCAGGACCGTCATATCTGAGAGCATGGTCCTCAGCTGGAAAGGGGTGAAGGGCCCTTTCAGGATTTGGAATGAAATTTTACCCCAAGTTTAGGAGTTTAAAGCTATGTTCACTCTGCAGCTTTTGTTTGTTTGTTTGTTTTTGCTATTATGTGACTCGTACTTTTAAGTTTAACAGTGAGGGGCACAAATCCAAATTTTATTAAATTTGACTGAAGCTGTTTTCATATGATGTAATACATATCTGCATCAAAGTGACCTCTCGCTGAGTGGTAATGACCCCTTTATAAGACTTTGATGTGACAGAGGTGAAACAAAAGTAAACATTATACACTAATAAGGGAAATGCAGTAATCAGTCTCAATCTCATCATGTCTCATTGAGTCAAGGGTTTCCCACTCCGGTCCTGGAGGGACATAATCCTGCAGGTTTTACACGTATTCCTGCCTCAACACAACTGACTCATTGAGCAGAACTTCATAGACTTGAGATCTATTTAATGCAAGCCAGGTGTGTTGAAGCATGGATAGATTGAAAACTTGCAGGACAGCAGCGCCATGAGGACCAAAGTTGAAAATTCTTGATCTACAATAAGTGTACCTGTGCCTGGTATTAATAAAATCATTACAATACTACATAAAGTCATTAATCTGAATTTTTGTACTTGTAGATTTACTGACAAAAACATAATATTGCTTCTTTATTTGTTTTAAAGCTGCATAGCTGAACTTTCTAAGCCTTTTAATAATAACAACAGTGAATACAGAATAAATTCTGCATCATGTCTCTTCTTTGAGCCCCCTCCAGTAAGTAAAAGTCACTCTGATGCAGACTCTTGACTAATCTCCTGCTTTGTCCCTTTCCCTCTTTCTTTTCTATTATGTCCTTTTATGTCCTTCTATTTTGCTGAATCAGCCAGGCAATCATCAGGACCTGTCAGAACCATCGAGTTTAAACAAAGTCTATTACTTCAGGAAAAGCTGAGAGTTCAGATAATTTAGACCCCAGAATAATTCTTTGTAGCTGGTATCGGGCTAGGACAAACATGTAAATGGTACTGGAGTTCTGTGTGACTCGGGTTCAATAGGACAACATGATAAGCAGCAAAGCATGACATCAAAATGTTAGTTAGTTCCACATCTATTAAACTCTTCAAAAAGAGCACCTATGTATGGATATATTGTTTAACAATCCTCATGTTCTTAAGCACTGCGAAGCAGAGCAAGATGGCTTTTATGAACACTTCATAGTTTACAATATTCCATAATATCTTGTTCAGTCACTGGTGTCCTAAATCAACAGACACAGTGGACATTTGTCACATTTATTGCTCTTCAACAATGGTTGGAAACATTGCCGTTCAGTACGAATCATTTGGCAGAGGTCAACCTTGAATTATCGGAGATTAATTTTTCTTTCGTTTAAAGCTGACCTGAGCAGAAAGTGCCTCAAGGAGTTTCAGGTGAAATCACTCGAGCTTTACACTTTGCTGACAAGTGAGTAAAGATTCCTCTTGCAGGCAAGTAAATTTATCAGAGGGCAGCATGATTCAGAGAGCGAATCTGGACATTGTTGTAATGGCATTGTGATGCAGCTAGTCAGGCTTTTACCATCGGTGTTCCTAAAGCTGTCCACTGCTGCAGTTGCTGACAAAGTCACAGAGAAGAGTGGAACACTTTTATTCGCTCTGCAGGATGATGCATTCATTCAAACTTTGACATGGCATTTCAAAACAGCACAAACATCTAATTTGTGCGGAAAAAAAGTAACAATGACAGACAGATTTGTACTGCCAGGGCAGAGGGAGCATCCATTTGTGAATGCAGAGGCTGTCTGACAAAAGACTCAACCGTTGGCAGTGGTAGGAGACACAGCGCCTGACACAATGAAGTACAGAGTCAGACAACTAGAACTGGCTAAGCTGGAGCTGGTCATGGCACAGAAAAAAAGAGAAAAGAACAGAGTAAGGCAGCCACCAGCAATAAAGATAGCAGGAAAAGGATAAAGAGAGAAGTTTAAACTCATTCCCTGTCACTCCTGATCCTCTCCACTGTCCTCTTTAGCAGCTAATTTTCTTGACTGCCTCCCTTCATGGCTGTTGACATGTCATGTGTAATTTGAGTAGAGCCTTAGGCTGAGATTCTCCCTCTTTCCTGTTAGCTTCTTCATAAATCACAGCGAGCAAGGCAACAGTGCACTGAAAGGCCAGAGTCGTTCTTTGAGAGTTGCCAGCAAAAGGACAAACCATTTACAGTTTCCCAAATTCATCTCCCCTCCAGCATATCTGTACGATAAGAACCAGGTGTGCATCAGGAACAGCAGATTACATGTACAGTTGTTTATGCCTTTCTCACTTTATTCATACTTTGAAACATCTGTCCTGCATGACATCCACACATATGAAAAGGACCTTTAGGCTAGATGTGCAATTAAATTAAATATGTAACATTATGGATTGAAGGGCTTTAAGCACCATCTAAAAGACTTTGGCTGTCCCCCATCTGACTCCTTCACATCTGTGTTTCCATGACAGATTGTTAAATGACATGCAGTCTTGTTTGTTCCATTTTTCTGCTTAGTTAAGTCTGTTGAATAAATACAGTAACTTTTCATGAATGCAGGGCATTACTGTGAAAACAAGCTACTTGCATGGGAATCTCGACCCTTAAGACCATCTACTTGCCCATCAGATTGTGTTCCAACTAGTTTGCTAAAGGAAATTATTTTTGGCTATTAATGGGCTTTTTTATCTAAAGATGAACCAATATCTCCCATGGTACAGATTGTTTTATATTGTAAACAAGCTACAGTGCACCCCGTTGACAAAAAACAGTCTGGACCTAACTGTTCTTTCTAATTCTGGCCGTTTACAGGTGAGGATTTAAAAGGGTTAAACCCTCCTTTGTGTACATTCATATGTACATATTTATGTATGTGTTGTCTTTGTTCATATTCAAGTATCTGATGTGTTTGTATCTGCATTAGTAGGTTTGTATCTGGGGAATCTGAGGAAGTCTTGGGAGATTGGTCGGTGTGGCTGGTAACGGTGAATTGTTTTTATGATATACGGTAATAGTTTGGTGTCTGGGGCTCTCTGTTTGTAAGCTATAGAAAGATTCTGAGAAGTCTTAATTTTACAAAACACGCTTTGACTGTAAGTTATTTGTATTTTTATGTATGAAAATCATGAATTGAATCTTTCTTATTTTCTGGACACGCTTGCATTATTTTAGAAATGTTGCTCAGCCTCTGTTTTGTCTTTCTGACATTGTCTTTTATGTTTAGTGGTTTGCTTCTCTGTCTGATGACTGGACTATGTTGGAGTGCAACAGCTATTTCAGCATCTGATGATGAATAGCTGAAGACCTCTACACTGTCTTTGTTCCTTTAGTTAGAACCAAAGGTTCTACAATGAGATCCACTGGGATTACTGAGCCTGGATTTTCAAATGTTATTAGGTGTTTTATATTTTATCTACAGAGCTTCAGCAACGTTTGCACCTGAAGAGACTAATTAATGGGTTTGAAGGGCACCTGAAGTATTAGTACAGAGGTGTAAATCTCATCGCTTGACTTTACTTTGATTCTTTATTTCATACTTGTCCCCATGATGAAATTGTACTTTATTTTTCCTTTGGCTTACATGTTTCTCTGCCTGATGGTAAGGCTGATTTGTATTTACAAGGAGTTCAAGAGGGATTTGTGATCTTGAGCCTCCTATTTCTACAGGTTTTTATATTTCTTGCAAACATCAGCATCATCTATCTGACTCCTGTCTTTGTGAATTTAAGGTGTTTGTTTCTCTGTGTGATGAAGGACAGGACTGTTTACAAGAAACTCAAACAGGATTTCTAATCCTTGGCCTTTACACGTTATATTAAAACGCTTCATGTTTTCAGAGTTCATTGATGGCGTAGCAGTAAAATGTATTGTCTGAAAAGACTCAGTGAAGGTTTAAAGGACAACTCAAAGGCGTGCATGTCTTAACATCTTACATTGTTTGATTTTACTTTGATCTCCTTTTACACTTGTCTGTATCGTGAAAATATAAATGTTCTTTTTGGGTCTCACTACATTTCGTGGCCTGACAATGAAGCTGATTTGTTTTGGAGGGGATTCAACTGGGGGTATTTGATCCTGGGCATGTGTGTTGTATTTGCAACACCTCTATTAATGTCCAGATGTTTTTGTTTCTCTGCAATGCTGGGACAACGTGAAGATTTGATGGAGTTTAACTAAACTTTGGTAACTGAGGAAATTACTCGGAGTAATCATTGTAGGTTTTGTCCGGTTATTCCATCTACTGATAGACTGTATAGATGTACATTTCCTAAGTTCTTATGTCTAATTCTTTGAGTTTGATGTTGTGTTCTGGATTGCTCTGTAGACCCATTTATACTTAACATTACATTTGTATAGACATGTAGTGATGGGGGTATGTGTCCATCCTTCGTTTTCATATCATCCATTCTTCCATCATTCATCCATCCATCCATTATCTACCGCTTATTCCCTGAACAGGGTTGCAGGGGGGCTGGAGCCTATCCCAGCTGACATCAGGCGAGAGGCAGAGTACACCCTGGACAGGTCGCCAGTCCATCACAGGGCCAACACACATAGACAAACAACCATGCACACACACATTCACTCCTATGGGCAATTTAGAGTCTCTAATCAGCCTATTCCCAAGGTGCATGTCTTTGGACTGTGGGAGGAAGCCGGTGCTTCAATATGTTGTCAGAAAAGAAAAATGTGACATACCCGCCATGTAGAATCCCATCAAGGACCATGCATGACACTTTATTCTGTATGAATGTGGAGGTAAGCTGTCTCTACTGTGAGCATCATTGTCAATTTAAATGTCAAGTGACAAATATTTTTCCAGTACAAAATAGAGAGAATGACTGAAATGTGCAAACAAACATGAGATGTCCCCACACTGAAACATCCAGATCTATTTTAACTGCTGAAAGCAGCAGGATGGTTTGTTTTTTGTTTTCTGCCTGCTGTCTGAAGGAATATCACCATTTGAATTTAATTGATTGAAATGATTTCTATCATAGATAATATTAAATAAATACTTTACATGTGCTTTTGTAGAAAAAAATTAAGAACACTAAAAGCCCCTACAACTTTGTGTCAACACTGCAGCAAAACCCAAAGTTTTAGCTTGTACCAATAAATGAATGTGCAGACCTCCACCAAACAGCTCATTACCTCCCATAATGTGATTCCACTCTGTTAAAGTCAAACACTAATTATTTACACTATTAGTGTCACTGAAGATCAAAACATACCTTTAGAATTTGAAATAACAATGATGTTATAAATAGTGAAATTTTTATTAACCTATTAGCTCCCAGTGATTGCTGTAGCAGAGAGCTGCCAGTGTTTTGGAGCATTTTGGCTCATTGTGGCTCACAGTCTTTTGTGGAGATGTGGAGGGTTAATTTGACTGAGTGTGTGTCAGGATGTCTTCTGGGTGCAAACTTTTGCAGCATGTTGGGTTGGATTTGCGCTAAGCATGCATATTTGTGACTTTTGATGCGCACTCGGCCAAATTGGCTTTCCATTTGCAGAAACGGCAAAAGCGCCAAAGACGTATTAGACGTAAAGCATTATGATTCAGAAAGATGTCAAAAGGCGATGAGCCTCAAAAAAACTTGTTACAGTGTTTCGGTTATGTTTTATTTCAACAGTAAAACAAAGATCGGTGTTTTTACAAACCAACGTTTATATATTTTTAATAAAGGTTTTTTTTCTTGCTGACCGAATGTGTTCAGACTTTTATTTAGTTTTAAAATAAATAAAATATAGGGGTACAAAAATATACAGCTGAAATCCACTATATATTGATCTTCAGCAACAAACACAGGTCCATATTTTTATTACCTTTGTCACACTACAAAACCTGGAACCATCATAATATGAATATATTCTTTAATCCTAAAATGAATGGAATCCATGTTAGACCAAGACCCATTCTCAGGAAAGAGAAAAAAACACAAAATTTCCATCTAGTTGTTTTTGCATAAAGTTGCAAACAGACAGGAGGACAAATGGACAGAAAATGTAATGAAAACATAACCTTCATGGCAAGGGTCAAAAATGCTTTAACATTCTGGAAGGGCTGAATTCACATGTTCAGAGCAGCATTTTTGCATGCATGCTGAAAGCTGCACAGCTGTTCTGTCCAGTCACCAAACCAGCTGAATTTAATGAGCACGGATGCTGGTAATGAAAACACCTGCTCTACATGTACAGGTAGATCCAAAAACATGGCAGGACTTCTACTTTATGGCACCTGGATTTTCCACCTCTGCACAGCAGACAACATTAAATAAAATTATGATTGATTTATTTATTAAGTCCCAAAGCCTTTAAATCTGTGCTGCTTTTTGTTTTATGAGTACACAGCCGCTGTATATTAGGGTGTGTGTACTGACTCGAAGGGAAGATTGATTTGTCCCTCTGACTCCTTTGTTGGCATAGAGACTGTGAGGTGAGTGGGAGGACAGAGAGAGCGGTATACGGCTAAATAGGTGTCTGCACTGAGAGCAGTCTCCAACAGAAGCTGCTGTGAGAAAGGCTAACAAGTGTGACTAATTGATTTTTATCAGTTGACCTCTTTAAATGAGTCTACTAGTGTTTGTGAAGTTGTATGTGGGTCACCGAGTGATCATGGAAACGTGGAAGAAGAGTCGTACTAATTTTCAAATAAAGACAAGAGATTTAATTCACGAGGAAATTGCAAATGAGAAAAGAGAGAAGCTTATTTTTCTCATCCTGAGATGAAAGTTTACTTAAACATTTCATAGTACAGCTTAAGACCAATCAAATGGCAAATTTGTTTCCTGGTAATATAGTATATGTTATTGAATCAAATTAAATACACGTTTATTTATAGAGCACTTTTCATATACCGGTATTAAAAACACTTTTCATATATTAAAAACATAGCACAAAGTGCTTTACACATTTACCCTGTGTCATTCCCAGCACACATACATACACACAGCAACACAACCACAAAATTAAAAAAAAAAAACTCAATGTGACTGAATGCAGAGGCTCTAAAAAGTCAGGAAACCCAATCTGCACTAGGTGCAACCCACAACACGAGACCAGAACATCTCCACGCAGGCGACAACCTCTCTGAGGGTCAGCAGGAGACCCGCCACAGTAAAGCACTGCCACCGCCCCCCCCCCCAGATCAAGCAGATGCTCTCCGTGAGACAGAGATGTCCCAGCCAGAACCAATAGCAGCCCCCAGTGCTGGCGACCCCACTGAGGAACTGGAGATATAGTTTAAAGCAAGAGATGGAAAACTGCATCAGCTGCATCAAGCAGAGGAATCCTGGAGTTTCAGCAGACAATGGCATCAACTGAAATATATATTAAATATGACACATTTTTTACATTTAAAGTTGTTGTTTTAAATAATAGTATCCACATTTATTCAGCAGGACCAGGATATGTCAGAAGAGTTAAAGAGAGGTTTATTGTCACATGCACAGTTATACTACATACAATTGTACAGCAAAATTGGTTCAAGTAACTGAACGTGAATGCACATCCTCCATAGAAGTCTATGGAAGTATTCTAACTATTTTACTAAAAGGCTCTGGTTGTGCAGGCAAGCTGGAGTGACAGCGAGGATAGCCAATCATAGAAGAAAAGGCAGAACCAATGAAACTCAGTAAAATGGGCTTTAGAGAATGAGTTATTCTCCGCTTGGTCCTAGTGCCTGTACCAAAATATTGTTTTTGAACAGTAAAAAGTGCAGAGGACAAAAAAAAACACATTCTTGTGCTCACCTGAGAAGCTAATGATAAAACCTGAGATTGCTATTAGTGAACTAAACAGACAGGAGAAACAACACGAGCTCAATCTAACAGAAAAGCTCAAATCTAAATAATATAATGCATGCAGCCCTAACCCTAACCTAACTGGGGGGGCTTATGCACTGTGAAAATGTGGCTGCTATTAAACTAGATTGTGGAACCTTTGCACTCACCACGCTATAATAAACAGACTTACTTCTGATTGTTTTTCTTTGAACCATCTATAAAACCTGAATGAGAACCGCTTTGACACACATCATTTGTGCTGGCAGCGTGCTAAGACTTTGAACCGTAGCCATAAAAATTGAGTGAAGTAAGCCCCGACCACGCAACACCGCCGGCACCGCGGCTCCTGCTTTTAACAGCGCCCACACACATGCACACCAGAGTGCGTTCACAGACTGACATGCAGCTGGCTCGGGATTTACACTGTATCCTTTTTTACACTGAAAGCTGATAATTTGATTCGGAGTTCAGACAGAGTCTGAATGAAGGCTGAATTATTTAGCACTACAGCCTTCCATGATGTAGCCTGAGGTGAATCAGGAAAAAGTTTGTTTAGCCCAATTTCTGCTTCAGCTTGTGTTCAATGTGTTTGAATATGCAATATCAAGTCCCAAAAATTCCCATAAACACATAACAGTTATTATTAATAACTGTTATACTAACTTTTGCCAAAGAGATTCTCAGATTATCAGCTTGCCTTTTATTTTTGGCATCTTTCTGTTGCCACAGAAAACAGCTGCAACCAAGCCTCTGCTTAACCTTCCTATGATTTTTTTTGGTGTGTAAATACTTCAGGAGTTATGGAACTAAAGCTCCCGCTATTAATGTGTTGCAAATGTGTGGTGAACTTCAGAATCTTGCCTGCATGGACGGTCATACTGCGGTGGTCCCGAGGTCTACCGTAATGACAACTAAATGAGTAAAGAGGTCTATTTCTCACATTTCTGGTGGTATTTAAGATGTTATTTGATTCAGATGTTATGATCATAAGAAGTGCGCCTGGAACTTCCTGTCATCTTAGTGCCTTTACAGGTCTTTCTAGAAAATCTGACAACTGCAGCTAATTCAGACCTCTGCTGCTGGGTCTCACTAAAACTAAGAAAGTGGACTACTTCAGTCCAGTTCTGAGGTCTTTATACTGGCTTCTCAGGTCACCTGGATGTCGTCTTTTATCTGTTCCCAAGGGTCAAAACAAGACATGGAGAAGATTCTTGCACCACATGTCTGGAACAAACTCCCAGATAGGCTGACATCATTTGAAACCATTTGTTTAAATCTGGGTTAAAAACCCACCTGTTCTCAGCTGCATTATTTTATTATTATTTTAGAGTGCATATCTACTATCTTTTCTGTTGTTTATAACACACAATTTTGTTCCTAATACTTTTTACCTGTACTTAATCTGTAGCTTTTCTTTCTCTTTAGTTTTTATTGTGAAATTATTATTTTATTTTTACATGTTTCAATGTCTCTGTAAAGCAGTTTCACACACCCTGAGCTGTGCTATACAAATAAACTTGCCTTGCCTAATTAGAGTAATATTACATTTACTTATTAACAGCCTTTTGTAGACTTGGAAGAATTTTATGTGAAAATAGTGAAAACACTGTCACACTGTTTTCTGCTGAGCTGATGAGACAACATGAGTAAAGCCCAAAACTTTATTACCACACAGAAAGAGCTGCTGTGATAAAAATCAGAAATTTTCCCAAACACGAAAGATAGAGAGCATCAAATGAGCCAGAAACAAACAAAACAGCTTTAACAAACTGGAGATGAACATGGTAGTACCCAGGAGGAGGTGATGACTAAAACAAGAATTGTGTAAATAAAAGTAGTTAACAAAAATTGAAAGTCACACAGAATACACGAGGAAATGCATGGATGTTAAACATACAAAAAAAATTCCGTTATAGTTTTTGGCTAAATGAAAGTTTTATTTCTGAAATTTCAACAAGTTACTATTACAAACTGTAAGTGTTTCCATTTAGTGTTTAAGCCATAAGCTGTAATTCTCAGAACATCTTGTCCCATAACAAGACATGATACAAAAACATTTTGCATTTTGCAAATGCTTTTGCTGCTGTCCTTAAAGAAGTCTGGTCTTGAGCTGGTCACATGACCTCCCACATCATTCACGGTGATGTGTAAACGCAAAAAAAATTTGCATTTATGTAATTTAATTCTATATTGACGCCTGGAAACCACCTTTTTAGCAACATTTGGAGGGTTTTTGCTAAATTTAGTTTCCATTACAAGCTGTTTTTTTGTTTGGGCAATCCTACTGTTAAATAAAACACAGCTATAGAAGCATAGGAATAAAGACTTTTACTCACTAGAACAGATGTGCATAATTGACATGAAATTGTGAATAATTCAGAAGATGAATAAAGTTTTTGTCTTAGCATAATGCGAAATGCAAATAATTATGACAACTGTAAAACAAACTCACAAGGTGCCAAAAATACGGTTCCCACATGAGCTGATGCAGGCACAACACAAGAAAAAAGAATGCAATGTGCACATTCTGTTGTAGAAAAGAGCAAAACTTCATGATTCAGCTCGTTAGTAATTGTTCACCACAGAATGTCTTTGTATTTTCTTGCTTGCCAAACAAGCACAAGAGCTTTTACACAAAGACAATAAGCCACTCAGCAACAAAGTCTGAATAAAGTAGCAGCGACTCAAAGTGCCACTTGACAAGCTCTGGTGATGCTGTCAACATACCTTCTCTGATTAGTCAATTGTGAATCTGTCAGAAGCGAGTATATATAGAAAAAATATACCTCCGCCAGAAAAGATGTAACTTGTAGAATCGCTGGAGGATTTTTTTTTCACTAATATAAGTGCTATGATTGACTTGACACTGATTTGGAAAAAAGATGTAGTTCTGCAAATTAACTGGATGAAACATTCAGAGAAGGTGTGTAAAGGCCTTAAAGTGAATGACAAAACAAAGCTGACTTACTTATGAGACTTCTTGCCCTCCGCACCCTCCGGGCCTGAACCGCAGTCATGAGCCTGGATGATGAAAGTGTATTCTTTCTGCAACTCGCAGTCCACCAGGCCACGTGCCCTCAGCTGACCTTCACCAGATGTTCCGTTCAGCACCACTGCCTCGAAAGGAGCCTCCAGCCCGTGGATGTTGAACGCACAGATCTCCCCTTGAGAAGGAGGGAAATGGAGGAGAGAGAAAGAAATGAAAGTTCGGGGTCAGTGTCAGTTGAAAGTCACAATGTGTTTAAGAGAAAGTCACATCCCAGAAACATCACAGACAACTCAGATAGTTTAATGCCACTGGACCTGATCTAAAGAGTCTCCACATGTTTACTCATATATGGAGTTATTTGTAGATGTAGTTTTAGAAACAGTGTTTTTATTGGCAGACTGATTATTTCCTTATTAAATTAGTGCCAGTATTGTTCATTCAAACACTGAAAAAATTATTTGATGTCATAATCTATTTGATAAAACAGAGAGAAAAGGTTTCACTGCAGCATTTCACTAATTTGATTTAGCAATGTTAACCTCAATAACACCTTAAAAGATTTAAATCATGAATTAAGTTACCTTTGTCGTGCTGTGTGTCTAAATTATGAAAAGAATCACCATCACTGCATGATGCCACAACTGTTTCACAGAATTTAAAATATATGAGATATTTACTATTTTACCAGCATGATGGGTGTGACACTGAAGAGGAAGCAGTGCTCTGGGAGTGATCAGGATACTGAGTTGGTCCAGTTTAACTGTTGAACCAAGTCTCATCAACTTTATTCCCAATTCCATGTCAGCGTTAGTGGTACATCAGGGGCCAGATACATAAAACTGTAGATTTGTGGCTTAAACTGTGTGCACAAGCAGAATTATAAGTCTGCATTAGGACTAGTTTGTACCAGACTTGCTAAACAGACGTAATAATGAAAGCAAACATTGAAAATAAGCAGTTTAAGACCAGCTAAAAACCAGTTTAATTAAAAAAGAAATGTCTGTTGGTTCATGCTTGAAGACTGTAATCTTAGTTTTGTAACTATAAATATCACAATTATAGTTTAATTAAAGTGTTTCAGAGCAAATCCCCTGCAAAGATTTAAACAATGGTTATAAATTAGCTGTCACAAGGCACATCTGCTTGCATGTCACACTGGGCAAAGAACTTAAAGCTCCTACTTAATGTGCACCAGTTTAGTGCACAACCTTGGATGAAAATACAGACTATCCACCATGCAGCCTTCCATTTTCTATACCCGGTAACCTAACATGTATGTGGAAGCAGGAGAACCTACACATGCATGGGATAACATGCACAGAAAGTCTATCGTATACAGAAAAAGCCCCAATTGCAATTTAACCCACAAACCTGTAAGGTGAAAAAAACACCATGCACCTCAAAAGTAGTGATGAAAAATACTCAAAAACAATAAAAATTTAAAATTTGTATAGTTAATTATGTAGTGTTATTTTTAGTTTTTGTCTCATCTGAAAAAAATATGTTTTAAAAACAAGAATACAGATTCTCCCTGCACATTCCCCTTTACGAAATCTGTTTGTGTGCACATGTACACATGCTTTCTGAGTACACACATCATTTATGCATCTTTAACTTTCATCTTTAACTCCATCTTCCAAGTACCAACTGGTTCCTCTTCTTCATTCAGACTTGCTCTAAATGTTAGTGTTACAGATTCAACATGTTGGAAACACTCCTCAAAACGTTTGCTTCATATTGACAGGATAGGACAACACAGTTGCAGCAGATTTGTCAACTGCTTGTGAATCTTCCGTTCCACCACATCCCAAAGCTGCTCTGTGACTGTGGAGGCCATTGCAGTACAGTCAACTCATTGTCTTTATTAAAAAAGCATCTAAAGATGATGTGAGCTTTGTGACATGGTGCATCATCCTGCTGGAAGTATCCATCAGAAGATGCTACACTGTGCTCATAAAGGGATAGACACGGTCAGCAGAAATACTCAGGATGTGTACCATGGTTGGTAGTGAGGGCCCCAAAGTGTAGCAGGAAAATGACAGGAGTGCTAAATGCCATAGTCTTTTTCTTCTGTAATGCATCTGCTTCATGGTTGCACTTATAAGTTCAGAGTTGGCATTCTGCACACTGTGGTTGGAACCAGTGCTTACTGAAGATGGTATTGTTGCCTTTTAGTAACCTCCAATCCTTCTCTGGAAAACTATAGCACATTTTATATGTGCCTGTGATGCAGTACCATCAGGGTTTATTGGTTTCCTATGTTCCTTTTGCTGCATAACAACAACTCAAAATATAAAGACTAGAAAACAAATGGCCTGGCCTTCAGGAGTCTGTATCCCACCCAGTGAGTTCTCATACACACAGCGTGAAATGTAAGCAAGTTTCCCAAACTACTAATGGAGGAAAAATATGTTATATAATGTTAACAGGAAGAAATCAAATCTAAGGTTTCAGATTTACCTTTAATCTGGAATAATGACAAGATTTTCTGCCTTTTCTGGAATTTATCTGTGATAGAGTGGCGACACAGATTGCTATCTGACATCATTTCCTTTACTACTTTAGAATTAGAAATGTAATGCTGAAAAACAGGCTCCAGCTACACCACAACCCTGAATTGGATTAAGCGGTATTGAAAATGCATAAATTAATGAATAAAAATATAGAAAAACAAGTCAAGCACAACAGCTTTATGGATAGAACATGCTCACATCACAGCCTCCTGAACTACTCTAATTGTTCTTTTAAAGTGCATTGTGGTTATTCCTGCTGTTTGTCTCGCCCAACATGCGGACAGCTCACACCTCTTTCAGCAAAATTGAGTTAAACTGGGTTTGAGAGAAACACGGCAACTCAAAGTCACCCTTGAGGAGCTATGTAGTGGAAAAAAAACTTACTTTAAATTCTGAGTGAGCAGCTGACAAAAGCAAAACAAAGGAGCCAATAGACCGACATATTAGCAAGACTGCATAAAGAAGAGGTTCATTTGTGGTGTTAGAGATTAAGTTTTTTATTTATTTTTCTTAGCGCCTTCACAAACCTCTTTGTACTTCAGGAAATCACTTAACACGCCCGGTTCATACTGACCTGTGATGACTAATTGCACTGATATCACTTAAACTAACAGGAAAGACTAAATTGGATTCCCAGCCAGCTCTGTGCATGCGTTGCTCCTGGCAAGTTCTGATAAGAGCAACTTTATTTTCTTCCCCTTTCTTTCTACTTTCACTCCTGTCATAATTCCACCACCTCGCGCCAATCCCTGCCCCACTTCCTCATCCCCTGCTGTCAGGACAGGAGCTCTGAAAACGACAATTTGCCCACAGAGGTGCTTTAGGCAAAGTGACAAAGAAAGGCTACAAGGCGGTAAAAGGAAGAATGCTTCCCTGTCCCTCTCAGGTACTTGAACAATGTTGAATTAGAGTTAAATTGACCCCTACACTATGGGAAAGCATGGCTTGGCATCAAAAACATATCAGAAAATGGCATTGAGCAAACAATGTGCACGAGCCAGCAGATGCAACAGTCTCTTTGTGCAGCTTCTCCTAATAGTGCACCATCGCACAAAACAGGCAAATGGAAAATCCATCATCACTGGAGCGAGAAATAAATCCAATATACCCAAGCAAGTGCTGAAGCTTCCCATCAGGGTGAATGTGCTGGGGATATGCTGATGGCTCACGCCCACCTATGATGCTGGGTGGTCCGACACGCTCCTAGTGATATAACTGTAGCTGATTGAGGAATGGATGGTAGGGGGTTGAGGTGATCACGGAAGGATGACCTTCCTCTTTTCAGAGTCTGGATGAATCCTGAAACAGACCTGTCAAGGTGTTTTCCACATTTTTTATGCCTGCCTATCACTTTACTCCATACCTGACAGGAGTTCTGGCACCTGCGATGAAGCAGGATGATGATGAGGAAGGGATGAAGGTGAAAACGTTGGCCCCGGTGGCAGTGGCGGAACAGATGTTCCATGGTTGGCATTTGGCAGAGGCAAAGGGACACAACTGTTATTTATACCACTAAACTGTTGGCTCAGTGTCACATTAAGCATTTGAGGGGTGGATTTATCATTTTTTCTTCTACATAGAGGTGGAATGAACTATTACAAATGTAATTTTTATATTAGTTTAAGGTTAATTATTTGTGTTTGGCATCCTTTTTCCTTTCTCTGCACAAGTGACCTGAAACATTTTCAATCCTTGCATGGTTTACTCACATGGTAACACTTTGAATGAAACTTATTTGCTTTTTTAGATGGGCTGTTTAGTCTCATTCCTCCCTCCACCTTATCGTCCAACACTGTGATTGCAATGTCTCCCTTTGGACATCATGGCATTTGCATTTAATCAAGTCTATATTAATAGTTGTCTATTAGTCAGAGGGAAGCATGCTCAGTACCTAAGCTGCCGTCCTGTTGGTGTCACAAGTTACAAAGTACCAATCACCTCAAGGGAATCTGGCACTTATCCACACTAGATTATCTTTGAGGACACAGAACTCATTATCAGCGAAGGCAGAGCTGCTTTACTGGCAAGGTTGGCCTGTGTTTACAGAGCCGTGGGAGTGTGACAAAATATCATGGACCACAGTGCCTTAAGCCCCAAGTTATTATCAAAGCTGACAGAACCCAGTTGATGAGCTGACTGCATCTGAATATATATGCACAAGCTGCTTGACTGAAAAGGTGCAAGGCATCTGTTATGGAGCATTTGAGGGAGAGGTAAGAGTGGAGCTATCAGCCAAGCGATTGTCACGTTGTTGGGAGAAAGAGAGAGATATTAAGACGGATGAAAGACAGAGCTGAGGAAGATGGGAACGTGGCCACAGCCTGAGGGCAGCTCTCATCTCTCTGTTGGAGAGTGACCAAAGCGTACGTATGAACGAACAGGCACACATTGACTCAAACTCTGCCAGTTTGGCAGCTTTAATCAGAGCCGACATGCCTTTCATCCTTCTACTTGGACACCAAGTGTATCAGATTACAGGATATCAGTGTCATTGCACAACACCACCAGTATATGCGTACTTGTATAACAGTAATATTTCCATCAGCTATTCTTAGAAAACCCACCATATTTATACCAGAGTGATGTTCACACAGTTATCATGATTATAGTTGCTTTACCAATTTGGATCTGGGATCAAATTATCTCTTGTGTTAGACATCTAATAACCACATCTCATTTCATTCCCCAAAACATAATCTCATGTCCATAAGCTCTCTAGGACGCATGGAGACACACATGCACTTGTACCACACCGACGCCCAGTCCTCTCAGCTGCGGTGCTGAGATAGACAGTCGGCCTCATAACGCTGCAGAGGGCCGAAATTGAAAATGCTGTAATTACGCTCTTCATAAAAAACACAACTGAGAAGCTGTCCATGTCATAGATAAGGATTAATACTAATCAAGCCAACATGTTCTGACTAGCGTGCATGAAACCTCAAGTGGTGTTTGTGTAGGAAGGAGTGTGTGTGTGTGTGTTAATTAAAGACAGTCTCTCAATAGGGGTTTAGTAGAGTTGGGCGGGGGTTGTGCATAACTGTTGCAAAAATGATTTACTCGACCGCTCGGTTCCAATCCCACCAACGCCACTTCCTCGCTCTTGTCTCTACTCTGTTAATTACATTAACGGCTCCTCTCACTGAGTTAATGACATCCCACTGTTTTGTAACAAAGTGAACAGCCACCCTCTGTGTGTGTAGCATAGTGTTTGTGTGACAGAGGGCTGTCAGAGTGAAGGATGAAGGATTTAAAAAGCCTCATAGGTTGTTTATGGCGTGCTGTTGGAAAAACCAGACTCACAGAATATTGCTCATGTATTGCGATTGTCTATTGCAGCTGTATGAGGGACTACGATCTTTTTTGCCTGTAATTGATTTATTAAAATTTAAACCATATGCTGCAACAAGGAAAATAAACTGCAGTATCATGTTTTTTCTTTTGTATTTCACAGTTTTTCCACTATTTTAAATTCTAAGGAAATACTAATACATTTACATATCCATTAAATCATTTTCTATAGCAGGGTATGTCCTGGACCGGTGGCCAATCATTCACAGGAGCAACACAGAGAGAGAAATGACTGCTAGAGAGAATTCCAAGTTAGCATTTAACTTAACATGCATGTCTTTGGATGGGAGGAGGACGCTGGAGTACCCACAGAGAACCCACGGATACACCGGGAGATCATGCAAACTCCACACAGAATGGCCACTGTTGAGGCTCAAACTATTGCTCGAGCTACATTACTATTATTATGTAGCTGCCATGGTAACCACTGTACCACCATGCTGCCACAGATTACACATATTTTTAAATGAGATTACTATAAATTTATTAATGCATTTAAACAGTTGTTCCAATCCGATTTGGGGGGAAATCTGGAAAAGATGTGCTCCTGATGTGGAAACACTTGGTTTGATGCTTTCTTTAGCGAGATTGTAATGTGCACTGACGGAGTCCTGTTCTTTGATGCAGCCAAAGTTGAACTACTAACAAATTTCCTTTATAATTTTTGGGATTTTTTTAATTGGAACAAATCATCTGATCAGATGATGTGATGTTTCAGACATGCTTTAAAGAACTGTTGCAGGACAAATTGAGGTTAGCAGCTCCAGCTGACCTCACTAAACCCCAGTACAGAGATAAAAATTGATTAGATACACAAGTTGTAGCCTATAAATCAGGTTCCATGTGAATAAAATGTTCAGATGATTAAAAGAAACTTGAGCGTGCACACTGCAACTCGTCTCTTTGTGGACATCGTCTTAAAATTTTTAATGTCTCGTCTTTTTTTTTGGAGGGGGGTTCGTAGATCCCAGCTGGGGGAACCACTAATTATATCAGATCCCTTGAAAATCCTAGTGTGTGTGTTTTGGGTGTGTATTGAAAAGATGCCTTACATTTTAAAATGTGTGCTTCTGCTGAAGTTGATCAATTTCTTTTTCATGCATGAAAATTACCCACAAGCTCCTCTGCCTTTGTGTCTTCTATTTAAAGCATTTAGTCCCCATCGTGTTAAAAGTTGCACTTGTGCTCTGCATGTGATAAATCCTGATGAGTTACAACATCAAAGGCACCAGCCTTACACTGTGCATGGGTCTCCCATGTGCCACCCTGTCAGCTCTGTTGTGTCATGTCTGCCGCTGAAACATTGGCCTCCAACCCTTTGGGTCCTGTGGGTTGTGGGTTAAGTCCTCTGTGGATCCGACTTGTTCTACATCCAGCAGAAGCTTGATTGAATTGACACCAGTTGAGTTCAGAGGACAGCTTATTGCCTTGGGCTTTTTTCTGTGTTCCTCAAGCCCCTACCTGAAGATCATTGTGCTGTTGAGGCTGCTGCTTTCCAGGAATGCTGGTGTCATGATGTGAGTGTGTGTGTGTGTGTGTGCTTGCTCAATCTGTAACAGTGTTCAGATGGGTTTCACATATCAAATTAACATCCACACATTTCCGGAGCTCGATTTCCCAGCAGTGCAGAGACACTGCAGTGTAACAAGATGATTCACTTAGAGTGTATGAAAAATAGAACTTATTTCAGCCTTTTCATCCTCACTCAAGTGTAAATCCTGCTCTATCTGCTGTACATTGGAGATGTGAAGATAAGTTTCAGTTACTTTTGTTTTATCAGCAACTGAAACATCACATAATAAATAATATCTGTGGGTAAATTTCAGAAAATGCTAATACTGAAGGACAAAACTGTGTTTCAAGTAGCAATGTGTTGAGTGGAAGTGTGAGTTTGATGTGATGATTACGCTGGTATTAGTGCTCATTCAGTCGGCTCACACATCAGTGTGATTTGCATCCAGTTCATATTTGCAATAAAGCTTGAAATTGTAAGACAGATCTCAGAAAAGATACATAATGAAAGACTCCAGTTTAAAGGATTCAAATGAGTTTTACAATAATTTATCGTAGTTAATGTTTGTGTGGCTCTTGAATGAAAAGTGCCTTAAAAATAACATTTGATTGGATCTTTTAGCATCAGTTAGCCGAGATGTTTCCAAGCCTAAAGTGCTATGTGCCTGGTAGGAACACATATTATAATATCCAAGAATTTCCAATTAATACATATAGTTTATTAACTCTTTGTTTAAATAAAATGTCCATGTTCATCTTCAAGGCAACAGGTTTTCCAAATGTAGAAAAGGAAAGTAATTACCCAGGGGAGAGAGAGAATTTATTACTATAAAGGCCTCATATTATGCAAAATTGACTTTTTATGAGCGTTTAACCTTCTATTAGTGTTAATTGTACCCTAAAATAATCCCCAAAGTAGTTTTATTTTTTATTCATGTATTTTGTAGCTATTCCTTTGAAAGAGTGTGGGGCTCAGACAAAGCAAAGCCTGACCCCCACCGCTCCATCACGACACGGTGGAGAGTCTCCCGCCTCTACCTGAAACTTAAGCGCTTCACCTCCCCCACATCACAAGGTAGGTAGGGGAGACTCGCTATGTTTGAAGCGACTTCACGAGTTGGGTGCTGAAATGTGAAGGCCTCTCTGGCTGCTCAGATGAGCGAGAGAAACTGAGAGCAACCCATAGTAAGCCATTCCCAGTAAGAGACCACAAAGCAAGAAATGAGTGTTATGGCAAAACTATACTATAGTGCATGCTGCAAACTGTATAATATAATCATAAATGTGCATAGAACACACTGTTAAATGGCAACTATAGCATCATGTAGGACCTTTAAGGTACTGTTGAACTTTGATGCCATATAAACTATACATATGGATTTGAAATTCCTTAAATGTTGTGATGCAGTGTTCTTACTAGTCATGGCCCAGAAGGTAGATAGCAGCACATGAGAAAATCACAATAAAAAATTGCAACAGTTTGTCTGAGATGAACACAAAACAGTTCCAATAATTATTGCAAATGTTGCTAAAACAGCAACAGCCGTAGCATGTTTTTCTAATAAGCAGTCCTGGTAGGAAAGGTGTTGTGTTTTATTGGTATCAGTTTAACTTTATCCACAGCAAAGCTAAATGTTATACTAACAATGTAATGTGATTAGTAATAATAATGGTAAAATTAATTTTATCAAACCTTTTAGGACATTAAAATATGGATGGACAGACAAACAGATAGATAGATAAATAGTTTTATTATTATTCCAGAGGGAGGGAACAGCAGCTGTGATGTAGGTACGTTGGTGGAGGGTGGAGGAGGAGCTTGTATTGGAAACGGTATTAAACAGGAAGCCAGTGGATCTGTTGATGGATAGTGATGATATGTTTGCCTGTAAAAAGGACGGGCAGCATCTGGATATGATGAGTAGAAGGAAGTCCTTAAAAAAGGTTAAAAAAAAAGGACAGAGTAGACACGTATTTCACTTCTGGACTGGAAAAAGGTGGGCGGCGTGGTAAAAGAAGATTGGTTTAGTGATAATGATGTGTGTTTGATGTGAAAGGGTGGAGTCCAATGTGATATCCAACATTGGTGACAGATAGGGTAGGGTGGGGGTGTTGACAATTGACCATCAATGAGAAAGAAAAATATGGAGTCCAGTTTTATTGCTGCTTAGTTTTAAGACACATCGTCCATCCTGGTTTTTATGTCATAGAGGCAGTTTGTGATGGAGGAGAGGATGGCAGTTGAGATGCATGTAAAGCATTTATTGGAAATGTAGAGTTGGATATCATCAGTATAGATCATTCGTTAATCAAACGGACCCAAATGGAACCGATTTAGTTGTTACAGTTCAAAGATTCCTTTGTTTTACATCTTTCTGCAGTTGTATTTTATACATATGGGCATTTATTCTTCCTGCCATGTTTCATATATGCATCATTGCCAAGGTTTTAACAGAACCTACATGTATTTTTAGATGTTTAAGTCTGATTCTGATGCAGAGATCAGTATGAGTTGTTGGCTGCTTGACATAAACCATGCCTCCTTTGTGTGTGTTGCTTGTTCCAAACCTCACACAAATATACACAGTCAGAACAACAACACATGTCTGGAAACATGACAGTTTCCAAGGAGAATTCATCATCCTGAGGGCAAAGATGGTTTCCAGGCTCTGAGAAGGCTTCGGAGTTCTTTCTAAGTAGAGATGATGAAGCTTTTGTTTATCTTTTATAACTAAATTTGAGCCTCCAACATGATGTTTATTTGATTTCTCTAACACTTTTAGTACAACTCCTGCACTCCTTCAGCAAATAATTTAAAACCATAACTGCTTTTGTGATAACCAAAGCAAACCCAGACAAGTTTCTTGGACAATTCAGACAATTTGATAGATTCTTGCCATTATTAAATCCCTCCGGTGAAGACTTTGGTCAGAACTTATCAACAAATACCATCCCCATCAATCCAGATTGAGAATGAGAATCTATGAAGCTGACCAGAGTGACGGGCGTATCTTCATGGATCTTCTCAGGTAATCCACCATTCAATGTTTAAACAACCAGACACACACACATTCACACCTAAGGACACTTTTGTGAGACCAATTATTTTATTTTTGAGTTTTTTTTCATTTATTGAGTTTATTGGGCTGAATATCAAAACAAATTCTAGTAACATTCAGTTTTACATCACATTGTTTAACATGAAAGAAAAGGCGCAGAAATAAGATTAATCTTATGTAATTTGCCCCTTAAAGCACATTGGAAATAACAAGTATAATAATAAATAAGTTGAGTTGACTCCTATCCCCCACCCTCACAAGGTCACCACACACAGCCACAAAACATAAATCAAACACCTGTCTTGTGTCTACACACTTTAAATCCACCAAATCTTTAAGTTTAAGTTGTCTGGTTACCAAAAACGAGTTGTTTGTGTGCTCTCTATACCCATTTTTGTTTATAATTCTTATGGTTCTTTTTTGCAACAAAACCATGTGTTTAGTGGTACTACGGTATGTGTTAACCCATACCTCCACACAGTAACTGAAGTATGGGAGAATCAGAGAACAGTACAGCATTCACAACAAGCTGCAATAAAAAAATGTTTACTTTAAATAAAATGCCAATACTTTTACTTAATTTCTATTTTTTTAACTGAGATTATTTTTAATCATTGGTAGAAGAGAACAAGAACAATCCCAGGTTTCTCTTCAGCACTGTAGCCAGGCTGACTAAGAACCATAGTGCAGTTGAGCCTTGTATTCCTTTAACTCTCAGTTATGATGACTTCAAGAGTTTCTTTTTAAACAAAATAGTTTCTATTAGAGAGAAAATCCACAGTATCCTTCCTTCTATTGATAATGTTTCATCTACAGCAGCTTTGGAGATGCCCACAGAACCAGGTTTTTGTTTTGACCATTTCTGTCCAGTACAGCTCTCAGAGTTAACCAAAATAACAACTTCATCCAAACCTTCAACTTGTATTTTAGACCCAATCCCAACTAGAACAAAACACAGTGAAATTTTATTTTAGTAATTCTTTTTATACAAACCAATATCACTTTATCGGATTGCCAAACACCATATAATTTGTTTTGTCTCAATTGAACAATAGTTTATTTTCAATAAATCAATTTATCACATTTATCAATTCTCCTATTCTCTCTATTATTTAAAACAAATCACTTCCCGATTGAAATATACTGGTGTCATCAGCAAATAACCTAACTTGCATGTTTTGGACAGTGGGAGGGAAACAGAGTACCCGGAGAGAACCCAGGCTCACACAGGGAGAATATACAAGCTCTGCACAGAAGTCTGAACAATGGCTCGAACCACTGACCTCCTCGGTGTGACCCTGCGGTGTTAACCACCTCACCACATCAGTGTGTCTGGTGAAATGAATCCTATACAACTGACATGTGAACAGCGTCAGAGTAAAATCTGAAAATGCTTTAAATGTGACTTAATTGCAAATTAAATCCAAGTTCCAAACTTGAGTCTTCATCTCTGTCTGTCAGATAAGTCTGCTATCATCTCGTTGGTGTCAAGTTCAGTATGAAACAACATTGGCCTTATCAGAATGCAATGAGCACTGTACAGATTATTTAACTTCACCCTGATCTTACTTTTCCCTATGAAGCTGAGTAAGCTGAAATAAAGTAAGCCTCAGAAAATTCTAAGTGAATAACCTCGTCTATAAGTTTTACTGCTGTCCATTTCACTGGGCCAAGTAAACATCAATGCTCTCTTTAGTGTTAGTATCTGGAAAGGTCTGCGAGCTCAGCCAAGTGCGAGTGATGCCAAAAACCCCATCTCCCCTCACATGTCAATAAAGTTAATCACAAACCCCGGTGGGCAACATGTCAATTACTTCAAATTGGAGCAATGCCAAAACACTGCTGTGCAAGAGTCAAACTGTCAATAACAAGCCAACATCTAATGCAGTACCAGCTCTAACATCCCAATAAACACAAACAATTCAATTTAATCAGCTGGCTGAGAGATGCACATGTCTGCTCATCAATGTCTCCCTTCATACTTCATCATCGGCACCCTGGAATGATCTTGATAGTGATTTGTAGTAAAATGAAAATACTTTTTTTCTTGATTAAGAAAATCATTTCCTGTTGTGAGGCATCTCTCACACTTTATAAATGCATAAAAAATGCTTAAGAGGAATTTAGCACGCAGAAAAAAAATTGTTTAATGACTGATTGTGTGTGGTTATACAGTCCTGATTCCAAAAGCAACTATTTACATGGCCCATTAACTAAGGATGGGTAAAGTAAGAAACAAAGAGAGAGGAAAAACCTGTGAAACATTTACAAAACAACAGGCAAAGCAATCACATTAAACAAAAAGGGAAATCAATAGTTTCTATTTCCCAATTCTGTACATGGAAATGGCCTCCAGGGCAGAGCATGTGTCCTTGTCTGAGCGAGGCCACTTAGAGTCCAATGTCTTCAAATATCCGCATTAGAGTTTATGACCCTTATCAATACCCCCGAGGATATTTTTTCTCTACAGCTGAGGAACAGGATGAAGCAAAGATCTCACCCTCACTGACAGTCTCTTTGATCACAACATGGACTTTTTAGATTGTTGAAAAAATGCAACAGAGGTCAATTTTGCTTTTGCATGTTTTAGTATTTTTGTTTAATTTCATTCAACCCAATATCAGATACTCTGATTGGGTTTAAAGTTCCTAAAGTCCAAGAATGTCTTAACATCTGGTACATTAATGGATTTATGAGAAGCTTTATAAACATCTTGCTAGTTTTTACCCCTTTTCATTTTTCCACCTAACATCTGTTTTAGCAAACATATGCTGCTTTATAAATCAGTTTAATTGATTATTAACCCCATTTTTGGTCCAGGATTACAGTGTGCTGAAATCAGATTAAATTAAAACCATAGATGACAGCGGCTCAAAGTTCTGAACCGGAACGCCTCCTTCAGACAGGGTGTCAGGGTTTGTGTTTCCTGTTTTATTTTGACACGTTTCCTATTTTCCTTCCTGTGTTTCAGTTTAGCTTTCTGTTTGATTAGTTTCACCTGGTTTAATTTAGATCATTCACTCCACCTGTGTCATTTATTTGTCAGTGTGTATATATATTCCCGGTTTCTGTTTCATCCCTGCGGTTCATTAGTTATTTTGTAGCTCATAGTTAGTTTATATTATAGTAAACCTCATTACCCTGCATCAGTCTGCCTCTGCCTCCTGCCTGCCTTGGGTCCACACATCTCCTCCATGCTTACTCACACCAGGAACATGACAAGTAGTTGCTCTGCTCAGCCCCCTCGTTTACACAGTTTTACATTAATAAAAAAACATATAAGCTAGAAATATGTGTTCCTAGAATGTCTCTGTTCACGTTAAAACTCTGCAAGCATACATTTAATGTGACTCAGCACAAAGACCATAAAATAATGATTTTACATCAGGAGCATGGAAGTGACGCAGCACATCATAAATAAACTCCTTGTTCATATACATGTATTTGTTTTTTTTCCATAGAAATGTAGAGATGAACTCAACTTATTTGTGAATTTGATTATTATGAAACCTAATGATGAGTTCCCACTGGTAGTAGGCCAAATACATTTTCCATGTTCCTCACAAAATGTCCACAGACCTACTCATTCTCATGATCATATTCTTAATCTTGTTATGACGTATGGCATTGATCGTGAAAAGCCAACAGTCTTTCCTCTTCTGTTCTGTCTGATAATTTTTTAATAGCTTTTATATTTGCTTTACACAACTACAAAATATGAATACAAAATTCATTTTTGCCAATATAGATCTAAAAAAGTTAGATGCTTGTATGCATCTTGTAATCTGGTGGGGGAGGCAACATGCAGATTATACCACATTTGAAAAACAATAGACCAGTAAGTGGGGTGATATTTGGTAGAGGGACGGGGTCTTGCTGGAAAACCTGCATTTGGCAGGCCTTTAGTGTTAATGTGAATGATGAGTCTTCCTCACACACCAGAGTAAGTTATAGAGTTCCTCAGAGGTCTGTAATTGGACCTAAACTTTTTACACTATTCATCCTTTCTTTAGGTAATATCATCAGACAACATGGTGTAAACTTTCATTGCTACGCAGATGATACTCAGATTTACTTATCCATGAAACCAATCAGTCTACTAAATTACAAAGGTGTCTTAAAAACATAAAAACTTGAATGACTGAATTTTCTCCTTCTAAACTCAGACAGACTGAGGTTATTGTATTTGGACCTGAAAAACTTAGAACAAAATTGTCTAGCTTTGTGATAAATCTAGATGCATTAATCTGGCTTCCAGTATTATTGTGAGGAATCTTGGAGTTATTCTTGATCAGGATTTGTCCTTTAGCTCGCATTTAAAACATGTTTCTGGAACCCCTTTCTTCCATTTGCATAATATTTTAAAAATTAGGGACATCCTGTCTCAGAGTGACGCAGAGAAGTTAGTCCATGCCTTTGTTACTTCAAGATTGGACTATTGTAATTTCTTATTTATGGGCTGTCCTAAATATGCCCTGAAAAGTCTCCAGCTGATCCAAAATTCTGCAGCGAGGGTTCTGATGAGAACTAGCAGAAGAGATCATATCTGCTGTTAAAGATCATAGCTATCTGTTAAAGGAGATTTATCATGCTTTTAAATCTTTCCTTTTAACATGTAAATCATTCATTTATTCTCTGTATAAAGTAGAGCCGCAATGCTATGGTCTGAATTCCTGGTGACTTATAACCCTGTTCTGAGGTGTGTCTTTAGAGCAATTAGTTTTGGTCTCTTTAAATGTGAAAGAGGCATGTCATGCCCCGCCCCCTCCAGATCTCAAATAGTTCAACTCTACCCTGTTCCACCATGTTTTTAGCTTGATAGCAGGGATACACTAATTTCCTGGCCAGAGAAACATTTTATCTGTATGGTTACTATAAATGTCAACATATCAGATTCAAGAATTTGATTACCTGGATGTTCACAACCTTATTTGGCAGACCCACAGCAAATACTGTGACACAATAAAGAAACGTAATAGAAAATAGAGAAAATAAAACTGACTAAAAATATGACCACGAAGAATATGGGGATGGCTAGAGTGACGTCACGACATCACTTCCGTGTCCAACTTATAATAGTAAATAGAGGCAGAATGTCTGTAGTCAAAGAACTGGT
>JBAMHV010000009.1:4782366-4798008 GCA_037177535.1 Pseudomugil gertrudae | reverse complement strand
TGACAGTCGTAATGTGAGGTGGTATTCTCACTCAGTTCACCATCATCCTTCTTATTTACCGTATCAGTTTAATACATGTGCTTTTCTCATTTTCGTCCAGTGAAAAGCGGTAGTAAGAAATAGTTTTATTAAGGTTATTTCTTTTGTTACAACACGGGACACAGCGCTGTACTATTATATTGCGGTTTGGTTTGGACACAGAAGTGACGTTTTCGGCTACGGTGACGTAGCCACTAGTCATCCCCATAAAGATATATGCGCAGCATCAGAAAGGAATAAATTAATTAATTTTCTGTATTACTAAACACTTAAAAGTGCACAAAAACATGGATTTAAGGGCTAAAAAAGTGGATTTTGCATATGTCCCCTTTAAATTTAGAATAGAGTTTAAAATTCTTCTCCTCACATATAAAGCGCTTCATGACCAATCTCCATTATATATGAAAGACCTCATAGTTCCACATGTTCCACACAGAGCACTTCGCTCTCAGACTGCAGGTCTACTAGAGGTTCCCAGAATCTCTAAGAAAACAATGGGAGGGAGAGCCTTCAGCTATCAGGCTCCTCTCTTATGGAACCAGCTACCAGTGTGGGTTCAGGAGGCAGACACCCTCTCTACCTTTCAAATCCTTTTTAACAAATCTTACCATTCATACTTAGCCATTCATTCGTTATTCAGTCGTGGTGATGTCCCATAATGCACTGAGCACTTTCTTTTACTTGCTGCTCCTTATCGTTTATGTATTAATATATGACAATATTGACATCATTACCTTTCTCCTATAATAAGTCATGATAAAAAGCTGCAGTGTTGGTGTTGTTGCAATGTTAATGTGTCTTTCCTGTCCTCTCCACCCGTCATTCGAGGCAGATGGCCTCCCTGAGCCGGGTTCTGCCGGAGGTTTGGAATAAGGTTTAACACGATAAGATGGAAATGACTCTATCCCGAGAACAGTCAGTTCAGACACTTTACATGTTAATAAATCCATTCATTTGAAAATAACTTCTGCTTTAAAAGCCAGTTCTCATGTTTTTTATTTTCCATTTATGCCACAATGTATCACTTATTGGCTTACCCCAGATCCACTGTAAAATTAAATAGTCCCCGCAGTGAAATCATTCCAGTCCATGGTGTAATAGTCCCAAACTGTCCAAATACAGGTCGTAATCCTGCCATTAAGCTATTGACCATCTCATTTCATTCTAAAAGTTTCAGTAGTCAGGCTCAGCTGTTAAGAAAAAAAATCACCACTTATCACAATTGGCTCAGCTAGCAAAGCATAATGGATATGTCTCCCCTAAGATTTCATTAATCTGGCTGTCATTCAAGCATAACCTGTGCATTCAGGCCTGCAATTCAGCAGGAACCAAATTAAAAGGATTAAAAAAAACAACAATAGAAAAGGTCATTATTGTAACATAGACGATTCATTTTGAAATGATCCCATATAAAATGTCTAGTATCATTTTTGCTCTGTTTGTGTATCCAAGTGGGAGTTTCGATCAAAATGTTGGTTCAATATGGCCTTGTGTATATCTGGTGTTAAGATTACCATCAGTTACATCACCCTGCTGAAAAGCTCCTGCAGCCACACCGTCTATGAGACAGGAACCAATCTTTTTCAGTGGAGACTCTGGTAATGACTGTGTTAAGCTGATAGCAAGGTGAGAGGAAGAGGAGGATTAAGTCCTGGAAACCATGAAAGACAAGTACCTCTGATGACACTGCTCAAACCATGATTGGGAGTGTTTTCCTCCATAAGGAAAGGAGGAGAATACTGGTGACAGAGAGGAGGAAAAAGAGTTCCACTGATGCCAAGCACGTTCAGCCATCGCTGCGGATAAAATGATGTTTCTAGGTGATGTCCCTGAAGAAAACTTTTTCCATTTTTATTCCTCTGAGAATTTCAAAAGTAACTTCAATCATGGCAGTCAAATGAAGCAGCGAGACATATGGATGAGAACTGCCGATGGCCACAGCAGAAATGCTTTTAGCCTCTCAAGAACTTAAAACAGTTTTGTATTAGTACAAGTACAAAGTGTTTGAGACTAGATCGATCCTTCAATTTTGCAGGTGTTACCATTGAACAGTGTTTAGTGCATAAGACCTCTCTGTGATGCATGCTATGTTAACACAAAGCATTATTTAGGGGTTTTCTACTTGCTACAGCTTTTCGGAGCTATCTCCTGTAATTTCCCTTTCTAAAACTCATTGAAACTCTGCATTTTCCTGGTTGTTTCATACTCACAGCGTCATCTTACCCGGTCACATGACCTACTGCATCATGTCTGCGGACAGGTAAATGTGAAAAATGTGTTTGCATTACACTTTTTCTATATAGAAACGCACAAAAATACATCTCATGAGAGCACAAACACTTTTTAGCGATAATTACATAATTTTCTAAATGTAGGTGTTTCCATTACTGGATTTCTATTGCAATATTTAGGTTTTGCACAAATCTAGGGGTAATGGAAACACATCTATTGATGTGATGAATGTAGAAGGTAAAAAACTTCTGTAAAATAGGAGTGTCTCTGTGGACATAGCCTAAACTCTGCTTCCAACACGTTTCCAATGGCCTCTTAGTAAACCAACCACACACATTTGGTTCCACAGAAAGGAAAAATGCTTGGAGACAAAATGTTCTCAGGACTCTGTAGAGAAGACTGTATTAGTGCACGCTGTTAAATATGACAACTTTTTTCACCCAGGTCCTCTGACACTAGTGGGTCACCAATGCTCACTGATACAGTTAAATTGAGCCGGGAACCATGAAGCACAAAAGGCAGCAGTGTGTCTGTGTGAGTGTGTAGAAGTTTGAGTTGTGAGTGGAAACCAACAAGGTGCATCATAAAATTCCCCATAGACTTGCTGTTCACACCTTTCATTGTATATGCCTGTGTGTGTGTGTGTGTGTGTGTGTGTTTTTTTATTTCTTCCCATCTTTTTTTGGGACACTTGTAATGTAGCTGTAATGTAGTGTTTGTGCATCCCCTCAGTGTGTCATCATCTCTCCCGTCCTTAAAACAATGGGATTGGCCAGTCAATGCAGGGAAGTCAATCTTTCCATCCCACCTATCATTTATGTCGCTCATTTGCACTCATTTATTCCCATCGTTCAGCTGCTGCCATTTCTCAAATTCAGCTTCTTATTAAGTGTCTGTCATGTCTATGCTATTTGGCCACAGTGCTGCATTTCTCTGTCCTCTCATTTGCCCTTCATGCTACTCTGTTGCCCTTCAGCTTCACCTTGGTGGAGAATTGAGCCTGCTCTGCTATTCACTCTGATATCAGAATTTTTATCCATTATTTAACCAGGTATGTTAGGCGAGAAGGATTTCTGAATGACATAGTTATGTGTTCCATATTTAGGTCATCAGAACAGAGTTTGCTGTCCTTTCTCATTTCATATTAACTGGATGTGCACCTGGAATTAGATTGGACCTTTTTAAGGAACTTGATCCAACAACTGCACCAGAATTTAAATTCTATTTTGTATTTACATTTTTATATCATAATTGTTGTAATTATGGACTGTCATAATTAATTACAGTGACAGTCTGGTCTTAAATTAAATGCATTACCATGGTGTAAAGAATTACACGAGTTTGTCTGTCTCTCTGTGTTCCATCAACTTACAGGATGTGCCGTGTTTTACTTATGTTAAATATAAATATTAGGCACTTGTTGATCACATATATCTGCCTTAGCCTGACAGCATGGACACAGACACAATGTTGCGGGGAAAGGAAACCAAATATGGTTAGATGTGCCACTGTTAGCTACATCATTTTGTGATACCAGGATCAGAGATTTGTTGACCTTTTAAAACTAGATGTCCCCCAATCAGAGGACTTGGAGAATGAAAGGATATTTTGCTTGAACTGTCCGTACTAAAACCTTTTTAATTTGGTTAAAAGTTGCACAGAGAACATTTACATGTTGTTCCATTATTTGACAGCAGTTTAGAGCTACAGCTGTATGACTTCAGTGTGGTTTTCATTGTGCTCTGTGCCATCTTTATTTATTCTTCACCAATTACACATTGACTAATAATTACACATCCTAATAAACCTTCCTTTAGTTTGACTTCACAAGTACTTCATATTCAAAATGCTGCTGAAGAGCTAAAAATGGGCTGGACAGTTATTACACCACAGTTCTTGTCAAGCAAAAGAACTGTTTCAATCCCATATTATGACATATTTTTTTCAGTGGTAGCTGCTTATGATTGTTATTGATTCTTTTACATGTAAACCTGTGCCATTACATATAAAATACCCCTTTTCATTCCATCTCTGTCCAAAGAGGCTTTAGACAATTTAGACATGGTTGCACATTGGACATATAGACCAGTAGTGTGCCATCATGGTGAGAGACACATAGACACAAGCATGCACAGCCACTCGAGAGAGCTGCTACTGTTATGTTACAGGTGACTGGCCACACGCTTATCCTGCAAACCAGCCTTTCAGTAGCACGAACAGAGGCTAAAACTCCCCATTAACCTGAACAACACGTTATTACCAAATACTTACACAGCCACCTTAATGATGTTCTGATTATTTAAAATAAATAAATATGTCTCAGGATAACATTTTTCACTGATGTGTTTTTTGTTTAATGAGAAAAAACAAATGAACTGTACGATTTAAATCAGATTAGGGATGTATTTTGTTCTCTGAAAAGAACATTTATTAGGGCTGAAAAACACTTTAACTCAGACAAGGATAAAGATTGTAGGTACATATATTCACTACATGTGAGGTTATAAGTATGTTGCTGTAGATTTAAATCAAACTAATTTCACCCCATAACAAAGAAAAGCAGTACTTTCTCATTAGAAGCTTATTTTATTGGTTTTATGCTCAGCAAAGTCACGTCGGTCCAAGATGCTGCTTCATTGAGCTAGCAGGCAAGCTACCGCTAGCTACCGGTGCAACATTAGCTTTTACCTGGCAGGGCTGCCAGGCTTTTAGTGGAAAAACTACAAATAAACTTATTTAATTCAGTTATTTTAGTTTTACACTCATTCTGGTCCTTGACTGGGCGAGACATGGTGCTAAATTGTTTTAAGTGGCACTGTGCTTCTTCTGGACCTTGAATACCTCCTGCATATAAGCATGCATGTTTGTCAAAATTCTGGCTGCAATTTGTGACATCAATTTAAAGGTGAAGCACTGCCACCATTGATTAGCCAAGACCAGTTTATCTCACGTTAGCATTGGAGCAAAAACCACTTTATGCAGAGTTGGAGTTTCAGTTACTTTGGCTCCTCTGCGACATCTCATTCCCCTTTCAGCGTGACAACTTCTGCCCAGTCTTTACAAGCTGGTCGAAGGTTCATCAGGTGAATCAGGTTCATGTAGATTCATAATAAATACCACCTCCTCACTCAGCTCTTCCTCCCCATAAAAGCTACAGCTTGTGAGCTTTGTCAGCATGTATTTTAAAGCAAAGTGGTGACACGTTCACCTGAAAACGACCATGATCTGGTATATCATCGCTAAACAAACAACATTTCTTGGTGATGGGACAAAACCTGGAACCACACTGGCCTTGTCTTTCCAAGGTAGCGAGCCCTGCACAAGTAAAAAGAGGAAACAACTTCACCTGGAGTTATTCTTCACCTAGTATTGTAGGTAACTAACAACATAGAATTTCTCAGTGTATTCACAATTAGCAAATGTTTTGTTCTCATGTTTTGGTCTACAGGCAGTGCTGTTAAGGTTTAAATAGACTGGCTCCATCTTTTCACTGCATCAGATCTTATCAACACTCACTGTGGCTGGAAGAGCAGCCGCCTTCTCTTCGATCTCTGATTGAGGTTTTGCAGAAGCTGACCCTAATCTGTGGAACACTTTTCCATTCTATACATGTTCTTAAATTTCCCTCCCAAGACCTTTTTTTAAATAATTGAGGGGTAAACTAGATCATTATTCATGTGAATAAAGATACAGCTATAATTTTTCTATCCTTTTACGACCAATAAATCTGTGCACCGGGCAGCTCTCCAGCAGCTTTCTCGTTAGGAAACATTATTGCAAATCTGAGCTATATGCAACAGAATGATATAGATTACAATATACCTGAAGTCATTTAGCAACTGATTGTCAGATATAAACACTTCATAGATGTTTTTAAGTTACTATAATGAAGCTTTCAAAACCAGCAGTGATCAGGTTCAGACATGGCGACATGCTGGATCCCATGGCAAGCTTCTTAACTGTGCCATTATCACAAGCTCTTTTTTTGTTTGTTTGTTTGTTTTTACTGACAAAGCTGAATTTAGAGTAAAAATCTAAAATGGATTGAATACTTTGTTTGGGGCATTTTCCACAACTGTAAATCGGATACCCATACTGCTATAATAAACGAATAAACCTCTATTCACTTATAAGCTTTTAATTCTGCCTCATTGGAGTGATTGTAAATGTGGTGGTAAGCTAAACAAAGATTTCAGTCAGTTAGAAGTTTGATTGGTTTTCTTGAGCACCAAAAAGCACACATTTAAAAAGAGAAGAAACAAAGCGTATCTGTTTAAAGGCTGAACTGGTTCGGAAAGGGTTTGCTAGCACCATCCTTGTTGCATAAGAATTAAACGTATATTAATGGCAGCTAGCTTTTTGAAACCTGGGGTCATCCACATTTAGCGAGTATGAGTGAAGTAGGACTAAAAAGAAGCATGAATCAAGCCTGTATATTTACACTGGGTACTAAACTTATTAAACTCCCATGTGGACTGAATGTGATTTTTCTTCTAACAGCAAATTCAAAAGCAGGAGGGAATAATTTCCATGGAAAAAAAATGAGGAAGTGTTATTTGCAGATTAGTATTTACGATCTGAAGCATTTCAGCTGCTATTTTATTATTACAGAATGAACTTGGGAAACAGCTATGATGGCATCCTTAGTAAAGACTTCTACTTTATATGCATAACCTATTAAAAATTTGGACTCTTTGGACAGATTTATTTTAAAAAAAACAACAATATTGTTTATAAATACAAATAAGCCACAGAGAGGACATCACGGTGCATTGCATTTTGGGTAGTGTTCACCATAGTTCATGATGCACCTGTGTAGTGCATGAACAATAGCACAGGAAGGCAAAAAATAGACTCGACATCAAATACGAGGTTTTACAAAACCAATCAGTGCTGTTGCCTTAAAAAGGTATGTTATTACATATATTATGAATTATGATACTTTTTGTTGTCCTTCTTGCATAGAAAATTATTGTCCACCAAAAACAAAGAGCTTAAACATGTCAAACAGAGTGTCAACCCAGAACAGGGTAGGCTCGGATTTAGCAGACCATGTTGCTATGAGATTGCCAAAGGGAATTTGTTGTTCATTATATAAAGTGCTGTGAAATTACCTTTGTACTGAATTGACCCTACAAGAATAAAACTGAACTGAAGTAGAGTCCTCTGTCTGTGCATCAACACAGAAAGTATGAAAGCATGAAAGCATTCAATATGGTGTGTAGCGACTGAACATGTTGCTAAAAAAATAGCAGCTCTGAGTTATAATCACATGTGGTGATGTGACATGAATATCATTCAGTGTTACATCTAAGTAACAGGTCAGGTACAAGTACACCAACTGTGAAGTTTTACTAAACTAAAGCCTGATCTATTTCCAAAGGACCCGTTTATGTTGCTTACATACATTAATGGGATGTCCGTTCAAAATATTGTCATACATCACTGCCCTCATTGTTTACATTGCCATAGTAGTAAAGTCAGCTCATCCACTAGGGGGCAGTGATGAGTTAAGGGTTCATGTCTGCATTTTTAAACCGGCTTGTTGCTGTAGTTGCAGACACACTCACACAATCTCGCTGCAAATGCTTCTGTCATGTCTACAATGGTTGAAAATGTTCTTCTCAACTTTATCTGCTTTCTTATTTATTCCTCTTCTTCTTTGGTTTGTTCTTTCCCTGGTTGTGCGTTAGCAATACAACTCAACACTGCCCCATGTTGGTAGTTTTGCTTCATGTTCTGGGACAAGTGATGGATAGCTAAGCACCTTGAAAACAGACCACATTATGCACATATGCGACAAAATGTTACGGTAGAAACTGTCCGTCTGTCTGCATATCCGTTTTCTGAGCTCAGTATAAATGGGCCTCATGTTTTGAACGGTTGTTAGTTAATGGTGGTGCTTAAACATGATAAGGAGGTTAATATTTGGGTTTGAGCTTTCAGCTTTACAAAATCATGTCATAACTGACAATTATTAATATTTATTACAAAGATGTATAAATTCTCCTCTAAACAAATAAGTGGCATGCAACACCTGTACCGTGCAGTCCCTTCATCCTGAATGCAGCTCATTACTCTGTTCTGTAACCTTTCCACCATCCTGCCTGTCCTCATCGCCATCAGCTCCTCACCTGGTGAACATCTGCCAGTCAGCTAATTACCTTCAGCGCTTTTACAACACTTACTCTATCTTTTCAGCAGCATTTCAGCCTCCACATTAACTGCAGAACAGAAGCTGTCAGCTGTTTCAGGAAACAGCCATAGCTACAGCCCAGACACAGGACGTGGACTGCTCTGTAGGAGGTGATGTGAAGTAAAGCATCATCTAGTGGGAGACAGCCATGTGCTAATTGCCCACTTAAGCCCATAATGACCCCAGTGACCAACTGATTCTTAATTTCACCACTAATCTAAAAGCCATTTTGTGAATCTGTGTAAGGTAGTTTTTGGTTGCCTTCACATTAAGGTATAACTTGTAAAGACTTTGCATTTATGGAAGGAGCAATACAACTAAACATGGTAATACTGGAAGGTTGTCCAGGATGATAACGGTCACCCCGATAGATCCAGGATCACCATAGACCACCTCTAAGATTTAGTAGTGGAGAGGATAAAATGGCCTCAACCCAGCTGAAGCCTTGATAGATCAGTTGGGTTGTGCTGTACATGCCAGAGGGACCAACACAACCGTGCTGGGTGACCTTCTAGTTGAGGAATGGGATGCCATCCCACAGCTAAATGTGGCCAGATCGGTGACCAGCATAAGCAGGAGGTATTAGGCAGGTTTTTCTGGTTATAGAACTTTATTGCTCTACTGAGACATCAAATCATTAAACCCTTCACATCATTAAACTCAAAGCAAGAGCAAATACTAATGGGAGAATATTTAAGAGGATTCTGGCATTTTTAAGCTTAAATAATTTGTATGTGATCATGTTTACCACATACATACAGATTTAAGAGAAATCTCAGGGGAATTAGTTTTGATCTGTGACCTTGTAATTATTCTTACATGTCTACAAGTATTGACCACATTTATTCACCTTAAACATGAATTTTTATTCATGTGAGTGACCTGGGGGTTCCATCGGCCCCTTTGAAAAACAAATATAACCTAAAAAATGTTTAAACCTACTTCTAAAACTAAATATATCATTTTAATTGTTAATAAAACTTCATACATCACCTTCAGAGCAAAGAAAGCTCAATAAGAATGTGGTGAATAACACAGGGTGGTACATAAGATGTACAATTCTGTTTTCCGCATACATTCATCTGTTTTTGTCCCTATTTCAACAAGTCACCCCAAAGAAAAATACCACATATTCAGAACTATATAACTTCATAAAAAAGTGTCAATAAATGTCTGAGAGCTGTTGTGCAAATGTCTTCTTCAGAACAGATTTCACTGAACTCCATCATTAAGTTGTGCAAACACCACGTTATGCCATTTGCTTCAATCCCCATGCAAACTGTATACAGGGAAATGGATGTCATTTCTAAACAGTGTTGGTAGATTTCTCACAAAGTTAATATCACGATAATATTGTGAGCAAAAAAAAAAGGCAATAAGGGACTCAGGTTTCAGAGCCTGGAGATATTTTCTTCTCCTGAGCCCATTCACCTCTGAGAAGACAGCACAACATATGAAAGCTGCTTTTGAGAAAAAGGACTCCAGGTATTGCATATGTTTAATGTGGATTAAGTAGTTTTTAAAACTATCTAAACACTTATTAGAAAGAAAGTGAGGGAAGCTGAAATGGAAAATATTCAGTAATTTCATGAGAGGGCTTAATTAATATTAATAGGTTAAGTCTGAACATCGATTCATTAGAGTGAGTCATGAGGCACTCTAAACTATTTATAACAACAACAGCCCGCGTGTCAAGAGAGGATTAATAATAGATTATTCCCTGCCTACAGCAGATGATAGACAGTGGATAAAGTCTTAGCTGCATGCTTGTTGGATGATCTTTTGATGCCTGATCAATATCGTAAAGAATAATGAGAAATGCCTCGTGCATGTTGATGTGTTTTCACAGCAGCCATGCTGCATTTACAGGCAACCTCTTCACTCTGATTTAAACTGAAGGACTTTACTGTGAATGCACAAAAGTGCATACTAATTACAAATGTTGGTTTTTGTGTGTCTTCATACAAACAGAATTTCTGTGAAACTCTTTGCCTGGACACACACACACACACACACACTCATTCATTGGATTGCTGGCTGAGCAAATTGATACTGTGGTGGGATTCTCGCTGATGTGAAAGTCCATCGTCACGGTGATGAGAGCGGCACAAAGACGTTGGCATTGCGGTAAATGTCAGCCTGTCAGTGAGGAGTGCCACAGAATAACGCTATTTGGAAAATGGGAATCGTTCGCCTCGACCCGGCACAAACATGACAAGGACACACTTGTAGATTGAGGAATAATCCCTCTTCGTTTACCGGAGGGGTCTCACACACACACACACACACACAAGCGTACAGGAGAGGAGGATCACGCTCGCTAGGAGGGTTTTATAGACATTTGATTGAACGCTGAGCTGTGTCAGTGCTCATACCAGGGGAAAATCAGCTGTACCTGTCAGGAGAAGCTGCTTTTCAGTTTCAAAGGTTGAACATTGACATTCCTGCAAATGTATATGAAAAAACATGGACAATACAGGTAGTTAGCCATGATAACATACCTGTTCCTTCCGCTTTGAGTTACTCTTTAGAATGTTTTCTTACTAAGGAAATGACGGAAAATGTAGCGAGAGCAGATGTAGAAGATGTAGATCAGGGGTGTCAAGATCCAGTCCTCGAGGGCCAGAATCCAAGTTTTGCTGTTTACCTGCACTAACACACCTGATGCAAATCAAATAGATCCAACAGCTTCTTATCAACGTTTTAAGTAATTTATGTCAGCTGTGTCAGCATGGAAACAACAAAAACCTGCTGGATACCGGTCCTCGAGGACCTGAGTTTGCACACACCAACTCCGTGGTGTCTGTTTAATCACAACATTGCCCTGTATGATTTATGTACAGTCATCTGCAAATGAGACCATTTTTCCCAAAATCACATCTATTCTCTCTAAAAGAAGAAAAAGCTTCTGTGTTGTGTTGTGATTTTTACACTTATCTGAATCTGACAAACAGACATTTGTTAGTGGATTGTTCATCATTGATGTTTGCCTCAATCTGTAGGATTTTGAATGCCTCTCACTCCCATTTTTAACCTTATAACTCTTTTTGTTTATTCCTGTACCTTTCTGAAAATACACTTAATATGACTAATATCTCACAGTATTGCCATTATTCAAAATACTGAAGATATTAAAGTACAATAAAGACACTGGAGTCTGTGGGAAACTGGATCTGCTAATAACTCTGACAGAAACATGGTGGAACTGCAGTGACAAGACATTCCCGGTTTTCCACTGCTGATGCCGATGCTGCATTATTCAAAGAAAACCCACCAGCTCAGTTCTGACAGCATGAAGGCTAAATCCTCGCCAGACTAGCTGACATTGTGCGCTGTATTTGACTGACAGCTCAGGGTCATTTTAATTCAGCTTCAGGATCAACATCAGCTAGTTTCATCATTCTATATTGGATCAGATGATAGTTATTGCAGGGGGAACAAAGTCATTTGACAGAGCTACAGAATAAATTCACAGCTAGAGTTATTTCTACAATCATCTATTATTCCACCCCATTCTAAGCAAACTGGAGTACCATGTTGGCATCATTTCGGTTGTTTTCATGTTTTCTTAATGTTATTGAGTCTAAAAATAGCAAAACATGTTCCCATGTCATCAGGAATATGTATTTTAATCCCAACCTGGACTTCTGCACCCTGATCAGCTCATTTTGGTGTCAAATGTCACTAAAAACGTATGAAAACAGGTGCTAACACCATGTTTTCCAAGTTAAAACATACTGCGAGGTGAAAACAATAGTTTCTCACTACATTCAAACTTGGATATAGTTTAATTTAAAAATTGATCAAATCAAACTTCATTCATAAAGTGCTTTTAATGCAACCAGCAAAACAAAGTGTTTTACATAATATGAACAATTTATGCATATTTAAATAAAACAAACAAAAACAAACTGTCTCTTTACTGAATTTAGATATCAAGATGTTAATGGACCTATCAGGGCAGGCTGAGGACCATGGTGTGGACAAACCCAGTGAGCTACACATTACAATAAACATGCAACAAAAAGTTCAAACAAAAATAAGAAAATTATTAAGGGCAGGAATAAAAAAACTGCATATTTTCCCAACATTTCGTGTACTTTCATGAGAAATGATCTTGTGATTTTGTGCCTTTTTAAGTTTGAATCATTGTTTGTTCTCACACAAACATATCACAATACCATCTATTGTCCCTTTTGTGTATTGACGATCCCCCCTGTTTAGAGATGTGAGTCTCTTTTCTGCTGACTGTTCAGATGCCATGGATGGAGCAGCTGTTTAGTTCTCAACATGAGGAGGGTTCAAGGAGTGATAAGTAGCAGGGAGCCGACTGGTCCCCCCAGTGGAGACTCTCCGGTTGTGGAGGAGGAATGATTCACTGCTGGGAAGTTCAGTCTGCTGCTGCTATTGTCTCACACAGAAAGGTAAATCATTTAACAGAAAAGGAAAACAGGAATAATTCATGTTTTATTGAAACACATTATATAAAGTATATGACATCAGTATAGTGACATCACATCCTAAATAGAAGAATACATGTGCTTCTTCCCATCACTGAGCATCTATGCAAATGACTCAATAAACCTACGCATGCACAGTATCGATGCTAACATGCTAAGGTGTTTGCAGTAACAAAGCTAACAGGCATATTGTGTACCATGTTGAATATCTATGTTTATGGAGACAGAATGACAACTTTGGCTAATTAGTGATGAGCATATGCAGAGGCAGATGGTCATTAGCCCTGCAGGCCTTTGGTCATCAACCAAAGTACTGGCTGAATGAAAACTTTGACCTGATGGGTGGAGGTTTAGAATGAAAAATGAAGAAATGAGAGAGCTGGGATAGGCCCCAGGCCCCCAGTGGCCCTGGATTGGATTAAGCACTATGGAAAATAAATGAAGACATCACCATAGTCACCAATTTTATGTTGCTGTAAACAGCAGCACAAAACACTACATATGAACATGCATGTATAAATAAAAAATGTTTCTCTCACTTTATATTCCAAAGTAAAGATAAGGGAGATTTCATTTTAGATAGGTCTAACTCCCGGTGTAGGGTCACTGTTTTTGGTCATATTAAACACATTGTTAGCGTTATAAAAAGATTGTGTATTGTTTTAAAGCCCATTTTCAAATAGTAACTCAAACATTTGATAAAAATAAATGCCAAAAGGCACATTGCTTGTTACCAAGTGGCTCTGACAAGGCAATAACATGCATTGTTGGGTTAGACAAAGCCTCTCACGTGCTAACATCAGCAAACATTCAGGGGCACCCATCAGATAAAGAATTATGGTACATAAAATATTACGATTATCGGCCAGCACACTGAAAAATCTGCCATTTTCTAAACATCTCGATCGCTGACATCATGGGAAAAAATTCAGACAATGCATCTCACAGATTATCTTTCTTTTTACATGTCTTGACAGATAATTGCAATTCAAAGTAATTTCTGTTAGATTTCCTGGCTGAACATGATTTAAATACTGAAACTGACCAAACAAAGACAGTATTAATAAGTTAGTGGGCTGATGAAGCTGAAAGACAGGGGCTGAATCTCAATATGTTTGGGATGCAGCTGGAAGGAGTGGACAGCAGAAGCTAATGAGACACAGAAGAAAGTGAAAAAAGTCCTATCCCTCCCTCAGTTTGCAACATGGCGCCACAGGTTGACCTTCTCTACCTCCATTTCGTTCTATTGGATCAGACTAAATGATTGGATCTGAGCTCTGAAAGAACATACGCTGGAGGCAAAACTCACCATGGCACCATCATGATAAAGATGCTTATTAAAGACCATTATTATCCCCTAACATCCCAAAACTCGTATTTATTGATTGAGTAAAACAATCTTTTATTTTCAGAGTTTAACAACATGAGGTGATAGTCACACTTTTCAGGAAAACGCTGTCTTTATACAATCCGACAGCAACAGGGTACGTTCTGATGGTTCAGCTTTTTCTTCAATAGATGCTTGAACTTTTGTATGTATTACGTAAATTCATATTCAGACAACAAACATGTTTATATGATGCACAACAACCAAACAGACTGGGCTTTTCTGCTTCGGCAGCTGCCTCTGCAAACCGACCCGGGGAGAGTGGCAGGGAATGGATGGATAAATGTGTGGCTAAGAGGTAAACCCTTCTTCTTTTATTCTACCATAGAATCAAAACATAAATATACAGCAATTGATCATGATAAGGAGTAATTAAACTTACATTTAAACTTTTTTAGCCGCAACAACTCAATAATATATCAACAATAGCCAGGGCAATTTCTGTAGCAGAACTTATGCAGCTGTTGGTGGATGATGTCACTCAGAAACTGCACTAAATCACACCGCAGACATTTAATTATCCTAAAAACCTTCATGATTGTAAGAGCTCCATGTGTTAAACATCACTACTTTGAATTATTTTTGCAGTGCGAGTTCATCGGTTATTAAAACACCTCTTTGGACTGACCTTGTAACCCTGACAGATTTTTGCAGGGTCTATATGATTTGATATTGCAGCTGTCCAAACCATGAGCAAACCACCATCAGTTTTCATGGTTGGGGTAAAAAATGAAAAGTAGATGGCATATTGTCCATTTCTTGTCATTTTGAATAGTTGTACAGATAGTTTTAAGGAGCAAGAACCCAAAACTGCAGTACCAGCTGTGTTTGATAAGTGACAATAGCTACAAGTAGATACATGTCATACAGACATGCTGTGGCCACTGGACTCACTTGCAGATGTTTACTATCCCCATTTTTTTCACTAGGTGTCAGTAGTCATTACACCCTTAGAGAGGGTTTTGTCCGATGAACGTGTCAGGTTCCATAGCCTACCACCACCTCTGGCATCCAGTAAAAAAGGAAAGAAACGTTAGCTCCGCTATCAAAGTCTGTAATAGTTGTCATTGGAGCTGAGTGTGGTCCACAATAAAAAGCAATGAATACAAATCAATAGTATACAATATAATACAGAAAAATATTCACTGGAGGCTGCATGGTGGCGCAGTTGGTTAGCACTGTGGCCTCACAGCAAGAAGGTTGTCGGTTCGAGCCTCTGCTGGGGCGGGGGTCAAAGCGGGAATCTTCCTATGTAGAGTTTGCATGTTCTCCCCGTGTTAGCGTGGGTTCTCTCCGGGTACTCCGGCTTCCTCCCACAGTCCAAAGAC
>JBAMHV010000009.1:4766411-4779636 GCA_037177535.1 Pseudomugil gertrudae | reverse complement strand
CTTCTATACTGCTTTCCTTGCACTGACACTGGGGATGGCTTAATCTCGTTATACTTGTGTATAATGACAATAAAAGGTATTCATTTATTCATTCATTCATGTATCGCATTATGTATCGCATTATGTATCCCATCTTCACACATCCTACGTTTGCAAAAGATGCACAGGCACAATAAGAAAAAGAAACATCATCATAACTGTATTCAGACCAATTAACTGAGATGATTTATGATCAAATAAATAATAAACATAAAGAAATCAAAGGCGTTATCTCAAGCAGTAAAAATAAAAAGTAGAATTGTTATTATAATTATCAACTGAGCACATGTTCTCAGTAACTCTGCTCCTGTGACGGGGAAGCTTTCTGATGGCTGCTCTCCGTTTGGCCATCGTTCTTATCAGCTCCCAGTCATGCACACATGCACACCAGAATTTTAATATATACATTTAAATGTACAAATTACAAGTTTTAGTCTTCATTGTTGTAAACATTGTGTTTTACAACATGCTGCACAAAACTTTTTGTGGGACCTCAGACTTTATCCCTGATAATAAGAGCTTGTATCGTCACCGCTGGTAACAAACACGCCAACCAGATGTCTTACCCAAACATGAGTGATGTTTAATGGCAGCCTTTGTTAATCGAGCCCACAGCACCACAGATCAGTTCAGTTTTTAATCAGTGAAATGGAATCAGATGAGAAAACTAAAGGAGACTCATGCAGGATGAGCAGTGATGAAATACTTTTTCTATAATTATATCAGGCTCTTTTTCTATCAAACAACTCTATCCTAGCCCGACCCTAACACTTAATGAACAGAAACTTCTTGCACAGAAGCAGTGTTTAGCATGACATTAGGCACTTAGATGCTCATTAGCAATTAACATTTTTACCACATATGTGATACAGAATTAACTCATTTTAGGTTTGTTTTATTAGAGATGAGGCTGTTACATGTAGAACTTTCTGGAAAAAAACATGTCTTCTGTGGGAGCATGTGTTTGCTTTCTTTAGTTATTTTCATGGCAGTGCTTTACATTGCATCACACACACACACACACAGATAACATAATCTCTCTGTTACGAGAGAATGTAATGCTTGCTCTGCAGTGATGTCTGATCTGCTTTGCAGGATATGAAACAAAGTTGAAGCTCCAAAATTAAGGAAAATATAAACCCTAAAAGCAGACTGGAGACAAACCCTAACCCAAAAAAGGCCAGTGTTAAAAACAAATCGCTAAATACTGGATCTAGATTTTGTGATTGGCTGTCCAGTAACACTGAAAGTCACAGGCTGAACTCTTGTGAAATGCAGTAAAAACTCAGAAATCTGTAGACATGTGCAGAACTAACTCACTAAAAGATGTGCACGGGCCTCTGCTATCTGCCCTTTGATACTGAAACAATGGTTTTTGCATTCCTTGTCTTGTGTCAGAGCTTTGCAAATTTAAACTCTCCTGTAAACCCAGACACCCTTTCAGAGGGATGATAAATCAGACAGGGAGACATGCCATCAACGCCCCTGACTTAGGAAGATAATTAAAACATTTCCAAAACACCATGAACTGTTATGTGTTCACGTTGACTTTCCCTTTGTTGTTTGTTTTTCTTATGATTACCGTTCTTTGCCGTTTTATGTCTGACTACCCAGATTCAAAGCCTGTCACTGCTCACACCGACGCCTTTCGATAATAATATCCCCAGATTCTAATTACTATGGAGCCTTGTGCAAACTTGTCTGCAGCTAAATGATGCTTTTCATCCAGAAAATTACTAAAATTCCTCACAGCGTTATTAGTGCTTTAGAACGACTCCCCAGGCACCCTCTTCGTTGCGCTATTGTTTTTATCCTCTCCCCAAGTGTATACACATGCTTCCCAAACCATGACAGCTATGGTGCACAGTTGGTGGTTCCCAATCTCGGTAAAGCCACAGAGCATAAGCATTTCCATCACACACACACACATATACAAAAAGATTGTAATTTAGAAAGTATGATTAAAAAAAATATTTTGGGGATAAATTAAACAAGAAAGGAAAGAATCCATGAATAAGTCAACTCAAACTTTATTTACAAAGCCTTTTAAAACAATCACAAGTGAAATAAAGTGCTGTCCATAAACGGACAATACAAAAAATATAACAACAGGAAAACAAAAACCATTATACTGCTTTTTTAAACAGTTTGAAAGATTAAAAAGAAATGAAACGATAAGAATTAAACCAATAAATAAAACCAGAAGCAGTCTTATGTTACAATGAAAACCATAAAATAGAAAAGGGTTTAAAGATGAGTTTTAAAAACCGATAATGAGGAAGCTTGTCTAATGTGGAGGGGGAGCTCATTCTGCAGTTTTGGAGCAGTACCTGTAAAAGCTCTGTCTCCTTTGCACTTCCGACTTGACCTCAGTACACCCAGGAGCAGTGGGTCAGCTGACCCGAGGCACCAAGCGGGAGCGTAGGGGTTGAGAAGCTCAGAGAGGTAAGGAAGGGCCAGATCGTTTCAGGGGCACCAGGATGAGTGTTAGATACTCTCGTTTCCACACTCCAGTCAGAAGATGCATTTTGCACCACCTGGAGATGTGTGAGGGAAGACTGGCTAACCCAGGGGTGACTTTTCCCTGCTGAAACACACTTGATCCACATCAAACTTAATTAGCAGACTTGTGCAGCACTTGACATCACACTCTACACAAGTCTGCTAATTACTCACTGATTTGATTCAGGTGTGTTTCAGCAGGGAAAGTCCTAACACTTGCAGGACTGCGGCCCTCGAGGATCGGAACTGCCCACCCCCGGGCTAACCTATAAACAAAGACCAAAGTTTCGGGCCAGCCAGGCTTTGGTGTGTTCGGGCCATGCCAGAAGAGGCGAAAGGGAGAAATCACTTGCTATGACCTCTCCGGACTTCTCTCAGAAGCAGTAATTGAATGTCAAAGTTAGCTTTGTTCTTTATTTTTATCTGTATTGATCATAAAACTATTTTATTTAGACAAAAATCATTAACCCCTTTTCTGTAGTACAAGCCATGCTTGCTTCTTAACAGGGTAAATCATCATGAGAACCTGAACAGCTAACCTGCTGGTTTCTAGGTAAATAAATAAAAGAAAAGCACCAATCTATCAGCCCTCTTGGTAAAAGACCACCCATTATGTAACGTACTTGGATTCATGGGAAGAGCGCTGAGGAAAAAGTGTTGAAGGACAGATGCATGAATTAATAAAATTTAGTCACTGCTTTTAAATATGTTTTCTACATATTCTTGACTGGCTCCACTATTATTCTGGAATAATGAGGTAAAGAAAATCAGTTAATAATACTTGCAAAGAAAGATGAGCAGATTACAGATTACAGATTTACAGATTATCGGTTATCAGAATCATTTAACCAGCAGTTTCTCAAAACAGTACAAACAGCAGAACCTGGTGCTAACTTGCAAAGTCACTTGCTAAAGATAGATTTTATTCCTCAAAAGCATATATTAATGTAAATGAAACTGAGAGACGTGAAAATAAAAAGTGCTGTCATCACTGAGGACAAGCTAAAATGCCTTAGTCACGTTGTCATGATGACAGAAAGCCATGTAAATTCCCTACAGAATAGTATTGTAAAACCCAAAACATTTTTTGTTCAAATCACAGTGGGCCTATTTAACAGAATGCTCTTGTTATATTTACAACATCAATGTGAGATTTTACAGAGAGATAGTAATAGTAGTAATAGTAATTCTCAAAACAAAAATGTCTTGTTCATTTAACATGCACATGCTGTCAAAAGGATTGTTTTAGTTTGTTATTTGCTTTACGTTGCTTTGCGTTGCTTTATTTGTTTTTGTTTGCATTATTAGTTTACCATTCAATTGTTTCCTACATGCCATCATCAACAAAGATCCCGGATTCTGGATCACTTTGAAATTTTCATTAACATCATGGTGCTGCTTGGTGGAGGTCTGCGCTCTCACAGTGCTTTTCTAGTTTACATCATTTATCGCCCTTACATGCCCTCATATTTAGAAATATATTAGAAGCAGAAAATGTATGTTGGTTCTAAAGCACATACAAACTGAGTATTTACTATTTTTACAGTTCCATATTACTGCTGCTCATGCCCTAAACCAAGAAAAGGGAACATGTCACTCTGGATTTCACAAACTAAAACCAACATACACAAAGTCAAAAAACAGCATTTTAATGATTGGGTTTATATATATGTATCTGTAAACAAACAAGCACACCATTACCACAAAAAAAAAGCAGACTCACTAAATCACTCTGCAATCAATAAGTTATATCCAAAGCAAGCAAGACACACTGCTTTACAAAAACATATTAATAAAAAACGTCTTTAATTCGCAACATATTTCAAACGGGTGCAACGCAACAGGCCTTGATGTTTTTTCTGGGAATGTATTGATCACATAAAATCTAACCCTTTCTCACATCAGTTTTTTTAATATACTTTTTGTAATGTCGTGTTTTACAGATGCATCTGCCTGCTGTGGCATGCAACCATGTGGCTGAGCAGCACTCATATGCTTTTAAGCAGTTAAACCACATAAAAAATATTCTAGTTTAGAAGTTTGTCACCCCTAAAACCTATTTGCATGCTTTATTCAAGCTTTATTCTCATTATTAAAGCACTTGCCAGAGAAATAATAACATTTAGAGGACATACGTAATCACTAGAAGATTAACTGAAGGTGAATGCACCTGCTGGTGCAAAAAAATTTTCAACTCTAACTTGATTAATACTACAATCATGCTGTGAGTTATTTAAATAAAATAGTGTAATAATGTGCTGCACGGGATGTGGAGGTTAGCTCTGGGTTCTCATAGCGAGTAAGTTCCTGGTTTGTATGATGTCCCTCTGCATGTAGGGATTCTTTCTGCTTCTGTTCACCACCTAAAAACACACATAATGTCGATCTGTGATTCTAAATGACCCCAAAAAAGTAGTTGCTGCAAGACTGTGCAAGAATGTGTCTCTGTAAAGCCCAAACTCTTTGTCATTTATATTTAACACATTGTTCAAACTGTGATGAAGCTTTTTGTTTAAATTCTGAAACCTCAAAATTCACTGACAACCAAGCACAAAAGCAGTTTTTCAGTCCTTCATCACACAGTAGCACACATGCTTTCATAATCTACAAGGGAGGTAGTTTTCTCATTAGCACTACCGTCCATCTCTCCGTCCAGCCGCGTCCGAGCCTGCCTGCCTGCCAGCCGCTGGCTCAGCTCCAGCCTGTCTGTCACAGGGTCAGCGTGGAAAAAAACCACCACTCACTGCCTGTAAAACACTGCTGATAGCTAAAACACTCACACCATCCATCATGGAGATGCAAAGACTGTACTTATCCCTGTGGGGCTTTTTCCACACACACTGATGCAGACATGCACACACAGGAAGAAGCAAACACACTTGCCTTCAAGCCATTGCATAGTGGAAGGTATCGATTAGTTCTCTGTAATTAACACCCACTCCCACTGGGAATAAATCACTGCTAATGAATCACTTATTGTGGTGCTTTTAGTGACAGAGGACTATGTATGTGCATGTGTGTGTACGTGTTACGAGTTATCGGGTCATTAAGGCAGGATGAGTGATAATCAGCCCCAGGGGTAGGCTTAAACAAAAACACCCTGGTTGACGATATAAAAATGCTGCACTATGATTATTTGACTGGAAGCTTCTACTGCTGACTTAGATCCACTTACAGAGCGATAAATTGCTCAGACCAACGCTCCTCGGGGACATTAACCCACCCTTGCCTCCCAAAAACATCAGCAGAGTAGAATTAAAGATTCATAATCAACACCAAGTAACTAAATGAAAGTAAACCAAATAGATTGACTTTAAAAAGTACCAGAGTATGTGATAATAAAGATGTGTGATGCAGGCTTTATCAAGGTGTGCACCAGGGTTTCAGTCTGCTTGAAACTTTTGCGTGCAAATGCTGATCTGCTATTTATTTAGACAATTCTGTCCTTCAATGGAGATGATGTTAAAGGATGGGCTTGCAGTGCTATCTATGTGTTTCTCTTTTCTCGTTTCATCCAATATTTCACTGACCAAAACATAATAAATGATGCCCCAGTGGACGATTTCCTTCCAACTCAACCAGATGCAAAATGCAAATGACCCAATGATGACTTTGTGGAATGGTACATAAATCAGCTTAAAAATTAGTTAAAGCAACCCTGAAGAGCAGTTATGCTAATGGAAATAATGGCAAAAGTGCCACCAGAGACTGGAGAGCTCATTAGAATATGTTGTTGTCATAATTATCTGGCTTGAACTTACTATAAAACTATCGTGGCATGTGGCTCTTCAGTATATTGATGAATTATTATTATCCCCGATCATCCAAATAATAAAAATCTGATTAGGCTAATGAGAATAAAGACATTGATGCTCATTTTACATGTACTACATATAAACATGCGGAAAACAGGAAACATGGTTTTATTTTTACATCTTTGTTCTCATTTATTATCATTTCACTGAAAAGTATCAAAAACAGTGCAGAAAAGTTCAATGTTATTACCATCTTTCATTAAGCATTAAAAGAGCCAAAGTTAAGCAAGAGACCAATCAGATCACTTGGAAAACGGCCATTCTGATGCTGCTGCTGTGCAAAGCACTCAGGAGAGAGTTTATATGGAAACATGCAATGCGTTTGATGTCCCTGTTAGCATCGTATGCAAAAGATTTTAATTGGATGGACTGCTCTACATTTATCAATTAGACCGAAGCTGTGGAAGATAAAACCTCACTCATATGTTCTGCACTTGTTTTGGATTTGTTCCTAGGACCGTTTAGCCCATAAGAGCCCAGCGTGACACATATGGATGCATTCACTTTCTCAGGTATTTTGCACCACTTCATGGTAAAAATGCTGTGGAACACAGATTCCTGTCTTTTGCCTGGCACCAGAACCCTGCTTGAGTTTTCACCTCTGGGAGGAAAAAACATGGGAAAGCAGAAGCTAATGCTTAATTTGACACCTTCATTAGACACATTCCAGCTTTATTTTAGTGCCAATGCTGGAATCCAATCCTCCTCTGACTCTAACCAGCTTCTATCAGCAGTATAGATTTCCCAGTTGTTGTGGGGCTCCCAGCTCACTGTCTCCTTGCTAAAGGTTTGGAAACTCAAGAGAAAAACATGAAGGCCTTCAATTTTTGGTCAGCTGCAACAGTTATTTAGAAAAATGAAGTAGCGAGTGTGTGTGTGAGAGAAGGGGGGATAGAAACATATATGTGTACTTTTGACTGGTAGCCATTGTTTTTGCTGACTGGACCATCACCTATGGTGGTCCCTCTCTACCACCTGTGAGTGAGTTTGTGAATGCGGCAAACTGAGAGCTGGTTTTGACTAAAAGCTCTATAAATGCTTTTTGTCCCATTCAGTCCAAGCTTTTCTTTACATGTTCCTGAAGTCAGAATAGAAGAAAAAGCTACACCTGACAATTACCGACACTTTCCTGTGAAAAGCATTTTGTGTTCTTTCTGGCACTTTTGCACCTTTGTGAACACGTTTCTGCTTTAAAATATCTTGGACGGTGATGTAAGTGGCACATGCTTAGAATTTTATATGTAGAAATTCCATTAACAAACAAGCTAAATGTAATCCGAAAAAGAATTAAAGTATTAAAATAAATAACACATGAGCTTTTATTTATCTACACACTGTTTTTTTGGTGTCCTCATTCAAACCCGTGTCAAAGTCTTCATTAGAGTAATTTATAACAGTGAGCATCTCTTGAAAACTAATCAAGTGTGGATTTTATTCAGTGCATTTAATCATAGGCTTCAGCTTTATAGCCATGGCCTCCTAAATACCTCTCTGTACTCCCCAAATAAAAAGGATGACTCAAGGAGGACCTTGTGGCCCATCAGCAGTGATATCATGTCCTTACCTCCTATAGGTCTTTAAACTGAGTGCATGAGTAATGAATCCCTTTCTAACAATGCCCAAGTGGGCAACAATTTGTGTCCATTCGTATCTGCTAACTCAGCTGCTCCCACTGTTCCTGTATGAGACCTGAGGGATTCCTGGAAGAGACCAACACAAAGCTACAATAGGGGGAGGCTGCACATGTCTGCCAGAATGAGAGCCATATGTGCCAGACATGCTGCATGACCCTGCCCATCAGCATTATTGTAATTTATTACAGTAGCAACTTATCTGACAGCTGAGCAGTTGTTTTACTTCTGCTGTTCCCCAATTGTGTAACATCCATATTCTTAGCGCTTCCCTGTCATTTTCCCCGGCAGGATTTTTTCACACAATGATGCTGACACAAAGACAGGGATATGGGGAAGCCTCTCAGAGCAGGGCACTCCTCCACAGGGGCTGTCAAAATTAATTGAAATTGGGAAAAAAAAAAAACAGCGGTATACAGTAAAAGTATAAGAAGCTTAAACCAAAATAAAAAAAGTAGTTAAAAGGTTCAAGGAAGAGAAATAAAGGTTGTGAGCCATTATCATAATCCAGTTCATACATGGGAAAGGCGACAAGCAGAGGCATAAAAAGAGCCATGAAAAGTGATAGATGTGACTAGTGTGCAAGCCTTAATGGTCCATCTATGGGTGGGGCCAATTTGCCAATATTTAATTAACTATAATGTAATCAGTCAGTGTTAAGGGATGGGGCCGTTCCTGGGGCACTCTGCCAGCAGCACACATCCTATAGCTCATTTAGTCTGTAGAGAGCTTTGAGTAGATGCAGCAATCAGCACAAGTCTTTCACAGATCCTGTTGTTAGCAGTCTGGGGATAGCCGCATGCCTCTCATTTTCTTTGCTCATGTTTAAATTGTTCTTTAATTAGTTGTTTTTGAGGTTGTGTGTATTTTTTTCTTTACCTTTTATTAAAAAAATACTCACTTTCTTTTGCAGAAGTGATAAATAAGCCACACCAAGCTCAGTGCAGTGGGGATTTGGAAGTAATCACTCTCCCCAGGGAACTACTATCCGCAGGTAAATGCTGGGGCCTGTGTGGCTTTATGAAAAGTTAGAGGCTGTAGCCCAATTTTGATTACATTTCAATTCTCTTTGCATAAACAGGAACTTTTCTTACAACAAAGTGACACTTGGTACTGAAAAAAGTCCATTTAAAATCAAAATATCTGCTCACCCAGAAAAAGAATAACGTAATGGTTTATTTGTGCCAGAAATGGGGCATTGTAGAAGAAAAGGTCACTTCAGGGGCTACAACTTCAGTCAGAAAAGTCAGACTTGACTCAGAATATTATTTCTTTGGCCTGAAATAAGACCTACTGAATAAATGTTTGATATCTTGTGTTTCTCTGATAATGTAATTTTATAAAAAGCATAAAGCTGTTTCATTCATCAAGGCTTTCAAGGTGAGTAATGCTTTGCTAACTATAAGGTTAGCTTATAAGGTCCATGACTTTTTAAAAACATTGAACGAATAATTACATAAACTTATGGAAAAATGACCTTAGTGTTTGACCCAACATATTAGTAGGTTACTGTCTTCAGTTTTTAGACTTGACTGTTAGATTTTTGTTTTAATGGTATTTCAGTCTAGTGTTCTCTCTCAGATCTGCAAAGGTATTGGATTTGGTAGGACAGAAAACGAGTACAAAACATAAACGAGACACCACCAGTAGCCTCCGCTACGTGCCAAATGGAGTACAGGTTTGTGGGGTAGATTTAGAGAAGCCTTTGAAATGTTTGGCGCCCTACTGTGAGGAATTCTGCCAACTAACCAGCACATATATGTAGACCATAGGTGCAGACCCTAAATTAAGACACAGCCAGACGAACAGACACTAGCGAGACAACTAACAATAGAACAGAACCTAGCTAGCTCGGTAGCTCTGATATTGTTCGTTCTAGCTGCTTGTGTTTATTAAACATTTCCACTCTCTTTTTGGTCAACTATTGAAGTGAAAGTATATTCACTCATCCACCAGTTTAAGACAAGCCTTCAAGTGTTAAGCAGCATATTTTCTTTTACTTAAAAGTTTTTCCCTTGAATCTAATGTTTTTGCTTCACCAATGCATAGACAGTCGGCCATAAATCTAAAAGTCTGTATCAGAGCAATGCGAGATTGTTGGCCTTTTAAATAAGACTTCCCAGTACAGCAAGTGCCATCCCACTGCAATAACATTGTATATATATATATGGGGGCAGGCAAGAATGATGGCTATAATCTAATATGTTGATTTTGACCCCACAGTTGGCTGCTTGCCACATAAATCTGTTGCTGAGAAGGAAACACTAAGCATGTCTTTCAGAAAGTCTTTCAATGTGTTCTGTTACAATAATACCACTATCAAGATTTGTGTAACACATTTCAGAAACCATATGGTACCAGTCAAAAGTTTAGGCCCATTTTCCATTAAATCTAATGAGAAAGCGCCTGGTACAGTATTTATTGTAATGATTGTGAGGTACTGCACTGCCAGTTAAACTGGATGTCAGAAGCGCTTTGAATGAATGACAGCTGTGCTACACTGATTAGCATTATTGGTCTGCTTGCTATTTAGCATCTGCAGAAGCAGACTTCTTTCCCAGATGCTGCAAAATCTATATACAGAAATATGCAGGTATAACTTTGGGAAATGAGTTTAAGGGAAACATTAACTTAAAGGATAAAACACTTGTTTTAACCACAGATATATGGACATTCAAGGGAACATATACCTATGTGACAGTAATTTTATTCTAATAAAAAGGTGTCCCCTGTAGTTTCTTTACTGAAAGGAACCAAAGGAGATTTTTATTTGTTAGTTTTAGGAGGTGATGAGGAGAAAAGTGTAATAGGAAGAAATATTTTGGTATCTGTCAAACAATAAATGATAAAAACAAAAGCCCCATTACAAAACTGCCAGCGTTACATTTACAGTACCAGTCAAAGGTTTGAACATATTTACCTATTCAATCTAATGGGGCAAGTTATTTAGATTTCCCAATGCTCAGCAGATGCTACAGAGAGCCCCGAAACTGTTGATAAGATTAATTTTGCAAAGCTAAATATGATATCAGATATTTTGGGTTAAAGTTGTAGAGCAGCAAAAAGCTCTGACAAGATGCCAATTTCCTAATCATCATTCTTTTTTGTTAACCTTTATAAATGATTATTGCTAAAAATGGATGAGTACTGAGAGTAAGTAACTGTAAGGAAAAATGACTAGCAAGTCACAGCAGGTATGATTTTACTTTGCTAATTGTTAGCAGAGATCATTAGCATTGGTTTGCCAAATCAGATTTTAACAGCCTTTTCTAATATTTCTGTCAGAACTCAGAAGAGCAAAAATGAATAAAAACCACAACCACAACCTGCATAGTGCGTATTTTGACACCCATTCATACTTATTTCATAACTTCTGCTTCTGAAAACGATTGACTTTTGTGCAGTTTATAAGGAGGACATGGGTTCTTCCTTGTACACATCAGATGAGACGATGAAATGGACAGCTGATAATATCTGTTTCAAAGGGAAGTGTTCACCTTACACTCTGTCTTAGTTTTGCTGATGCAAAGTTGAGCAACCCATGAGTCACATGGACATAAATAACTTATTGTGGGGGCGACTGCTTTTTTTAGGCAGTCAAGCATCTGTTTTCAGGAAAACGTAATAAAAAGTCTGATATCATTATAATGCAAGGTAGCATTTTAATAACTTATAGCTGTGGGATTTTCTGGTGGGGATTCTCCCTATCTTTACCCACTACTGAAATCTTTTTGCCCTCGGTGGGAAAAAATAACCTTTTGATGAAAACGACCAGATCTTCTGCAGCGATGACCATCTTCATCAGCTTAACTGTCACCGTCTCACAGGCAAGAGCAAGCAAGAAGTTCTCGCCACTGTCCCCACGCTCCCAGTTCCACAGCCCAGTGTGAAACAGGTGAACAACATTCTTACCTCTGGAATGAATGGCAGAATCAGCAATCTGCCTTTCATCTTTGTAAATGGACCAAATGCTGCGTCCTTCTCGGCCCACAGATTTGCAAAGACGTGGTTGAAGCAGAGATTTCATGCTGCTATTGATCCACCAACGACAAAAAGGCTGAAATGTTTTATCAGAGCAAGCCTATAAACTATCACAGAAAAAAACATTTGTTATAGTCTCTTTTATTTTGACAGGGGGGCATTTTTATTAATTTAATTAATTTATTTACCCCTTTAAGCTCAATTTCATGAGCAAATTTGTGCAAAATAAAGGTTCAGTTCCAGTTGGAAAACATCTACTATTGGTTATACAATCTAAGTGAAATTTACTCAAAAGCTATTTTCAAACCCTGTTTTACTGCTGGACCACTGTTGTAGTCGTTTTTCCAAATAAAAGCATTTCTCAAAATGACCCCTCGCCGTCTATTCTCAGGAGCAAACTGACGTCGATGCAAGCAGCTGAGGAAAAGACAAACAGTGATGTCCTACACAAGCCTGCAGTAATTCCCTCTAGGTCTAACTTCTCTTTCTAGACACTTGACAGTTATGTGATGTAAAGCACCTACTAGTTATGCATAACTGCATAACCATACACTACATACTGTATCCCTCAGGCAGAAGACTTACATGGATCAAACAAAAGCTTTATACATTTAACAATTAAAGCAGTTTCATTTATTTTTTAGTTGAAAGGAATCACTTTTAATATTTATAGTGAAGCATTTTACACCTTCAATTCCCCCCTATGCAGTCTGTCTGGATTATCTGAAGACCAGGTTTTAGGCTCAGCTAAATTTGTTGTTCTTTAAACTTTAGTGTATCTGGTGCAGAAGATAGTAAAGATGGAGAGAGGAGTGAAAAGCTTGTGGAACAAATGGCCTGGGCAGGGGCCATCTCGGGTTCTCTACGTAGGTCCTGGGAGCTTGAGTGTCCTACACAGTATCATAGCTGTTCCTAGGGCTTTGTTCTTCTGGATGGAAATGTCTGATGTTCCTCCAGTTATCTGTTGGATCCACTTCTCCCGTGGCCCCCGGTGCTCTGATAATTACGGGTCCTACATTTTATTCATCTTTCAGGCTTTCCCCTGTTTTTCCTTGAGGCCTTGATGTTTCTCTAGCTTCATGATGCAAGGGGCCAAATCAGAAAGTCCAACAGGATCTCATTTTTGAGTCCCACCCTTCTAATATTAATTAGGTTTAATAAGTGGTTAGTGCTGTGGCCCCACAGCAAGAAGGTTGCTGGTTCGAGCCCAGGCTGGGGAGGGTTGTCCAGTGACCTTTCTGTGTGGAGTTTGCATGT
>JBAMHV010000009.1:4735172-4747647 GCA_037177535.1 Pseudomugil gertrudae | reverse complement strand
CCACCGAGGAGCTTTTTAACCACCTCGGCAACCTCAGCCCCGGAGATGGGAGAACCCACCTCAGAGTCTCCAGGCTCCCCAGCTACAAAGAAATGCAACTTTTAAATTTCTCACCCTCATCTCGCTCTGCAGGTCAAACCAAAAACACCCCAAACTCAGTGTTATGTTATTGAAAGACATTTACAAGCCATTGTCTGCAAACAGCAAGCACTAATAAAAAGATTTACCCTTTTGATGTTTGGATTGAACTGTGCAACGCTCATCTACCCTTACACCGTCACACCTTCAGGCCTCAAACAGACTCAGAGTGAGCGCTTTAAAAACATCAGCAAACACTCACATACCTAAACACTCTGAGTGACCCCAATTTTTAAAAGTAAACACCTTGGGTTGTCACTAAAAGCTCCCGGTAAATGGCATGCAATAACCTGTGTTTGTGAGTGGAGAGGGGTGGGAGAGGAGGTATGAGTGGTCTGGGCAAATCTGACTGGCAAAGATGCAAAGGCTTTTTGCATCTAAAGGCCAGAGCTAAAATCAAACAGATCGTTTTTGTGTTTCATGTGTTAACAGGCAGAACAAACTGCTCAAATGGGACGGCCATGTTTGCCCATTTAGATCTGAGATGGTATTCAAATACCATGACCTTTGGCCATCGTGTCACACAGTGAGGAAGCAATTGGCTGGATTCCATTAAATGTCTTCAAGGCAGAATGCACATTTGGGAATTGCATGGTATTTATTTGTTTCTATGAAATTTCAATGAACTCTTTGTTGTAATTTCATGTTTTTGCCATGTAGAAACCAGACTGCATATCAGTAATAAGCATGATTTTGTACTTTTGCCTTTTTGAACTTTAAATCAATTCAATTACAGAGATACAGTTATCACCCATGTCCTGGCTAATATAATCAGGTACTGTGACAGCTGTAAAGCTCTGATGGCCTTTACAGCGGGCTCAGCGGGGAAACCCTTCGCAATTTCACTGCCAATTAAGCCGAGAGTCGTGTATTTGACTTGAGGATCTGAGCATGCCAGTAGGCGTGATAACAGTAGATTAATCTATGACCAGACAATGGTGCACCACTGTAACTGTGCTGTCTTTGTAGTTGGGTGCTGAAATCTAAGCAGACTCTGAGGGGGAGGATGAGGAGGAAGAGAGAGGGTTGTAATTAAATAGAAGTCTGTAAGAAATTAAACTCTGATTGATAAGGTCAACAAAAAAGGGCTGTAATGAATACATCAGCATAATGAAAAGTAAACGTTGCAGAGACAGTTAGCCATTAATGTGACCAACAGTCAATTACAGCTACACAGTAAGCCAGGAGCTCAGACAGCTTAAAGGGGTCCAGAGATGTCCGTCAACTGGTCACTGCAAACCATCAGGAAGCAACTCCACCCGACGCTGCCAACACATGTGTGTCAGCTCACTTTTTCCTTAGTTTCTCTCAACCACTCTATCATTGCAGTGATCCGTATCTTCTATGAACCCTGGAGATCTTTTCAAGCATTAATCTTGTATGCGTTCAGTCTGCTGGTTTAGTGCTTCACAGAGCAATCTGACAGGACGTAACTGCAGGGAGAGGACTTTATTATACACAAAAGAACATTTTCCTGTTTTTACATGAAGGAATTTATTTTGTGAAATGGGAATGTGGTTTGTCACTGAGCTTTATAGCAAGCACCTTTTTACTGCTATTTAATAAAATACATTATTGCTTTACTTGCTGTTTTCTTCGATTGCACAGTGATCAGTTACAGATTGTTTCCATGTTAAAAAAATCAGAAGAGCAGCAAATGAAATATCAAACTAACAATTATACAAGTTCCTAAATGTTTCTTGCTTTGCTTTATCTGACATTTAAACCTTTGTGTCAGGACAATGAAATAAAATAAAATGTCAGGGTTCTTGTTCCACCATCACTAATGGTGATAATAAAGCAGATGTAAAGACATTGAAGCATCTTTCTTTACTTTGTTTTCGCTCATCACATTTCACCCTAACTTCTCACTGAGCACAGACATGTCACAGTTTGAGAATGAAGACATTACATCTTCGTTGCAGTAAACACAAATGTTTTTAGGTCTATTAATTAAAAGGTGAGGTCACTGTATGTATTTGTGTGTGTTTTCTGTGTTTTAGAAGGAGGACAGAAGTCTTCAATTGGTAATCCAGATCAAGAATACTTTGATTTCATTTCATTTCAGCGTCTGTTTTTAAAAATATAATCTTCTCTATAGGTGAACTTTTTTCAAGGCCAATGAAAGGAGAAGTAAAGTACAAGTCACTTCATACTTTTCTAAGCCTGGCTGTGTGTTTTTCTAACCATGTAAATTAGACATCACCCTATCTATGTTTTTAAAAAAGAAAACTTTCAGAAGGAAACCATTATCAAGTGGGACTGAAATGGAAAAAAGAATAAAAAATATACTATTAAATCAATAGATTCATGGACATGAGAATAACATGACACTTTCTAAATTAAAATGCTAAATTTTTTGATGTTTTCTTTTCATTTAATGACTAAATTAAATTTTAATTACTTAATATTACACTTTAAATAATTATAATGTAAAGAAATGATAAAACAGAGCTTTATTTTCAAACATTTCCACAACTTACCAGTATGTATTCTATGTGATAAACATCCCTGAGTCAGATTAAATACACTGACACCTTTGTATTTCTCTGTTTAAATCTATTAGTACCAAAGAACAACAAAAAAAAAACAGATTTGTCAAATTTAGCTGATGATTGGGTCGTCTATAGCTTTTGTAATGTGTCATTATTATATTGAAAACTGCTTAGGAAATGGGATTTAATAAGACAATAGATATTGATTTGTGGAGAAGTAGAGCATATTGAATAAACACAAAAGGCTGACAAAAGCTGAGCAGAAGCTTCAAAGCAGATGACAAGTGAATATCTGCTTATTTTTCCTTCAGATGATGCAAAGTTAAAATGCAACAAGCACACCAAGCCGAAGATGAAACTACACCAGATGCCGGAGCTTACTGAATAAAGATGAGCTGGTTTTTTTCTGGACTCGAGCAGAATACATGCAAGTTCATTAGTCAGTCCAGCCATACAGCAGAGGAAAACGTGTTCCTGCCAAAACACGTAGGTCACATTGAGGCCGACCCTCCACAGTCCCTCTCAGACTCTGACAACCCTGACCTCGGTGCTGAGCTCCTTCTGCTGTCCTCTCCTCCCAGAATACCGTCTGGAGGACACAGAATGGAAAATAAAATCCAAACTTTCCAATCATCTCCCAAAAGTAAAATCATGACACCATGGTATTATCCCACCTGATCACACCATGTTTGGCTTTTTGTTCTTGTTGTGTTTGGATTTAGTTTGTGATATGATGTAGCTCTGGGCTAGGTGAGATGCACCACGATCACACCTTGCTTTTTTATGCAGAAACTGCCCAGCACCCCTGAGCATGCATGTGTATGTGTACCTAAAACTGTTTGTGTGTTTTTGTGCTTGAGTGTGTGCATCCAGCTCCATGGCCACTGGCACATTGTACATTTTGGCTGGGATCCTACTGCCTGGTACGTGAAAGTGTGTGTGTGTGGTTGTGTTCAGAGGTGCAATAGAGAGTATTCAGTGGTAGGCTGAACAGGGCAGTTATACAGCAGGACCTCACAGCCTCTGTGCTTAACAAATCCAGATCAGCAAGTGCACACAATGCCCTGCAAAACAGCCTGCTGAGCACTCTGGCAGCAGTAAACAAAAGAAAGAAGCACCAGCGATCATGCTGAAAGGTTTATACACAAGCAGAGAATTCATAAAGGTACAATTCTGGCTCTGCACTACACGAGAAACAAGTGCTGTCACTCATATCAAAGTCTTCCCTTAGTTGTGCTTCAGCAAGCAACAGCATTTTGGGTTTGACATTTGTTTCTCATCAACCCCTCAACGTTGTCCCTACAGCAATAAGCTAGAGCCAAGACAAAGGTCAGGCTTTTATCACCAGTTTGTTTTTCACCCACCTTGGTTGAAGTGTAAAACCTCCCTCCAGAATCACAATGCAAGATTAAAACGAGCCGGGAGAGTACGGTGCCAAATAAAAAAAAAATAATCCCCTTTTTTTGTTTTTTTATTGTGCTAGCATATCATCCACACTGATACTTTACATTCAAATCCTTGCAAAGATAGAGAAAGTTACTCTGCCCCCAGGGGAAAAGCAAAAAAAAAAAACAAAGAGCAAGACGTAAGAGTTTATGCATTAAGGCTCGCTCATACACCCATGCACGCACCTAAAAGCATCCATTCAATGCGTCCAGGAGTGGATGCATGGGAGCTGAATGCGCTCTTTTAGTGCCATCCCCCCAGCTATCATGACCCCTCTTTATCAAATGGCCTCACAGTCACAAATGTTCTCTCTCTGCATCATTTGAGAGCCATTATCTTGCACCATTATTGTACGTGCAACTGGTGATATGGCATTTGCAGCTTCCTGCTTTTCTCACATACACATGGGCTCAGAGCAAGTCAAGAGACACATGTATGCAACAAAATATTGACAAAGGACAGCAGTCACAGGAAAGCAAAATGGTGGACATGAACAGACATACAGGGCGATGTGCATAATGGAAAACTGCAGTTTAAACTACATTTACCTCCCAGATCTGCCACATTTTTCCAACAATTTAGACTATTTGTACAGCATCTGCTTTAGGAACTCATTTCAGACACCATATCAACAAATAAGCCACAGATACTGTCAGAAAAATCATAGCAGAGACTACGTAATAATGAAAAACCTGAGGTTTCTCATTTCTACTCATTTCTTTGTTTTATGAGTGGGTTTGTGTTGGGTTAATTCCTCTAGCGCAGCATTCAAAGCAATTAGGAGTGGCTGACATACAGCTTTATCACACTCAACATCTCTTGCAACACAGTCGTTTTAAATTCCGGAAAATGTCAAATACTTTAGGGAGGTAATTTACAACAACTTGCAGTTTTGTTTTACCCACAGCTGCTGACATTTCTGTTTAAAACCAAAGCTGTCTTCTAATTATGTCTACCTCTGCAGTAAGCAGTATTTTATGTCTCATACAGCTGAGATGAGCAATGTTTGGAATTTAGTTAAATGAAAATGATACATTTCATGCCAAAATGATTTCATGCCTTAATTATATATTTCAGAAGCTCAATCTCCCTGCATATAACATGATGGTTTGTTATCCTCATGCAAACACTCGTCTTAACTTGATGTCATTGTGATGCCATTTGTAACTAGTTTTTAAGTTTTCAGTGTCATAAAAAGTGCATAAAAGTTCCATAATTTAGGAACAATGGCCGTGTTGCGGGACTGCACAAAAATAGGGGCTGTGTTTCTGTGGATCCACAGCGAACCACCTAAACAGGTGGTTCGCTTCCCCCAAACAATCCCCAGCAATGTTCTTCTTTTTTATTTACTCCTGATTTTAACATCATCATTGGAACCTAAATGGTAGGCAGGCATATTGGTACCATGTTTCCATAATCTTGGATAGGACTCCATCCTCCTGGATACAAAGTTCTCCCTACAGACCAGGGTCATCACAGACTACCTCCAGAATGTTTAGGAGAAGAGGATGGATGACCAGCCATGAGTCCAAACCTCAGCCTATATTGTGATCTTGAATCAGCTTGGTTGTGCTGTACAGGTCAGAGTGACTAACACAACCATGCTGGCTGACTTTCAGTAACTCCTGGAAATTAATTCTATCCCACAAAGAGACGCTTTAAGCGCTTTTTCCATTAGTACCTATGCGACCCTACTCTACTGGCCTGGGAGTACTATACTCTACTTGACTGCTTTTCCATTACAAGTCGCGATCCTCTAATGTGGGAGGGATCCCCCACGCAATGCGACTTTCTAGACACTTTGCGCAGAGTCTGTAGAAAACCACAGAAGAAGACAAATACCATAGAAGAAGACTGACACGAAGATAGAAGACTTCCCGGTAACTTTTTACCTGGGGCTTGGATTATGGTTATTCATGGGAAATAGACTCATGGAACAGATACAGAGAAGTCGTCAGAGGGTAAGACAAAATACCCTGGATAACATTGGACCAATCAATGGATGCCAGCCTGTGGATGTCACGCTACCCGCACAGCCCGACATGCTTGGAACCACAACAAAGTAGGTACAGAAAATTTAACTGCACGGTTCAACAAATCCTAATGGATACGCTCTGTTTCTGGGTATAATCGTGTAAGGCTGGCTTGAGTAGGTACTAATGGAAAACCGTCTTTTGTCTCCTGTGAGACCAGGAGAGGTTTTATTATGCTAATTTGGTTCTGAATCTAACCAGCTTTGTTTTAATAAGCTAACTTGATGGTTACTGATAAATAAATCTTTGTAAAACTGTCCTCGTATGGATAGAGGAAAAGTACAACTTGGATAGAGATACCTATCGCTATCACCACTCCAGCCTAAAGCTTGTAGTTTGGCTGCAGGTTGATAATGTTTGAAAAGTATCAGTCATATCTGACTGTTTTACAGAAGTTAAAGGATAACTTTATCTTAAACAATGTCACCAACGTGGCAGTTCAGCCTAGCTCTGCTCTCTTTGAGATCAAAACACTGTCCCAACATTATGTAAGTGGAACTCATTTCCCCTTATAACACAATCTTTCTCACCATCCTTTAATCTTCATTTTCTGAACTCTCCATTTCGGATGGAGGACATTTTCACAAGTTCTTCGCTGACTTTTTTGTGCCTCAGTTCCTTCAGGGCAAGATTACATGTATAAGATGTGGATTTGTGTGCACTGTGTGTGCATGTGCCACATGAGCCTGTGTCTTATCATTGCTTCATGCCCACTTCTCTTCAATTTGTAGACTGATGTGATGCGTCGGGAAACAAGATGTAGTGAAGTGCAAGAAAGAATCAGCAATGTCGTCTTGGAAAGTGTTTGGAGAACTAACATATGAGGAAGTAATCAAGCAGTTCTTTATAGACAATAAAACTGAGAGAGTGGTTGACAGGACTCATAAATTAGAGTCGCTTGCATTTTTTGAGACAAGATACATGGAAAACAATAGCTTCAATGGTCATGTTGCTGGTTTTTCACACTGCAGCTGCACTTCCAGCCAGCACAGACAAGCACATAAAGCCACACACTAACATTTCCTTAACCAGATTACTGTGCATAGTGCACCTCGTGTTCCTTAAGTCAGTGGCCTTCACTTCAAAAGCCCAGCCACTCTAAAAGGATTACACCAGGGATACTTTTATTGGCTCAATGTATTTTCACCACCCTGTTTCATAGCTGGCCTCAGGTGCCATATTAACTGGCTGGCACAAAATTCTGCAAGGATCAAAAAGAACCGAGAACATGTTCGCTAACACACAAAACCAGCTCACAGTGTATACCATCAGTGCATAAGAGGCTCTTACTGGGCAGCAGTAGAGGGTGGGTTGAGTCAGCAAGAGTGTTTGTAGCTCATTTGAATGCAGGATGCTCTGCATCATTAGTGCTTCCCCAATACCAGTGTTTTTACCCAACTCTAGGGCAATTTTTCCCAGTTAAAGCAGTAAAATAAAATATATATACAAAAAGTGTTGATGATACTGATGCCTTAAGATCTAACTGTATGATTGTTTATAAAAATGACACAGTGTGTATAGTTTTGTACTTGGTTAAATAAGTTCCCCTTTTACCATTAATACCATTTTGTGTTGAATTATACATAGTTGGAAAGGCTGATTGGTCACCTGTGTGTGTGTGTTTGTTGGGGGGGGGGGGGTTCAGTCCTCTGTAATATCCTCCTGTTGGTGTTCACTCTGAGCTTCTTGGTGGTTTTAATGTTTGGATTTTTATATTGGACACACATAACACATATTGGACATTTTTTCCACGTTATTCATTTTCCACAGTGACCTACAAAGGTCCAAGTGGTACTGATACATATCTGAACATGTTTGAACAAATTGAGCATTAGATTTTCTGCTGTTCATTTAACTAAAATACATTGATGCAATCACATTAATACTTTTTTAGCTTATTAAGTTAATTTAAAATGTATTTTCTTATATTAGAATAAACACCATTGTATAGTAGATTTGCTCCTAAAACGATGTTCTTTCCAAATATAATTTAAAACAGGTTGCAGATCTCATCAATGGCTCTTGCTGGAGCCATTGTTTCCTGCACGGTAAGAAATGTATTTTCTGTTGAATGTGGTTCATAAAGATTAAAAGTTACCATTTTGAATTTCATTTCTCGTAGGAGGTGGAGGTTACACTTCGTCTTTTTCTTATTTTGATACATTCTGTGGCCATTATGTTTGTTAATGTTCCTTGTCTCACCTCACTTGTCAGTCTTGCATGTTGGTATGTTCTTTATAGACATCTAAGAGAAATGATACAAACATGAATGGTGGTGTTTTGTTATAAAAAAAATCAAGAAACTTATTAAATATGGGTGAAAAAAGCCCATTAGCAGGTTGACAATATTATAATAGGTTTTATTTAAAATGTCTATGTCATATTAGATTAGTCTAATGTGTAGTCTCTAACCAGCTGTAGGAGTGAGCTTTTAAAGACAATTTTCTACATGATTAATCTGGAGGTAGTGTCAGTCAGTTATAAGATACAGAAAAATAAATGTATTTTTAAATGGAAGAAGGTTCTACAAAGATAAAAAGAAAAAATGTGCTTATATTTATACATAGTTACAAAATGCAGCTGTAACATAAAGCTAACTGCATCTTAACTATCCAGCTTTCAGGTTTGCTGCTCAGAGTTATCATAATGAGTTGGGCTCATAAACTAATAAAACTATACAAAACTGATGGTAAGACCATGCCACTGAAGCCCCAATCACAACTGATAGGGCCCACAGGCTCTAATCTAATGTAATTTCAATGTGGGTATATCATTTTGAATGATAGTTAAATGATTTAGTGTTGCTTTTAGTCATTCACTCACGTACCGAGGCATTCTTCATAGCAGTGGAGGTTAATGAAGCAGCGAGGAGTTAAGGCTGCTATGTGTCAGGTCAGTTACACCTTAACCGCTGTAGCTGCCGCATCAGTGTGCAGAGGCATCCCGGCTCCGTGAACACAATTTGATTCTGAAGACATGTTGCTGATTTGTTCCATGTGGAGAAGCCAAAACCGGACAAATTAGTCGGCTGCGCTAAGCAGCTCTGTTTACTAAAAGCAAAGACTGATCGCTACATGTAAATTTGCATATAATAAATTTGTTTTGCTAAACTATAAAAACTTACCAGTCGATAGTACTTCTACCTGCAGATCTAGAACAGAAACTGCAGCATGATGGTTTTAAGCTACGCTCAAGTATAAACACACAGCATTAAACTGCATTTAAATTCACTGTACCAATAGCGGGTGCAACAGACCACAGAGCCAATTATCTGGCCTCTGTGTGTAATTGGCACAAACAGAGGTGCGCTTAATTATTTCCAGATTGTGGGCTCATCTAATGTGCTGAAGTTGTGTTTGGTTCATGGTGGCCAGAAGACGAGAATAAAATTATGCCCCAGGTCAAAGAAAACGGAAAGTCTACATGCTGCAACTCTGTTATTTAAACTAAAAATTACAACATAATTTCTCCAGCAAAGCAGAACTTAGTGTCGCTGTGTATGAAACATGTTCACCATGTATTAAAAAGCATTGAATCTAAAAGCCAAACCCTTCCTTCCACCTGTCCAGTGCTTTTCTTTTTGTTTTGTTTTGCAGACTATAAAGGTCCTGACTGTGAACTGTGAGAGCGGAAAAGCTGGAAGGCAGCGGTGGACATGAGAAAGAAAATTGCTTCAAACACACTTTAACCTCATCCCTGCAGCATCTGAGGAATATGAACCTGACCCAACACAAAGAATGAACTCCATGCTGTGTCACAGACACACCACAAAGTAACCAATCAGGCTGCTTGATCTGATCTGGACATGTCTGACAGCTACTTCCGTCTCTGAACAGGCAAGAGGAAAGTTATTGCCTCCCAGAAGACTGATAAAAGTGATACACATGTGCAAAGAGAAACCTGCCGTGTTCCAGTGCATGTTTGCAGCACAGCAATTACATCTGCATGAAACACTCAGCAACACTTCAATATTTCTGACAGAAAAGTGTCGATCGGGCTAATAATAAACAACAAACAATAAAAAAAACTCATCCAGCATCCCACCCACAACATCCACCTATTGTTGCACAGCCCAGCGGACATTCTGATCTTACAATCCCCCCTCTAACTAACACTCTTTATTTTGTGACATACATCTGGGGTCCAACCTGCTCGAAGTGGCAACTGCACAGTTTGTTTTATAGAGGAATAGAGAACAAGGGGAAACAGTGCATTTGTGTGTTAGTTTCCTCCCAGTCTCCTTTTTACAGCCAAAGATCAAGTGGCTACTTTCAGTTCCATTATAATAAAGCGAGAGAGGGAAACAAGGGAAAGGACATAATTTTCTGAAAAGTTGCACTTTGTTCTTTTGCTCAGGAAATTAATTCAAGTGAAAAGCCCATGGGGGGGATTGTGGTGTTGGTGGGGGGTTTTGGTTGAATGGATTAAGCTCAGCATCTGTTTGTGGTGCATTGTAGCATAGGTGCTGTGAAAAGCCACCTGCCTTCTAATTCAGGATAACAAAAGCTCCAAGCAGCACTGAGGTAAATGCCTGTTAGTCAAGTGTTGGGACATTATAACACCCCAAGCTCCACACGCACACACACTGACACACTCCTTTCTTTGTTTCAGCCTCTACATCTGGAGATAAAACCTTGTTGCTGGTGTTGATAAATGGATCATCAATGACTGATGCGTAATGTCGTAGAGCTGGAAGTATGTGGGACCTGGTGAGAGCTGTTCATGTGCAAACACAAGTGGCGTTGCCATAAAAAGAGTGTATGAGCCGTGTGCAGAACAGCAAACCAGCCACCCTGCTTGAAGATATTTGCAGGTATTTTATACATCTCTATATCAACAATAACGATAACATAATGGTACTATATGATGTAAAAGTTTAAAAGATGAGCTCAGATTCTGTGTTTAATCAGAATAACTGACCCTACTGGTGTCCTAGGCCTTTATCTTTCCTTTCTGATTCCAGTTCATTCTCTACTTTTCAACATTCTTGGATTATTTATATTTTACCTGATCTGCAATCCCACCACAGCCTCCCTGCCTCCAATCTAAAACTGTATTGACAAAAACGGCTTTGCTTTTGTTTTACACCCAGGTCAACAGAGGCAATTACATTCCAGCGGCTCAAAGGTGCTTCTCTGAACTCCAACAGAAGCTATTAAATTTAAAAACCACCCATTATTAAAATATTCTTTTATTGTCAGTCTGAGCAGCTTACATGTTTTGTAATTTGACAGCTTCTTTTTAGCTGCTTCAAATGAAATCCCCACTAATACTCACGTAGACCAAATAATGTGTACGAAGCACTGGGATTGAGCAACACATAAATATTAATAATGCTGAATTTGTTTCGGCTATGGACTTCCAAAATCAACAAAAGTAAAATTTTTAAAAACTTATAACATGAAGATTAATCACCGTAATACATGTTTCTGAGAAGAAGTGAGAAGTAGAAAAACCTTGTGCATGCAGTGGCAACTGTTTGATTGTCATGTAGAATGGCTGTGTTGTGACGTCTGTGATAAATTGAACTGAACACCACAAGGGAGAAGCTGCTGTGCTATAATCAGCCAAAATGATATTTAGTTATGAAAAATTACTTTAATCTAGAGTCAGAGTCTGCATAATGGAGCACAACCATGCGTAGCATGAGCACTGGTTCGGCGAGGCTAGCATTGTGGCTGCCGAGGAAGACGAATGTTTTGCAGAATTAATTAAAGGAGAGGCACAAATCTTCTTTCTACAAATAAACATATGAACATGGATACAGCTTTTCTTTGTATACATTCATTTTTGTATATGAGTTTATATCCCAACTTTGAGGCCTCAACCCAGTTAACTTAGTAAAATATTATATGTACTATCTGAAAATAAAGGATTGGTGCTGCTTCATCAGTAATGACGTCAGTCCACTGATCCTGCGGGAAAGAGTGAGCTGAGCCAAAAGGTGAAGCTTTTGTTATAGTGGTCCATCTTCACTCCAAACTTCACATGTGGTCAGAAAATTTAGGTAGTGACAGAAAGAAGATTGCAGATACAAGCAGCTGAAAAGAATTGTGTTCAGAAGGTGACAGGGTTTAGCTTTAATACAAGGATTTTAATCCTCTGAGGGAGGCTTGGAGTTTAAAGATGAGTCAGGTCAGTTTGCTCTGGTATTTCATAGGATATTTCCCGGTTACCTTCCACTGGAGGAATTTTGAATTACCATATACGTAAGACCCTGGGGAAGACATACTGAAAGGAATTCAATCTCAGAATCAGCAGATAGCATAGCATAAGATAGATAGACAGATGGATAGATAGATAGATAGATAGATAGATAGATAGATAGATAGATAGATAGATAGATAGATAGATAGATAGATA
>JBAMHV010000009.1:4692975-4719425 GCA_037177535.1 Pseudomugil gertrudae | reverse complement strand
ATACTGTATATATATATATATATATATATACACATCTATCTTTATCAGCATATATAAATTTTATTTTAATTGTTTACTTTTATTTCACACAACAACGTTTTGCAGTTATTAACTATGAGTATGTGAACTCATGTATAATAATAATAGTAAAACACTTTAGTCATCCCAAATTTGTGTGTGTATATATATATATATATATATATATATAAATATAAATGTGGACCGCTAAAGTTTGCTACAAGGGGAGCAGTTGGTGATGAAGGACCCTAGTGGTTCCCCTCTGATACCAGTCCAGGTATTTCAATATGGATACTAAAGCAACAAATCCACCTTTATAAACTCCAGCCCACCATTCCCCCTTATGCTTATTTATCCTAGTAAACCCCCTGTGAAGATAAATGTGTCTTTATTACCTCTGAAGCTGGTATTTTCTCCTCAGGTGTGCCTGCTGTTGTTGCTTTTTCATGATTCATCCACTTAGCACAGTGACATTCTTACTTGCATATTTGGAAACAAGGAGTTTGACTTTGATTGACAGGTAAAGAATCAAACCCATTGGATAAATAAAGACCTTTAAACAATCCAGAGGGTGCCAATCCCCGCATCCCAGGAATAATCTTGACAGAAACAATGATACCGTAGCCTCAATTAATATGATTGCTAGAAGCTCTCCTAAACAGACCCATTTAGCACTCACCAATGAGACCTATTTATTTACAAAAGCAGTTACGTTACCAAATAAAAACAATTTCTTGATAAATACTAACAAATTTCTCACCGGATACGAGCAGGCACACTGCACAAGTAACCCATGTGATGTAATTAACCTTTTGGATGATCAAAATAATGTATGTTTAAGGGAGGTCGTCTTGATTTAGACGAAGTTCCAGGATCCCCTAAGATCAAGCCGCCATCGACAAAATAAGCAAATGTTCATCTGCAGGCTGCTGTGCATCTTCCCTTAACATATACTTTCAATTAAATCTCAGATAAACTTCAGAACAATCAAATAAATTCCCTGCACATAAAAGACAAAATAAAAAGCTAGTGTTTGGATCTGCTTATTGCTAAATAGCATTGGCATGTGCCAGTGATGCTTCCTGCATTTGTATCCCCCACAACAGATGGAAAAGTGTACTCATCCAACAGCTAATAAAAACTGATTTTGACCAGTTACCATGCACACACACGCACGCACACACGCAGGATAAACTCAAGTGCAAACACAAAAGCATGCAGTAAAAATCTGCACAGACGCAGCCATTGTCTCCCATTAAGAGCTATGAAATCTCATTAATGTGCATTAGTGTGTTTGGGTGGGGATTTAGGTTGTGAGGAGATTGAATTAGGTTTGAGCTCAGCGTCGCACAAAACAATTATATGTCCTCCATCAGCCTATTAAAAAGCAGCTTTCAGTGAAGATTACAGTGTGAGGAAACCCTGACACAGCATGTCATCCCACCTTCAGGCAGCGTGGTTCCAGCATTTGCATCCTAGAGGCCCTGACTTGGACTGGGAGGAGTCAGGGAAACTTTAGCAGGATAATGTTTGAGGAATAAACTCAGCACTGCCTTTATTAGCTACTGTAGCTTCTTTCTCTGCTCATGTTGTGTGACTGTTTTGTGTGCAATGACCTCCGCTGTTTGCAGGCTTCAGGCAGAGAATGTCTTACTTGGTTAAATTTCAAAGTGTTAACTCAAGTATTTCTTAACCAAGTCATGAAAAGGTGTGCACGAGTGTGTGTGTGAGTGTCTAAGTGAGAAAGAAGGTTCGAAAACAGAATAATCAATATGCTCTGAGCTGCAAAAATAATCCTTTGAGTTTCAGTGTGTATGCTAACAAAAAATATGAATGCATGTATAGATGCAGGGCTGAAAACGTCATGAAGTCTTAGCACACAGGCCTCTTTAAATGTCACCTGAAGGATCTTCAGTCACACATTGCAAACTTACCCTGGAGCCAAACACACACACATTATAAAAGCCATCATTTGGGTGAAGGTGTGAACAGGGGGAGAGAGAAGAAGGTTGCAGTCAGCAAGTGTTACAGAAAGGGGAGAAAACTGTGAGAATAAATGGAGAAAATTTCAAAACAGCAGCAGAAAAAGAATCCCCGGTCAAACTAACCTGAGAGGTGGATGGAAACTGTTGGACAGAAAGTAGACAGACAGGAAGATTGTAGCCACACATTGTAGCAGCTTCTAGTAGCGCAGCGGGGGAAAGAAAAGTAGAACTCAGAAAAGGGGGATATTTTAAAAAATAAGAAGAAAGAAGGAACGAAAGGAGAGAGGCTGAGTGAGTGTTCTGATAAATACTTTTCCATTCAGCTGGAGCATCATAAGAAATATTTACATATGAATGAGAACACATTTAGCACCACTACTGCTGATTAGTTCAATGAATAAAAAAATTTAAGGTGCGTTGAACACAAGCAGGAAGCCATCGTTAGTTCTTTTGACTTTTTTCTCTGAATGGAGAAAAGATAAAACGTGTAAATAAATAAATAAATAACAGGGAGACGTGTCTACAGGCTTTTGTTTGGATAGCTGTTGTACCTGGATGATGGTTCTGTAATAGCTCACTCTGCAGCTCGCTCAAAGGTAGCTGAAAACAAACAAAAAGCAGCCAGTGTGTACATATTAAATACCTTCTGACACACCAGCAAGCATCACACCTGGAATCTCTCGAGACGGCACATAGTTCAGCTGGCTGAGCCGCCGCCTCAGAAACAGAAGCTACAGATGCAAAAGAAAAAAATTAACTGGAAGTTCACAATGCAAGATTTCAGATGACTTAGAGAACATCCTGGCTCATTTTACTTTTGCGTTGATGGCTCGAGACGAGGGTTTTGTCTCTTGTTTACTGTGGTCTGGCTGCCACGTTGTGCCAAAGAGATTTGGAAGCTTGATGGTTATAAAGGAAACTAAGCTTTGTAGAGGGCTTCCTTTGATATTCTTTATTTTTGGCAATTGCTAAGTTACACGTTAAAAGTGGACCTGAGAAAGGTGAAACAAGGGGAGCAGGACTCTGATGAGAAGATAGAAGCAGAGAATGAGGAAAATAGAAAAAAGATAAACATACAACAGCAAGGACCAAACAGATAAATAGATAACTAGCAACCAGTAGCTAGTCAGAAAACATCCAGTAGCATCTGTAAAAAAATAAAGAAGGAAATAACTGCGAGCAAAACATTACTGTGATGATAAAACCTGCACAAAACAGTAACTGTATAAACATTTACTAAGTGAATGTGTGTGAAACCCAGTCTGCCCACAGAAGCAGTCATGTCATCCAGATGGTGGCAGAGGATGGCCCCAGCCGGACCCCTATGGCCATAGAGAGATGGCATCATCTGGCACCAGCCACCCATGGGTCGCGCACAGTGCTGTCTAAACAATCATCTAACTGAACTGAGCTGAGACACGAGTGTGAGGCAGCTCTCCGTTCATATGCACTTGCCTTACTGCTACTTGAACTTCACAGCTGCTTATTAAGTCATTTAGAAAGTAGAAATGGATCCAAGAGCATATTATGAAGACATTATAATCTCCTAAAAAGTTCACATTAAATTGCTGGGCTTTATTTATGCATTATTAATATTTTTTTAGGTCTTAATTTCTCTAAACTGCTACCACGTTTCCCATCTTTGCTGATTCCAAACACAATTAGCAAAAATCTCCAACAGCACCAACGGGGCCCCTTTCCAGTCGAAACGGCCATTTGTGTTTCCATGAGGCGTGTGATCTTTTTGCCAGGGCGTATAATTATTGTTTCTCTTATGAGACTTAGACAGCTATTGTTATTCACACCCGCGCACACTAAATTCTACTGTACCCTCTCTGCATCACTGAGTCGTGAAATCGACTCATCAGTAATAGCAGGTACAGAGAAAGAGAGCCGGTGCGAACAGAAGAGGCGAGGGGGGGAAGAGAGAGGTGAAATAATGCACAAAAGGGATCAAGAGTGAGGAAAATAAAAGAAATAAAGCCAGAGCGAGACACTCCCGATGAATCCCCAGCAAGCTGGCTGATAATACAGCCTATTATGAGTTGCCATTTCTTTTATGAAACCAAGCTGTAATACAGGCTACAGAATAAAGGCTAAGGTACAAAGAGAAGAAAGGACCATGCCTTAGACATTGCTGAGTGTATGAAAGATGGTGTTGGAGACCAGGTATTGATTGCAGAATGCATCAGCTTAGCTCCAGAGAGTTGATCAGATGCCTTGCAAGAGGTCTTTGCGCACACTCACACATCAAGTTGGCGGGAGTCAATAGCAAGGTATCAGTCAGTGTTATTGTAGTTTGGTGCCAATTAGGAGAGGTCGCTTCTCAGCCAATGCCAAAAAAATGATGTGAAATGTCTCAGAATGGGGAGGAGCACACAAATCATTTCTGATACCTCAGTTTTCAGGATATGGTTAGGAAATTATAGCTAGAAACCCAGTAAGAGGAAGAGTTTGAAGTCCAGGAAAACAAAAATTAATTTGATCCAAGTGGGTCTCTATTTATACAGTCAATGGTCACATCACAGAAGAATGTGCTCGCAAACATGAATGATTAAAACAAAGTACAGCAGAACATCAGGAGTACTCTGACAGCTCGCCAAGGATCCTGACTGACAGACAAGGACGGAAATTAGATTTAGGAGGTGTGTGTGTAAACCTAATCTTTCAACTCACTGTTTTCTGGTAGTTTTTCTAGTTTTGCTCCTTTTAAGCCTGATTTTCCCGTTTTTGGTTTGGCTGCACGGTCGTGCAGTTGGTTAGCACTGTGGCCTCACAGCAAGAAGGTTGCTGGTTCAAGCCTGGTTTGGGGCGGGGTTCCAACCAGTAACTTTTCTGTGTGGAGTATGCATGTTCTCCCCGTGTTAGCATGGGTTCTCTCCGGGTACTCCGGCTTCCTCCCACAGTCGAAAGACATGCAGCTTGGGGATGATTGGAGATTCTTAATTGCCTATAGGAGTGAATGTGTGTGTGCATGGTTGTTTGTCTATGTGTGTTGGCCCTGTGATGGACTGGCGACCTGTTCAAGGTGTACCCCACCTCTCACCCGATGTCAGCTAGGATTGGCTCCAGTCCCCCATGACCCCGTTCAGGGAAGAAGCGGCACATAACGGATGGTTTGGCTGGTTGTTAAAATCATGTAGCAAAACATTATCAGCCAATTCTGTGTTTTGCCTTGTTTGTCAACTTCACACCAACTTAGTTTTACACTTATTTATGGAATATCATCCTTTCATCTAACAAAATTTACAGATGCATGGTGTAAACTAGACAATAGGAAGCAGCCTTCAGCTTCAGCAGCCATTTCCTGCTTGGCCTTTGTGCTTGACAGCAAAACAGTAAAAAGTAAAAAGTACAGGGGACATGTCTCCTGTGGCCCCCAACCTCTGAGACAGAGAATTTTAAGCTTGTAAAGTTTTATAATCTATATTTTCAAACATCAGAGAGGTGGAATAAACACAAAGACAACCTTTGTCTGTAATGTTCAGTACGTCTCGACCAACAATAACCAGACTGCCTCGTACATGGACATACATGTGTACCTTCCAATCCTGGTGTTCTTGGTGTGTGGCCTCAATTTCCTTCTCATATGCCCTCAGTCATAGGAGCTCATGGTGATCTTGGTGAATACGTTTTGATTGGAGGGATGTAATCAAGCCAAGACGAGGTGATTGGGCTCATTCTCTGCTGTCACCATTATACATACAAATAGCCTAATTAAGGAGGATTGCAATCCTATGATGTGCAATTGGCTTGGAATATGGCAGCAATTGTACTTTACTTCTATTCAGGTTCTTTAACACTGAATCATGGGTATGTGACTGTTTCTTACAGCTGCTGATTGTAACCACGCTAGTTTAGCTGGAGAAAGTTAATTAAACAAAAGGATTTCATGCTTTCTTAATGCACAATGCAGCATGGGCTTTGTTTGTTTGTCTGTTGTCATTTGTATGTAATAACTGCTACACATTTTTACACCATTTAAGTAGCTTCAGCTTCTCCTTTTTTACGTCTCCACTTTTTCATTATTATTTTCTAGATCTTATCTTCCCCCTGGCCCCCATCTTTCAAGTATAGTGTTCCTCACCAACTCTCAGCTATGACTGATAGCAGAAGGGTTAGCGGTGGAGTCGAAGCAGAGCGGAATGAGTTCAGGATTGAGACGAGGAGACCACAAGGAAAGAGATGATTCATGCAGGTGATGCATGATGTGCATAAAGGCCTGAACACAAAGGGTCACATCACATGCTCAATCTGAGCAGATCTACAATGCATGCAGAGGCTGGCCATGTTACACTGAGAAGCTACAAATGAAATCCTGCAGGATTCTTCGTGGGAAATGTTCCCATTGAAAACGTCACATATCAATGACAAAGTTCACCTTAGGAAGTGACCAACAGCACCATCAGTCTCATCTCTGATTTAAAGGTGAGCATGTGTGCGTGCACTGTATGCATGTGTGTGAGAACCTCTTCATGACAGGGAAAATGTGGGTTAGAGAGTGGTCATTGATCAAGCCCAGGACAGGACTGTGGATGGTGATTATAGCATCAGTTTTTCTGATACATCTACCCCTCTCCTTGCAGGGGTCACAGTTTAAGATTGGCCATTTTACACATTTCACTGGCAAAGAAATCCACACCCCGGGCCATCAATCTGCAGTAAAATGTGTATGTATGTGTTTATCAGTGGCAGCGTGTGTGTGAGTAACATGGGTGTGTCAGATTTCCCTCACCTAGATTTCCGCTGCTGCTAAATAATTCAGCAACCTTGGCTCTCTGCCTTGGTGGTGTTAGATGAAATGTTGCTATTGCATATGAAATTATATCAGAAAAAAGGAGGCGAAGGTAAGATGACAGATGGCGAGAAGAAGAAATGAGACATTTTCATTTTTAATATATGCTCATCTTTAGGAAACATGATGAAATAGTCAAATATATAACATTTTATGTTGAAGTTATTTCTTCATCTACGCATCTTATATGCAGACATACATGAATAGATCTGACCATATGTCCTTGTTTTGGAGAATGGGAGAAAATCAGATGATGCACATTTGCACATAAAGTGTGCAGTGTGTAACTTTTAATGTTTTAATTGGTTATTATGTTGTTCATTGTACATTATTATGGATGTCCAATATCCAATACTGCGCTGGCTTCGGAGTTTAATTTCCCATGCAATAATAAATGCTATCATATTATCTATAATTGTGCTGCTACTCCTTCTGGGCTCTTGCCCAAAGCAACATGCTGTAAGTGTTTTGCATTGCAATGCTTGTCAGAACTCTTGTTTAGGCTTTTCTCAGCTATGAGACCCTGTAAAGCATAATGGGGGATTTCAGGATGATTTGGGTGAAACTGTGAAGCTGCTCGGCTCTTTGATCTTCCATCGCACTGCCCTCATCAGCCTGTCTGTTTATCCCCCCTCTAAATCAGTCTCCACATTCTCTGCCTGCCTCCGGTCTCCCACCCTCCATCCATCTCCCTCTTTCTTCCAAGTGAGCTCCTTGGAGTGGGCTCCCCTGGCTGAGGAAGCTGCCAGAAAACCAGGCAGCCTCCAGGTCATGCCTCACATCATCATTTTTGTTTTTGACACTTTCAACCTCAGGCAATAACATTCACTCCATGCCATTCTCCTCTTAATCTCGCTCTGTCTTCAATCCTCATGTATCTCTGTCTTTCACCTGTACTAACATTCTTCCTCACTTGCTTTCTTATGTTGCCAGTTGTTGGCATTTCTGACTTTTACCCTTCAAACTCATATTGGAACTTTCCTCCCAACAACCAATACTTTCATCTCTCCCACCCTCCATACATCCTGATCAATAGCCCTCGCATGGCAAACGAGCAGCTGCAGCCACACAGTTGCAGGCTACAGCGTAGTGGTGTACTTCCTCACAGTCTAATGCAATGACTAATTGGATTCAGAGATTGATTTGGGGATGAGTGGGGGGTTTTTCAAGCAGTTTGGAGTGAGGGAGGAAATAATGTGTGATGTCTAGAGATGGAAGAAGAGCCATAACAGGTAGACAGCTCAAACTGTGTTGCAATTTGCACATTTTAGAAGTTTATCCAACATCTACCTGTAAATTCTGATGTCCAGAAGATTGTTGTGATGACTTCTCATTCATACCCAGTGATATGCTGGCAGAAACCCTCTTAGTGCTCCTCCAATGACATAAAATGTGAAATTGATTAACAATGTTCAGATATTTCCAACTCAAAGTGCTCTTACTGAAAACTCTGCTGAGATTCTGAGTCCACCACTTCTACCATAGTGATTCTGTTTAATGGGAATAGCACATTATGGTTCAATGGTAGACTTTTATTTTAATAGAAAAGTATTATCTATACTCACAAGAATAAAAATGGCTGCAAAGAAGAAACATTGAAGACTTTTAACTTGATAAAGTTGAATGAAAAAGAGGTCATTCTGCAAACTTTGTGGTGTGGAGATATTATTTGTTTGGCTTTTTTAAACTGAATGTCAGCACAACTATTAATGCTATTCCATCCATGTTGAGATATTTCACAATAACTCTGAGGAAAACCTTTTACCTTCAGAGCATACTTTGGGGATTTTTTTCAGGAAATTGTACTCAGATCACAAATGTCAATCAGCTGCTGGATTCATCCGTGAAGGAACATGGAAGTCTGTCAAGCTGTTTCATTCTGGATAAAAAGTGGTGACACACCAACTGTCCAACCTGTCCGACTGCCAAACCACCATATGCGAACATAGTTTCACTGTGGAACGCCTTCACCACAACTGGCGAATCATTAAAAAAACTATGCATTTCTAAACAAACATTGGTCGCATTAGACCAGCGAAATGTAATTAGAAGAAATGATTCGGATGATGCTATCACTTCCAGGTTCCCTGCACGTCTCAGCATTTTCCGTGTTTGTGTGTGTCTCTGTGATGATGCGTGGGCTGGGGTGAGTTTATTGCCAAAAGTATCTGTTTGAATGCAAGCTCATTATACTGATGGGCTGAAACTGTAGATTTAGATTACAGTTATTGTCAAGGTGAACACGCTTCTCTTGGACAACAGATTTAGCTAACAATAGCAGCTGATTATACCCAGCATTTATCTCTGCAGATGCAAAGTCCTCCCTGCTAAGTCAATGTTTTTGATACTGTGTGTGTGTGAAATGATAATTAAGAAAAAGACAAGTGTGTAAGTACCAGTTAAAAATAGTTGTGAAGGGTGTGTACTGCCCAGGACCGAGGACAAAACGTCCTACTCGTGTCCAGACTGTTGTCCTGCAGGTTTAAAATGTTACTGACAGAACAAGGACACGATACTTGACCTTTCACTGCTGGTGAGATTCAGGACAGCAACCGAGGGGGGGGAGGATGGTGTCATTTGGCAGTTGCTATGGAGATGATGTGACGGTCACAGCTACATCTATGAATGCCCAGACCTGCGGCACCCGCTGAGGGGCAAGTGGTCTGGCATGGCTCGGCCTTCTATCAGAGGATGGAGGCAGTCGAACTGACACGGCATGCTGGGCGCTGCCAAAGAAGCTTAAGCTGCTTGCGTGTGTTCAAAGGCTGAGAGCAGAAAGGACGTGCAATTTATCCACCCAGCAGAGATCAGAGATCAAGAAAATCTTGTGTATGCTTATGTGTGATAAATAAAGAAGGGTATTCAGAGAAATGAAAACTTCAAACAGCAGGCTCTCTGTTGTGTTCAGTCCGTAGGATGTAAGACAACAGCTAAAGGTCAGTTTTATTTTCTCCAAACTCTCTCTCTCTCTCTTTGTGTGAATAACATGTCTTGCCGAAAGGAACTTTCTCTACCATCTATAATGAAACTGGGTTTGGCATTTTTCCAGCTCTAACTCTGTTGATTGACAGCTGTGTGTCTATTTGAGCCCGGTGCTTTTATATCTCATCTAATCTTGTTTTCTCTCCCATCTCTGTTCAGCAAGAAAGAGCTGCCTCCTGTGTGTCGGCTTAAGGTGAATGACTCGGAGATCTCCTGGAGTTCATCTTCCACTCATCTATGACTGCCTGCTGACTCGAGCCATCCCAAACAACGTCTTGTTTTTGTTTCTTTCAAGCAAGTTTCTTCTCCTTTTATATCTCAGCACCTCCGGTAATGCTTTTAAACTTGCGTAGCAACACTGTGCATGTGTGTAAACACAACTTCTCGTGTCAGCCCATCCCATAAGTGCATGCTTGAATACAGTGCAGTCTACAGGATCACACACAAAACCAGCTATCTGTCTTTATCGCTTGTGAGTGGAAACATCCCCGCACGCTCGCACGGACATAAACGAGAAAACATACATTCAAGCAGGGGGAGAGCGATAAATAAACACCAGGAATGAAATAAATAAATTGAAATGAACAACATGCTTGGATTGCTGATATGTCCAACACCTCGTTTCTTATCTCAAACCTCGCCTCTAAAGGAACACACGGGCTGATTTGCAATTCCATAATAATGGGGAGCGGTAGAGAGAAATAGGAGGAAAAAATGAATTGGAAGATATAGATAGAAGTTGAGGGGTTCATCCAGGTTACACTCACTCACTTTCCTTATCAGCTGCTATATTAAAGCTGCTGTTTTTCTCCTCACTCCCACACTGTTCCCTCCCTCCTTCTGCTTCATGCTCAAGCAGTCGCGGGCCTCTTGTCACTGCAATATTGCAGTTTGGTGATGAGATGCCAGATAAATGGCCGCATCAGGAGTGTGTTGTCATCCACCCTTTGCTTCGCAGCCCGTAATGAATAACAGAGTGTCAACATGCATGTTTTCTGAACTTGATGAGAAAGATGAAGTGATAATAATGAATGTTTGCAGAGGGAATAATTGTAACAATGTGCAGCTGCGAAGGCGAAGCAAAACCACTGACATTTCCATTCATGGAGGTGAACTCGTGATGAGGAAGCAGGGATTGTTGTCTAGAAACATGACGAGATGATGACACGACCAACCATATAGAGAATGTCATTTACACGTGGGACTATCCGACTCATCTGTTCAGTGTCAAGGACATCAAATGTGAAGAATGTGATGTAAATTAATATGAGGTGACCAGATAACAGCTTCAAAAAGATGAATGCTTTTTTTTTAAGTGATGTAGATCATAAAGTGATTTAAGGTTCTATTAACAAGCACAGCCATGGCAGTTCACGGTGCTACCTCACTGCTTTGATTCCCATCAGGCCACTGTGGGGGCAGCCATCACTGTCAGCTTCCTTATGGAAGCTAATAGGATCGACTATTTGACCTTTTTTCTATGATGTAGTTTTATTAGCTTCCACCGCATTAAGGCTCATTTTTACACTTGGAAATCACTGATCTTCTCTTGCACACAGCGAGATGAGTGACAAAGTTCAGCTTTGACTTATTAGACAATTTTTCTACCAGTCAAAAGTATGGACACACTTTCCCATTAAATCTATTGTGAAAGTGAATCCGTGGAAAACGTCAGTTTTCGAACGTAACGGAGTTAGCTCTGCCTGGGTGCATTTTGTGCAGGTAAAGACTCAGGACTTTCCTGATGCAGCTGAGAAAAAAATGCATGTGTCACATTTATTTTAGACAGGATTACCATGTAGATGGAGATGTTTCGGAGCTGTGAGGATGCAGAAACCAACTAAATAAAGTTGACGTCTGGCCAATTCTGTTGTATGTCTCTACAGGTTTTATATTACATGGATGATGATATAAACACAGAGGGTTTCATAAGGGTGGAGGAGTGAGGTAAAGCAGCAGTGTCACTGTGCACTGCAAGTCTTCCTTTCTTATTTTAACAGTTCCTCTTTTCTCATTGTTCTTATTAACCCTCTCCTTTACTTCCACCCTCTCTGGTAATGTACCAGCAGCTTTTGGTTCTGTGTCTTACTGCAGGAGCAAATGTTTTCTTCTTTCTACCCTGATGTGGTATAGGAAACTCTATAGTGATGTTTCTGTAATCATTAGCTAATATCACCACCTTGGTTTACTGGATCTCTTTGCATCACATCATATTCATTACTTTTTGTATGATCGCCAATTTTTTTCTAGTTACTTTGATGACTTTCAGACTGATGAAGCCAAAATGTGCAATGTGTATGCCCCTTTAATCTGTGGTGATTTCATTTTGGTAAACTTGCAATAATTAGCTCCCTCATGCTACTTCACTCCTAAAAGTTAAATATGAAACATATCTTAAGGTATAATTGTGCTTTAGTTGTGGAAACACTTTGTGATTTCACCATGAAGAAAAAAACTATCAGAATGAGTATTCTTTTTTACGTTGTACATTTTATATTTGTGCTTTTAGGTTAAAATTCTGTATTAAATTCAGCTTGAAATTTCATGTGAGTCGCATGGTTTTGTATTCCCCACAGAGCAAATATATGCAAGCTTGCAGGTCCGTCTGAAATGATTCTGAACTCGTCTGCTGAACTCTTAACCTTGGAGAGCCTTGATAGAGTGCAGCACGCGAATGTGTTGACACTCCTGCAGCAGCGTGCAGAGAAATTACAATTGCACCCAACAGCTACAAGCGACGGCGACACCGTGTGACTGCAAAATGCTTGACTTTGGTTAACTGGCAATTTTAGATTTGTGGGTGTGTGATGTGTTGAATTGTTTTGATCACATTTGTGTGTATTATACACTTTTACACTGAGTCTTATTTTGGTCTAAAATGCATTTTTGAACCACATGTTTTATAATATTGAGTATAGAAACAGTTCCCAGAAGGCAGAGACATTTGCATCTTTGATTAATGGTTTAATGCAGTTAAATACTTTACTTTCTGCAGAGGTTGTGTTTATTTGGGGGCTGGTACGTGTCCTCATCTCTGTCCTGTTCATGAATGACCTGCACACATCTGCGATTAAGACTCTAGTGTTTTTATTCCAGAAAGCAAACCCAGCATCTAAAACTTGAAATGCTGCTTTTGATGTTATGGCTGTGCATAATGCAAAGTTAATATTTAGCTCCAGATATGCTCTCAAGGCATTTTAGATCCTCCCAGCTGTCGAGGAAGTTTTGATTTCCTCTGATCCACGTAACACCAAACACATTTGCTGTTGGAATCATAATGGCTGCTTGCCAGCTACAAACAGCTGAAGGTAAGAGCTGCCTTAGTCAATATTGTGATAAAATGATCATAAACTTTAATTACAATTTACTTTGCACAAGTGTTTACAACCCGGCCGAGGAGCGGAATGAAAACGAGGTTGGATTCAGATGAGACTTTCTCATAATGGGGATTTTAAGTGCATGAATTATGGTCAACACATCTTTGCAAATACATTTCAAAGTACAATTCTTTTTCTTGCTTCCTGGAACTTGAGTAAGATTGAAGGACGCGTGAAAACAATGGTCTTACAATGAGAAGTAATTAATCCAGCCTTGAAAAGGGGCTTTGTAGGTGCCCGAGTTGTCTCTCTTGTGGTAAATAAAGTGTTATCACACTAGTTCAGCTGCAGCTGCAGTTGGTTTACAGTCAAAGACAAGGGCAGCTCATTTTAATGTCCAAATATCATATGTGTAAATATGAGTGTCTGTCATTCAAGCTGGAGATTACTCATTTGTTTAGTTTCTTCATTCCAACAGGAACGCAGATGTACACACATGAAAGCCGATAGAGAGACAGTTTTCTAATTAGCGTTTAGACGGATGACCCGACTAAATAATAAGCCAGAGCCTGGTGTCGGCCCCTTGGTCATAAACAGCAGTGCCAGCAGGGGGTTAAAAATGAATCGCCCATCTTGTTATTTTCCTAACTGGGCACAATTGGCAGAGCTTTCTGAGGCCAGACATCTTGGCATGTGTTAAATTAGCCCTGTTGACAGCATGCTTAGCCCTCTTGTTCTAATCACTGCAGGCGCAGCTTTGGAGCTGAGGCTTGTATTTGTGATAACATGTTCTGGAATAAAAGCAAACAGGACTCTGGGGGCAGAGAACAATGCTGCAATGCTTTAAAATGTTACAGCACCACAGCAGTGCCTGTTTTTGCATCTTAATTCAATTGAAATGAGATTAAAACTGTCCCTGCTTTTCAGTTTTTAAAGACTACAAGCACTTTTGTTTACTGAAGTCAGCTAAATTGGTTTATTACAAGTCAGAAACCGTAGCCTGCTGCTGTGGCAAATAATCCAAATTAACTAGTAGGAAAAGTTTATTTCCCATTTGGGGAACTGGAAATGAAAGCATGTTAATGGCAAGCCAACAGAGTCTAATTGAACTTGATCAGATTTTCTGTTCCTCTGATCGGTGTGACATTCACCTGCAACTTCCAAAATGGCCTTCCATAACCAAAGTAAAAAGACTGCAGCAGCGAGCACGTTACATTGCCAAGTGTGAACACTCCATTTCACACCTCCATCGGCGTGATTAACAAACTGTGGGTGGTCGACTTTGATAACGCTGTGATGCATGATGGGAGAGAGACCCTCTAACGTGGTTAAAAGGTGGAAAGTGAGGAGGAAATAGAGACTAAAGTGGTCAGGAGAGGAGAGGCTTCTAAAGGTAAAAGCCAAGCTTTGAAAGCAGCTCTCAAGGCTTTTACAGCCATGTTATTTGAACTACTTAGCCCAAAATGCTCCACACGGGGAAGTGTGATGCTGACATAAATTCCATCCACCGCAGCTGAGGAAAAGTAAGTGGGCTGCATTACCGAGACAGGTCCTTAAGGTTTTCAAGATGGTTGGAATGGAAAAAAAAACTTAAATGTCTTCCACAAACTGTTACCTCTACATCTCTGTCGGGTGTTTCTACTTAGTTATGGACAAGCTGCTCTAACTGACCTTGAAGATACACAAAGTGTAGCCCAATACATGCATGTTATTCATGTATGCGTTTGCTCATATCCACACACTTAATTACAGCAGCTGACACGTGTAAAGCTCTGAGTTTGTTCGCATGTGTTTCAGATCCTGTGCCAGCATCCCACAAGATATTGTATTATTTTGAAGTGAGTATCTGTTGGAGCTGGCAGAGTGCCAGGCGACTGCAGAGGGAGGATGAAGAGAAAACATGACAGGGAGTCACATTAAAAAGCAGACGTCCTTTCCTCTCACTTTTCCTCCCTCGTGGTCGTTTAAGGATGCTGGTATTTTTAGTGTGCTTATTCACAGCCGTCTAGGTGCATTTTCATCCTGACATAATCCACACACAGCCTGGTTTCCCACCAGGACACCAAGATATACACTGCTTAGCTGGAAAATGCTTTGATAGTTATAATAATAATAATAATAATAATAATAATAATAATAATAATAATAATAATAATAATAATAATAATAATAATAATAATAAAGGGTTTATAACTTGATTCATCATCCAAAAAAAGCCATTTTTTGACTGTAAACAATTTTAAAACTACTCCAGTCTGTCAGGAAAAACACACAAGAATAATAAATAAAGCAGCCAACTGTTATTTTCACTTAAAATTGTTAATTAGCTTATAAGATGAAGCACAGCGGGATTTTCTGAGCACACATTAAAACAACACTTCCATTCCAATACAGCACAGTTATGACAAGAGTTTCATAAACAACCCTTCATGCTCACAGATAGAAGTTTTTAGTGCTAAAGGTTTATTGAATAATACTTGTCACACATGAAAAGCTGCAGGTACAGAACGTGTGATGTAGGTGCGACTCTAAACCATAAATAAGTCGACACATGATTTAATTAAACAAACATAGTGGCAGCATTTTCTTGTTAGCTTGCAGTTAAACAGAACTTTGCTGGATTTAAAGGAAATCCTTATGAGCAGATGAAGCAGGTGCAACTTAATCCAGGTTGCCACCGTTCTGTGGAGCTCTTTATCCCCATTCCAGTTTGGCCTGGCAGTGGAGCTTTTCTCATTTAATTTGATTACTTCCAAATTTGAACCATTTTTAAGCCAAAAGTAACTTTTTAAACTACTTTTTAAAACCATGGCACACCTGTCCTCACAAGCTGGCTCCTACACATATTGAAGCCTGTAGGCTGTGGCAGCATGGTGGAATGGCACTGTGGTGTACTCTATAAACCGTACTGGACAACAATTTGCCATGCAAACAGTCTCCTATAAGCGAAAAAGACCAGTACATCAGGTTAAGTGTTCACGCTTTCAGCCGAGATAACGGTACTCTTACTGAAAACCAGTATAATGGACCAGGGCTTGTGATCAGAGTCATCTCAGGGCTCCCCAATAACCATTTACGAAGTTCATCTGGAGCCCTGGATAATTAGGGGGGAAATCATCATCATCATCAGCTCATGGCTGTAACTGGTCCAGCCCAAGAGGAAGGGTCATCGGCCCATGGCTGTACCTGGTCCAGTGACTAATCAGTTTTTGTACCAAAAGAATCATAGCCAATACCTTTATTATTAGTACTTTAAAAAACTGCCCCTTTCCAGCCCAAAATCTCAGTGAGCCCACCAGAACGTGTCCAGTATGCCCGGTGGCGGGTCCAGCCATGCTTCTGTCTTCTGATGAGAACAGCAGCAACAGCTGTGAGGGCAAATAAAAGTTGCTCCTAAATGTGCATTTTGTTTAATCTCGCAGATTGTACGAGAAGTACAGCCTATGTGCTAAACATCCATTAAGTGCAAACTGCAAGTACACTCTGTCTAAACTTTCCTTGCTATTATTTTGTGAAACACTGTAATAAAAATATACGGTTTACAAATGACGTTTTCAGAAGTGAATACCACACGAGTGGCATTGCAGCAGTTTAAGTTTAAAAGTTTAATATCACATTATTCTCTGTAAACTGATTTAACTATAAAATACTTTCTTTTTTCAGAAAATTATTCCCTTTTACATGACTATCCATCCATCCATCAATTTTCTACCGCTTTTCCCTGAACGGGGTCGCGGGGGGGCTGGAGCCAATCCCAGCTCCCAACGGGCGAGACTTTTACATGACTATATACCTGAAATTACAGGATAACTTATAATAACAATCCGAGCTTTGTCACTTTCACTTGCTGCAATTGATCACACAGGATTTTAGCATTTTATGTTTGCTGGTTAGTGATTACCCCCAGGGTTCCCATTCCAAAGACCTTTGCAAAAGAAAGAAAGCCAAGCTTGAACATGGCTTTCTTAAAACCACTACCAATAAATGTTACCCTCAGCGATCTCTTCCTGTGCAGACTACCATTCATAGGAGGAATGCTTTCACTGTATTATCGAATAACTGCAAATATTAAAAATGGGAGTTCATTCCATTTTCCAGTAGGTGGGTGACTTTGCCTCTCATTTGCAGAAGGGAAGCATGTTTACTGAAGCAGGGCACTTTAAAATCCCCTCTAACAGTATTATGCATTCATAAGTATATGCAACATGATGCAAAATATTATGGATGGCTTGAAGCATGTTCTAAGTGGAGTAATTGTGTGCTTAAAACTGCTAAAGCTGCATATGTGCATGCACTCAGCTCTTTGTTTCACAAATTACTTTCCTCAAATCTACACAAGCTAACACAGGATTACATCCACCTGATGTCCAGCATCATAAACAGTTATTACATAAAGAAATAACTGTTCCATTTCCTCAATTTAAACCCTGTGGTAGATGGACTATTTGTTAAGTCTAATAGGCTAAAGTACAGCTTATTTATCTCCACTGTCTGCATCCTTACTATTTCTTAAAATTGCCGCCATACCTTCAATCAATTTTAACCAAAGCCAAAAGGTGTGAGTAATACACACGATAAGCTGCCATACACTCATGAGTTGGACTTCTCTCGGCTGCTGCAGCTCTTCCCTTTATCTTCCCTCATATCGTCTTGTTATTATGTTTCTCACAGTTCATCCATCTCTCTAGGTCGATCCCTCCCCTGTCTCTTTCTCTGAGTGCATGTTACTTGTCCTTGAGGGAGGAGCAACATTATATCCAGTATATTGAGCTTTTCACTCAATCTGCATTGGTCTGAATAAGAGAGGAGTGCTTGTGCAATGCAGAGGAAAATTATACACTGAAAGAGCCCATTTTGTGGAGCTTATCGTGACTAGCCGTTGTCACTAATCTAATGGTGGGGCAAAAACTGACTGAAACTGACAATTGTTCGGTTTTAGTGCCCCTAATCATTGCTTGAACTCCTCACTCAGTGTGAATTAAAATGTCAGTTCAACATGTAATCATTGTCGGTTACGGATGACCACAGTCCCTCTGTTTGACAAGTGAGAATCTTTCTAACACTGAGTCACCATGTCTTATACGTGACAAACCATACAAATATATGCAGTTTCGTTCAGCTCCACTATGATTTAAAGTGCATGTCAGGCCATGTTTGGGGATTTTGCTGAACATAATTTTGCTGTTTGGGTTCACTGAGGGCAATCAATTCCTCTTCAAAGATAAAAAATAATAATAAAAACTCTTCTCACCAGATTCAACTCTGCCTGCCCAGTGGTTAAAGAATTTTAGACACCAAGCCAGTGAACATCGTCGATCACTTATCAGTTAATGAGACAGATATTGCTTTAAGAAGCTGTGAGAAATGAAAAACAGAGATAGAAAGGGAGTGAATATTGGACTTGCATTCATCAGGTGGCTGGAAACATGACTCCAAACGAATGCTAATAGTGCTCCATATCTGATGACTGTGTAAATATGCAAATAATTTCTTACGTTTAACCTTGAAAGTGAGAAGGATTCTTCCCGTTAGCACTCACAACTAATGAAAATGACCACAATGGAGTTTTAAAAAGAGAAAATAAGTAAATAAATCAACTTTAATATGTGAAAGAGGTAGGCTTTGCATGTACTTTTGTGGCATAAACATACATTTTATGTCTTTAATGGCAGCTCTGTGTCAAAAGATGTGAGTGTGTGAGATGTGTAAAAGCTCCTTTCCAGAGCTAAACATGATGGTTGGTGTCATGTGGAAAAGATCCCATAGGTGCATTCACTGACTCAGTTTAATCACTGATGCATTTCACCATTCATTCAGCCTTGCAATGATAAATAATGAAAAGACCAATGCTGTGTGTGGTATCAGCACTTAGAGTGTTGTAGCGGTGCTTTTTCTTTCACCTAAAGATAGAATTGTCAATGCCTCCTATTTTTAAGGAGTCACAGCACCACAAAAAAACTACTTCCTTGTAGATGTCCTGCATATTCATAACATCTTGATTTGCCATTAATATAATTCTAAAGTTAATAAGGCTAGAAGTAAATATTCTTATCCATTTTTTTTGCTTTTGTATGAACTCTGATCAGCAGCTCTTTATAGTTATAGTTTTATATTTAGCTAAAGGGACATATAAACCCCTCATTATTATAATAAAATATATAAAATGGCATGTTTTGCCATGGCATCAAACTACGCATATTGGTCTGATGATGTCATGTAACATCCGATTCTGTGTGAATGTCCCTGACTCCTGCTATAATTACTCCTCTGGTAAACAGACTCTTGTTGTGAATGAGGATGTTTTGCTATAAAATAAAGTGAGGTTATATAGATCCTACAACTACCTGTGCAGGATTATGATCTGCATGGGGTTAACAAACCACTGATGTGGCTAATGGCTTCCTTACGCCTTTGGTCACACACAGTAAGTAGTAGTACTGGCCTCAGCAGGCCCAACTTCTGGATGCAGGCTTTCTCAACAAAGAGCCCTTCATGTTCACTGATAAAGAAAACGTTATATATTGTATTTAGGACATTACAGCAACGAGAATAGAGCAGATCAAATGTGTGTGTGTGTGTGTGCGTGAACCATATCTACCACTCACAGCCTGGCAGGTTAGTAGTGCACTGGCAAGGTCTTGTTCCCCTTTGCTTGACTGTGGTGAAAAATAAGGCCTCAAAACAAAACCCAGGACATTGTAACAAATGTAGAAACTTCCAGCAGCAGATCTGCCCCCCCCCCACATTGCAAAAGCAGACAACGACAGGGAGAGGGAGATACTGCATGCAGCCAGATGAAGTGTCAGACATCAGGATAATCCAGCAGCACCTATAGTCAGTTTCCTGACAGATCGGGAGAAGTGAAGTGGAGACAGCAGAATAAAGCTCTTTCTCTACTGTTCTTTTATCACCTGCATTTCTGCCATCGCACAGTCTACCCACAATAGAGGAAGTAAGCAGATTAGCCTGTTTGGCCATCAGTAAAGGGATTACGTTACCCATTTCCTCTCTTAGAGAAAATTGAAACTATAGATGAAAATGTGTCTGCAAGCAAAACTTTTTGATATATTTACGAGTGACTGAGGCTGCAGGAAAAGAGGCTTTGTGGTGCTACTGTATCAAATTTACTTAGCAAGAAGCCATCAGAACATGACAACAGCCACAGCCTGATAACCAATATCTAGTAAACCAATTACACCTTTATGTTGAGTATAATATGATGTAGGTGGGTATGTCTCTTTTTAATGCACTTAGCTTGAATGATTTAGCTTAAAAATGTCCATCAACAGTTTCTGGTCTGAAATCAAGTGCATTTAAAACGAGTGTGAAGCTCATCCTCTTGTGAATGCAATAAATTTTGTGTTTGAAAGTCATGCAGCCTCTGGTCTTTGCCTGCTTTTGATGTTAACAAGCCTTGGTAATTGCCACGGCTAAAAAAAAGTTGGCTCCTGCGCCTTCTACAGTAATTATCAGAGCGTTTCCAGTATGAACCCAGAAAAAAAACGCATATTTTGGGGAGGTCGTGTTGATGTAGCTAAAAACTTGGAGTGGGAAATAAGGAGCTTTTTGGGTGCTGCTTGCTATTTTTAGAGCGACAATTCCTTGAATAAAGCCATTGTCCTTTGGTTTATTAATACTGCTGTGAATGGAGGGTGATGTTGGGGTTCATATTTAACTGATCTGCTTTAAAATTCATTTTTACACAACAGATTTAATGAGATGAGATGAGAGATTCTTTGTTGTTGGGATACGCTGCCTCATATTGTCATTGAGCCAGTGTCCCGGCATCAACAAAATTAACATTCCAGTACAGCCAATCCAAGATTACACAGATCAAAGATTATTGTGGCTGTAACTACAATGTGCATTATTGGTGAACATGCAGTAGATATTTATTCTATTCTGCAGTGATTAGGCAGACGCTTCTATCCAAAGCGACTTACATGTGATAAAGGATCATTTTTAACCATAGTAATTAACCTAACATGCATTTCTTGTGGGTGTGGGGAAGCTGGAGTACCTGGAGAGAATCCAAATATCCAGGGAGCGAACATGCAAACACACAGAATAGCCACTGTTCAAAGCTCCCCAACTGAGGCACAAACCAGTGACCTTCTTGTGATGAGGAACAGGAACAATAAAAAATAACTAGATTGATTCAACACTGTGTTCTCACCTTCTTACTGTAAATGTTAAGATTAGGAGAAGAATTTTGTATCCCTACTTCTTAAACTTTTAAACACAAACATAATTCAGTCTGCTCGAAACGGCAATGTCCTTCAGTAGTTCTTATGCTATTTTTAAAACATTAAAGCAATCTTTATACATGCAATCTCAGCCAATGTTCCTTTCATTCATTGTATTTCACTCTTTGAATGTGCATTCTGGAGGTTTTATGCTCTTTCCTGAACTTCCCACTTCCTGGAAGATATCAGCAGGATACTATTTTTATTGGCTTTTCAGCTAAAATTATGGTATTTTAAATGTTAAATGAAAGTTATTTATTAAACCTTATTTGCAGTAACTGAATATGTTAATGTTTGCTGATATAACAAATTCTGACAGATGTAGAATATGAGATCATGCCAACTGGACCAAATCCTAGCCATTCATATGAAATCCCAAAAAGCAACTAAAAGCAAGGGTAACCTAATATTATTCTGTTCATAAGCTCAATTGGACATTTAAAGGTGTAGTATGCCCAAAAATTTGTTTTTGGAGCTGTAAACAACAAAATACCTAATTGTGATTAAAACCACAGTGATTTTGTGGTTAAAAAAATGATCCCTTACAGTAAAAAAACAGGTTTTATTAATCATGATGCAGAGGTAGACTTGGGTCTCCTAAACATCACAAGAAAAAGTACCCCCCCCCCCAACCCACCCACCCACCTCCAATGCAAAAAAAGACCTTGCAGACAGAAACCACACACACGCATATTTACAAATGTGATGTATTGTTGCAATGAGATGCATTTGTGCTTTCGAGGGGTGTAAAAGTAACACTGAACTCTTTTTCTCTGCCTGCTCATCCTTATCTGGTGACAGACAGCAGCTCAAATCATAGCAGCAGCATTTCCTTCAGCTGCATCTACCTGCCGTAAGCCAGAGCCTGCGGGAGCTGTTGTTACAAACTAGCGCAGCGGCGCTAACGGCTCAGACTGATACGGTTCAGGACCACCTTGTTCTTCCACCACTGTACTGTGAAACTGGGGGGGATTCTGGAGGGGAAGTCTTCCACCTCAAACACTGCTGTGTGAAGTTGCTGCTTTGACAATCCATCCTTTCCATCCTGCTAGCAGCCTGAGCCGCTGTCTGCCATTCAGCAACTTCTGCCTGTGTATTCACAAACCCCCCCTCCTCCACCTGATCCCCCTCCTCAACAAACACACACTTGCAAAAAGTACAGGTTGCCACTTTTATTTGTAGACATTAAAGCCAAATAAAATGTAAAGCATGGACAAGCAGCTCTAAGCCTCTTGGATCAGTTTTCTGCAGGTGTTATTGCTACCCTGCTGCAACACATCTGACTCCAAAGCAATGGATCCATAAAATGTACAACTTATTAATAACCAAAGTAGTATAATTTAATTTTATGATGATTACACCTTTAGATACCAATGTTTTCCTCATCACTTACAAGAAGAAATCGGTGATACTGACTCAGTCCTCATTAAACTGATGACCTGATTTAGATCAAGGTAATGTTACACTACTATCTATTGATAAACTGAATAGTTTTGAAGTTGCTACCTTCTGTAAAAAAAAAAACAGAGGATAAACTTGTTTCATCTACTGGCTGTTGACATTTATGTATTCCTCTGAGAAACTCAAAATCTGCTTTATGTGATGAACATTCAGATCAGAGCTTCAGTCACACTGAGCGAACTGTTCAGTAAACAAAACGAACTCAAAACAACACAATGTGTCATATATCTGTAACTTGTTTTTAAGTACTTTCAGGCTTATCATTGTAAACCCATTTTCTGACACTAAATTTGACTAAAACACTTTGACAGAATTACAGTAAATTAGGTGGAAGAAACACATTAACACAGGTGTTTATTTATTCATTATGCATATGCAAAAATAATGATATTCATGGCGGATTCATCTGAAATCAACTTTTAAAATTCCCTTTGCGTGTTGGGATTAGGTAGATGATTAATAAATGGGTAACACAAAAAGGGACCAGCTATTGCTGCTTCCATTTTTATTTTAAACTCTAAAAGAAAGTCCCATAGAAGATGATTTGGTTTGCAAAGTAGAGCCGAGCAGGTGCAACATCTAGTAACATTACAAGCCAATGTCTCCCAACAGCAAGAACAAAGCCGCGGAATCTACACATCTCTAAGACCAAACAAATGTGGCGTATAGGGAGATGAAGGGGAACAACAGGCCATTGTGGTAAAAGCACAAAGAATGAGGGAGGGGGAACAAATGGGAATAGATGAAAGTGAGCTTTCTTTTTGCTATTACGCAGGCTGACACCGTCACCAGCTGAAGGGCAGCTCCGAGACAAACATGTGTGTTTTAAAGTCCTGGCTTTGAAAAATGACCTCTAAATGCAGTGGAAGTCGATGGAAGTCGATTTTCCTCCATTTCAGTCTCTCAGTGTAATTTTTCTTCAGTGATGGGCTAAAGGACCCTCTCTTTCCTTCCAAGCAATGGCATACATGTGGTAACTATGCAGAAATACTGCATAGTTACCACACACAGTTCCTGACACATAGTTACTGATGTGCAGGTGACAGAAACAAACAAAATCTCCAAAATATTTGTAACATGAGATATTAAGACAAACATCAAAAAATCATATAGAGCTGTTATAACATATTAGTCAGATCCTTATAGAGACTAGTAGTATTATACAAGCATTTTTTGTGCTAATGCATTCCTTTGTAGGTTTAGGTAAGGTATCAAAAAGTTGCTGCAGTTTTACAACTTTTATGAAATTGGGTGTTGAAAGCAAAGGTTTTCACCACGCAACATTATTTCTTTCACATTTCATAAATAACTAGATTCAAGGCTAAGAAGCAATGCACAAAAAATAACTTTAGATACAATACTGTAACATTTATCTTTTCACATCCTTTCAACGTTTGACACAAATTCAAGTAATAAAAACTGGGGGAAATACTACTTGGACATATTACGATGGAAGTGTACTCATTTGGACTCTGTTATAGTCTGTAAGTATTATGATATGTTAGTTGTGCTGTGCTGGATTGTGTTGTGTTGTGTTGTGATTCTGAAATGACAATAAATTACATGGAAAAAAAAAAAAAAAACTGGGGGAAAATCTTAGCAGTTTATTTCAAGTATTTGATCTTTGCAAAGAGCTTTGCGAGTTGTTTGCATGTCATAAACATGTTTTGCAAAAGTTAAAAAATCTGGAACATGCAAGCTGGTATTGCAACATCCCTGAGAGTAATCATATAGAAAGCATTTAGTTGGAATATCATGTATTGTTTGGGTCACCTGAATAATTTGGACAACCACAAGTTTACAGTCTATCCACTAAACAGCAGAGATGTGTTAGCATGAGATGAAAAGAGGTAGTGCATATCTTTCCTTTTGCATCGACAATCTTTCTGACCTGCCACATAGCTCACAAATCTTAAGATAAGTCCTATCTTCTCATTAATACAACTACAGTAAGGCAAAATCCCAGTGCTGAGCAGCGCTCACTGACAGGTAAGTTCATCACAAGTCGGGATGGGTGATGGTGCCAAAAATTACATCACAATATTTTCCCAAAATATCTCGATAAAGTAAGACAAAGACAAAAAACTAAAAAGCCGTATTAACTCTGCTGTTTTTCTTCTTCCTCACTGCATCCAGTGTCAAGAGTACTCTGCAGAACCACAGTAAAGGTGAAGCCCTGAACAAGCATAGTGAAATGTTCTGAATGAGTGTAAATGCAGTTCAGGGCCCCGGTGTGCTTTGCAACCTCCAGAATAAGATCCTTTGTATTCTTCTCCAGTGAGGAGGCGTCGCCTCTATTTATGCTGGATCTCACTCACTTAGAAAGAAAGTGTTAGAAAGAAAGACTTCTTCAGCTATTTGTGTTTTAAATCAGGATTACCTGCATTGTTGGAAAAAAACTTTTTTTTTAAACGATCACAATGGTCCAAAGCCCTTTACAGTGGTTTTCAATGCACTTTGCAGTGGTCTCGCTCTAGGCCCAAAGGTCTCAGTAGATGTGAGATTATGGTGTTTCAGAAGTTCCATAAGGCCAGCTCGTGTAAACCAGAGCCCCGCTTTATTTATTTCAACAGTGATGGGTAATATGCATAAACAAAGTAATGAACATCTGTGCAAAGATTGTCTATAATGACAGACATTGCACTCCAACATTAATCTTGTTTCCTGAATGCCTTCAGATGAACTTCCATTCTCTGCCATTTCACTTTAAAAATATGCAGTTTCATTCCTCAGTTGCTGGAGGGTTTTGTGGAGAAGGTGGCCGATGGCTGCGAGAGGAGAGAGGAGGCAGGATGTGTGACAAGTCTGGCTGGTTGGAGATCAACCGAAAGACAATGTGTGACTTCATGTTAAACTCCAGATGGAATTATACCACTAGCTCTTCACATAGGGATTTCTTTATTCCTTCAATCCTAAAATGATTCATTTTTGCTTATTGTCCCTTTAAGAATTGCAAGATGCAAGGCTGACATTTTATGTTATTCTGTACTGACAAAGCCACTTTGGCTACGTTGATACTGAAGGTCTTCATTGATTCATTTAGAAACAAATACGTCCACCATTATTCAGTGTGAGGAGTCTGATGTTATTGTTATCTGTGCAGGGAAGCTGTGGGAAGCAACAATTTAACCTTGTCCTGCCTCCTTCAGCACAGAATTGTCTGTCTTGCTTTCATAACATCAAAGTTTGATAAAATGTAATATGACCATTAGAAGGGATGTTACTTGCCGTTTTAAAAACATAGGTATGATTAAGGATCCCATATAAGAGTGGCCTGTGTCTCATGGGATAAAGTCTAACTGTGATGTTCAGAATGTCATAAAAATTGGTCACTTACAGGCAAAAACATTTAATAAAAGGTCACATTTACCTCTTATTCAGCCTTAAGATCAGCTCCTTTGATATTGGTCTGTTTCCTTATCAATCAAAATACTGCAAAGTCTTTGGCTGAAACTGGCAGGATTTTGGCCAGGGGAGGAAAATTGAAGTGTTTGCATCTGTACATATAGGGCCAGATTTACTAAAGGTTTGCGTGTAGTAAAACGCGTGCAAACTCGTTGCTAAAAAAGGTACAAACTGATCTACTAACAGTGAGCAAAAGGGTTTGCGTCTTTCAAAGGTGCAAAATTGCGCCTCCGTCTCAAAT
>JBAMHV010000009.1:4677664-4692255 GCA_037177535.1 Pseudomugil gertrudae | reverse complement strand
CCACACGCTAAATTCTAGATCCCACACGCTAATTAGTACACGCAAATTGAGATCTTAGTAAATCTGGCCCATAGTGTGTGATAGTTTTCACATGACCTGCAACTGCTTCTTTGTATAATTGATACTTAACCCTTTAATGTTCACAATAAGACAAAAAAAGAGATAATGCTTTAATTTTCTTTTGCTTTAAACAATAATGATGAATAAATGTCTGTTTTTATATGGTAATATAGTAACAAAATTTAAATAGTCAAACACCTGTGTTGAGAGTACATTCCTGAACCAAGCAGGAGAGACGCCAGCGGGTTTATTCCCACAAGCTTTGAATAACATTTTAACTTATCATTTCAAAATATTTACTACTAAAAGGCAAACAGGCTGTTAAAAGTTCAAACCTAACAAACTATTAGTAAGACCATAGCAGAAAAAGGAAATGACTGGAAGATACGGGTTATAGACGGGGCTAAAAGTCATTTACAAAAGCTAATAGCTCTGATTTCCACACTCCTTTCCTGCCCTAAATGTTCTGTAAATGACAGAAAATAAAGGCCCAATAAATGTCAGAATCAAGAGAAAGAGGCAAAGAGATTTCTGAGTTACATGTGATGCATAATGGACTGCTGAGGAAAGGGGGGGGGGGGGGGTTATTGTGTAACTACAATGTCACAGTGGAGTTGTGTTATTTTCATACAATTTGAAGTTGGGGTGTGATGTTGAGACATTTTCCAGCATTTGGTTGTTTTTCTCTAAAATCATATTGGTGTAGGGCCAATACGAGCCTTTAATCTGAACCTAACAGTATGGTCAGAGCGGGATCCGGCTCTAGCTCCACAGTGAGCTCAGGATCAAACACTTCCCAAAAATAAGGCAAAGTTTAATCTCTTAACTGTGCTTGTCGATTCCAATCTTAATTGAAAAGCCGTTCTCTCTCTTTTCCTGTGTGTGTTTCCTTGTGTATAAATCGCTCCCTCTCATTGTCTTTAGCAGCAGAGGGCTGCGTTTGAGGACAGGTCGGAATGATTGATGGCTGAGATACTGGGAAATGAATTGCTGATAAAAACCCTCGGCAAGAAAGGTTGGAGCAAAGTGATGTGCGAGTGTGTGTGTGAGCGCATGTGTTTGTGTGCTTCTGCATAGAGAACGGCGGCCCAAGGCAGTGGCATGATGACACGAGAGGCCAAGCATTATCTGCTGCACCGAGCGTTCACATCTCACCACAAAACCTTCACACATTCTTACGCAGCTCCTTCTGGCGCACCCGTCTTGAGGACTGACATGGTGATAACGTGACAGATGACAGTCTGATGAAATGTCACTGACTCGCTTGAACACACGCAAACACACTCAAGTCCACCCGCCTACTCTTTTTCAGAAAGTTTTTACAAATTTTGCTACAGTCAGGCAATTTATCAGCTTCACCAGCTAAGCTGAACTGGTTAATCTTTTTTTTTTTTTGGATGAAATTGCCAGAGGCAAATTTTTTTTTAATTAGATTTCTAAAATAAAATGTGAACGCTGATCTGCACATCAGCAGAGTAGAAGAGCTTTATCAGTATGGACGCTGTGGAAATAAATGGATTTACCTGTGAACGCTGACAACACTAACAAGATAATAGACATTCAGTCACTGTATTTCCATAAATTGCAGAGGAATGTTGTTGCCCACTTTGCAGTTAGACACCCAGACCAGTTAGAGCTATGAATCACATCCCTACAGATTTCTGCAGGCAACAAAGCAAACCACTTTTTACCCAGCCTACAGTTGCATGCATTAAACCGGTAATAAAACAGAAATTTATTGACTCTACCACACAAAGCCATCAGAAATTCCAGGAAATTAAGTTTTAAAATGACTTAAGATCTCTCAGTTTTTTTGTGTTTAAGGAAGCATTAACTGAGTGACATACTTAACACCCTTCAAATATATGCCATCGGATTTCAATCTTCTCTATTTAGATTGTAAAAATCGCATTTGTGCAGAATTGACTGAGTGCTTTGGCTGAGGTCTGCCTCGCACAGATGAAAGAGCAAAGAAAGAAAGATAATAAAATGGAAAATGGAGCCAAAACAGAGGAACGTGTGGAGCATCGCAGACAGAACCTGGCTTTTTTTGGCACCTCTGGTGATTTTAAGCAAGCAGCAGATCCAACTTTATGTGTTGAGTAACAAACAACGACGAGCCTTCAGAACAAATAAATAATATAAAACCTGCATTTATATTATTTCAGCCCAGCGCGTCCCGTGGAAAGAGGGAAAAATGATGCGACAGAGATAGAATGGGGGGAAAATTAGAGCAGGAGTGAGAGATAACAAGGTGTTTATGGAAGACGGCACTCTGCTATTTTCCCCCCAGCTCACATTAGGGTAAACAGAGCACTGAGCTGAAAGGAGTGCTCAGGGAAATGCTCTGCTGATAATGGCCATGATGAGAGACAATGATAGCAATCACAGTGGCCACAATAATCACAGCCAATTCTCCTGGGACTTTTAAAGCATCTCAGTGGGGGGGTGTGTGTGTTCAGGTGGGTGTTCGGAAATGTGTGTCCATAGTTTGGCGCATGAAGTGGAACCAGGAGGGCCAGTGTTGCTATAACGGAATCTGCTCCGGCTTATGGGTAAAACAGAACTGAAAAGGGAAAGACACACATATCCTATTAAACAGATATTTTAAAAAAACTCCATCAATAACAATTTGCCTTTAATCTCACCAGGACAACTGTGAGTCACAACTTAATGTCATGAAAAACTGAAACTACTAAAGGTTTCCATGGTGGTTGGTGTCATACATGTAGTACATGAGGGAGGACTGACACTTTACCCTCAAGTTTAAACATTTGCCCTGTTATTTGAAAAGGGTAATAGCTGATATGTTATGTGATATACTGTTATAAAAACCATTAATGTTGCTGTTAAAAGTGTTATTTTATTATTATGGTATGGGGTGAAAAAGACTCAAAACACCAACTGGTTCCAACTCCGTTTACCAGCATACTCTGTGACTCGGTGACTGTTTGGGACTCTCCTACATCACAAGAAAAAGAAATGTACTCGCTTTCCATCCTCTCCTGATGCAAAGAGAAGTTTTTGCTCAGCATTTAGCCACGCTGGACCAGATTTACTTCTGTGGGCTGTAGAAGGGACACCATACCACATGCCTGCAGTCCTGTAGGTGCGAGGAGTTTTCCTGCTGGAACACCCGATACACATCAGACACAACAGACTTGTGCAGAGCTTGACACAAACCTTTTATAAATTATCCATTTAGATGTTATTTAATCTTGAAATTTGCCATAATTATATTTGGCACATCTTTTTGATTAACAAGTATCAAATTTCATACTCATATATTAGCCAGCTAACAGTGCGCCTTAGCTATATAGCTATAGCCCACACCTCCATTAGCCATTAGCTCAGTTAGCTTTTAGCTACAGATACCCTCTCAGCTCCACATCTTTGTCTATTTTTATATTTTCCTGGAGCAACGGCATGTGTGACGCTGCCAACATGGTAATGATAGGAAGCTCCCACTGAACTTCACCTTTGCTCTTCAAAAACTTACTGGGAGCCTTTTGTCTAGCCTATTGTTTTTACACATAATCCAGGACACACATGCCACGCACACATACACTACAGATTTTAATAAAGCATCCTATGGCTAGCATGGCAAGCTAGATGAAAAGTTTTCATTTTCAGGGTGGAACTATAAACACCATCTTAAATTCACAGAGGTCACTAAATTGTTTAACAGAAAATACTTGAAATCCTTCTCAAATGTATAAGTTTTACAGAAAGTTTCACTATCTGCAGCAGCCTTAAAGAGGCAGCTGTTCCTCTGGGAGCATTATTACGCTTCAATATATAAGCGATGTGCAATAGAACCTGTGCTATTATCCCATGGGGCTTCTTGTGGACTACCACACACATAAAATGAAAGGTTAAATATTTTCAAAAAACTGTCTTACACTGATCTAAATACGTTCAAGATAACCTTCACTTTGGTTTGTGGGAGTCTGAAGTGATGTCTACATAAAACAGTGAACATTTCTCTACTTTACCCTGCTTAACAGCATCGTCAATCTTCTCCTGCTTTCTAATGACCCACCTGCCGTCAGTAATCAAACAATTACCAGTCAGGCAGCAGCGAATTAAAACGGCCCGCTGCTTGCTTCCATGACGGTGGTGGCAATGTGTAGGATGTGTTTGATCTGATAAAGCATCAGGCAGCCTGTCCCTCAGCCCCCCTAGGTGTCACCGACCCAATCAAAAAAAAAGCCCTCATCTATGTGAGGAGATAAATCCCGCCTCTCCTCTTAGTCGTGATGAACAGGTGAGGAGCGTGGCGGAAAATTGAACACAGCACAGTTCTGCCACGAGGGTCAAATTCACAGCTCCAGACATCAAGAAGGGTTTTACATTGCAGTCGGGCCTCAGATCTTCTAAGATTGATCTCCTGCAGCCACAGCTAATGGCTTGTGGAAGGAAAGGAGAGGTAAGAGTGCTGTGACTGCTCTGGCAGGTAGCGGCTCTGCTACATGGGGCGATTCTTGCATTTATGTTTTTTAAGGGCTTAATTAGTACAGATAAGACCATTCACTGAGTGGTCCAGGCAGTGTCGTGAAGGAGATGTGGCTCGAAGCACAGATTTAAATGTCCAATTTAAAATATCACTTTAAATCACAGCCGGTTTCAGTTCAGCTGCTACATCCTACAGCTAAGCCTTTTAATAAAATCATGCATGACTGGAAAAAAGAGCACAAAGTCCAACAGTATTCACTTAATTAAAACAGACACATGTTCTTTTTCTGAAGGCATCACAGTGTCAGCAGCTAACATAATGGCTGACTAAGGGACAATCTATATAAGCCACTTTTTAGTTCACATACCGTTAATCCGTGAAAACGTGCCATTGAGATAATTAGTTGTATTGTCTTAAGTGTTTGAAAGCTGTCATTATGCAATAAATCCATGTCATCATTAGCTCTGCTTGCATCCTTTTGTTAGGGCAGAGTGCATGAATCACACCCTGTACAAAGTCAGGCATTCTCTCGGACATGATTAAATGTTGGTGACCTTTCCAGCTTGAAGAAAAAGGTCAGCATGATCGTCTCATGCTCAGCAAAGATAAGCATGGCAGGGCTGTGCTCATTATGGGATATGACACCACCTCTCCGTTCTGCACACCAGTTATGAAACCTCAATTTGTTGTTTCAGACAAACTGTGCAGTAAAAAAGAAAAGTAACATTCACGCACGCATTATCACCCAGGCTCCTAATTCTGTCTCATCCCAGGATTTAATGCAGACCTTCGATTCCAGCATCCTATTACCATCGAGGGAAAATAAATGGGCCCCTTTTTGTTTTGTTCACTATCTTCCTCATCATGTTGGATTATTTATGGTCTGCTTTCCATTACAAGAAGCCTCTGCCTTAGTCACACACAAACACACATACACACATAGGCCTATATGAATTAGCATATGCACAAACTCACAAAGGCTCACACTGGCGCTTTCTTACTATCAGTTGTTAACTTCCTGTTAAACCTATAGTATCACCTTGCATTCAGGTGCCCAAAATATAATTAGATTTGGGTAACTTTTTGAATAGATGTGTAGAAGAGAGGGTGCTGCAATAAGAGTTGTTATTTGCAGACACAAACTCTATTATGAATTCCAAGTAATGATGCTTGTCCCTACAATACAATCTGTAAACAGTGTTCCGGTCCAGATGCTGAGTAGCCTGCCAGTACATCCTGTCTGTCTGCTGCCATCACTTTCCCAGTCTGCTCATAAAAAAAAAATAATAATAATACAGTGTGGTAAGCATTGAAGCTTCTGTCCGGTTTTCAGCACTGACTATGGCTTTCAGTGTAGATCACAGTACTGTACCAAGCTTTGGGGAAAATGTGTTTATGTAACTGCTGCTGAAAATATGCCAGATCACAATGCTCCTTCCGACAGAAGCACCACAGCAGGGAGCGCCACATCCTGCTGGAGACGGCAGGCGGTCGTCCAAAAAGGTGGCACACACTAACGCAGAGCAGCTCAGACAAAAAAAAACCTCACATGCACACAGATTTTTCGTAAAAGCTCAGCGAAACAAGGCGACATGCAACTGTCTCATTCTAAGCAGCTCAGAAGATCACAATGCATCCACACACGCAAAAAAAAAAAACCTTGATGCACCTTCCTGTGAATTTTCTGCAGCGCTTATGATGCAACTCTACTGCGCGCATCAGACAGTTAGAGGCAAGACGAGAAGGCAGGAAGAGGGAAGAGTAAAACTGGGAGAGGGACGATGATGCGCTGAAATGAAATGAAACTCTTTTTCTTGGGGGTGGCAGCAGAACTCTTTCATCAGCTGATGCTGATCCCTCCTTTTCCCTCATTCTTTATAAATCAGTGGAACAATAAAAAATGTTGTATCACAGGGAGGAAGAAGAGGCAGAAAACCTTATTGTAAATACAGCCTGTCGACGTGGGAATCGTCTCACACTAAGCGCTTCACACTATAGGCTCTAATTACTGCACACCGCATATCACATTTCCTTAATTCTCAAACCAGGCCTCTTTCTTTTTTTCACTAATTCCATAACAAAAAAGGAGGCTGCAGTTTTCACTGGTTTAACTAAAGAAAAGGAGGAGAACTGCACGGTTTCACATTAATGCTTCAGCTGGCCAATTATCCTAGCACAGTGGAGGCTAGCGCATTAGCTCCAGCACATTTAGCTTTATTCGTCCCCCCAGAGATGACCGGGATCAAGGATAGGACTCTTGTTTAACTTTATTTGATGAGTTCAACACCTTAAAGATACCTGCTACATACATGGACTGTATGAGATTGCTATGAGTGAACTTCTCTCAGGTTTGTAGGAGTCATTTGATGCAAGTTTCATGCTGAATCACATGTAGGTACAGTAATTGTTGGTTTGAAAGTTCCTGCTGTGGTATACAAACGCTCCTTTGGCTCCGCTAGATGTCATTGTTCTCATGTCCCAACAGTTGTTTCATCTTTAATGTGAGATTGTTTCTAATGTTTGAATTGTGTCAGAAGGGGTGTAGAACCACCACACAGCTTAGGAAGTGTTGTAATAATATGTTACTGGTGTGGAAAGGATGCAGCTGACGTATTGCTGAATCCTTCCCCATGTGGTGTCTGGTGTACATTATTAAAAATGACAAGAGCCTTGTTGGTTCAATTTGTAAGTTATCATTGTTGAGGCATTCACAAACACAATCAGGCATCCATCAGCCCTGCGTCTAGAGGAAAGGATGCAGTGGCTCCAATGAATCTCTCAGATGTTAATCAAGAAGCATAAAACTTTAACCAACATCTGTACCGCCTTTGTTAAGCTGCAACATGGCAAATTCTTCACCCTGTCACTGATGACAGGAGACAGATGACATCATTACAGTGCCCGAAACTCACAATAACCCACTTTCATGTAAAGGCTTTGTTATCCCCAAATGGACTGGGATGCCAGGAAGGAGTAACTGCATGCATGGGTCCACAGTTTGTAACATAAAAGAGGCAAAAGCACATTCAATGCAAATGTATTTCTGGTTATATTGAAAAGATTTCACCGCACCACATCTTTTACACACATTCATCTTACATTCATATTTCACTTGGATTCCCTTGCTGGCTTTTGTGTATGTCCTCCGGCTCTGTCAGTCAGGCTTTAAATAACATTTGTACCTTCCTTTCTATGCTGCCTGTCCTGTACAGTGCCTGGAAGACAAGTACAAGCTGTACAGCCCCGCTGTGTATTAGCAGAGCATCAGCATTTCAATTTGAATGCGATCTCAGCAGCTCTGTGGTTTCCTTGCAGAACAGCTAGCTTTATCTTTCATCTCTATATCTCTTAACATAGACCACTGAGACTTGTAGCATGTTAGTCATAAAAATTCCCAGCACAGATCTACAGTCATGCTGAACAAATGTAATGAGAGAAACCACAGTTGGTTAAATTTCTCATCATACCCGTCTTCTTAGCTTTCTTTTTCTGTAGTTAGAAAAAAGGTGTTGTAACATTGATGATTATAAATAAAATGCTACTCTTGACACATATATTATTCTGTAAATATTTTTATACCCTAGATCTTTCTTATTTATCTTCTATACTGCTTTTGCACTGACACTGGGGATTGCTTAATCTCATTATACTTGTGTATAATGACAATAAAAGGCATTCTATTTTATTCTATTCTATATTATATACAGTATGTGTCATATATATTATATCATATATATGTAAATGTGTGTTTGTGTGAGATAGATTGTGTTTAAAGTGGGATCAGTGTTAACTGTAAGTCTCTAACCCTTTAACTAGCAGGGGCCCACAGGCCGTTGTTCTGTAGTATTTATTGGCAAACTTCTTGGGGCTGTTTAGAGGCTAAACTACAGCTGAAGAATGTGTAATAAAAAGTGTCAACATTATTATCTCTATAATTCCAAATAGGACCTGTGATGGACTGGCGACCTGTCCAGGGTGTACCCCGCCTCTCACCCGATGTCAGCGGGATTAGCTCCCGCCCCTCTGTGACCCCATTAGGGACTAGGCGGTAGAAAATGGATGGATGGATAATTCCAAACAGCCACACAAAGAGCTGCTACTGTCTCCATGTATGTTACAGGTGCCTGGCGACTCACCTACCCTGCAAACCAGCTTTTCAGCTGCATGAACTGAGGATGAGACTTCCAAACATTTTTTCTGACAGAAACGTCTGTATCATAAAACTTGTTTTTACACATGGATCTTTTCTGTTTCTTTTGTTTCAAGAGACCCCATTTGTACAAGAGTGTTTTTGTTCAATCATCCCAAATCAAGGATTACAGGTTGTACACATATCCACAACATATTTATTTATCTACTCTATCTATCTATCTATCTATCTATCTACCTACCTACCTACCTACCTACCTACCTATCTATAAGTATAAAAAGTATAAAGTAAAAAAAAAGTATTTTTTTCTTTATCACGGAGGACAATGCAGGCAAATCCCTGAATACTTTTCATGTTTTTGTTTAAAAAAAAATGTTGGTTCTAGATTTCCATATGCATTAGTGATCCTAATACTGATCCATGACCAGTTGACCACAGCAAACCAGTTAGAGGCAGAACTTCTTGTTGTGTCTGACTATACCGTTTGTACCTTGTGCCATCAAACACGATTAGTCAATCAGAGCATCTATAACCATCTTCATACACATGAACATTCATTTCTGGGCACCCATTAAAACACATTGAACAATGCTAGATTTGTTCAGTTTTCAGAGCTTTTAGCATGTTTGCGATAAAAAGAAAAGGTAAAAGCAGTGTGCATGGGTTCAACGCAACTCAGACACAAGATATCTTGAGAGGCTGAGAGCTAGATTGTACCTCCAACCCTCCTATAAACCTGTTGGACAGCTGCTTTTTATTCTTCATTAATGGGCTACTGATACGTCTGGGACATCTCTGTGGAATAAAGGTAAAAATGATCAGATGTAATTAAAAGTATGTTGCATTATAACCATCTTATTTTGAAAGGCATCCAAAGCCTGAGTTGAGTCAATTAGAAATAAAGGCAACAAAATGTTTGCTTACAAAAAAAATTCTCCTTATTCTGAAGGTTATTCAGAGTGATTCGGGTTGTTTGCGCTGTAACCTCACAACATGAGAGGAGTTCTGGTTCTAAATTATCTATATCAAATCAGATTATTCTTCATGTGCCGCATTCTACTTTTTCTAGTGTCCAGCTTCCATTTATGGTCCAAAAAATAAGGGCTTTTATTTAGTACAGGAAAGGGCTCATCGTCATAGTTCATTTGGGGAAACAAGCTTTTCATGTTACTGAGTGATGCCACAGTGCTGCAAAAGTACATCACAGCCCAAAACCATCACCAAACATGTAAGCTTAAAGATGAAAACCTTCCTGATAGACAGAGCCCAGTTAATCCTCTGAGGGGTAACCCTGCATTCTTCTGTTGTTTTATTCTCTGTGATCACTTTGTGTTTCATTTTAGAAGTAAAAATGGTCATTAAAAGCAACAGGCAGAAAAACAGGAATCTAAAAAATAAATGAGCTGGTTGACACAATAAATGCCCCAATGAAGTGGGTTAACTTCTTCTGCGAAGATGTTAACACCAGTCATGCTGCAAGATGCATGAAACTGCTGAGTATGCCCAGTCAGTTTGATTTTATTCTCCATGTGGCAAATAGAAACTATAGTGACTTTTAAAGTCAGTTTGTTGATTGATGGAAAATGTTTTAGTTATAAAAACTGTTCAAGAGTTTTAAAAAGAGTCCTCATAAAAGATTTAGGAAGATTTAAATTCACATGCATGGACAAGATGTCATTAAATGTGGAGAAGAAGAAAAAGACCTTTTACATTTAGGTGACTGTGAAAAGGTCAATGTGGGCTTGACAAGACTATGTCAGCAAGAGAGATCCGAGTTACAGTGTGTACATCTCTCATTACAAAGATGAACGGACACTGACAGTTTAGTGGTGCCAAAACCACCGCCGCCAGAAGAGAAAAGTTACACAAGCAGGCTGGGATACTGTACTGAATTTTGCTGGCTGGACTGGGCACACTCGTATCGTTAAAAGGGAAGAAAAACGCTGCAAATCATCAGAGCCGTGCTGAGTAATGAACTTTTGCAAGCAGGAAACATTTCCCAAGAGAATGTCTCTGCCAGGTTTCTGTGCAACGGGTTGCAATTGGCTGACAAAAATCTCCTGATTGAAGTGGTTAGAAAATCTACTAAAATACTAAAACAACTTAAAGAAGAAACAGCTAAATAAACAAAAGGAACTGCCAAAAGCAGTTGTGTTTTCACCTGTCAGCCACCGTAGTGTCCCCTTTTTTTTACCAAAGTTAAATAACCTAATAATACTTTAGTCCTATACTATACTATACTATACTATACTATACTATACTATACTATACTATACTATACTATACTATACTATACTATACTATAAACTTATACAGTACATAAATGAATGCTTGGAAAACATCTGTTGTTCACTTAAAGGATGAGCTCTCAGTCACAACAGACCCTTATTCACTACCATTCCTGGAACTTCTGTTAATATAGGCAACAGCTTTAACCAGGACCTGCAAGGGTTGTATGGGTTATTGTAATCAAAACAGCAAGTGAGGGGATAAATATTCCATCATCCCAGAGTTGCCAGAGTTGCACTGAGGGTTTTGTGGCAGCACCTTATGTCATTTGACATAATTGTGGCACAATGATGTGGCATAAAATGTGAGTAATTTGAAGCTCAGGCTGCAGTGTCGGTAAACCTTGGTGTAAGGATGTTTTTTCATTAGAACGATTTGCAACCTGCAAAGTCACATGCTGGTCTGGATAATTCAGACTGACGTCTCATTCATAATATCTGTGTTTATTTGGGAAAACAGGAGATTTTGCTCTTGAAAACATGAGTTGAACCTGCTTGAACCTGTCTTTTAAGGAAACAGATTAAAGCAAAGGTGTCCGAGAGAAGTTAACACTTTCAAAAACTCACCTATTTTTTATTAAGTAAGAAAAAGCAACAGCGTTAGTTAGGTGGGTGTTTGTTTAGTTAGTTTTACAACCCTGAGTGTGGTATATATACAGGCTTACTTTGACTGCTGTGAAAACCGTACGAGCGGTGTGAAGGGTGAAATGAAGAGGCAAATATCTGGTTTCAAAATCACCCAAATAAGTCAGCACAGCTAATCGAAGGTGTCTCTCACCTGTGTGACCTGCAAGATTTATATCCTCTTATCATATTTGTGACTCTTTCATTCAAGACCTCTCCATCTGTTTTCCTCTTGTCACATTTAATACACGTCCTACTGTACAAACCTCTTATCCTCCCGCGCATACTCTGAATCCTGACCTCGCTATCAAGCACACACACACTCACTGCTCATCACCTCTCCTGCACACTCTGTCATCAAGCAACGCGTCAAGGTCAGAGGTTTGTATTTTTAGTCATCCAATGACAAAACAGCTCGTCCTACTCGCACAGAAAGACTCTTTGAGCATGCACCCTCCACCACTCCCCCACCCCCCACCCCAAGGTGCACTGCAGCATTTAAACTCAGAGCAAAGCTTTCGCTCCCCAGACACCCTCACAGTCCCCATAACATCACTGCTGCCAGGGAGCCGGTGGCCAAACAGTGGCTTCAGATATAGCTTAACACTTAGAATTAAGCATGATCTGCAAAATTAGGTGATGGGGTGTTTGAAGGTGTTTAGTTTAGCTTTTTCACGGTAAAAAAGCACTTCTGTCACTCAGTAAGAAAAGCTGAAAAAGGCTTTTGCTAAGAAAAAATCGTGTGTATGCTAACAGCGCTAAAACTGGTGAGCAGAATTATTTTCACTGCTGAAAACGTACATTTGTAGAATTATGCAAAGAGCTAAATGAATGCTGTATTTGAGACATTTTTAAGGTTTTTAAAACGTCAGCATCAACTTTTTTGTACGCGTTCCAGATATTGAAAAGCTAAATGAAAACGCAGGATTCTATCTTCACTCAGGTTGAACTTTTACAATTAGGTGTTAAACCAACTTCTTTTCTCTGAAAAAGCCAAAAATCGTATAGCTTCCCCATCACAAGAACATCAAGGCATTGCTGAACAAATCTTTTGTTTCTCTGTGAAAACAAAACTGGCATGAAAAGTGCTTAGAAATAAAGTTTGATTTGATAACAGCATGATTTTTGTGAAGAATCCTTCTCAGTAAATGAGTCTAAGGAGCATTTTGATAGGTTAATTAGCTTCTGGGACAGAAGATTTAACCTTAATGGCTATAAAAGTCACACTGGTGGAGACAGTAGACATGTCCTTATTTGATGGTGAAATTATGTATAGTGCATACTTAGTTAATGCAGGTTGAAACTATTTATAACCACAGTTTAATATGTTGTAAATGTTAAATAGTGTCTGAACAGCATGCAGCAACAGTAAAAGCTCCAGTCAGTCTGGATTTACCAAAATTAAACCCAAACAAGTAGTGTGTTTCAGATCTGTGCCTTAAAATAATACAAAAACCCTGATAATGCCCACTTTAAGCAGCTATTAGCAAGGAAAGCATCAGTAAAAAAGAAAGTGGGGCTGAGAATTCTTCTTGTTGCTTCTTCTTCTGGTCCTGAAACAGATCCATTTCATTAAAACTATGAAACAGCACTGACCTCATTCCTCTGTGACTTTTTATGGATGCACATTTTCTACTGCACGAGTCAGTTTAATAATCACTTGGTAAGCCTTCTTAAATTAACAGGAGCAAATATTGATTTGCATGCCTCTAATTAAACACGGACAACAGAAAGGAGGGGGTTGTCTGAGGGGAAACGTAGGACATTATGGCTACATGTGGTCAAGGTAAAAGCTCAAAGACAAAAACAGTTTGATGTGACTGGCCCTGCAGCTGTGGATGATATAAAGAAGGGTCATGATATGTCAGACTCGGGGTGATATCACTGGATTTGACTGCAAAATGAAAAGTGAAAAGCTGACCTCTCAGATTAAATTAGAGTGTGTGAGCTGCACCATATGTCACTTTTTAGATGGAATTGGGCAGAAGGCAACCCAGCAGATGAAACAAACAAACAAACCTAAAAGCCTGCGTGGAGTTTGCAAAACTGCCTGTTCTCGCACAACAATGTGTTTTTCAAAGAATGTCCTTCAGATGACTTATGATGGTTGAACGTTTTTAGGAAGCTGCGTGAGCTTTTTGTTCACCGAGGGGAAAAAATAGATTGCTTTGCCCTGCTTTTCCTGGAGACGTTTGTCAGCTCATCCAAAAGTGTCACAATCCAGGCTAAATGTTACATTTCTCATCTAAAACTGACCACATAATTCTGATGATTAAAAGGGAAGCACAAGAGCAAGGAATTTAAAACAGAAGGGAAGCAGAAGCTCCTGCTGAAGCTAACAGAGCTTCTACAAGGAGAGATTTCAGTTTCATTAGCAGTATATACCTACGCTATCAGGATATATCATAACCTGGTAGTGACACATTCAGTGTGTGCCAGTCATCATGTTCACATGAGTTTCCTTTTAATTCAGAATAAAAATAAATCCTCTTTATAAATATTAAAAATGACCTTGCAAACGGCTAATTCTGATTTAAAATGATCACTCTGACCTAAACTTTAATCTGAAGTAAAAAGCTGGTTTATTCTGATTTTTAATCTGAATCTTTGTTTTTATGTTCATTCTGCTTTGAATGAGTCCCAGTCGCTCTGCAGATGCTTGTCATGTCGCGATGATGCACATATTCCAGCCTCAGCTGCTAAAAGAGGCGCAATATGCATCTGCTTCAAAACTAATCAAAATCAAAGCAAAAATTGTCATGTTGAAGGTAAAAAGAAAAGAAGCAGGAAGTGGAGTTTTTTTTTTCTGCTTTCGGTATAAATAAATGCATCACGTCCAACTGCAAATCGAGTGGGATTTGAACTGGCAACCTTCCAGTTGTGGGAAAACTCAGCTGTTTTCAATGTTTTTTTTATTGTTAATTTTTTTGTCATGACTACTATCTATCTATCTATCTATCTATCTATCTATCTATCTATCTATCTATCTATCTATCTATCTATCTATCTATCT
>JBAMHV010000009.1:4656646-4676344 GCA_037177535.1 Pseudomugil gertrudae | reverse complement strand
ATCTATCTATCTATCTATCTATCTATCTATCTATCTATCTATCTATCTATCTATCTATCTATCTATCTATCTATCCTCCCTCCCTTTTCTGTACCACTCTAACCAATTCAGGGTCATGGGAAAGCTGGAGTCTATCCCAGCAATTAGCAGGTGAGAGGCAGGTATACCTGAACAGGTTGCCTGTCCATCACACGACTTATTCACACTACTTAACAAACCTGAATCAGTTCCACTTGCTTAAAAATGACTTTAAACATCCTTCTTGTGGCTACCACTTGGTCATTGTAAGACAGTCAGAATACCAAGACACGACTCTTTGTGCCTGCAGTCATTGCTTATAAATCTCTGAATAAGACTGGTACATTTTGAACCTCACTGAACATCCTAAAAGAAGTAAAAATATCTAAATGAAAACATGTCCTAAACAGGCTTTAGCTGTGATGAGGATGCTGAAATTGCATGTCCAAATAAACACGGGATTTTCCCCTTTGAGGATTTCGTTCATATTGCACTTGTCAACGGATTATTTTACCGCTTAGCACTGTCCGTGAGCTAGGAGCTGAGAAAATCCCTCATATTCCACCCAGTCTGCTGCAACTCATCCGTACTCCAACTGCAAATAATACCTCCATCAACGGCTGAAGCATGCATCTCAGACAAACAGCCCATAGCCAAACGCAGGGGCCTGCAAGCACACACCCTCTCACTCTTCTGGCTTCCTTCACAGCTGAAAGACTTAACACACTGGACAATGTATTTCCAAAACTATCCATTCAACTACCTCAGTAGAGCTTCAAGAAGAAAATCTCCTAATTAGCAGGCATATGAGTTCCTTTATACAAACCAGCAAACACCTTTTTATATGCAGCAGCTTCTACATTTATTTCAGTGCTTGTTTAACAGCGCAGCAGCTAAAGTCTGTTTACCATCTTATAGGAGATAAGAATCATTGACAAAAGACCAAAATCACTGTTTCAAATGCTCTTTCTCATCAAGAGCACTACTAAAACGTGAAACCAGTGAGCAATCTTATACCATACGTGACAAAAGCTCAACAGACTGTTGTCTATCAAGCAAAAAAGAAGATTGCTCAGTTTTGGTGGTAAGGGAATGGTGGGAGCTTGTAACCACTTAAGCCTGATCCCGAATGTTAAGATAGATAAGGAAAGCCAGAGTCAGCTGCTGAAAGATTAATAAATGCAGATGAAAAGGCTTTTAGAGGTACTCACCCCAATGGGGATGAAAAAGCATTGATTTTCTCCTTGGAGCCGTTGCTGTCATTTGGCAAGATGGTGATCCGTAAGCAAAGCAGGCTTTTCATGGTAACAGCTCTGGCCTCTCAATGACCTGACAAGTGGTCTCGTTAAGGAGGGATGGGATATTTAGCAGCCTGGATCAAGAGCCTTTCTCCATCTGCCTTAATTTCAGCTCGTTTTTTTGCTGCTCGTTGGCCACATTTCAGGTGGAGAGATCGATGGGCGGAAAAAAGAGACACCTAAGTGATAGATCGATAGCATAGGTGGCGTCTCCAGGCAGCCGGTGAGGGGAAAGATTGTCCGTTTGTCTGTGTGTCATCCTGTGACATCACCACACTGATAGGAGCATCACGCCTTCCATTACCCAGATCAATAGTGTTTTCGCTCTCGCAGGCTCTCTAAGTTTAACAGATAAGAGGGGCAGGAGTGATCCAGCATTTATTCACAAAGAGAAATCATACAAAAAGGTTTCAGTGTGTCACATTGTGATTTATAGCTCGAATCGCAAGCAGCGGGCAAAAGTAGGGGCCGATAGACAAAAGCAGATGTAATCCAAGCTGGAGGGAGATGGTCATGGACAGACCCAGATAGAGATTTACAGCCCTCAAAGAATGACAGATAAAGTGTAAACAGGCGACAGATTGCTTGCCATGCACCGACCCAGCAACCCCTACACACACACACACACACACACGGCTGCATTCTAATCCCAGGGAGCAGGCCAGTTGCCCCTGGCAGCCGGAACTGGTAATGGCACTGCACTGGCTCACAAGGAGGAAAGCACGGCGGGTGCCAAGCAATACGGCCTGCGCACAGCTGAGCCGAATGCGGCAGAGCTGGCCTGTAAAGATGAGAAATTAGCAGTATGAAACCAAGCATCTACCATCAAACAGCAGTCACACTCGCCGGATTGGATGTATTCTCATCAGTAGACAGGAGACTACAATAAGTATCGGGCGCCATAACAGCCAGGCTATGAAGGAAGACAGAGCTTCTGAAGCGCTCATCATTCACACAGAGCTGTCTTTTGGTTTCCAGCTTATTGTTTGCTATCAGTCCAGCAAATTTTCTCCTATGTGCCGCTTTTACAGCTCTCATTGTTTTGGTATTTTCAGCAGCAGTAGGCAGCAGAAAAAGGAGAAAAAACACAAGCTCTGCTCACTTCCTACAACATCCGCAGCAGGAGATGTAGCAACCAGCTGGTGATATGAAGTCAAAACATTTCAGAACCAAAACGAAAAGAAAAAAGTGTCTTCCCACTGAACTGTATTGCAGAACTGTAATTATGATGATTTATGCACTTAAATGAAATAGGAAGTGCCTTGTGTAGATAAACGTGGGGAAATACTGGAAGCAGACCTTCCAGCATTGCTGCAGAGGCATTTCTGTGCATGTCAAAGCCGGAGTATTTTCCTATAATGTCAAGCAAATCTGAAGCAACTGCACAGTTCTCGGCTTTTGTAGCTAGAGCGGCAAAACAATAGTGGGAAAAAAACTAAATGTAAAGATGAGGAACCTTTTTTAATATTTTCCATGTGGTGCTGTGTCAGCTGGGCAGTGTGTGTGTGCATCGAGGGCAGAACAACGTCCATATAGAGATCTGAGGAAAAATCAGGAACAGTTTAAACAACTCAATAGAGAAAACATCAGATTGTTGTTTTTACTGAAAGAACAAATAAATCTGCTCTATAGGAAAGGTAGCCTTAAATAACCCATGGTGGTGCCGAGTGGCCCGCTAACATAAAGGTAAGAGAAATACTGGATTTTATTTCTAACAACAGCACAGTACATTTCTATGAACAGCCTGAAACTAAAATCTTATTTTGTTGCTGCTTAACCTAATACGATGCAACGAGGAGCAGTTTTGCACTTGTTAATGCTAATATCACGCTGGCCCACAGGTGTAAACACGTTTTCTATAAAAAAAAAACCTGCTGCATCAACGAAAACAACAGCAAGAAGGAAAACCTGCATGTTCACTTCACAACGGGAGTGCTCTGACGTTATCAAAGTTTCATTTATTCACCTGATCTTTTTATCATATTGTACAAAATTATGAACAAATGTTAAAACATAAATAAATACATAATATGTTCCTTGGTGTAATTTCTCTCTCTCCCCTCATGTTACTGTTTGCACCCGTCGGTCACTATAATTATATATTAAAAGGTAAGGACCAGAGGTGATGCTGAGATCGTTTTACAAATACAGATATTGTTGTATTTGGAAAATCAATATATTTGAACTCAGTGGTAGCTGTGCCTGTTTTGTCTGCAGGATCATTGCCATGGTGATAGCTTATGTCTGGGTGATTTAGGGGGCCCTGCTCTGCTAACGGCGGTGGCATAGACCGCAGCTTGCCTTGATCTGGACAGTTCCTGTGGTGCTGGCCTCTATGGTCCATGCACTGATGGTTTACTAATATGAAAAACAGAATGACTTTACAGCCCAGCTTTACATGCCACTGTCCATGTCTGCAGGCAGTAGCAAACTGTGCATTCAGAACTCACCTCTGCTGTAGCGATGGAGCAACAGGATGGTACCACAAACAAAACGGCTGCTGAATCCATCTATAACCACAGGATGTGCACTTTGAGTAGCCATAGGGTTTTTAAAGCTGTGTCTACTGGTTATCTTCAGGCTGGAGAGTTTGGGTGGGTTTTTTGGTGGCTTACAACACAACTTTGCCATGATAACAATGAGTTTCAAACACACTGAATACCAGGGCTGACATTACTTGCCTGCTAATTGCTGGGATAGGCTCCAGCTTCCCCACAACCCAGAATGGAACTGAGTAAATAGAAGACGAATGAATGAATGAGTGTAAAATATCTGCTCACCAGCTAAAAATGGATCATTTGTATCGGCCTCAAAAAGCCTGCTGCTGCTGCTGACCAGCTCCTACAGCGAGCTAACACATTTAGCCTTCTTCACACTCACACAGACACACTTCCTTCCTGCATCCACTCACCCATGTAACTTTATAGACACCTCCCTGTCCATAAACCCCATGAGATGGAACAGAGAGGAGGGAGAATGACTCAGACGGAATTGGCTCAGTAAAACATTGAACCCTAATCTCCTGCTACCACCTTAAATCCTCTTTACTATTAAATACTGTCTTTTCCATCCTGGTGACATTTTATTAACGGCGATTACACCATAAGACCTTGGATTCTTTTTGCACATTTCTTATAATAATGCTACAGGTGGAAAAGTTGTTTTTTTTTAATAATAAAGAAGGAACAAAACAGAAGAGAAGCGAGAAGCAATGCTCCAGGCCAGTAGAGGTACTAAAACTGCCGTCCCTCAAATGACCACAAGGTGGTGTCTCTAAGGAGAGTGCGTGAATGATCCATCACGTAGGTGTTTCAGTTTTTAAAACATATAGGTTTGAGTTTTCTGTGTTAAGATGCAGCATCTGTTGTGTCTGTTTATACCACTGATAAAAGGTTTGATCATTAGTTTCCCACATGAGCTTAATTCATTAAAAAGAAGATTGCACTTCATTAACATGCAAGTCACCGTTTCCATGTAGTTTGGTGAAAATTAAAGATCTTTCTGCAAATAAATGGTGTGAAAAGTGCACACTAGACTCATTTTCACACAGTACTGTGCCGTGCTACACTGGATGATTCCCCTGGATGGATTCTAGATAGCTGGATGGTCACCGTATCCAATACAGCTGCCACATCAGCAAGGTGATGGTGGAGTGATAATTTGGGTTGGAATAACGGGGAGGGGGCCGGTAGATCCCTTTAGGGTGCCTGTGAGTGTCAGAATGACCTCTGCTAAATCTGTTCAGTTTCTAAGTGATTATTTCCTGCCATGGTATTAAGGGAAAAACTGTGGCCTCTGCAGTAAAGACAATCCACCATCCCATGCTGCACAAACACCACTGCATCTGGTTGCTATGGGTTTAAAGGGAGAGACTTGTCAGGTTAGACAGGTTAGGTGGGGTTGCATCTGAATGATGCATTTAGTCCTCTAGTTCTCAGTTGGATCCATTGCACTGCATAAAGAAATAACATATTTTGGCATCAACTAACAAACTCAAATCAAAGTATGAGTTAAGTAACCCAAACCTACATCCATCTTTTATTACGCCTGAGAACTAGGGGAACTGAATAGAAGAAAAAAGTGTACACAACAAAGAAAAACAAGGAAGATCAGAGGAGAGAGAGAGATATTTACACACACACACACGTTATAAAGCATATTTGCATAACAGGATGCCAGATGTAATAATTTAGATGAATTCTTAATTCTTTCTGCTGTACAACACTGGATGAGCCACTTGTTTTCACTTCAAAAGGCATCTGCTTTCAGCAGTGTCACAGGACGAAGGTTTTAATCCCTTCTCAGTGACGCTAACTGTACCTCCGTATTTCATCATGCAGCCTCGGAGACTCAAGAGAAAACAGGAAAGACAAAAACAAGTCTGAATATAAAAAGACCTAACCCAGGTTGTTGCTAAAGGCTCAGCTGAAAGCTGCTTGGAATGGCACAGCTGAAAACAAAAGGTAAACCAAAAGCCACCCTACTGGGACTTAAAACCTTGCTTTCAAAATAGAACCAGTAGAGGAAAACAACTGTGCCCTACTTCAGACTCTATCTGTGCTTTATGTAAGACGTGTGAAATATTTCATGCTACTCTTTCACTTTAGGATTAGCTCTTATAAAGCAACAATCTGCAACACAACGTAGCGCTGCTCAGAGTTTTGTGCTTTAACAACATGCTAATTTTAATGCATTTTTCATTCATTTGTCACAAAATTGATGGTGATGCACAAAGATGATACGCCTAAAAACTTCAACTCTCCTTTAATCTCATGAAAATAATTCATGAAACTTTAAACCATTCCCGTAGATGTGGTTTAGTATACGTGCTTCCATTTCTTACATTTGTATGTTAGAAGATGAAAATTGCATTTCCATTAGAAGTTAAGTTGCCTGTATTGACAATGAATTGGTAATTGGTATAATTTTAACAAAGTGGCACATTTATCAGGCAAACGAATACAGTTTCTTCTGAATCTTAATTGAAATCGAGCGTCAGACATTTGCACCAAGCTGGATTTTTATTCGTGGTAGAGGAAGCCACTTTGCAGAGATTTGGAGCTGTTTGACTCAGCTGCATTTCTTTCTTTTCTACAGAATAAATGAGAAAGTGTGAGGAAAATAACCTGGAAAATTCTCTTTAATCTTGGTTAGTTTCTGCATTTATGCACTAAAAACTATTTTATACATTCAGACCTCCCAGTTGTTGATCACATGAAGATGGGAGTGTGTGTCCATACAGGTAAAAGCATCAAAGGCAGATAGAACGAGTGGCATTTATTATTTCTCACCTTCTGAAGGAGCGAACGTCAAATACTAATTTCCTTGTTCCTACAGATGGTTCTTGCAGACACATACATCTAAAACGTGTTGGTGTAATAAAAAGGTCTGCTGCATTTTTCCTGCAAACCAACTGCAGCTGCCAAGCACAGACGGCTACAGATGGTAAATGTCAACACAGGAAAATAGAAGAAGCTAAAATGCTTCTGCTTTTTATTCAAAACAGCCCAAATATATAATATTGCACATTTATTTAGATAAAACTTTGTCAGATAGCAAATTTAAATACCAATAAGGTCCAATTTTGTCATTCAAAGTCCCACTTTTTCCCTCTGCCTCTTCCCTCTGCCCTCACGTCTACCTGTCAGCCAGTCTCTCACCTTTTCTGTTACCTCTCCAGCCCTCTAACAACTCTGTCACAGATTTCCATCACCACCCCCCTCCCCCCCAGTATATGCATATAAACCTGAAACCCTCCCGGTGTGCTGGAAATGGAGAGAAAGTGGCAAGGGTGTGATTACGATGTCAATTCGTGAACACAGCAGTGCGAGACTGCACGGATGAAAGCAACAATGCCACCAGAAAATTCCCCATCCAGCCACGGAAAAGTCATTTACCACACAGCGGAGCGCCTCAACAAACCAACAGAGTGAACAGTGGAAACTCGAGTTAGGTGGGAAAAGAACAAAGAAAGAAAAGTAGACGTGGACCAAATGGAGAATATTGTTGAAATATGTGTGTGTTTGCGCCCCTCTTCAGGTGTTCAGCCCTCTTGGTGAAAGCCAGCGGGAGACAGTTGTCACCATTCAAACACATGAGGTTAGACTCGGTAAGACTTAGCAGACTCTATGATGGCAGAGCTCCTCTCTGACAAACACACATTCACACACAAACAGTTCCCTCATAAGATCCCCAGCATCAGGTGGCCCACACTCGAGGGTCTGAAAATACCACCTTGGAAATGCCACACAGCTCGATATCATCTAGTTGTTTTTAAGACATTGCATAAAGGGGGAGGACTCACTGATATTTAAATGGAGCTGTTGTGTGTGTGTCGGTGTCATGTGTGTGTAAATAAGCGAAAGGCAGCAGCTGTGGGTATTCCACTAACATAAAAGTGCAATTTTGAGATGTAGTGAGGGATTAGAGCGGAGATTTTTCCTTGCATTTATGAGACAGAGATGGATCGTTTCATATCTCCTCGAGATATTCTGGGCTGACTCATGAGAATCAGAGGAAAAATGGCAGTGGCAGAAAGCTGAGGCAGATCATTTGCAGCTTTAAGAACAAATCGGATTGTTATCATCAGTCTGCTACGCAGACAGTCGGGAGGGACGTGCTCAGCAGGTGGTTGGATTTCTTTCGCACCCACTGCAGCAAGAAACAACTGGTGGGGAATTACTAGCAAATAGAACCTGTGTTTTTACTTGTAAATAAATTCATGGAGTAATGTGATCAGTGAGGAAATCACTCCACTGTGAGATTCATTTTAAAGCTTTCTACCAAAAACGGCTTGGACATTTGTGGAACGTGGTGGTATTGATTCATGGTACTTAACACGTTGATTAATTGTAAAATCAGCTAATAGCTAATGGGGACAGCTCTTGTTTCCTGTTTACATCGACTCGGTCTACAAAAACTAAGCCTTGTATTGTTAGATTACATTTTGGAATATGTTCAGGCTTCTACTTGAGACTGTTATGTCACTTGTTTTATGGATTTTATATCAGTTTCATCACATGTTCTAATCATTTTCTTTAACTTGCTAGTTTAAGAGACCTTGCAGATGCAAAATAGGCAGTTTGGGAAACTTTGTGCATTAAAAACTGTCAAACAGGCTCAGACTAACCTCAGAATGTGTAGAGCTGATGAATGCAGGATGTTCACACACAGCTCAGACAAACACACCAGGTTTTTGCTTATCATACAGTTGTTTGTTGTGGTTACACGGCTGTTTCTTTTATTACATTCTGTCTTTCTACCAAGGTACAGCCAAGTTATTCTTAAGCAGGGAAAAACAGCCAAACCACCCAGAGAATGAGCAACCCTGCATTACTGATGAGACTTCAAGAACCAAAAAACAAACAGTCCGTGCTCAGCTTTATACAGATAAATCAAAGTATACGGGAAAATAAGAATACATTTTTTCAGGCTCTTAAATAAAAAGAGGAGGGGGGAAGAGGAAGAACTCACAAAGATTTTATTGCATTATAAATACAGAAAAACAAAATAAAAACAAACACGGGAGAGAAGCAAACTTAAATCTCACTAGAAGTCATCCCAGTGCTCCCAGCAGAGCCTTGCTATATTATTTTAATGTGGTTACTTGAAATATTAAAGCTACAGCATGTAGTAAGTTAAGGCCACATTTTCTCATAACCTGATTTTCCTCATTGAAATGACATTTAGAAATGTTCTCTTTCTCCCATCACTGTTTATTTATTTCTGTCTTTACGCAGCAGAACTTTGCGGCTTTAGTTTTAGTTTCTTTTCCAACCTGTTCTGAGAAGCTCTGAAAGTTTTACATCTGAGAAGCTCTTTTTCATTTTGTTAAAGCTATGATCAAACTAAACCTGAAAGAAAACAGGATGCTGAGATGATAACAATGAGTTAGTTCAGATGTGTAACTAATGTTTAAATTTTGCAGATATGTGCTTGAATCTAATATTAAATGACCGATCGGCATGTATGTGTTGAACTATAAGAGCCATGGAAGAGTGATAGGAGTGTCCAAACCAACCTACAGATACAAGCAGTTTGCTGTAATAATGTGAAATAAACTTTTACTTTGATGAGTAAATAATACCTTAATGCACTACTCTTTAAAAAAAGTAACTCAGTTGCTGTTACTCTGGTGTATTTATCTGTTACCTGCTAAATGAATCCATTTTGACCAGCAGCGTTGCTTCTTCCTGTTCACAGTGGTGATGCAGAACATGGGCAGTTCTTGTTTTCTGCGTGATCGCTAATGTCAGTAGCAGGCTTATTTAGCTTGTCTACTTAATGCTTTCTCTGGTCCTTCAGGAAGTCCTAATGATCCTTTCACAGCTGTCCACAATAAGGGAATAACATCTGGATCTGGATCAGGAAAAACTTTTTTAAAAAAAGTAACTTTACACATGCACACATTGCAAACTACATACACATTAAGGCTTTGCACACAGATTCTTCTAGGTGGGATCAATTTTCACAAAGCTCTACAGTTAAACGTGTGCGTGTTTCTCCTGACATGTACTGATCCGCCGTGCTGGCAAAGTCACTAAAAAAGTAACTAGTTACAGTTACTAATACTTCATTCAAAAGTAACTCAGTTAATTTGTTGATTACTTACACCAAATGGTAATAGATTACTGTTAAAGGTAACTCATTCAGCATCCTTATGATCTGCTGGCCCGCCCTCTAATGTAATGCAGTTTTTCTCCAACTCTTAATAGTATAAATGACATATTTACATTTCTGTAGTTATTTGTAGGCATTGTCACTCATGTCCTGGCTAAGTGAAGTTGCATGCATGTGTCATTAGGGCTGTATCACTTTGGATGTTTACAGTAACCAAGGGAACAGAGCTGTTGCAAGTAGATGTTACTCACTAAATGCTTCATATTCTGTAAAAAGTAAAAAAAAAAAAAACATTTGCAACCATTATATCACTAATTTTACTCCTTGTATCACTTGAATTAATCCTGGGTTTCATCCTCTGTAAGAAATGGAGACAGAATGTCCAACTTCAGACAGAAAGATCATAACAGCAACAAAAAATCTGTTTTACTCTTCGGGTATTTGACAGAGTACAAGCATAACATAGCTCGTGTTTGTCTTGAAAGAACTGCTGTATGTAACGTTTAAAAGCAATTTTCTGTTTGTAGAAAAGGAGAGAAAGCAGCTGAGGCTTTTTTGACTGAAAAAAGAGGCAGGATTTTTCTAGGGGCTCAGCAATTTTTTCGTTCCTCACATCCCAAATAAAGTGACAGGGTTGTGTTTATCTGCATTTTGAATTGCTAGGCACTCCAGACACCCAAACATATGCTTTCATAAGCAAAAACTGGGATTTTCTTTAAGTCCTTTTTGAGTTTGAGTTTGAGTATGTAGACAGCCCTATTTTAAATCCACACATGGAACATTTAACTCTTTATATATTCATTTACCTACAAATGACTTTTTATTTAAATATCTATTTTTTCTTAAGCTGTAGAGCAATCTGCTGCCTATAGAAGGGTTTACATATCAGTTATGTTTATGTCCAACAAATGGAAAACATACAGTATTGCAACAGATGAGGATGGCTGCCTCTTCTCTGATGGTCATCTTTCTCTGCTGCATGAGACTTTAAATACTACGAGAGAGCCAAGATTTGGATTTATAAGCTGATTGTGAAGAGCACAAGTTTTTCTGCAGAGCAAGTTGCCGCTGTGTGGCTCGTTATTCAGCAGAAAGCAGCCTGGCCTCGCAGGATGTTTCCCAGCAAAGAGCTTGGTGTGGGGCCCCTTTCACTCTCAGAGACAGATGTTAGGCCTGAACTCGGCCATCCGCCCTCACCATAATGAGAACTCAAGGGGTCCCAGCTCCACAAGAGCATGCATGCTTATGAACATGCATGAACACCTGACTGTTCAGACAGGAGCAACACAAGCAACAACCAGGTGCCTAACACAGAATGTGAAGCAAACAGTGAAGCTTAATACTGTTGTGAAACACACGCACACGTGTAAGAGTAAATATGTCAACATGCAATGTATCCAAGTGACAAGATATTTAAATATGCAAGGAGAGCGTGGGAGCGATAGAGGTTTCATTAAGAGAGAATTAGCCTCAAACACTGATATAACTGTTTTAATACCGTTAAGTAGCTAAACTCTGCAGGGATCATAACTGTATATGATAATAGGCAGGTGTATGCAGATTAGCTAATTATTTTTTGTGTATCCAGTATATATGTCATAATAAATAAAGAGGTTAATGAAAACAATATACAAAAAATCATGTGCATGCCAGAATGTTTGCTTATGCTATTTTGTATATTCAGTGTCACTTTCTCAGCCTTTTCAGGGTATGGTTGGCCTTGATAAAACACAGCTCACATAAGTCAACAAAAGCTCCTCTAAGGCCAAAATGAAAACAGAAGTTGGATTAAAATTTGAGCTTTTGAATGTCCTTAACCCAATGCCCTTCCAAAAGGAGAACCACCATGGGGTCCTTGTGAAAAGAAAAGGAGAAAGTCAACGAGAAAGAGGAAGGGGAGACAGATCCTGGGGGAAGGAGAGAACAGTGTGATAAGCCCCAGCTAAGCCTCGCCGTCAGTAATTACCTCCACGCTAATGCTACACCAGGAAAAACCCAGCGGGAGCTCAGAGGAAGATGAGGACTGCAGAGTGAAGGAACATAAAACAAAAAGTGGAGAGGATGAATTTCTGATATCATTGGCTCCCAGATTAGACAAAGACAGACAAAGAAAAATACATGGATGGAGATAAGATGGAGGCAGATGGAACAGAAGATAATCAAGAAGGGAGGAGGAAGATGCAAAGCAGTGGGAGTAGGAGCACAGTGACCCACATCCTCCTCCTCGTAACACATGGAGAGCTGCAACAACCAGGCTGATGTTGGCAGGACTGAGACACAGCAGGACGAGCAACAGGACACAAATACGAGCTAAAACTGCCCCTACAGTGTGGCGGTGTCAGTGCTCCCTCTCCCAGCTCGTTTATTTTTTCTCCCATCATGATTTTTCCCAAGACGCCCAGGAACAAATGAGGCCCTGAGCGCCCCATTAAAAAAAATGAAAGAAGCCAGCAGAGAGTTCATGTCCCACAGGATTTAAGCTAGACACGTAAACACACATTTGAACATGCAGTTTTGGAGCCTGTGCTAGAGCTACAGGAAACTGGGGTGCACCTTTGCAAAGATGTGTGGGAGTATCTGTGTAGGTGAATGTGTGTATCGGTGGCCCAGTTACAGCAAAGGGGGAAAAAAATGACCACATCTGTGACAGGCCTTCTTCATGAAGCGGTCACACCTGTTCCACATCTCCACCTGTGCATGTGTGTGTTTGTGCTTTCGCTTGTTTCCAGGAAAACTATTCATTACAGACATCTTGGCATGAACATCTTCATCTTACATAGACATATTTCAAGTTTTGAGCTTTGGCCTCAAAAGGAGATGTGCGCACACACACCCATGGCGCACACACCTCCCCATAAACACATCACAAAGCAGGGGAATTCATGGCTCATTGTGCCTGGGTCTCTGCAGCTGGGTGGAAATCTTCTTTTTCTTGCAGCCACGAGAACAAGAACAAGGTTCTTGCTTAAATACGTTTTCATAGTTTCTAAGTGCCGCTCCTAGGCATCACATTGAGATGCCTAACATGTCCTGGTCATTTTCAACCGTCCATCTGTCACTCATCTATCACCATTCAGCCTTATCGCGGCTGTGACAGGCTGCCGAGTCCCTGCTGTGTTCTCACATGTCTCCATCTCAAAAAATCCTCACCTTCTGGTGAATGCAAACTCCGCTAAGATAGCGCCAGTCATCGGCTTTGTACGCACACACCATCATGCAAGTGCAGCATTTACAACAACCTAATGTGCATGAGCTGTGTTTTTCCAGTGCCTCGATAACACAGTGTGTGGAATTAAATGTTTGATATGCAGCTTTTTCACCCTTTGAAACGACTAATCATTCTTATTTCTGTGGGTATGAATAAAAAGTAGCAGCACTTTGATGAACTGTTCTAAAATATTTACACCTCATCTTCAGCCTCCGTCATAACCAATGCAGAGGGGTGACAGACTTTGCAGCATCTGCTAGCAGGCCAGACAAACACCAGGGGCACTGACAAAACTCACAACAACCAGCCCTAAATGCCATGCCTTTTATCACTGCAGACATACCTGTAGACCTCCTCCTGATGCCACAAAGCCCTGAGCACTGAGAGCACATGCAGGTGCAGCTCTGGAGGAGCATTTTCATCTCGTCCTTGCACGATATGTGCGTGCCCATGGAAAAACCTGCGTTAGTGTGCGTACATGCATGATTAGATTTTATAGGTTAACTCTGCCAGTTTCTGCTCAGCCTGCAAATGGCTAGCATCTGGAATCACAACTGTTGCCTTCATGGAGAAATGGACAGATTAATTGAAACTGAGCAAAGAAAGGAAACAGACATGGAAGCAATGAGCATTTAACCCAGTCATCAAGGGGAAAAAATGCACACGTGGGTTGCTTATGTGGTGCACATTTGTGTTGGTGTTGAGAGGACTCATCAAGAAAATAACAATTACCAAGAGATTAATTTGTGAGCACTATCTGTGCATGATCATTAACCTTGCAAAGCATGAGCAAATACATAGTGCTGATGGCTCTGATACAGCTATGCGTGCAGACTAACACCTAAAGCTCAGGAGTTGACCTGAAAACAGAGCAGTGAGCCAGTCCTTACGGCAGTTCCAGCAGTGGAGGTGTGTTAAGCAAGCATTAATGAAAGAACCAACTGGTACTGGTTTACTCAGTACCAGTGTGATGCTGTTTATCCAACAGGTTTTCTGCTTAAGGTTAGATAATGTTGTGTTAGTTTTACAACACAAGCCTCACTTTTATGAACATCTTTGTGTTGGTTTGGTTGCACATGAATTCAAAAAGTCTCTTCCTGGTTGGGTTTACTGTTAGAAATATTAACGCCATTGTTAAACCCCACTTATGACTTTTGACATATTTTCTGGCTTTAGTGTCCAGAATGAATTTGGCATCTGTTATCTCTCCTCTCTGCAGTCCATAATTCAGTCTGGTAGGGCTGTTGTCTTCCTCACTTCCTCACTTGGATTTCTTTCTTGACTCAGTCATGATGCATGTTCAAAACATGTAGGCTGGTGTCCAGTTTCTGGCCAGTGATGCTGTAAGGTGAAATGCAGTCATAAAGGGAAAAAAACGTTGCACAGTGTGGTTTCTAAGGCTCGGGACGCTTCAGGGCAACAGCAATGTGCATAATAAAAGTCAGAGTATCATCAAAATGAGTCATTTGCACAGAATATTTAAAGGTGTAGAAGTTAAATTCAATGACAGAATTTACATATTAACTATCTCTATTGGTATTAACTGAAAAGCAGCTGTAACAAGTGTTTTAGAATAAGTTACATGTGACAACTCCCATGTATGCCATATTTATTGCACCATTTTTCTATGGAATCTCAGATGGACAAACAACTGTGTGAGCTTTAAAACTGCAGACACAGCTTTGTTTTGTTGGGGCTAGAGCAGAACCTTCTTAAAACCCACAGAAGTAGTTGCTTGTCATGAGGCCATTAGAGCCCCTCTTAAATGAAAACATGATAAGTTTGAAGTTATTTTTATGAATGAAACTCACATATGAACTAATTAAATATGAGAAGCATGCATATGAAATTGCCATAACACCCATCTTCACCTCTAGATGTCAGGAATTCTTACACACTTGTATCTTTAAAAGATAGAAACTTACGTAGTGTTACGATACGCTGCATGTGCAGTTCTTTACACAGCCGCTACAGGACGGTGAAAATTTAAACATGTTGGTTAAAGTTTGCAGAATATGCTTCGTATCTCATGGAGATTCAGTCAAAATCTGTCTTTGTGCAGAAAAACGGCTGTGTGGGTATTAGCAGCAGGGGACACAGGCAGATGGCTCATCCACTAAACGGTAACCTCTACAGCTCATTTCTGAACACACTGCCGCGTGTTTGTTCAAGCCCCAAAAGTTCACCATGAAATTGCACGTTGCTTTCTCAGAGTATTAGACAATTGAGACCAGAGGTAGTTCACAGCTTTCCCCTTCCTGTGGCAGGTAGAAATTGCAGCCTGCTGGACGAATGTTTGGTTTCAGAAGAGCTCGATAGATGAAAGCATCACACAAAGTAAATGCCACAAATCAAAGTGGAGGTGCAGCCAAACCGCTCTGCGCTCTCTCTCTCTGTCCCTGCATCCACTTAAAAAGCCTGCACTCCACTCAGAGTGCTCCACTTGTCAAAAGTGAAGATTTACGAGTCACAATTACAAAGATCTGCAACTTTCTCTCTGACCCTCTTCTTGTGTATCCTGTAATTCTCTCTTTCTCCTCTCTGTGATCATTTCCACAGAGGTCAGCCAGCTCCAGCTGGTGGAGAAGGACAGGCCAGGTGCTGTTGCATGCACATCTGTGTGTGTCTCACTTTGTATCATCACCATGGGCTGAAAAATAGAAGCAAGTCCGCTTGTGAGGTTGAACGGAGATAAGTGATTGGAAAGAGGAATGAAGGGATAAAAGGAGAATTGAAGAAGGTGGCAGGAGGAGTCTCTAGAATAATCAGGAGAGCTCTCAGAGCAAATCAGTGTGGCAAAACACTTTAAACAACTTTACAGACCTGATCATCAAGAAGAAGTAGAGATTAAGAGTGACAATGCAGCAATGGTACAAACCCACACAAACACTTAAACATGCAGCACGAGGAGTTTATCACATGAAAGTCAATGTGAGCTGAAAGTCACCATCTGGCCCCAACTATTTTATCATTTAATGTTTGCATGATACAGTCCGAGAGGGCTAGAAGAAGACAGAGGTAGAGCACATTTTGCAACATGAACCATTTTCACAGGTGATGTGCTTAAGCTACAAACAGCACACTGACTTCCTGTTACGTGTAGCTTCTCTAATGTGACATCACATTTAGTAGATTATGAGTTTCGGATCATGTAATCTCAACTCAACAGGCAGAAACGTCATTATCTTTATAAACATCATAATTATACTAACACAATATAATTCTAAATACTTCTTAAATTCTGAAATGGATTTATGATTATCAAGGCAGCACCAGATCGCAGATATAGTTGTTTTTTTGTTTGTTTGTTTTTTTCTAAAACCGGAAACTAGAAAGGTTTAATTTGTGCCCAAAAAAGGGACATTTATGAACACAGAACTTTGCCTGTAAAAGCAGTAGGTTAGTGTTAAATGAAAAAAAATTGTATAATTGTATAATTGTCTGAGGCTGGAAGAAGGAGCCATTTTAGATGTTTGTACACACAATAAAACCCTGTTCTCTGCAGTCAGCTGGCAGGACCATGTTCTGCACACATCTTGCTATTTTGCTAATGACAAAGCTTTAAAAGTAGATGCATAGTGATAGTTACTAAGGATTACACTTCTGCTTCAGCTACTGGTCAGAAGCAGGATGTGTTTCTATACATTTACTTTTTAGAAATAAATCCAGTTTTTATGTTGATGTTTAATATAAAATGTTACCTGGACGTACACGGAAACAGCAGGCTCCAATTTTCTAACTCAGACTTATACGGAAACGTTTTAACGGCTGTTTTATTTAGTTTAGTTTTAGTCTGGTAGCCTTAAAGTTTTTGGCAGCTTATTGGGTTTGCCTGCATATTTTCTAGCAGTTCCTACATTACTGTTGCATTTCTTATGTAAAGTGACTTTTTAGTCAAACAAACACAGTAAACATGACTAAATGGCATTTCTGATGATATCGCCTAACTTTTTGTTGCACCAGCAAAATAAGTTCATATAACAATTTTTGAGAAACAGTTGTACCGACTCTATTAGAATAAGTTCATGTTGTCTCACTATCCTCCTCGTATTGTTTAATAGCCATCAAGACGAGACATAACTGGATAATAGTTGCATTGAACCTTAAAGGAGCAGATGTCACTGTGATGCAAGCTTTTGTCTGTCCAAACTTCCAACAATCTCCTGGCAGTCTGTATCACTGTCACAGCAAATGCAAGTCATCCATGGACACTGCTTTTGCACCTTTCACTTACAAAGCATTGTTGGTCTTTTTTTATGACCTGATTTGACCACAAAACATGTATCTGTTGTCCTTCGAACCAAACTTGCATCCTGGGGACTCAGCATTTCCTCCCAGAGCTGATGCATGGAAACTTGCATACAGTTTCGGGTTACATGCTGGATGCAACAGCAGACTTGCTTGGCTAAAAGCCCATTTATGTTTCACGCAGAAGAGGAATACACATGTCCATGTCCTGTGTTGGTTACGTACATAATTTGGTTTTATTTATAGAATTCTGCTGCTTGTTTGCTCACAGGCACAAAGAAAGTTTCAAAATGCTGCTCCTTGTTTTTAAGTCCCTTAATGGCCTAAAGCACCATCATATCCGAGCAAACTAAATGCCGCAACAGGATCCATGAGTACCTCCACTCTGCTGCTCCTGCACATCCCACGGACCTAAAAGCCGAGGTGACCGAGTGCTTCTCAGTGGCAGGGCTAGATGTTGGAACGGTTTGCCTGTATATGTTAGTTCAGCTGAGTCACTTGAGCTTTTTAAATTCTTTTTAAAGACACCATTTTTTTACTGGATTTTAACAGAAAGCTGGATCTTTTTTTATTTTTTTTACTTATTTATCTGGTACCTATTATTGTTTTTTACTGCTTTTATTTCTTGTACAGCACTTTGTGCTGCATCCGTTGTTAAATGTGCTAATGATGCAAAAACCGCTCAATAAGAAAAAGAAGTTGAGAACATAAAAGTGATTTTTTTTTTACTTCTGTTGTTTTTGGAAAGTTAAAAGAATAGCAAGTTAAATGTGGGAGTGAACCAAACTCAGCTTTGCTCACCAGTGGAAGAACTGTCCAACAGGGCAACAAGAAGATGCATGAGGACGGCGGCGTATGATGTTTAAAACTTACATTCGTAGTTACGTACATAAGGAAACATAAAAGGACCTAAACAGAGGTTTCCGTACTCACACCCATGTGACTATGTGCTGATAATGATGGCATGACTGTCTCACAGCGATGCCAGTGGCCTCAAAGATCAGAAGTTTCTGATTTTAGCCTTTATGCACTGATATTTCCCACATTGTTAAAAGAATATGTTGCAATAAGAAACATTTTCTTTGCTCGACCTATGATTCTCTGAGGCAGGAAGCATGATTAATTTTCATCCTGAAAGATAAAGCATTGAGTGGATGCTCCTTTTATTCCCCCAAAAAACCTCCTGAATGTAGAACCTCCAATAATATTTCCTTCATAGCAAATGGAAATCTCTGTTCTGTTTTGATCAACAACGTTTTTAGGAGAGCTGATGATATTGATTTGGATATCTGTTTACATTTTCTGACTTAAAGTGGGTGTATGAGGATAAAATTAGTTTTCACTAAACTTTCCAATTGTTCTTGGAATCTCTTACTAAATCTAATTTGATTAATTAGAAATTTCCAAAACATAGCTCTTTTCATTTTCAGTAGTTTTTTGTAAATGTGTGATTTCATTAAAAAAAGAGGTAGATGTTTGCTGCTTTGACCGTGTGCTATGCACTAAAGCCAAGATTTCATAACATGTTTCCTCTTCTAAGACCCTCCTCTGCACCTCATCTTAGTTCTCCTTCCCCTGATCGTACTTTGACCTCCTTCTTTCTTGTATCTAAAAAACACTTGAAATTCAAACTTAATCCTGAGAAGAAAAAAAATCTGATTTAGCCTTGTGTCTGATCAAACGCGCCATCTCTGTCTGTAGGGCAAATCAATGAGCCTTAGCAGCCTCAGTACTTGTTGCCAAGTTTGGTCAGTTGTGACCACTCAAAGGAGCCCACAAAAGAAGTGGATGAGAAAAAAGAGACACCTACTCACTGCATCCAGTTCAATCAGCAACTGAGCTCCATGTTCACACACACTGAACAGCAATAATTAAAATAGAATAGACAATGTGGCCACCGCAGAAGGATTTCATAATGGCCGTTTGTTGTTTTCTATAAATGTTTCATGTTATCCTCTTAGTGATGAGCTACACTCATCCCATTTTTTAGGATGAAACAAAAACAAGCTAAACAAAAAATAAACTAGTGTGTGTTCAGTAAAGGGTTAAGTTTAGTGTGCATGGAGTTGTTTTTCTGCTGTCGCCTGATCTGCAACAGATCTCAGATCAGTGCTTGTGGGATTACAAGGACCCTCCATGTCCTCCTTCAACTTATCCACTCTGACTCCATCTTTTGTCTGATTGTTGGGGATGTGTGTGTGTGTGTGTGGGGGGGGGGGGGGGGGGGTCCAACCCCCCCCACCCCCACAACAACCCCCAACCCTTCCTTCCCCTAAAAACACTGATTTCAAAGGGCTTTGAAAGGAG
>JBAMHV010000009.1:4525773-4598449 GCA_037177535.1 Pseudomugil gertrudae | reverse complement strand
AAGGTCGGATACAAATCGGATTTAGGACCACATATCCAAGTGACCCAGGTCGCATATAAAAATATCCGATCTGTGTCATTCAGACTGTTGTAAAAATATCCGATTCATGTCGCTTAGGGCAAAAAAATCGGATTTGAGTCACTTCGGCTCGCGGTCTGAACGTAGCCTTAGTCTTAACTACGGATAAAGTGAAGATTTTTGATTCTGAGATGTCTCAACATGTCTCACAACAGGTGTGAAAGGAGGAGGTGGGATCATGGAGAAGGGCCCGGGTGTGGGAGGGGTTTTAGGGGGAGGGGGGTTAGGTCATAAAAAAGTTTAGGAACCATTTAAATCTTTACATTTTATTTAGATCAAATCTAAAAGCAGTGGAAGCCTCTTTTTACTCTCCTTACAGACAAATGGTTTATACTTACATTCAGTATTTTTTTTCTCACCCTGACTGATTTTTTTTACTTTAAAGAGGACAGTTTATAAAATAAATTTTAATCATTTCTCTAACCGTCATTCTTTGTTATTGTACAAATGTAAAAAAGTCAGGAAAAGTTTTCACTGCAGTTTTAAAAGGAAATAGTTTGTTAACATTTAATCCTTTACATTTTATCAAATCTAAAAAGAGTTGTACTTTTCTCCCTAATTCTTCTCTCATTTTGAGCTACAGAAAAAGCAGCTTATAGGACAGTGAGGGGTGGAGAAACTGAGTTGGTGCTGCAGCCTAATTTAAGATGCGAAGTCAGCCTGCTTACAGCTGTCTGTGAGGAGAGTTTATTAATTTACTTACATTTTGTTTTTGCTTTAAAGAAGAATATTTTTATAACATTTAATTCTTTACATTTTATTTAGATCAATTCTAAAAGCGTGAAAGCTTCCTTTAACCTCTTACATTTTGAGCTACAGAAAAAAGCAGTTTATAGAACAGTGTCTGTGAGGGGTGGAGAATTCACATTAGACTAATTTAAGATGCAGCAGTGCAAGCTTCCTTCTTGTCTCTCACATTTTTTTAACTTTAAAGACAGTATAGGACCTACCTAATTTTAACTTAACTTGATATTTACATTTTATTTAGATTAAATCTAAAACCACGGAAGCCTCTTTTTACTCTCTACATTTTGGTTTGCAGCAGACACATTTATTATGACAGCCTGCTTTTTGTTAACAGCTTTAAGATGCTTGTGAGGAGGAAGAGAACAAGTTTTAAATCTTACTTACTTTTACTCACATTTGTGTTAGCAGCTTTAAAGGACAAACAGTTTATTTACAAATCTTAGTCTTATTTACGGATAGTGTGAAGATTTTTGTTGTATCTTACCCTAAATGATCAGGGTGAAGTTTTCCCTGATCCTTTTATCATGTAGTCTACGTAGCTTTAAAGGGAAAACAGTTTATACATACATTTAATATTTTATTACCACTGATACTGTCTTTACATGTTATTTACAACTAAGAGGTGGGGGAGGGGCCGGAAGTAGGGGGCGGGACCAGAAGTGTGGGGTGGGGCTTAAGGGTCATAAATCAATCGATCACTCAAAAAGTGACATAAAGTGTTGTATCTAACTCTCTCCTTAATATAAGATTGCATGCCACAGATTATATCCCTGCACAAATTAATGTGAAGAAAAGGCATGCAGCAGATTAAAAACATAAAACCCAGATGATTCTGCATTAATGAACCTGGACATATAAAAAATAACAAGGAGCCACAGTCTTACAACTCAGCTGTCGTCCACATCCGTACACCTTTTAGTGTTTAGTGTTTTCAAGTGAAAAAATACTAAATGTTCAGTTTTTTTTCACTACCAATTAATAAAATATAATGTAGCAGCTCTGCAAGCCTTTAACGTAATAAAGTGCTACATTTAGGGCACATTCACACCAGGATAATCTGAGGGGTGGGGTGTGCAGGGAGCAGCATGGTAAGTTTGATTAAGTGAAGAAATTATTAAATTTACATGCATTTCTTTGCTTTGTCCCTGGAGTTTAGGGAAAATTTAAGAAAATAAAAAAATCCCTTTACAAATTGTTGCAAAGGATACGGAGGAGTGAAACTGCCAAAATTATAATTAAATAGGGAAAAGTAAAAATGAGTGAAAAAGCAAACATATATGCCAACAAATTATACAACAAAATACTATACTGCCCTGCCTATTTAATGGCATAAAAGTATTTTCTGTATTTAGAGCTAGTGACCAGTACACTTGGAGCTGCTCTTCCTTGAAAGACTTAAATGAAAGATTGGAAATAATAAGGAAGTATCTTTTGCTAAAAGTAAAGTGTAAATAAAATAAAAATAACTACAAAATAAAAGAAAGTGTAAAGGAAAATCATACAAAAATAAAATAGTATAGAAGACATTTTTAAGATAAGCACTAATTAAATAGAAAAAACTTTACATGTCAAAGTAAATAAATAACACTAAAAAAGTTAAGTCTCCATTTATGTCACATTTGATAAATTTCTTAAATTTTTTAAATACTTTATTACAATTTATTAAGGTATCAACTCACTATTTTTATTTTTCTGCATTTATTTCTAACATTGGTAGTTTCTGTCCTCCCGAGCAACGAAGCATAGAAGGTGGTGCGTTTTGAAACTCCAGCGATCAAATTAGCAACGATTTGGCTTATTGGTCACATGTTGCACTGGCAGTGGGGCAGGGTGACACGTATATATCTGCCAGATAAACTGATGAGTTGTTTCTGTGAAACCACATTGACTGTGTGAAAGCCACTTGTTTACTATTTGCAGTGTACGACTGTGCTATATTACCACTCTGTCTGCAGTCTGTACGCTGGGAGGTGTTGAGACTATGAAATGCTAAAATGCAGCCTATATGAACCAATATGACCACAAACAGACAGATAAATACACTCACAAATGGAAATTTCATTCACACAATCATATCCTAAAGCCTTGCTCTGTTTATAAAACCAGTTCAATAACAAAAACAACCTGCATTTTATTCTGAATTGTTTACCTTGTAATCTGAACAATGAACTAAAGAGTATGAACTGAGCAAAACTAATATTTCTCCTCCTTCCTCCCTTTTGTTTGACAAGCTCAGCCCCGTGCTGCATAATGTGAATCTGGACACCCTTTTCCAGGCTGATCCCAGAGGACCAGCAGCCCTTTCCAGCTCCATGCATTATGCATAGCCATCCAGGCCTATTTTGGAGCAGAGAAGCAAAAAGTAAAGAGAAATACAGAACATTCCCGGCTCCCGCAATCAGTTCCACTGTTGCTAATGTTTCTGTGAAAAACGAGGTCTTGTTCCCATCATACGGAATTACCACGAGGAAAACATGAAATATTTAGCATTGTCATCCTTTTCTCCCCCTCTGCACTTTCCTGCTCAAAAATTCCTGCAGGTGAAAAAGAGTTTTAACAGAAGTAGAAGATGCAGACAGCTTGTCTGTTTTCTTCTCCTGATTATTTGATTTTTTTAGGGGGTCCGAGGTTTGGTGGGGGGGCTAAGGAAAAATCACGTGGACGAGTGGAGGTCGGAGCCACGGGATTTCTCCCCCGCCTCAAGGGACGGGATGACACTTGCAGAGGTGGAATATGATATTTGATTTATGGTAAAAAGAATGGGCATAGGCCAGATCAAAGCACGCGTGTAGGAAGAGCGATGATGCTGAGCCAAGGTGAGGCGTTTGGTATGCATACATGGAGAAATAACCACTGAAAAGTGCGTACGCATGCATGCATTCATGACTGCATATAAACGCAGTGTCAAGCTTGCTTTTTCATCCTGGGTGTTGGTTTGATGGTGACCTTGCTGTGGTGTATGTCGCCACAGGTATCTTGCTGTAAGACTGTCTTGGTGACACCTAAAAAGGCCCATTCGATTAACATGAGGTTTGTCCAAGCTGCAGACCTGTTATTTTCTGCTTTCTGAAGAGCTGTGCACTGTTGGTGAATGCTATAAAAATGGACCGGCACTCAGATAGTTTTTGTGTGAAAATGTAATTTTCTGCATTTGTCTGTGCGTAGGAATACACACCTTTGGTGGGCAATCTCCCTTTAATATTTCTGTCTACTAACACTGCTGAGACTCTTTTTTTCAAAATAAGGAGGAAAAAAAGCAAAAAAAAAGAGCCATTCAGTTGTGTGGCAATATTGGGGCCCCTTTGAATTCTCACTGGGACATCAAAGCACACAGCAAGACGCTGCACTGTTCGAATCTATGGGTGGGCCGAAAATATATTACAAACACATCTACTTTCAGCTGAAACTCACAATAAGCAAATTCAGACTTCTCTCAGTCGTTTGTCTCCCCTGAGGATTGTGATTAATCTTACCTTTGATGTTTCTGAAACAACAGGAGGGAGAGATGGGCGAGATGAGGGAGCCACTGCAGGGGCTGCACGGGGATGCAAAGACTTCCAAAGCACAGTTTTAAATGTCACACTAATGAAGCAAATTGAATTGGATCACCCTGGATATTGAAATGAAGAGAGTGACACAGCATGCGAGCACGATGCACAGCGGCGTACTGTTAGGAGGCTGAGGCAGAGGAAGGCTTGATTCAGCCCTGAATGAAGTCTAACATGAAGCAGAATTCTCACATTGTATAAAAAATGCCTGTCAGCCAGCGTGTGACGGGTGGCAACATTTGCATTATTTACATGAAAAATAAATGTTGAGATTTGCAGAAATGTCATCCAGTACTTCAGTGTACTAGCACGCGTGATTGGTTTATAGAAGAAATATCGTTGCAGTCTATGTCAGCCTTTGAGATTATGAGATAAAGATGTTCATTAGATGTGAATTAAAAGTGAACGGCTGTCATGCATCATTAAGAACTAGCATAATTGCATTTGCATATGTTTATGAGACAAATTGCACATGTCCAAGCAGTAGGTGCAGTCATTCTTACTTAATAGGATTACTTGTGATTCACTAAATTATGAAATGTTACTTTAAATTCAGCGCTCTTCCTCTCTGTGACATGCCGTTCCACTGAAACCAGTTATTTTCTACTTAACAGGAAGAATGAAGGAACTTCCACCCCTCAGACCTTCACCAAGATGGCTTCTCAGTAACCAGATGGCTCCGTGTCATCTCAACTTTGATCACAGTTAAACATAAGGTGCTTTTCAGCACACAGCTCAGGACACCGTTGCTCCTTCTCATGAGGAGCTGTCATGTGCAGCAACATTGCCCCTGTGTGGTGGAGTGAAAAACTGAGAAGAAGGTTGAAGAAGTGGTCGGCATTCAAGCTGGAATTTTAACTAATCTGTGTCTGTGAAGCTGGATTTAATGACCATAGGCTTTCCCTAACAAAGGCTTTATAAAGTCTTTTAGTATAATTAGTGTGTAGGTTTAGTTTTGATCAGATTTGAGTGGCTGCTGCAGTACATCCATATCCGCAAACAACCCATCCACACTTCTGCATCTGAAGTTTTGTTTGCTTTGTATTTGGCCTTGACTTGCCTTGTTAATTTCATATGCATGTGGAAAATCTCAGTAATATGTTTACCACAAAGGAACAGCTGTTTTATCATATTTGGACCACATCTGGCCCACGCCACACTTGCAAGTGTAAATGAGCAAGAAGTAGCTCAGATTAGCCCCACACACATGGCCTGTGCATTAGCCTGTCCAAACCAGTGAGAAAACCACTGTGAAAAGCACAAATTTACCAGTATTCAAAAGTTATCCAAAACAGGCAGCAAAGTGTTCAAAGATGAACAGTAGGCTGATGCTAACTGAACCGAGGTGGTGCCTTCAAGCATAAACTGAGCTCAACAACGATCAGCATCATTCATCTGACTTTACATCTCTGCAGCAGCATCCTACACTGTAAATTATTGCTTTGACTGACATGAAACTACCAACGTTTAGCTTCTCTTCAGTGTCATTTGCATGAGAAGGCCTATAAATTATGGTATTTGTAATCACATATGAATTTTATTTTAACTATAATAGTGTGTTGTATCTAATTCCCCTGTTTTGCTCTCTACTGAATGCTTAGAGAAATTATAGTCTCATATTTTCTTATTGCTCTGCTATGCTCACTAGCCAGTCCCTAGAAGACAACTTTGCCTGATGTAGTGCTGGTCAGTAGGTCTACATTCAGTGCACTAGCTGCATCTGGTTTTTCATTGTTTTGCCTGCTGCATATAAAAGCAGGATTGTGGACAGAGTACTCTACATGGTTGTATCTTAAAGTTGAAGCACAAACAGATGGTAGCTCTGGAAAAACTGCAAAGCCTGGTAATAATTCTACATGGGTTCATTGCAATGTGCAACATTTCCATCATGCGTTCTCAATGCTCTATTTTTAGAATGAATGTTAAGTGCAGATCTTATTTTTATGACATGCATGAGGCTATACTTTCAAAGAGAGAAGAAAATACTAAATAAACAACTTGTAAACCATTTTGCCCCAGATCAGATGGAAATAAAGGTTTAAAAAATGCAGTTCGACTTCGGTGTAATTGTTGTTCTATTCATTGTATCAACTCTGATAAACCATAAAACACACTCCTTCCTCACCTTTAACCCTCCACACACAGCCCCAGCACCTCTGGACCAATTCAGCATCACCATCAGATATAAAGCTGTGATACTGGAGTTGTGAAATCATTTTACAACAGCAGATTATTTTTCTTTTTTTTTTTACATGGAGGCACTTGAAAGAGAGCAAACTGTACATAATGTAGATCTGAGTTTGTAGAGAACAGATATAAATGAAAGTTAATCAAACTAAAAGGAATAAACTAATAAATGTGCTTCGCTGGTGAGTCTCTGTGACCTCAGTGCAAAGCACAGAGCAATTTTTTATTAACTGAGTGGCTCTGAGAGTTAACACAAAATGTGGTCATGAATACTTTATCAAGACATCCTTACACTCTTGCTGATAAAGTAGCTCTGGCTGACTGAAGCATCTTATCTACAAATGATTGTGAAAGAGCGCTTGATGTGAGGACTCTTAGGGAACATGTGCCAAAAAGTACTTGAACTTGTGCCTGGTTGAGTTCAGGGTTTAAAAACTTCTTCATTTTCTTTAAAACTTTATCTTAAATGAAAGCCAGAAAAGAATATCTTAACAATGAGTCCTAAAAATACCCCAGAAATGAGCTTCTGCATGGCGGTGAGCATCTCTGTCGGTGCTTCTCTCCATCTTCCCTCCATTCCAGCCCATTAGAGGGAGTAATTGCCGGAGCCGGCCTGCTGGGAGGAAATGGGAATTGGAAAAGAAAAAAAAAGTGCTGCAAATTCTTACAGGGCATCAGCTTAATGTGCAGAGAGAGAGAGGCAAGTGCACAAGCAACAATAAGCTGTGGTTAATGCGTTTTATTTCATGCAGCATATAGTGGAAGTGCATGCAGTCTGAGTGTGTACAGCGCAATACTAGAAGTTCATATCACTGAAGTGACACACACACCCTTGCTGTTGTTAGGAATTATCAGGCGGACCCTGTCCTTTGGTCCATAAATACACAGAAACTCTGTATATAAAGGGTTGTGCCCTTGAATGCTCTCTCTCATCATTGGAAAAGCAAACCTTGAGGCAAACTGCTACTGCTGCTGACACACCAGTGAAAAAATGCCTGCAGACTACAACGGACGCTGGGAAATGGTGACCAATGAGAACTTTGAGGACGTCATGAAAGCCCTCGGTAAGTTCCACCCACACAAAACACATTTAATATATCACAGAAGGAAAGGATGCTGAGTCTTCTTTTATCTAAACATAAGTGATCATTTAAAGATGGAAAATTAAATGAGAGATCGGAGCTTAAAAATCTGGCATGGGTGCGACAGAGAGGATGAGAGAGCATTAGTAAGAGCTGGAAAAGGTAAAGACATCAGTCCTTTCTTTAAAACTGCTGCGGTGCTGCTTCATTTCTTCATTGAGCTACTGTCAGGCTAAGTTAACCTCCCCTCTGTGGGCAGTTGCCGTCTGTTACCACGCTAAATAAATATTGATTCAGTCTTTTCTGCATTTTCATCTAACTGATGTGCAGAAATGAAAGCTGGATCTGACCCTGGATCAGGCAACGGGGCGACTCATATGAATGACAGAAATGTTTTCTTAAAAAGAAAAAAAAACTGGCTCAGACCCAGAAACACTTTCATTATTCACAACTCTATTTGCAATGTATAAAACAACCCTGCTGCGCCCGGCTCACACCAAATCCAGGAAATCCTCAGCGCCTTCACCTCATTTCCATGGAGCGGATGAGAAAATGACATCCTTATGGAAATGTGTGAAAAATAACATTCAAATGGGTAAATGCAGGGGTCTCATCTGTAAGAGTGATGGGAAGAAATTGAATTCTCACTTTGGGGCAAATAGGATATGAATATCTAAACGGTCAAGATGGGTGGTTCACTTTGCAGAGCTTGATGCTAAAAGGGGCGGAGAAGCTCATTTAGGCCTGTTTTGACTCGGAGCAAGGTTATTTCTAACGGGTAAATGAGACTGTCAGAGGAGCCCGTAGGAGTGGAATCATAATAAGCATCCTCTTGCTTTAGGTGTGTTCGTGCAAGATGCCACGTCAGAATGACAAAAACCTTCACAGCTCTATTAACCCTTTACCGGAAGAACAGCTGTCTTTGCACACAACATTATACATACAAAATGTCCATGAAACCATAGAACCACATTAAGATCTCCACACCAGTCATGAGAGATGAGGCTACATCCTAGCTTTTTCACTGAATCTTCTGCATTAAGATGAGAAAAAAAACTGTTAAGTTACAATTTAATACTTGTATCCTAATAACAATCCTTCTATTATTAAAGATTCTAAGTATATTTCAGGTTATTCTAAGTATTACTTTGTGTACCTGCTCATGCTTGCAGATATCGACTTTGCCACCAGGAAGATCGCCACCCACCTGCATCAGACAAAAGTGATTGTTCAGAATGGAGATAAGTTTGAAACCAAGACGCTGAGCACCTTCAGAAATTATGAGGTCAACTTTACCATCGGTGAGGAGTTTGAGGAGCAAACGAAGGGTCTGGACAACCGGAAAGTCAAGGTAGAGGGAAATGGCTTCTGAATTCTTTACTTACAGTCAGATAAATGTTGGAATAACTTAATTCTAATTTATTGTCCAATGTTTATCATGTCAGACTCTGGTTATCTGGGATGGGGACAAGCTGGTGTGTGTCCAAAAGGGGGAGAAAGAAAATCGCGGCTGGAAACAGTGGATTGAGGGAGACCTGCTACATCTGGTAAGAAAACAAGCAGCAAGAATGCATCCAATGCATCCACTGCTGCTAATTCAATCTGTGAGGTTAGCTTTGTTCATAAGAGCAAAAATGCATTTTAGTTCAACCTTTATAAGTTACATCATCCTAAATTATCTGCAGACAATAACAATAAAATGTACCTATCTGCGACACTCAGATAGGTGCTGCGCGTGGTTGTGTAACAATCATCATATATGCTGCTTTCAAAGTCTGAAGGTCTGTGTGTGTTTTTTCTTTTAGGAAATCACTGTTCTGGACAAAGTCTGCCATCAAGTATTTAAGAAGAAACAATAAGGATGTTATCTGTACAAAACAATGTGTTTTATTATGTTGTCTATTTTAAATGTGGAAAACTTTAATAAAATGATTTAATACAACATTTTTCTTTAATTATACATTTGAATTAAGATTTTTTAAGGTGCACAGGTGGAGGAAGCTCAGATCCCTCCAACATGTCATTGCAGAAGCTGGATTTACTAAAATAAGTGAATGAAATACTATTTAAAATGCTGATACTATTTATAGATGGTCATGGTGGTTTAGAACCGTGCTGTCAAACATTAGAGCCACAACAATGAAAAAAACATGTGTTTGTGACCCCCACACTGACACAGCAACTGTGTGATTATTGTGTGATAATGGCTCATCTTGAAGCCATCCTCAAAGCATAAGGCTGGAAAACTATACAATCTTCCTGGAAAGATGGTGCTAGAAGGTGGATTCAGTTCACCCCTGTGACAAAGCACCAACACGTCAAATAATTCACATTTTTAATATAACATGTGTAACTTTGCTGTTTAAGCATTAATGCGATCATAAATTAAGCAGTACAAAAATGTACAAATGTACAAAAACATATAGTCCTTTCATTTATCTAATTCCCCTCTGAAAACCATTGGTTTAGACCACTCTGCAGCTGTTCAGGGTATCTGTTTTGTTTAGAAAAAACAGACTTGTACGTTCATAAATAATATGACTTAATCTTTATATTAACTCCCCCTGAACACATCAGACTATAAGCATATTTTCTGACGTTACGTTAGCTGCTTGCAATTTTTCAAATAAAGAGTCCATGAAGGTCATAGCAGAGTAGATTAAAAGATTCAATTAGTTCCTGGTTGGTGTTTTTCTGTGTCTACCTGTGTGGCAGTCAAGTCAGGTGAAGAAGCATAAAGAGGGCAGAAGACCAATAAATCATTTAAAACCATAAAATAGTTTTAAAAATCAGTTTAACAATGTGATAAAAATTTCATATGAAACTAATGAGCTGTATAAATGTTTCTTAACAGTGAAACCTTGTTATTAGTAAAACCCTAGCATTTGCTCTAAATAAGTGTTCTTTCTGTTTATCCCCTATCCCTACTACTGATATGAAATCATAAATCATTAAGATATTAATGATTAAGACATTTTTTGCTGTAGTCATATAATTAATCTTTCATGCATCCATTTAAATTCCAAAAATTATCCTATTTTTGCTTACAGTAAAAATGAGTGATTACATAAAATGAACAAATAGCAGTCATTTGATGACAAAATTGACTTCAAATGAAACAAAAAGAGAAAAAGTCTTCTTTTTTATTCGTGACTAATTTTTACCCCTTTGCAGAGTTGTATAAGTTCTCAGGTACAACGTGTTCCTCTGCTTCTCTGCCGGATCTGGAGCTGCTTTCACAGGAAGCCCTGAAAGGATCCACGTAGCCAAAAAAAAAAGCTGCATCAAGCTGGACAATGCACATACAGACAAACCGGAAATACACAATATTATCTTCAAAATAAAAGCATACACTGAGTCAGAATGAACCAAAACAACTGATTATTAATTATTAGAAGTAATAATGATAACAACACTGATAATAAAAAATCTATAGGCTATTTTTATTAAAAGATTAACAAATCATTGTAGCTAAAATGAGTTTTTCATTATCAACAGTAAAGCCAATTTTGTAAGATTAAACAGGAGATTCCATTTCCATTCATCCACTATTGTTGGGTTAAGATTATCTTGCATTGTATGGTTTCACAGACTTATTCATACCAGACAGGCCACTGCTTTGACCTTGCCAATTTAATGTGTTTATGTTCATTCATTTTTTAATTAAATACACAAACATATTTCCCAGGATTGTTCTTTAGTTTAGTTCTTTTCTTCAATAGGATTGCCCTACTTGTAAACATGCATCACATTATATTTGTGAAAACTACAAAACTGATTTGCACTAAAAGTTACAAACTGGATGTACATTGTGAAAATCTGCACCGGAAGTCATTTTGCTATTATGTTTCACTTGATTTAAAAAACTTTCTCGGATAAGGACAGGCTGTTTTCCTTTTTTGCTGGATCCACTGATGTAGAGACATGGTAAGTGGAACAGACTAACCTAATTCTATATTGTAGCTTTAAATGGTTTGCGGCTTTATTTTTAGTGTAAAGACACTGTAGAGGATAACTTTTAAACTCTTATAGTTGGAACTCCACAAAGTTTTCAGAAGATGCAGGAACCACATTCAGCACAATGTTGAAATTGAACTGCAATTAATTTAGAAAAACAAGAGACACAAACAAATACATTCAAGGATTTTTAAGCAGTTTAAAAATATGAGGAGCTGTGTACGCACTGATGTGAAACAAACTAGAGCAGGCATTCATGGAAAATGTGCTATGAGAAGTGGCAAGAGACACACCCCCTCCTAATTCTACCTAAAAAAACAAAAAGAGCTGAAAACATCAGGGGGATGGACAGTCTGCAGCTGAGAAAAGCTGCTGAGTGAGATGACTGGGTAATTAACGCTGGCATTGTAATCTCATCTTGTATAACAGCCTCTGCGGTTGGATATCAAGCGGAGGCTGACAGCTCGGTCAGACCGAGTGAAGAGCGTGGACCTGCACCCCACTGAGCCATGGATGGTGGTCAGCCTTTACAGTGGCACTGTTGTAGTCTGGAACCATGACACACAGGTCATTATGAGTCTGATCCCTCAGCCTCTCTTCATCATTTGCCATTTTCAATCATCACTGTGTCAGTAATTTGAATTATACCCTGAAATATAAGCATATATTCCAGTATTGTTCCCTTCTATCCTTCTGTGCAGACGATGGTGAAGACCTTTGAGCTGTGTGATCTGCCTATCAGAATGGCCAGATTCATAGCCAGGAAACACTGGATCATCGCCGGAGCAGTAAGACGTTTGACTCAAGCGTTTCAGTTTAGAAAATTGTTCATTCATTAGCTCACAAAACCTATTGTACATCTTTCCAGTGCTTTGTTTCAGCTGTACTCCTCACTCTTTGTCCACAGGATGACATGCAGATCCGTGTGTTTAACTACAACACCCTGGAGAGGGTTCACATGTTCGAAGCTCACTCTGACTACATCCGCAGCATCGCTGTCCACCCCACACAGCCCTTCATTCTCACCAGCAGCGGTACGAAGCCTTTACCTGCAATGTCATGTTAAAACCGAGAGCTTTTATTCATTATTAATTCTCCATAGTTATTTGGATGAGTTTTGTGGGTTTTCAGATGACATGTTGATCAAACTGTGGGACTGGGACAGAAAGTGGATGTGCAGTCAAGTGTTTGAGGGACACACACACTATGTGATGCAGATCGTTTTTAACCCCAAAGACAACAACCAGTTTGCAAGTGCCTCTCTGGACAGATCTGTTAAGGTATACACACACATATACACAGCCAGGAAACGTGGTCACAGTGGAGGTGAAGTGAAAGTAGAGGAATCTAGTCTATCTGGAGAAACATTTAAGTCCAAAACATCAGCTCAGGCTGTAATTTGTCCTCCGTTATTTTCTAATATCAGCTGCTGTACTGTAGGTGTGGCAGCTGGGCTCCAAGACCCCCAACTTCACTCTGGAGGGCCACGAGAAGGGAGTGAACTGCATTGATTATTACAGCGGAGGAGACAAGCCTTACCTCATATCAGGGGCTGACGATCATCTGGTCAAGATCTGGGATTATCAGGTAGTGAAACAAAGACAGATGTGCACACAGTGAAATGTGTAGGAATGTCTTTGTTTTGTACTCTTATTACAATACTATTATATGTATTTTTTGGTAATAATGTATAACAGTGATTCATACTGCATTAATCCATTTTATTTACCCCGGGGAGCAGTTCTAATAAATACTGAACATCTGTTAGAGTGAACAAATAACATGGATGATAAGAATTCACAAATATTTAAAAATAAAATACAAAACAAACCATTTTATAAAGTTTAACCAGTTTTATTGTGCAACCAAACTAATGTAGATAATCCATCTCTGATTAATGCATAGGACAGTAAAGAGTTGCAAGCCTTTGTTTAGAACTTACTTTGTACATTTTTAATCCTCTGAAGAGCTGTTTCATCATCATTTATGCAGGTTGAACAACATAGTTTCAGTGACTTGCCCGAGACATTTAGTCAAGAATCAATCCACCAACCTTTATGTTGGTGATGACTTCTTCAGTGAGCTGTGGCTGCACGACTTTATCCAGGACAGGAAAAAAAGTTGTGCAGTTTCTCAGACTTGATATTATTCGGACAATGATAGAATATACATAACTGGTGTCATTGTGCCATCAAATCCAGTCAGAAGCACAGCTTTTTTTGGCTATAAAATTATGCATCCTGCTTTAAATAACTGATTCAGAACATGAACCATGTGTTCTGTCCTTCACAAGATCCCTGTTTTCATTTCTTTTATATTTAAAAGGGGGAAACGGAGCAGGTGTATCAATAAACATAACAGGAATGTGTTGCTAATAAACTCACTGCCAGGTTAGACAACCAAAAGTGTTCTTTCTCTTTTAGTTGTTAAGTTGTAAGGCTTTTATTTTGTGAGCATTCACTGTCAGTAGTGATACCGTACACCCAAACTCTGTAATCACACAGAAAACACAGCGTGTGTGTCGCTAACCGTCCATATGATTTGTGTTAATTCTCTAGAACAAAACTTGTGTTCAGACCTTGGAGGGTCATGCACAAAATGTGACATGTGTCACCTTCCACACTGAGCTGCCAATCATCCTCACAGGTTCTGAGGACGGTAGGTAAAACCACACACACACACACACAGACATATGCCCCATATAAGCACAATTCCTTGCATAAGTTTTACCACTTGGTTGCTTCCCTAGGCACCGTTCGTGTGTGGCACTCCAACACCTACCGACTGGAAAACACACTAAACTACGGCATGGAGCGGGTTTGGTGTATAAGTGGCCTGACTGGCTCCAACAACGTAGCTCTGGGCTATGATGAAGGCAGCATCATCATCAAGGTGTGCAACCTTTCAAAAACATGTTAGTGTTTTTAAGTTTAGGAAAGGATTTAAGCTCAGGTCTGTCACTGAGGTCTTAAGATGCTGCTGGAAACCACTGATTTATGAGGTAATCATTCTTGTTAAATTAAATAGCCTGATAAGATTCACTTTTAAATTCTAAACAGCCCAACAGGTTGTTAAAACCTGCAAATCCCCACAGAATAAAGAGGATGTGAACCTTTATCTCCCACAGCAGCTGTGGGCAGGTATAAAACACTGTGCTGTGTGAGATGAAGGATTCTTTCAGGCTTACAGAACAAGCACTCTGCATTTACACATACACAGTTATGTTTTGGTTCTTTTTGTCTCATCTCTTATCTTTTTTTCTTATCTTCGTGCTCTGTTTCAGCTGGGACGGGAGGAACCAGCCATGTCGATGGACTCCAGTGGGAAAGTCATGTGGGCTCGTCACTCCGAGGTGCAGCAGGCCAACCTGAAGGTTCTGGGAGACACTGAGATACGAGATGGAGAGAGACTCCCACTAGGTGTCAAAGATATGGGTAGCTGTGAGATTTACCCACAGACCATCCAACACAGCCCCAACGGAAGGTGAACGCACAAGCAGTTCGAGTACAAGTTTATTTATAAAGCACATTTACCACATCCCAGTTATCCAAAGTGCCTAAAAATAAAAATAAGTATACAATAAAATATTTAAATCAGGATGTCTGGTTAAGGGCATAACACAGGGAGTTGCAATAATCTCACTGGGACGTGATGGAGGAGGATGCGTTCCAGGAAGGTTTTTAGGTAGGTTTTCTTCTCAAACAACTTTAAATTAAAGAAAAGGGGTAGTACTGAGCTAACTTGCCAATGGGAGTTAAAAGAGCTGTCAACAATCACACCAAGACTGTTTTTAGTGGACTGACAGTGTAAAGTAAGCGGACCCAAAAAAGACCACAATCGCAGTTTTTTCCTCGTTTGAATGGAGAAAGTTTCATTCCTACCATGCTTTTACGTCTTTCAGGCAGCTGGATAGATTAATAAGTGAATCACCTTGTCATTTCAAGGGGACATATATCTGCACATCATCTGCAAAGTAATAATAGGCAATATTGTGCTTTTTGAAAATAGACCCCAGAGGTAGCATATACAAGTGAAACAGTAGTAGACCTATAAGAGACCCTTGTGGGACCCCAACAGCTGAAGAATACTGATCAAGATAAACACTAAAGAACTGATCTAACAGAAAGGGCTGTAACCAAGTCAGTGTCTCTCCTGCAGGATGGATGTGATTGCTATATTAAATGATGCAGTTAAGTCTAAGAGTCAGAACAGCAGAGCTTCCAGAACCAGTGATTAAAAGGTCATTAAAAGTCCAGTTTCTGTATGTGGAGACTTAAATTTAGATAAAAGCTTTTCTAAAACTTCTTTCTAAAAGCACTGATGGTAAGATGTCATGAGAAACAAAGAGAAAATGAATGAAGATTATCCCCCTTTGTGCTCTTACTCTTATTACCAGTCTTTAGTACCACAGGGATCACCAGTGCATGTGTATTTCAAAGTACCTCACTACTTCATCCAATATTCATCATTCACATTGCCCTTATTAGTGCAAAACACATCATATAGATTGGTGAAGCATCTTCTTTAGTTGTGTTTATTTAATCTTAGATTTAAATGTGTTCTTCCTGGCAGATTTGTCGTGGTGTGTGGAGATGGAGAATATATAATCTATACTGCGATGGCCTTGAGGAACAAGAGCTTTGGCACCGCTCAGGAGTTTGTCTGGGCACATGACTCCTCACAGTAAGTTTGTTATACCAGAGGAATTTACTCTGGTTTAAGAACATATTTGTTCTCTTGCAGAGATTGATGTGTGGATAAATACATATGTAATGTATAACAACAAACATTAGAAAACTAGCTTTTTTATTTAAGGCATTCAGCTACCAAAGCTACTTCAACAAGGCTAGCTTGAGCGAAGAATTGTGTATTTTTAGTGATGGGAATAAATGAAAGCACATATCTGATTATTATATAATGTTAGCATGATAATGTTACCTTCAAACATCGACTGGCTCACTGTTTGCATATTCTTTAACTGTCATTTCAGCATGCTGACAGAATAATCTAAGCTAGCTTTAGCTTCATGTGAGTAGAGGGAGTAAGTAAACTTTATTTATAGAGCACTTTTCACAGACAGAGGTCACAAAGTGTTTTACAGGATCATCACTCCAGCGTTCAGCGGGCCAAACTGAAGGTTCTGGGAGATCGATTTCTCATCACAAAACAATAATGTGTATTTCTCTAAATGGAAAGTCTGTTTAAAATGTTTTACGAGGGGGAAAACAGTCTTTGTTATACTTACAGGTATGCTACAAGGGAAGGCAACACCATGGTTAAAATATTCAAAAACTTTAAACAGAAAAAGACTTTTAAACCAGACTTTGGAGCTGACGGTAAATCTCCTTACTTATGTTTGCAACATATTTCTATTTACACACATTAGAAAGCCTGTTGATATCCTTCTGCCCATTAGGTGTCTTTGGTGGCTTCTTACTGGGAGTGAGGTCAAACAGTGGCTTGGCTCTCTATGACTGGGAGAACATCGATTTGATCCGACGTATTGATATCCAGCCAAAGCATGTCAGTGTAATCAATTAATGCTTGAGCTTGTCATAACAGTTCTCATTTTATTCATTTAGCTTTTGAATCATTTATTTCTGTGTATAGATTTTCTGGTCTGACTCTGGGGAGCTGGTATGTATTGCTACGGAAGAGTCTTTCTTCGTGCTGCGCTACTTCCCAGACCGAGTGGTGGCAGTCCATGAGTCCAAGGCGGAGATGATGGAGGATGGGATAGAAGATGCCTTTGAGGTCTTTTTTCCCCCTAAATTAAACTGAAAGCATCAGAAAATCCTGATTCTTTGGATAAAACAATCTGTTTGCTTTCATGTTCTTCCTGTTCTTATTGAATTCTTTTTGTCTCGTTCCTGTGCTGCATATTTACCAGGTGCTGGGGGAGGTACAGGAGGTAGTAAAGACAGGGTTATGGGTGGGAGACTGCTTCATCTACACCAGTTCTGTTAACAGACTGAACTACTATGTTGGAGGGGAGATCATCACTATAGCTCACATGGACAGGTATCACATGTGTGACTGAATACATTCATAATATACATTCATCTGTATCCACAATATGCCAATGACTAATCCACAAAATAAAATAAAAAACCTGTAACTTAAAAACAAACAATAAGAAAACTGCATTCCTGCTGTGCTGCAGGACCATGTATCTGCTGGGCTACATCCCAAAGGATGACCGTCTCTACCTTGGAGACAAGGAGCTCAACATTATAAGCTACTCTTTGCTACTCTCTGTGCTGGAGTATCAGACAGCCGTCATGAGGAAAGACTTCAGCACAGCTGACAAGGTTCTGCCCACAATCCCCAAAGAACAGCGAACCAGGGTTGCCCACTTCTTGGAGAAACAGGTATGACTGGCCTCCCAACATTTGACGTTTACCTTTTTGCAGTTTTTCTTACTGAAGACTTACTATATAACAATATTTTCTCTTTGAATATACACATTAAGGAAAGATTTATAATGACCATACAGTTTTGTGTACTCACTCTGGTAAATAGTTATTATTTTTGTGTGTTGCACAGGGCTTCAGACAGCAGGCGCTGGCTGTGTCCACTGACCCCGAACACAAGTTTGAACTTGCTCTGCAGCTGGGAGATCTCAAGACAGCCTACCAGCTAGCATTGGAGGCAGAGGTTAAAACCAGTATCTAGATGTTTCATAGTATTTGTATAAGTCTGTAATTAGGCATGTATGCCCACACACCATCTGTTTAGTTAGATTGTGAGTAATCTTCTTTGCATTAGTAGAATGTTAATGAAGAGTTTATGTGTATAATATGGGCCATCACTGCAAGGTATATTAACATCATAATAAATAAAATGTGCTTTATTTGTAAACGATTTTATTAAATCAAATATTGTGAAATATGCAGGAGAATGAATATAGAACAATACACCAAGATTCACACAAAGATTCATGCTTTTCATCTCGTGATAATTCTCTTTCCTGTCTCTTTGGCACTTGTGGATGTGGGGGCTTCAGTCAGAGCAGAAATGGAAGCAGCTGGCAGAACTCGCGACTGCAAAGTGCCAGTTTAGCCTTGCTCAGGAGTGTCTGCACCAAGCTCAGGATTACGGGGGATTATTGCTCCTGGCAACCACCTCCGGCAACGTGGAGATGGTGGGCAAATTGGCCGAGGGGGCAGAGGAGGATGGAAAGACCAACGTGGCCTTTCTCACCTACTTTCTGCAGGGGAGGTGAGTGTTTGAAGAGCTGTTTGAGCCAGTTTAGATGTTTTAACATTTAATTTTGTCTTTAATATTTTATTTTTATTTGCCCAGACTGGAAAAATGTTTGGACCTGCTTATCAAAACAGATAGACTTCCAGAGGCTGCATTTCTGGCAAGAACATATATGCCCAGTCATGTGTCAAGGTACGGTTGTGTGCATAACATTATATCTAAATAATGTCTCTTTTACACTCGCAGACCTGCTGAAGATCTGTCCACGCTGCTTGTTCATGATTTAATTTAAAAAAGGATAAGGTCCAGATTCAGATAACTTCAATTTTGCTACTCTACTTCAACTTTGCATCACTGAAAAGCTGCATATACTTCTTCTTCCTCCAGAGTGGTAAAGCTTTGGAAGGAGAGTCTCTCCAAGGTTAACCAGAAGGCAGCAGATGCTCTGGCTGACCCCAGCGAGTACAGCAACCTGTTCCCCGGCCTCGAGCAAGCCCTGCTGGCTGAGCGGTACCTGAAGGAGACTCATGTCACGGTCAGACGTGCTGCAGAATACCCACTCATTATGGTCAGTGACAGGCTGCACAACTGCTTTCACATTTCATCAGAATAAGAAAATATTGAATATTATTTTGTGCAAAAAAGTTGCAACGTTTAGCCAGTTTTTAGCTGATTAATATGATAAAGAATAAATGATTTAAATGACATTTTGCTTGTTTGTTTTTCAGCCAAATGAGGATCGACATGTTCTGGAGGAAACTGTAGGTTTCATTCCCAAAGGAGGAATCACAAAGCCAGAGGTGAGGACAGAGGCTGTGTCTGTGTTACACCATTCACATTTATGCCTAATTAAATGTTAGACCAAGTCAGATCAAGTATAAGCGCAGACCAGGTTTATCCTGAGCAGAACACTTTAATATTATCAATGCTGCACTAAAGACATTTAAAATTACTACATTAAGCTTTCCCTGCAACCAGATTCCAACCTGTCATCCATGAGTGCCCTGGCAGACAGGAAACAAGTGCTTCTGACTTATTTTGGGTCACTGTTGAAAACAAGGATGAATAAATGGGATGATTGAAGCCTTTGCTGTGAAGCAGCTATGATCAGAAATAGGATTGCTCGTATTCTCCACCCCTAAGCCAAATGCTTCGTTGACATGTGTGATAATATCCAGTAATGGTTCATTTAGGCAATAAAAAACATATTTAACAGCTAAGACAACAAAAAGACACAATTAATAATAAAAATGTTGTTAATTGAATATCTGAGACAGTTTTATGATTGCTCACCAGACTGGGAACACAAATGTGTAATTCTGTTTTTACTGTGCAGGAAGTGGAGAGCATGAGTGAGGTCCTCATTACACCAGCAGTGACAGAGATCCCACATTCAGAAGCTGAAGCAGCAGTGGAAGAGCCTATTCCACTAAAACAGGAGCCTGATCCTGCTCTAGTGGCGAGAGAAAATGCTGTGACAGAAGAAACCCCTCTTCCGGTTGTTCAAACTGAAGAGCACGTTGAACCAAATCAAGCACAGCGTGTGTCATGTAAGGTGGAGGACATAAAGGAGGACAATGTGAGATCAGGGAGTCTGGTTTCTGAAGAGGAATGCTTTTTGCAGGGGTCCCCCTCTGAGGTTCCAGCCACACCATCACAGAGGGTACAGCTCAGTCCAGTGGAAGAAATCCAACCATCCGATGAAGTGATTAACCAGGAAGTGACTCCAGCAGCAGAAACTCAGCCTGTTTCCTTCATTTCTGAAACAGAAACCATTCTGGCAACCGATGAGCCAATAAATGAGGCAGTAAATGAGAGTTTCCCAACAGCTGACACTGCTGTTGCATCAGAATCAGCAGAAAGTGGGGAAATATCCAGTAATGATGAAGAGGAAACAGAGGAGCATCCCATAATGGATGCAAAAGCTGCATTAGAGAGCTCTAATGAGACAGCACAGCCATTAATTGCAGTGGAAGAGAGCATCTTATTCCACACCACAAACACTCCAGTGGTGGATGGATCTGTCACAGGCCAAGCTTCCTCCAGTTTGACCCTTAGTTCATCACAAGACTTTATTGAAGATGCATCAGTGGTGTTACGCCCAGTCCCAGCACAAGAGCCAGAACAAAAGCAACAAGCCACAATGCTTCCGGTTGAGCTGGAGGACAAATCCGACCAGGAGGCACATGAAGCCGAACCTGATATTTTAGTCCCAGAAGTATCTCCTGCAGAGAGGACTGTGGCAGAGGGAGAGGAGGCAGCAGGTCCTGAGGGGTCTGAGGAACCTGCAGAAGACCTCGAGGCATACATGAATGACGAGGTGAATGAGCTTTGAGCTGTAACATAAATATTAAACTACTAAATAGCCAGTACGGTACCTGGTTTAACATAGCAAGTGATCTAGGGTTGCTTCAGTTGGTGTAGATGCAGGAATGTTATTTTCCTTCCCGGTTGTTAAACAAAAGTGATGCAACAGTAATGCTGAGGTGGTCCAATACAGTGTGTGTGAGAGTAAGAATTGTATTTCAAACTTGTTGCACAAACAAAAATCTAATCCAGAGTCTCTCTACATCTACAAACATTTTTACCTGCAGGACCTGGATGATTTGGATCTGGACACCTTTGACCTGGAGGATATCGACACCCAAGACGACGACCTCGAAGAGGAACTGCTGAGAGAAGACTAGAAGCTAAATGTTTCACAACAAAAAGGGCGAGACATGCTGCTAACACCAACGTTTCCTGTAAAAGGAGAGCAAGAACAATGTGTTGTAGGATAAATAATGATGGATCTGGGGAAACTGGGCTGTGCTTTTGTAGGTTATTTATAGTTAATAGCTGGAAAATGACATGTTGCCTCTTTCTAATTTCCACCTGACAGCAATACAAACATAACCCTGTCACCTACCTCTTAATATTCTTCAGCTTTTAAGTAATGCCACTGTTGATCAGTGTTATGAAAGCCATCAAATTCAAGCAGTATTTTATTAATCACTACACAGGATAAAATCTCTGGATGCTTTAAGTTTGCAGGATGTATTCAGAAATACTAAATAAACAGGATGCACCGATACCACATTTTCTTCCAACCAAGTACTTAAATTTGAGTACTTCCCTTTCAGTATAAGTACTAATAAATCCCATTATAGTTCCTAATGTTTTGCCTGGTAAAATAAAGCTTAAATAAGTAAATAAATGTACTAGTAAGGACCTAAAATAATGGGCTAACCTGTCACCACCTCCGTGATTGTGACCTCCTCCCATGCAACAACTGTGTGGTTAGCTGTGTGATGTAACTTTGGGTCATATCACAGCTATCCTCTCAGGGGTGTCAAACTCCAGTCCTCAAGCAGTAACCAGCAGGTTTTTGTTTTCATGCTCAAATTAATGACTAGGTTGACACGAACCTGTTGGATCCATTTGATTTGCATCAGGTGTGTGAAACAGCTAAACTGGACTGGAGTTTGACGCATGCTCTAAATGCAAGCGTGGAAAACTGTCAGAATCTTAAAGACATTTACTACATTTACCCAAGCGGCCGTGAAAAGAGAAGTACACAATAAAACAATTAAATTAGTAAAATAAAAAAAGAATAAGGCCAAAAAAAGATATAAAAAGCAATAAGGTCAAGCTCAACTGTGTTAAAAAGCCATTGTGAATAAGTGGATCTTAGACTGTTGTTTAGCACCTCCATGCCCCAAATCAGCTTCACACAGAGTCGACGCCAGTCAGTTTATTTTAAAGTTTTTCTGCCCTTGTTTATGTGTTAATAAAACAGGGTGGTAATTTAAGATGTATCCTTGCATTAATGGTACATTTTGGTACCACTGTTAAAAATCCCAAATCTACTTAATAAGATGTTGGTTATATATTTTTTACAATTGTCCGGGGGGTCTCTAAAGTTCTCTTTAGGGCCCCCAAGTGGACCCTGAACCCAGTTTGAGAATTACTGCTCTAAGGGAAATGTTTATGAATACTAATTACAAGTAAAAACAGTTTCGTTCCGATATGAGATACTGGTATTGCTGCATCCTTACTAAAAAAAAAGCCAGTAAATCAAAGGTGCAGTAAAATCTTTTACAGACATCACGATGATCAAAGCTGTTATAGCTGCTGTTGTATGTTTTCTACTCTTTTAAATAAAGCTATTTGGATGATACTGTGAATGTGGACTAGCAAAATTAAAACAAGTTTCTCATTTTGGTCCCTCCTTTTTTTTTTTTTAACTGGGTTTCAGTTACAACAAAACCATGTGCAGGAAGACGTTTTGCTATGTACATCTGTTTTATTTTGCAAGTTAAACTTCACATAAAGACAAATTCTCCATGACAAACATTTCTTATGAAGACACAGGAAGAGTATCACAGTTATGCGGCCGTCTCCTCAGCAGCTCTCTGCTCAAAGGCCTGCAGGGCCAGCTCGATGTATCCGGACCTCTGGGACTCTCTCTGAGCGTAAATCTGCAGAGAAGAGCGTTGCAAGTCAACATAATGAAAATGCAGATCACTACAGTGCATCATGTCATATTAAAAGTGTAAACAGTAATAATATTATTAGAATTAAACCAACTAAAAGATGAAAAAGTTCCTCTGTTATCCACCGTGATTACACCAGAGGCCGTGAGCATCATTTAAATGACGCCATGTTACTACAGCCTCTGAACTGATGTATCCTGCATCTGGCCCCATAGTTTTGCTAGAGATCAAGCCAAACTGCTTAGTCAGGAAATCTTAGATGATTCTGCTTTAAGCTGACCTCTTAAGGGCTATTCTGCCTCCTGGTTTTACCCCGAGCATCCTGGGAGAGCTATATTATTCTAACTGGATGAAAGTGGGGTGTAAAATTAAGCCATGAATCAGAAAAGGTTTTTAGTCAAGGTTCTCACCTTAAGCAGGTCAGTGCCAGTGGCCTGTTGGGCTGCAGCTTCCTGTGCTGACTCACTGTGTGGATGGACCATGTGGAATAGAGATATGAGGTTCACAGCATCCTGAAGCCTGTAAACCAGGTCAAACACATCCATAATTTCAGAACTATGAAACTGAGCTTCCAGATAGAGTAGTAGCATGTCGAAAGTGTTTCAATTTATAGGTGAGAAAACTCACAGTTCATTCTTGAGCATGTCCACTATCAGCCCATCCACCCTGCGAGCATTGACCAAGTACCAGGCCATGCCTCCATAGTGTCTGGTGGATCGCAGCAGCCCATATTTCCCATGCTTATCCAGGTCTTCATATGTGACTTCATGCACCTGCCCAAAAAAAATGGAATGAAAGATGCACACTATGCTGCTACAGGAAAGACAAACATAAAAAAAGAAAGAAGCGTCATTTTGAAACCAGACATTTGTGTTGAGAGCTACAGCTGATGGCATCTATGGTTACCTTAGTCCATGCTTACAGGATCATGGCTAATGAAAAGGTGGTTTGAGCAGGGCCTCTTTATTTCTGGCAGACCTGACACGTTCTTTAGCAACAACTCATTTAGAATATGATTCCCTTTCCTGTATTTTAAAATGACTGTTTTCTGTCTGGTTTATCTTTAGAAGAGACACGAAAATGGTTGGATACAAATCCCTCTTTATGTCTTGATGCTTTATTTAAAAGATTTATATTAAAGGCTGTCATTAATCTGGGAACCAACTCCTACACTCTGACAGCAGCATCAAAGGTATTTGATTAATTATGCAAATGTTACAAGCACATCATTGGTTAATGTCATTATTTCATTTTTTTTCAATATTTTTCTGCTACTGCCTGCATGGTTTCAGCTGTAGACATGTTTGGTCATAAACACCTCTTTCACCAAGTTCAGGAAGGATATGCTAACATTCAAATACCTCAATGACAGATTTAAGCTACAGGATGTAGGGATAGACGTAAAAGGTATAAATATATATATATTTGTGACATGCCACTTGCTGCAGATTAGGCTGCATCCCCATCAGGACAATTTAATGGATTCCATTTGATTGGGTTGGGGACTGAGATCGAGTTCAGGTTGCACTTCTCAAACAAATTAGACCATTTTAAAAATGTGTTTCACTCTGCAGCAGAGGAAAGAAAATCTGGATCAGCTGCATCAGACCCTAGTGGTCTGGGTTGATCATATCCATCAGAACGTTCACCAAATCCTTCCACAAACACACACCACAGCGTGTGTGTTTTGGTTGTGTTCTCCAGTAGTGTTATGCACTGAACCCAAATGCACTTTGTTTTGTAGTCCACTTCCTGTATTTAGTCCACTAGAAACAGACCAAATCCACTTCTTTGATCCGAATCAGAATTAGTTTGTGTATTCACAGCTGCCAAAACAAAGCAGCTAAACATGCAATAAGCAAAAGGTTTTATCACAAAGGTAGTTTCCCTTAAAGAAACAGTGCATTTTCTTCCTTTGGCTTCACATGTAGTGAAGTGAAACCAGTTTTACAGTTCGTTTGGTGATGAGGTAAAAATAACTAAAAGCTCTGTTTCCACTCACTCTGATGAAGTCTGAAGAGTCTGGTTCAAACTGAACCAGACACAGGTCCAATACATCTTCATGACGATCCTGAGAGAACACCATCTAATACAAAGAAAGAGGCATAACTCACTACATGCAAATGACACTTTAAACCCCTTCATATTCTTTGCTCAGAGACACAAGTTTTTAGTTATTTTGCACAATCAGACCATTTGTCAGGCTGTGTGGGTGTTCACAAAGCTCAGACTTCAAGACCTATTCAGCGATCTGTGTACATTGTAAAATATGTGCACTATTTATTAAGACTTTGTGTGAACACAATTTCCATCCTCCTGCTTGTAAGCAGCATTTATCTGTTGTAAGTTCAGCTTTGTGAAACCTAATAATCCTTGAACTGACTTTACAGAAAACCTTAAGCAACACAAATGTCTGCCACAGGATGAATGCTGTGAAAAAGGGTATGTGGAATTGGACTGGAGGGAAAAGTAAAGTAAGGCAAAAAGAGAAGAATCAATGAAATATGTTAGATATTGTAGTTTCCCACCTTAAGGTTCTCTTCTTTAAAGAGAAGAGGCACTGATAGCTTGCGTCCTTCCTTAGGGAAGTAAACCTGAATAAGCCGATCCCTCTCATCCCAGGTGGCCTTCCTTAGAGTCCCATTAGGCTCCCGTACAACAATGAACCTCTCCTACAGAAACAGGCAACATAATAAAAATATGCTAATTTAGTTCATGTAAGTAAGTAAACTTTATGTATACAGCCCCTTTTACAGATAAAATCACAAGTGCTTTACAGAGTGCAATAATATTAAATATAGAAACTATTTAAATTAGATAAAAAGCACTAATAAATTACAATAAAAACTAGAAACAACAACCAGGTCAAACAAAAGCTTGTCTGAATAAAAGTGTCTTTAGCTGCTTTTTAAAAGAATCAACAGCCGGCCTCTCTGAGGGACAGAAGCAGGTCATTCCACAATATGGGCCTACTGACACAAAGGACATGTCTCCAGTTTTAAACCTGGTCTTAGGGACATTCAGGTAGTTCTGGTCAGAGGACCAGAGGGAGAAGCTAGAAGGATGGTCAGTCAACATGTCTGTGATGTATTCAGGGACCCCTCCCTTCAAAATGTTAATATCAATTCTAGATTTGACAGGAAGCCAATGTAAGGAGGATAAACTCAGTGTGATGTGTGCCCTTCTGTTTGTTCCCCTTAAAAGCAGGGCTGCAGCGATCTGTACCATTTAAAGACGTTTAACAGCAGATTTGTTCAAACAAGTAAAAAGTAAATTGCAATAATCTCAATGAGAAGAAATAAAAGCATGAATAATAATTTCCAAATCAGCACTTGACAATAATCTTACTTTTGAAATGTTTCAAAGATGATAAAAGCAGTTTTTTACCAAGTAATTATTTTTGAATGACCTTCATAAGATACATTTGTCAAACAAAATTTGACAAATCTATGTCTATTTGACAAACCCAGGTTCCTGATACGCGAGGCAATTTAGCAGTTCATCCAATCTGTCAAACTCAAACTCTTTGAATGAACAATATAACTGGATGTTGTCTGAATAAAAATATGACACACTTTAAAAATGCCTATCTGTATATAATCTATATTCTGATCAGGAGGCATAGCAGAGGACATAATACTGAGCCCTGTGGGACACCACAAGATAAAGAAGTATATGAAGTTTTTAGGTTACATTGTCCCAAAACCAGTAGGGTTGATAAATCTAAAATTATAGCTACAACAACAATAAATTCAAGAAAACTAGCACAGATACTACAAGCTGTATGCAAGCATGCAAATGTGTGTGTACCCTGTGTGGGATGTTGTAGGTTATGTCTGTGAACACGTATTTTGCCGTGTCCATGCCATCCAGGATCTTATCCTCAGCTAAAACATTATTGATGGGCTTCCTCTCTGGAAGAACGGGGGGCATCTGCAGCAGCTTTTTAGCTTGTTCTTTAGCCAACAGGACTGCCTATGAATACAAATGAAACAAGAAACTGATTAAACAAATATAAAGCAATGCGGATATGTATGTGAATGTTTTTGCTTTAGGGGCACCTGCTCCAACTGTTCATCCGTCATAAGTTTATACGAGGGTGGCTTCAGCTCTTGTTTAATAGGTCGGAACACTTTATGCAGGTCCAGTCCTGTTATCTTGCTGAGAATGTCCTGCACAGCGGGATCTGTAAACTTAGGCTTTGCGTTGTCTGTGGGCATTGCAGAGGAAGATGCACTTGTTAATGATTAGAAAGAACCCTTTCTAATGATTTGTATTTAGGAAGACTCCAGGCAACTTCATGCCTCAACTTTAAAGTATGTAGATAAATAACTAAATCTTTTTTTAACTATCACCTGGATCTTAGCCTGCCCTGAAAAGTACCTACAGCAGAGGTGCAAAGCATATATAAATGCACATATTACTATTTACATTATTGCTAAACCCTGCATATTCAAATTGTATTTTCTGTTTAACAAATAAAGCAAACATCCTGTCCATCTTACAAAAGCTTGACACTAACAGCTCTATTACTGCCTACTGCCTCTGGTCCCATACAAGGCATAATTTAGGGATGTCCAAAGTCAGTCCTCGAGAACAGCTGTCCTGCAGGTATTATGTTTCCCTGCTCCAACACAACTGGTTTACAATGAATGCATTCATCAGCCTATGTCGTTCTGCACAATGGCTGATTATTATGTGTCAGATGTGTTGGAGCAGGGATAAATGGAAATTGTGCAGACAAGATGGACAGTTCTGTGAATACCTAAACCTGCCTTGCCTTAATAAACCCTTGTAATGCCAAAGCTGTAAACAGACACTAATAGCAGTAAAATTGAGTTACACAAAAGTCACGTACAGTGTATTTTTCTCACAGAAAAACGCAACCTTGCTACTTCCTACCTAAAGCTATTTGCCACTCGCGCTGCCAGCAGTGGGCTAACGACTCAAGCTACAAGGTCAGCCTTATAAACGTGATGTAGAAAAATCATTTGGAATGGCGCAGTCAGACAAACATACCGTTTTCTTTTCTTTCACTGCAAAAAGTTTTTAAACTACACTTCATCAACGTTTCCTTACTCCTCTGGACATTTTTCATTCGACAGTAGCTGCGAAGCAGACACCGTGCTGTGCCGAGGGCCGCCATCTTTGTTGTAACGTCATTACGCAAAGAAAAACGGTCATCATTAAGACCCCAAGTGTGCATGGGAAATGTAGTGCGTTTTCATGCGTTTTTCTCAGTCGCTTTGGTGAATTTCTCACAACAGAATTAACATTTGCACCGCAATTAGTGCATTTCTTGAATCAATTACTACAAACTGGAGAACCTAACCTGCAAAATCCCATCACTTGCTAAAATATATTTAATTCCTCAAGTATTTATGTCAATGATACTAGCTACCTGTCCCTCAAAGTCATAACCAAGAGATCATGTTTTATTGTGAGTCTGTTCTGTAAGCTTTTTTTGATGGAAAAAAAATCTAATATTTTGGACATTACCTAAAAATGGTCAGGACAGCAGTACACACTGGATATACAACAAAACTAAAGTTACATCTTACTGGTGTACACATGACACAGAGTACATTGACTAACATTTTACTCCATACGCATTTGCACGCAATGCATTTCTCAAAACAATCAGTACAAACTGCAGAACTTAGTTGATAACCTGCAAAAGCCAAAATGGACATTTCATTCCTCAAAAGCAAGTATTCATGTCAATGAAAGTGTCAGTGTCATCAAAATGAAAAGCCCTGGCACCAATGTTTATGAACAAGAAAATTTAATGTTTCTATTATGACAGTTTACTCTGTAAAGCTTTTCCGATGCTAAAAAAAAGTCAGATCTTTGTGAAACAACATGAAAATGCTCATGACAGCACTGTATACTATTTGCACGGCTATTTGAAAACTACAGTAAAGTTAGACATTACTGTATTTAGTGAGGTAACTGAGAACAAGACACTGAAAATGTATGTTATACATTTTTACTGCATATGTTCTTTGTAATTCTAATTTGTTCACAGTATTGTGCAAAAAAGAAAAAACACACCCTTAAACAACAAACATAAACTCCCTTTGGGTAGAGCTGTGCACAACTGTAAACAATTTTGCAGTACAGTAGGAACTGAACATACAACATATTATATATAGTACTGTAAATCATTTATGCACATCCAGACGTTCCTCTCTGTCTGGCCACATATTTTCATCTACATCACTGTGAATATCATCCCTTGCAATGCAGCGAGGAAAGGATCTCCTCAAGTGGCGAATCCACTCTGGACTCTGCTGTGATGTCATCACATGCTGCATCCATGGCTATTAGCGGAGACATTTGGGTATGTGGATGCCGATCATATACCTTCCACCTCCAGGAAGAGAAAAATTCCCCTATTGGGAGAAATGGTGAGTAAGGAGGGAGATATTCCACCAGCATCCTATCATGTGCTGCGAACCACTGTATGACGACATCTGAGTGGTGCAAACGCACACTATCACAAACAACAACATGCTTATCATTGAGAAATTGTTCAATTTAGGGACATTTTCAGGAAAAAAACTATTAAAACATATTTGTACAATTTCTTGACAGATTTTGACAACTATTATTACATTTTCCCGCGACCCCGCTCTGGGATAAAAGCGGTAGAAAATGGATGGATGGATGGATTATTACATTTTTGTATGCAATAACTCAAGCAATAAAATGAGGACTGTTAGTTTTATATGGAACGACAATTCAGCATTCACAAGTATAGTTCATTTTGACTGACATGAGCTTAGCAAATGATATGTTGAATGAAAGCAATTGATGCATGTCCAAATGTATTTGCAATTTGTTGGAAGGAATAAGAAATTGCTACTGTGATGTGCACAAATGACTAAATGTTATGGTGGTTAAACAAACTGATGTGCAAATGTAAATAGTGATGTGAGAAATGCACCAAAGTGACTGAGAAAAACTGTAAAACACATAAATCTAAACTAAAAGCTAAATCTAACAGATAAAAACCTTTTCAGTCACCAGGTGGCACTATGCTACAACTTAACACGCAAATTGCAGCGCCTCAGCAGAAATGTTACCAAAATGAGAAATCCACAGTCATTTAGGCTATATATCATATTTTATAAGAGCCTAACAGATATTTGCACTTATCTTCTTAGTGGTTCAGCTCAGTGTAGCCTACACACACTCCTGACTCACCATGACAGTGTGTTCTTGACTCGGCTGATAACTGTATAATCTGTCTGGATGATAAGTTACACACTCTGGTTTCAAAGCCAAACATACAGTAAAATTTCTTATGTAGATAAATTTCCCTGAATGCATTGTAGTGTTTTATTCTAAACTTTGACCCAATTAAACATGACAAATACATTAAATAAAAACAGTAAACCTAATAAAGTTCCAAAATATGTCTCAATACCCTTAAATTATATTTAATAATGAAAGTGTAACAACTATGTCCCTTTGTTTGACAATTTTCTTCTTTCTAAAATACTTACTGAAGAGACAAATGACATTTCCATCGACTCACTTAAGTTTCATAAAACATTTGAATTATTTTATTTCATCATGATTTAATATTCCATAATGTAAAAAAGATGGTGCATACAAATTTGCATGCACACAAAAAAATCTGTTTAATATAGGGATAAGTGTAACAATTGAAATAGTTCAAGCAGTCACTGTCTTGCAGCAGCTTTTTATGTAGTTCAAAAGCCCCTAAATGAAAGTGTTATTTAGTAAGCTGACATATCAAAGCTTTAAAACTGAGTCATTTGCACAGATAGAAAATCCCCAGAATTTATCAGCTCTGTGCACACCACTTTGAGTTCCATCAGCAAAAGCTGAGGATGCGTAATCCTTTAAGATATGTTTGCTTCAGCACATCTGGCAGATTTAAAAAAAAATAACTTTTACAGAATTACATTTCTATTTTAAAGCTTTTTGTCTACAAATGATTTAAAATAAATCAGATCAACTAATTAAGCTACTGTTTATTTGCATGGAATTTTATCAGATCATTTATTTTGTTAAGACTTTCAAATCTGAAATAGAAATAAAACTTTTGTAGCTGTTCAATAAGGTTGTGCAATAAAGTTTTATTTGTGTAGAGGTTGTCTAACACAATGCATTGCAGAAAGGCATCAGCCAGGTCAAATAGAAATAGTTTTGAATCATTGCTTAAAACTACATTTAAAACATAATCAAAAGCTTTCTTTTAATACACTTCCAATCAGAAAACTGGAGAAAAAAATGGTCTATACCTTTTTTTATGAAAACTAGAAGCATAAAATATTTTTAACAATCATTTTAAGCAACTATTTAGCACCATGTATTCACAGGTCAACATAGGTAAACATCAAACTTAAACTTAAACGAATAAAAGACACTTGTAGCACAGTATTTTGACTAAAAGTTCCCAGAGTGGGACTGAGTCATACCTTCTGTGTGTGTTCATGACAGCGAGATAACATGTGACCCAAAGCAGCAGCGCTCTGACTCATGGCAATGATTTTAGTAGCCTATTTTCTGCCAACAACAGAGCTCTGTGGCACCATGGCATTTATATATTTTAGCATTTAGCTTCAAAACCTGTTTATTAAGTTTACAGTCTCCTCACAAATCTGTAGCTTTTCAATTTAACAATTTGAAGGCCAGAAACTCTGGAACAAAGTGTTATTAATTTGACCGTAGATAACACCTCTCTCTATTCCTATCTGTTTTTCTCTCTCTCTCTCTCTCTCTGTCCCTCAACACACATGCACAAAGTACAGTAGCCACAAGCCTCCCACATGCCTCCACAACCCACAACCCCGAAAACAGCCGCTGTGCTTTCCATCCCACCACCACACAGCTCTGGTGATCATTAATACAACCACATGTGCCACGAAACCAACTCTTCCTCCAGGATCTTATTTCCATCTCCTCCATTCCCCCCTATTCAACCTCCCACCCCCACTAATCTGCAGTAGGATTTAGATATTAGGTGGACAGATGGAGGTGTGGCTCAGTTGGTAATGAGGTGAGCAGTGGCAGCGAGTCCGGAGGCCCAGACCCGGCGAAACGACGTGTGGATTGAGATGTTGGAGGCCCCAACACAACCAGATGTACCCAGCTGTCACTCTGCTGACAGAAAGTAATCCTGCAGCCGTAACACACTTCCAGAGAGACACAGACAGAGACAGAGATGGGATCAGCGTCTCTTCTTTGCAGCTCTAGCTTACAACTAAATCCTTTTTTTAATTCTTCATAAAACACACACACTTTTATCATAAACCTCTGAAGAAGACTTTGCTATATTTATGCAAACTTCTGTTGATTTGGTTGCTACACGTAGTCATCTGAAAGTAAGTTCACTTTTATTACAGACATTTAGTCTGTAATATAACTATTTCTTGTTCTTTTTAAGCCATTAATGTTCTTTTTGAACTTCAGCTGCAGCTACAGTGAATAACTTGAGTGTAAGAGTGTGTGTCAGCGTGACTGGGAGCAGCAGGAAGCTGAGAGGTGAAACCTGAGTGTAGAAGAGGGGCTGTGTGGGTGTGGAGGGGCAGAGGAGCATGGTGGTGGTGGTAGTAGTGGGGCACATTGGGAATGACTCGCCGCGTATGTTTATTTAGCTTTCTGCACGGTCAATGGAGAGCAGGTTCAGAGCGGGGTGAAACGGAAAGGTGTGTGTGAATGTGTGTGTGTGGACAGAGAGAGAAAACGTGAAGAGGATGTCGAATGTAAAACAACTGGAGCATCTAAAATGTGGGGCTGTGAGAGGGGATGATGGAACTAATTTTATACTTGTCCTTTTCAGTTTTATTATCCTCTGTTTTCCTCAGTGATGGTATGAAATGATGGGCAAATGTGTGTGTCAGCGTGCAAACCGGTTGCAGTTGGTGGGGGACTTCAGTGCACAGTATTCCTCTATGATATTTGCAACTCTGCATAAAAACACAAACAGTAAAACTAATTGCAAAAAAAAAAATTCTTCAAATAACTTTTAAGGTATAAATAAAGTTTTGAGGGCTTCAAAGCTGATGACTTGTATCCAAGCACTGACCTAAATCCATGTTTACCCACTGGATGAACAATGTTTCATCTTAGAATATCCATAAAACTATACTATATTTATTTACATTATAATATTGACTCAAATTGAGGCCGTTTAGACCCCAAAAAGATCTAGTTCAGTTTTTAATCTCTTAATATATGATCAGTTGCAAAAGCATGCCAGCTAAAACAAAGAGCATGCTTCTGTGGGACGCAGGAGGGTTGTTTTAAATAGGGTCAGTAATATGCATAACTTTTCAGTAATATTTCTTGTTTTGTCACAAAAGAGCTTAAGATTTTCTTTCATCCTTATCAGAAATAGTAACAATCTGAAGTGATCGGTGCACATAAAGTTAGAACATCTGTGAGGTTAAATGTTTAATACAAACTTGTATTATTTTTAGTTACATTTTCCTGCGAAATGTAAACATTTTAATCTGTTATGCAAAGCTTTGGTCTCCATAAATGATAAGTGGATTTATCTTTAAAGTGTTGTTTATGACCTCTTTGTATTTTGACTGTTTCTTCTGCCGTTCAGGCCAGGTCTGCTTCCACAAAACACTTCTTCTCAAGATGCTTCTGGTTATTCAAAGAGCAATAAAATCTATCAATAAAAAATGTTATCAATAATATTTTTAAGTAAACTAATTCCCACATTCATTCTAACACTGATAAATAGCTTCATAGTGTATAACTGGGAACTTGAAGCATTGTTCAAGTGTGTGTGAGTGTGTGTGTGTGCTTGATATGCACCTGTGTGTGAGCTGTTGTGGCTTTGGGAGTGGGCACTCAAGGCCAGTCCTTTTCTCCTCCGCCTCCTCCGCCCCGCCTTTGAAGAGGAATGAAGATGGGAGAGAGGGCAGACAGAAGGTCAGAGGAGACGCAGTGATATGGGGGCGGGTGTGTGTGTGTGTGTGTGTGTGTGCAAGAGAGCGAACGGAGGAGGGGAGGGGAGGAGAAGGGCAGAGGGCATTGTGACATTACCACCAAGGACCTCCATAGTCTCCCTGCTGAACTAGTGTTATTCACAGACTGAGGGTAAGGAGAGAGCTGGTTGTTGGATATAAAATTATTACTATTCAATTCAACTCAACTTTATTTGTATAGTGCCACTTCACAATAGTGTTGTCTATCTAAACTTTTCTTTTACAGCTTAAAACATCTTCTTTCTGCACGATAAACTGAATAAAAGTGAAGACAAAATAGACGATAGATAGAATTTGTAGCTGTTTGAGAAAAAAGACTGACAGAAATATTCTAAGGGGATTTGTGTGCATGGGTTTCTGTGCGCAGACAGTTTGTGTGTGTGTGTGTGTGTGTGTGTGTGAGAGAGAGAGGGTTTAGAAGGTGAGGCGAGAAGGGTCAGAGTCAGGCAGGGTAAGAGGTATGAACGCTGATGGCAGCACAGTTCACCTGCACCTTCACTGACCTCCATCCATCTGTTTATATTCACTGATTCCGGCTTCCCAGAAAAGACCTCTGCACACTCACACATGTGCACACACACACTCTCACACACATATGGATATGCACTACATATTAGAGATTATCTTTCAATGTTACCTATGTACGGACACAGGCAGGGTACAGCTGAAGCTGTGTTCCTGTCTTTGGGTCTGGGTGTGATTTGTACAGATTTATCTTCATGGTTTTTAGTCATTTTCTGTGTTTCTCTTTGCTTATGTTATAAAAATATGTTAAACAATTTTCTTCTGCTTGTTCAGCAATTGAGGCATGAATGATATGCAGCACGTCTTTCTGCTCACATCCTGGTATTTAAAAAGAAAGCGTAAATATACACTTAACTTATACTTGAAGACTAATGTAGATATTTACAGGGCAATGCAGCAACCTTCCAAATCTGCTATGAATGAAACAAAAGTTAAGAAAAATGAGGCATATAATTTAATTTGATTTAAAAAGTCTTATCTGATTTTGTAATGAAATGAGGGCTATAAATAAGATGTGTTACATTCTTTTGAATGACCAATGGAAGATCCTTCTAACAAAGCTCTAAAAAGAAATATTTTAAGCAGTTGTTGTGACTTTTAAGCAGAAGATAGCTGCTGTGGGTTTTAAAACACTGTTAAAGAAAAACAAATCAGGTCCTGCGATGGACTGGAGACCTGGCCATGGTGTACCCCGTTTCCTTCGCAGCTATTCGCCACAGTAGACTTCAGCCACCCCATGACCAGGGACAGAGTTAAGCAGTACAGCAAAGGAATGAATGAAAACCAACAATATCTACTTTAAGTCTACCACCTTAATACCTTCATGACAGTTTGCATCCTGTAAGCTAAGCACTGAGCAGAATCAGCTGGTTCTTCACTGGTAGCTGCAAAGATGCGTTTGTCAGCTTTTACTCATTTTCTCAGCTGCAAGCAGCCAATTCTGATTTGTTTTCCTGGTTTTATCTCTCCCAAATCTTCTGTTATTTTTCATGTATGCATGTTTTTTTATTGAACTGTGATGTTAAATAAAACTGAATTATAAAAAGAACATTTCGCACAGTCGAACTTGATTTAGTTTATTTTTTTGTGATTATTCTGTCTCTTTAGATGTGGTGTAAGCAATGTTTTGATGATTGGGGCTGTCTGCTAGTTAAAACCATGTGGTTCATGTACATGATTAAGTTCCACAATGGTTGTGGTTTATAAGATTAATAAAAAAAACTATACAGAGTTTGAAAAAATAATACAAATACATATTTTTGAATTAGTACACACAGTGTTGTTCCTCTGGCTCCTAATATTTGTTACTTAATTGCAAAACCTGCTGTTCATCTGTGATCATCATCAGTATATGAATCATTTTCTTTCTTTTTATTTTACCACACACCCAATCTTCATTTTTGCCATGTCAGCATTGTTGTCTTCTTTCTTGTGTTCCTTTATTTTTTATTTCTTCTTTATAATTTATTATGTATTATTCCTCACTACTGCAACATCTTTGCATTTGGTATGGCTTATTAAAGGTTTCTATATTTCTAAAGGTTCTGCCTCCCATCTGGTTCCTACCACACATAAAATGAGAAACAGGGATGCTCTGACTTTTAGCAGCGATGCATCTCATCAACAAAACTATTAGACAACATCAAATTTACCGGTAATCACTTTGTAGAACTGCCATGTAACAGCCCACAAACAAAAGATTTGGTCTTAAATAAATAACCAAAAAGTTAAATAACCAATGCAAAATAATAGCGAGTAAATAAAACAGGACTGAATAAAGAATCTTTCATCAGATGTCAACTCACTGCTGCGTCTGAAGGCTCTTACATCATACCAACGTCAAGAAAGAGGAGCATCATTAAGCCCCCTGATGTTTCCCCTCACTTCACTAGTGTCTGAGAAGACAAACAGCGCTTGAACTCAGCAAAAACATATTCAGATTTCTACACGAGCAAGACAACATGAGTTTGTTACATGGAAGAAAGTAAAAATCATTATCCAGTAAAGACAAATGGGAGACTGTGATAAAGATAAAAACAATGACAAAGTTTGCATGAATTATTAACCAACTAATCTGTATTAATCTGTTGTACTTATCTGGGAAGTAGCCAGTGTGACTTCCGTTACTAAATCCTGTAAAATGTTTTCCTGATTCTTGTTGTGGGAGAAATGATCTAAACCACCAGGAAACTCAGAAAATGTGTGAATACCTGCAGGAGAATATTACTGGAGGCTTTTCCACATTATTTGGGTTTACTACCAACACGTTTAGCTAAGTTACAGTTATCTCATTGCAAATGTGGCTTATTATGTTATAAAACAACTCCAGTCAGTGTTAGTTAAAATAAGAGAAAATCTAACACAAATTTCCTTTTTTTTGTCTTCTAAGTTTATTTACACTTTCTTATATATTCCAATAGTTTTTAACAATAACGCATGCATTACTTTTACGTGACTTTAGCCTCACCTTTGTCTCGGGGCCCCGACCCCCACTGAATTTTATTTCAACTGAACCCAAAGCCATCCAGGTTAAACGCAACGTGAGAAGGAGCACACACGTCTGCACCTCCTCTTTCACTCTCACTTTGTTTTTTTTTTTATTCAAGATCGGGGTCGGTTGGAGATGAGGTGACAGGGGGAGCGTGGCACTGATAAGGTAGCTAATACCCAGCTTTTTAAAAGGTCAAAGGTCGATTCTGCTTGACTGCTGGTAGTTGGGGTGTTGGAGTTTGTGAAAGAGAGGGGCGAGAAATGTAGTGTAGGTGTGATGGGGGTGGTAGTTTCACTGGGGTCGCATTTATGTGATTAATTCTAATCTTCTTGTCACACAAAGAAATCAGAATCAGTGTCCCTTAAGAACAGGACATCCAAAAGGATCAGGCCTCTGATCCAGCCTTGCACTCACACACACACGCACACACACACACTTGTTACCATTAAATCAGCCTGTTGATTGAGCTAGTCGCTAATTTTAGCTGCAGACCCCTGGCTCCCAACCAACAGCCTTTTTGCTTGTTAGAGTCCAGTTGGGAGCAGGCGGAAGAGAAGGTGATTAATAACTGTCATGTCTGTCACGACAGAGTTGCGCACAAGTGGGGTGGAGCTGATGCTGGGGGGGAAATGGAGCTACACGCAACATGTTAACAGCTGTTGTTGTTGTTGTCTGGAGAGGAGAATAGAGGGTGTGCATGTCACTGCATTTGCAATAGCAACACACCAACAATAGACCCGGACAAGCTTTTGCCCCATGATGATAAAATGAAAATATATTTTGTATGTTAGGGTGCTCAAAAAATCCTCAGTATCTAAACAAGAAAAGCTCAATGAAAAAAGTCAAAAGTCAAACAATGATTTAGGTAAAAGACTATTTTTAGATTTCGTAAGACACACCTTTACAGTTGTGTACATATGTGATTTACTGTTACTATTGTCATTTATTTATAGAAAATATACATATAAAAGCACATCCTCTACATCTCTGCTATGTTTGTCTAATTTCCATCCATCCATCCATTTCTGCTGCTTTTCTGGGGTCGGGTCAGCCCAAACTGCCTTCTCCGCAGCCACATTTGCCAGTTCATTGTAGAGGTCCCAAGGTGTTCCCAGGCCAGTCAAGAGATATAATCACCCCCAGCATATTCCTGGGTCTTACCTGGGGCTTCCTCCTGCAGGAATGTGCCTAGAACACCTCACCACGAACGCCTGGGCTGTCTCATCTGGCTCCTCTTAATGTGAAGGAGCAGCGGCTCTACACTGAACCCCTCCTGGATGACCAAACTTCTCACTACAACTCTATGGGAGAGCCCGGCCACCTTGTTAAGGAAATTCATTTTAGCTGCTTGTATTCATGATCTAGTTGCTTCCCTCATTGCCCAGTTTGGGATATTAGGTGAGGGCAGGAACACAGATTAACCGGTAAATCAATGATTCACACACTTTCACTTATACTTAGTGTAACACATCTTGCATCATTTTCACCAATACATACACACTGATACCCTACACCTGTATATTAAATTGCTTGTCAGTGCTGAATAGGAGGCTTTAATCTTAATTAGCAGCTAAGTTTAGACGTGTTTGGACAGGTCTGTCAGTACAAATCACTTAGTTGCAGTCGACCTTGTTACTTTTCGATGATTACCTATTAGCACCAGTTTGATCTGCTGCAGGTAAGCTCCCGTGAAGACAGCTTGTAACAGACTAAAACTGATGGAAGCAGGGAGATATTGCACAGCTACAGAGTTACAGAATGCACCTTTCATAGAAGTCATTTGGTATCCATGCACTCAAACGTGCACATACGTATGTGCAAGTCCATCTGTGTGAGTGATCTCAGTCTGCTCATAGTGTATCTTTGGCCTTGCAGACTTGAGTATTCCCTTGTGAGTGGGAGGCTCCAGGCGTTTGATGTGGCTGACAGTCGCCTCCTCTTTCCCTCTGGCTACAGATCAGTGGCCAGAGCCTGCGTGGGTCTGCCCGGTTGAGATGACCACAGCGACAACATTCAGCTGCCAAACCAACAGCTCAGGTTTTCTTCAGTCACATGACCTGGGTCATGTGACCCAGTGGGGGCAGCCAATGGTGCTCGTGCCCTTGCCTCTTCATGCGGTGGGAAAACATTCCAACAGCTGGCCTCAGACAGTTCAGAGACATCTGCAACGTCCGCTAGTGGTGAGAATCTCCCCCCCTGCCGCTTCAGAACATAACCTTATGATAAAAGGGTTAGTGGACAAGGACTTTTTTTTAAAGGCATCGTTCTTACAGTGAAATCTATTCCCCCTACTTCTTAAAATACACTGGGGAAGAATTTCAATTTTAGAGTGTCATCATCACATTAACGTGGCACTCTGTGTGGAGTTCACTGCAGAGGTGCCTGGTTTTTAACCTTATCTTCAAACCAGATCTGTGTGTGTGTGTGTGTGTGTGTGTGTGTGTGTGTGTGTGTGTGAGCTCGAGCACGCTCCATAGCCTTTGACATATTGTTAATTTGAAGAATGTTTGAAGTATGATGCAACATCAGCTGCTCTCACTTAGCTTTGAGCCTCTTTCCTCTGAAAAGTCCCCCGCCACCCTGTTTCTCGTATTACCAGGGAGACAGCCCGAGTACCACACTGTGTGTCCGTGTTGGAAGGGAAAATGCTTCAGATGCCTTGTTAATTCTATTCAACTTGAACTATTTAACTCCTTTTTTAAAAATGTTCAATTGAAAAAAAAACTGATAAAGGATTTGGAGCTTTCTAAATGTGAAATAGATAAGACCCATATCTGTTTTGGGGAATTTGTGTTTAGTTAGTGAGGCACAGTCTCCAGTTAGGGACTGTTTTGAATAATATGCAGCTTTGTGCATGGCGTCTTTGTTGTGATGTGGATGTTAGTGTATAAGTGAGTGGATTGGAACTGTGTTTTCCCCAATGTTCTGAATTTAGGTGGTGTGGTGGAGGTTAGCTTGTGGCCGCTGTATTTAATTTGTTTCTGTTCTTTATAACCTGAAGGAAGGCATTTCATTAAACCTCTTCATCCTCTTATCATGATGTAATATGAAGGGGCTTTGTTTTATCTGGCAGCAGCCTGAGTCTCACATGCCCCATTGTTAAGGTAAAGTTATGACAGGCCCGATATCCAGCGTTAAGCAGTCAGAGAAAGGCGTTAGAGCATGCTCTAACCCCAACATTACCCCTGACTCATGGAAGACGTGCTTCCTCACTTCATACTCTCGTCCTTCCGCATGTTGCCTCTTTCACTCCCATTATTTTCCTTGCTACACAAGTTTATTTGTTAGTTTACCTTTCGGGTTGGCTTCTATCCATCCTCATCGTCCCAGCAGTTCCTGTTGGTGCTCTGCCAGCACTCAAGCTTTGGTTCTTGGCTTTCAGTTGGAGTTTTACATAAAATGCAGGACTACTGATGATGGAGCTTGATAAACAAGAGAGGACAGGATTTTCGGCGCCTCACCTTTCTGCATATGCACAGGCAACAGGACAGGTAGAACAGACCGGGACAGCCCAGTTTCATTCTGAGTTGATGTGTTGACGGCATGACTAAATCTAGATGAGGAAGTTAAAGAATATGTATAATTGTTCTTTTTATTTTGGAATAAATACTAGATTTACCTTAAAATGTGCAGTATTGAAGAACAGTTTTGAAGTTATTTCTGTAAAAACACTGGATGTTTTCACTCTTTTTGTTTTTATGTGAGAGGATTTTCTATAAGCAATGAAAACTAAACCTGGTAACTTCTTATCATTACACATGTTTATATGTTTATTAAGAAAGCATTGACTAAACAAACTTATATAAGTAACATCTGACATCTTTCTGACCACTTGCATCATGCAGTGAGAATTATTACATCTTCTAAAGAACAGGCCTGTTAGGTTGACTGCTCTTTCCAAATTCTCCCCCAGAGTGTGTGAGCTTGAATGGTTGTCTCTCTCTGATGGATTGGTGCCCTGTCCTAGCAGCTGGGAAATGCTCCAGCCTCCCCCGCGACGCTGCAATGGAATAAACTGTTATTAAAAATGGGTGGATGTCTGCCTTAATGACCCAGCTGTGATGGCATAGCTCTTCTTTCTTTACATTGCCCCATTGAGTCTCACACCAAAATGTGGAAAAAGTCATGAAAACGTTATCAGTTGTGTCCACAGAAGAGATTTTTTGCTTTTTTGTAACTGGACAGAAACAAATAACTTCACATGAACTCAAAATATCTGTTGGTTTGCCTTTAAGATATGAAAAATGCAGCATTTGGAGGTCGGACTAGCAATCGAGCGAGTTTTACTCCCGTCCAAACCCTAAAATATTGTCTCTTTGATGTTCACACTGTTTAAGCAACAATGAAAAATAAGAATAAATGTTTTCATTTTGTTGTTGAAATGTCTGAGATAACAGTTAATAATATAATAACAATAATGAAATTCCCTAAACTTAGAAATGGGATAACACTTATTATAGATATCACACCACCAAACCAAGTGTAGAGAAGTCTCAGTGAGGTTTAACTCCACAAATATTTATTGTAATCACTTAAAACATTGTTTTACCAAACGGCAGAGTAATCAGTTATCAGTCCCTGTTAAAGAGATTTCACCTTAAAACGTCCATATTTTCTTTTACTTTTATGCTTCTACTTTACACACTGACATGCTTGAGGAAAAGGTAAAGTGAGGAAAACATTGTGGCCCGTGTTGAAACTTACACTTAAATCACATATTTAATTGAAATATTCTTTTCCTGGATTACCTGATGTCAAGTCCAGTCCCCTCAGCTGTAAATTAGATGTATTATAGTCTCCTGACTCACTCTTACTGGTGTTTTACTTCAGCGTAACATAGGAAAAGAGAAAGTCTTTTGTTGATAAAATTCTGATTACTTCATATTTATCTGTGAAACTGAGTAACAGTAACAGTGTAAAATTTAAGGACATCAATGATAAAAACTCCAACCAAATCAATAACCCCCACCTACTGTCTTCATTCAAGCATGCAGGATAATATAATGGTAACCAGTTGGGAAAAAACACTAGAAAAATGCCCGTTCAAAAGCTAGAGTTTGATTTGACTCGCTGCAAAATGTGGTACAGAACTACATAGTACATCTGTTCGTTTATTTCAGATAAAAACTGAATGATTGTGTATTAATATGTTTCAAAACAACGTTTTTAAGTTATTTTTACCAACACTTTATCAGTAGATTCCCTCTAAAACACACACAGGACATATGAAACAAAGAGTTTCAATTGCAGGTTTCACTCCCGATCAATGTAAATGTTTTTTGATGGACTTTACATCAAGTTTCTATTAAACTTCTCATGTTTTCCTGAAACCAATTACGTGTTTTTGTAAAACAGATGTTATAGCTATGTAAACCTAACAGAAAGTTGGATGAAGTAAAACTACATGAGTGAAAACAAAAGCAAAGTTTAAAACAATGCACGGTTTTCACTAAACTACACGTTTAATCATTTGAACACACTCTTTGACACAAATTAAGTAGTTATGTTTTGGGACAGTTGTGATTAATTGAGGCAACATTTAAGAAAATGCTTCAAAATTCAAATAATTTTTTTTAACATTTTCTAGTAAGAACTTTTACCTCAAAATGTCTTAAATTACTTAAAAATGAAACTACATTAAACAGAAATGTTCAAAATGAAAGAGCTTGTGTGTCTCTTCCATCCATAACAGAAACATTTGCTGCTAAACAGTCCTATGCAACAACAACTCATCTGTGTGCAACAGCAAACCATGAGAAAAAGCTATAATTTCTACTGGCATCGTTTTTGACCCCTCACCTACATGAAATAACCTCAAGGTCTGGCCTTGTCTTTCAACTCTGAGCACAGGCACGGGCCCCGGAGCTGCTAGCCTCTAGGTCAGCTCGGATAAAAGCTCGCCGTTATAGGAAAAGGAAACAGCACATGTTGAGTTTGTTTTACATGCAGCTTAATGGATTCCCGCTTATGCATGCATATGTGAGCGTCCGCTTCCCTTTGCTGCTGGCTCGACTGCACAGACACGTGTGAACATGCTCAGGCACCATGCCTGGGGACAGGATGGGCACCCACACATATGCCACCATTGCCGGGGCTCGAATGGCGAGGCTCAGGGATAACGGTTGCTGAGGCGGGCACAGAGGGCACAATAGAAGGATGTGGTGTATTGTTTTAGTTCATGGAGCAACGGGGCAAAGGCTGCCAGGGTGTGAATGTCAAAGTTTGATGCATATGACAAGGCTGATGACTGATAATAATAAAAGCTGAACTGGTGCACATGGAAATAGCCCCAAAATGTGAAACTAAAGTCCACATAACTGGCATGTTATCAGTGTGTGTAAGGTCAGGAGTGGAAGTGGAAACGGATATGCAACAAACATAAATATTTAGCAGTTCAAACAAATTTCCGTGCTCATTGTGTGGCAATACAGCTATTGCCTTTAAGCTAAGGTGTTTTGGTTTCTGCTGAACTTGGCCCTCAGAACATTTTAGCGGATGTAAACTTTCTGAAACAGCCCTAATTCGATAGGGCGACATGAATGGGAATGTAAGTTAGAGTGGGTTTGAATGTGGAATGTGTCACAGCCAATCAGGCGCCTCACTCTTGGGCTGACAGCCAATCAGGTCATGGCACTTCAGCTTCCCGAGAGACCATTGAACTTCATACAGAGGACATTTCTGAAGAGATCATGAACTTTTCACTCCAGGAGATCTCCGCTTCCTTCTCACTTAACATAAATTCTGTTTCAGACAAGTATGTCTCTCTGATAATTGTATTTTGCCTTGTGCCAAAGAAATGTTTCCTCTCTCATTGCTTCTGATTTTTTCTCTCTCATTCTGTCTCCCTGTCCGTCTCCCCTAAATCCCCAGTCTCTGTCTACTCATGTGATGGGAAAGAGTAGAATCAGGAATTTCTGTCTGTCAGTGCTGTTTGGTTAGACAGGTCATATAACACGGCTATGGCTCATTCACATGTGCCTGAGCATCGAGGCAGTAACAGCTATTTATATTAAAGAGCCTAAAGCGGGCAGCGCTGGGGCTCCCAGCCCTCCATGGTTACATTAAGTGAAATATAATCAGCCTAACCCTCACCACTCAACACACTCCGTCTCTCTTTCCACCATTACCTGAGATGATCTTCATCATGCACTACATTTCTGAAGTACTCTGGTCAATTTGGCACTGTTACCTTTGTTTTCTTACTTTTTCCAGTGCTGCTAATGTTTCCACCATGAACAGCAAGGCAGACAGCAGCAGTCACACACACCTTTAGAAAAACGTAAAGGTTCTGGTGCAGGTTGTCTGCTACGTTCTGACCCGAGGCAGCTGTGGCTATACATGCAGCTTACCATTACCAAGAATAAAAGACAAATAAATAAATAATGGATACAATATAAAGTGTTTTGGGTGCCTTGAAAAGCTCTATAACTCTAATCTATTATTATTTATTATTACATAATAACGTGATTGACACCTTTGTTTGTCTGGATCTTCAAGTTCCACAGGATCTTAGGCCTCTGGTTCTCCACCACTTTGGGAGGCATTTTCCATTGAGACTTGGGGTCCCCAGTCCATATCCAGTCCACAGATATTTCTGTGCACTTTGCAGCTACTTGGTTGTGGTGTTCTATGTATGCTTTGCCTGCCAGTATGTTGCACCCTGCTGTGAGGTGCAGGATTGTATTAGGGGCTTTTTTAGATGATCTGAATCTGGAGTCGTGCCTGGTATGGTGGATCTAGGCCTCATTTTTTCTGGTACTTAAAGCTTGCTCTTGTGCAGCCATGATTAGAGCCTCTTTACTGCCCTTCAGTCCAGTGCGTTCCAACCACTGGTAGGACTTGTTCATGTAGGTCTTATCGGCAATCTGGTACATCCCATGCAGAGGCTTTTCCTCCCATCATGGTTCCTCCATTTCATTCTCCTCCAGGTTCCAGCACCTGCGACATTCACTAAGGGCTTTGTTTGTTGGGGCCATCTTCCTGGTGTAAACATGGAGCTTGAATGTTTCATCTTGGATGGTGGACATGATGCTTACGAGTTCTTGGCCTCCCTCCATGAGCTTAACGTATAGCGTCTGGACTTGAGGTGGAATCTTCGATGCATAGTGAGCAGCACCCGAGTTTTAATATCAGTAGTCTACACTTTCTCCATTGCCCAGCTTATTTTGCCAGCAGGGTATCTGATAAGTGGCAGGGCATAGCTGTTAATGGCCCGGATCTTGTTCTTGTCATTAAGCTGACTTCTCAGTACCTGCCTTATTTGCTGAAGGTATTTGGCTTTGGCAGCTTTCCTTGTGGCTTCTTCATGGTTGCCATTTGCTTGTGGTATGTCAGTGTAATTGTAGGTCTCCTCCACATGTGTTATCCTGCCTTCTGTGCAATGCCCTCTGTCCGAACTACCTTCTCTCTCTTTTTTACCATTCGGTCACACTTCTCTAGTCCACATGGCGTTCCAATGTCCCTGCTGTAGATCCTGGTGTTGATCAGGGAGTCAATTTGTCGCTAATTCTTGGCGTACAACTTGATGTCATCCATGTAGAGGAGGTGACTGTTGGTGGCTCCATTGCTGAGTTAGTATCCATAGCCATTCTTGTCAATTAAACTGGCTGAGGGGATTCAGGCCTACGCAGAGCAGCAGCAGGAAATCTCATTGGTACATGCCACATTTGGGATATTGGCTTGAAGTGAAATTGGCCTTTAGTATGATCTGCTGCAGCTTCACTGAGTTTGCAGTGAAGGCTCTTAGAGTGCTGTTGATCTTGTACAGCTTCACACATTCTAGTATCCATGTATGCATCATTGAGTCATAGGCTTTCTGATGATCAGTCCAGACAGCAATCTAAACAACAGATCTATTAACTAGCAGCTATATAGCTATAATATATATATACATATATATATTCTGTAAAAAAAAATCTGATTCTTTTGGTCAGAAAAACATCAATTTACAGCATCAACAACATTGATCAAGATCTTGAATATGGTTTTATCAAATGTTTACAGTTATTAATTAGCTGTTACTTAATGGGAAGAACAGTTGTCTCTTCATTAGAAAGTTCTGCTTCAGTCAGTGTTGTCAGAAATACTCCAGTCATTTAGTACCAACTGTAAGGCCAACAAAGCATATTCAGCAGAAATTTACACTTTTGTGAGTGATGCCCTTGTCTGAATTATGTGCCTTACTTCCTGTGTTATGTTTACAGATAGATAATGTTGCTGAAATATTGAAATATGTGTTGGATGTTAAAGCTGACACTGAGGCTAGTACAGAGTACTACTGTTTGTGTTATACTAGAGAGCTCACACAGGTAGGAAGCATGATAGATGCTGAATTAGCCATTATAGTGGGCACATCATCAGGAAGAATCAGGAAAGGTTTTTGTCAGGCATCTTTGATAACAACAGAGATTAAATTCAATATACTTGTATCAAGTATCACTTGTATCACTTGTATCAAGCAAAAAAATAATTTAAGTTATTCCAACTATCCTTGTTTTTACAGTGTGGAAAGTGGGGACGCTCTTTGAATAATTAACATGAAATGTAATCTCAAACAGTTTTGTACATGACTTGCTAGCTTTCCTCTGTCTGTAATTACCACAGCTGTATTCAGTAGTTTGGGTTTACATCTATTGCTGCTTTGGCCTAATTTTAGCTTGTTGATTATTAATTCTATCTGCTTGCTTATCTTTTTAAACCAATATAACTTGATGAGTTGTTATTCCAAATTTTAAATAGCCACACTATCCATGCTTTTCTGCCATGCAGTCTTTGTTTTTTCTTTATTTGGAGGACATGCAGAGAATGTATAAAGCTGTGTGACTTCAGGGATCTTTTTATTTAACTTTTTGTTTATCCAAGTGGAAATGAGTTTTGATAAAAAATCATCCACATAAAAAAACTTTTCAGTCATTTTTTTCTCTTTTAAATGCACTTTTAAATGTTCCACAATGTCTGTATTGCTGCAGCACAATGTGATTGCACATCATTTATCACTTATTTTGGTTTTGCTTGACCGCCTCTGTGTGTGAGCCATTATCAAAAGTCAAGTTCAGCTAAAATACATCAACAATATTTTCCATTTCAAACACTTGACATTGTGGTAGTGTTTACAAAAAGTGGGCAGATATTTGCAAAGTTAGTGGAGAAGAACAACAGCAATATACTTACTCAGTGTGGAATTCCAGGACGTGTTGTCGCCCTTCCATTCACATCCGACATGGTGAAGTGTCAAGGACAACAGCAAACTGCCACGAAATGGTGAGTGGTACGGTGGTGGACAGGCAGGAGGCTGCAGGAATGCAGTCATACTGAGTTTAATTCAAACTGAGAACTGAGCAAACCGAGAACAAATCAACAAACACTAAAGAACACGGGTAAACATGATGATTCAAATGAAACCAGGAGGAAATGAATGAACAGGAAATAAGCTAAAACAAGACATAAAAAGCAGCATAAATTCCTTTAGTTGACATGGTGAAAACCTTTTTTTATTTATTAAAATTTCCAGAGGGTGCATGTGTTGTTAGTTTATGACTAAAAGTTAGTTGTATGTAAAGGGTCAGGCAGCAACATCACAACATAAAACTGTTAAATTTCTATTCAAAAAGCATTAATGGTTTAATTTTCCCCAAAAGTATTTACAGAAGTGATCCATTCTCTGAAGTCTCTTCCATGCTGTTATTTATTACAATCACAAAGCCTGTAGGAGAGAGAAAATATTACCTAAACCAATGTAACACCTCGCACTTATGTTAGGCCTTTGCAGGCCTTTGCAGCACATTTCCTATATTTAATTTTTTTTTTAAAGTTGATTTATAGATCATTTTAGTTGAATAATTTCAGAAAAAAGTCATTTAAAACCATGAAATGATGCAAACCTTTTGTTCATTTAGTCAACTTTAACAAAAAGGAGAGAAAAGTGTTCTGACTGGTCCTGCTGTTTCTTCCTGTTTCCAGTTTTTTTATATTGCAATAAAATACTTAAAATTAGCCAAACAAAAAAAAGCAGAGCTGGTCATTTTCTTTGCCTCATTGTGTACATGTGCACCTATTGAAGAAGTTTGAATTGGAAGATTTATTTTGCAAACAAATTTCCAACCTTGTAAAATTTCTTCCAGTTTCAGTCTGTAGCTTTTTTCTACTAGTTTTTTTTATTCAGATAATCCGGCAGGTGGTTATGGCTGCATTTAAAAACAGGGTTACACATGAAGTAGTCACCTTCTTACCTCACACCTTCACTCACGCACAAATGCATGTACACAATGTCAAATATAGCTTCTATTCACTTTCCACACACAAACACACACTGTTACCGTGACTAATACCATACCACTTTGCTGCTACAGGCTGAGTTCAAAGGTCAGCTCTGTGTCAATAAATAAGGGTGCATATGATTGGCTCCACAATGACTCAAAGTATCACTGCTGCCTTCTTTGATTGGTGTAAACTCAGTGTGGTTCTTTAATACTTGCACAAATAAAAAGAATGTGAATGTGGATTTTTATCTACAAAGCTTTCATCAACACTGCAGGGACAATTACATTCATCTAAATTCGTAAAAGTGAATAAAACATTAAAAATTTATTTGAATTTTCTTGTTATTTGGTTTTTTGTCCCCTGATGTGAGCTGAGTCCTGACTTTGACCCTGCTGACATCAAATCCGTTCCTTTTTAACCTGATGGTGGCTCTACCTCCAGCTTGCTCCAAAAGACAGGTATAGTGTTTCTCACTGAGCGTTACACTGTGCTTGACCCTGCTGCATAGAAAACATGTTAGATAATGGGCCTGGGCCGGTCAATGGGGCCAAGTTACAGCGTTTGATCGGGAAATCCTGCACGTTGCTGAACTGGATGGAAATCTGATTAGTAACCTTGGTGACAAAGCGGTAGGATCCACAAGGCTTTGCTTCAATCAGATGTGACAGGGTAGGTTTTTGTCCACGGCTCCAGCGCAGCAGGATCAACCCAGCCTATAAGGCTGAGTTACAACATTAGATAAAGTGCCGGAGAGCGTAATTGAATGCATCGACTGAGAGTGGAAGACAGACATCTGATTGTGCACCGATAACCTGCATCACTTGCTTGATTTAACTGTTCCCTGTGTGCCATGTATAACCTCTTTTTTATTCTAAAGCAAACTGGATTTTTAGAAATCAGACAATTTCACCGAGGATTGGACATGTTTGTTTGTCTTTTAAGGGGTTTAGATGGAGTTGAGCCAAAGCGATGAAGTGGCCAGGAAAATCAGCAACGTGAAGGGTGAAGGTAGATTCCAGTAGTCAGGAATTTCTAAGCATAACAAACATGTCAGACCTTTTTAGCAGGCAACGGTAGGTCACAAGCCAGAGCTGTGAGGGTGTATATTGTTTCTGATTAAGCTTTTCTACGCTCATGTTGCTACACTTTCTAACAATTTACTTTACATCATTAGGGTTTCAAACATTTTGCTTTGCCATCGGCTTGAAAAATAAATCGGCCTTGTGGATGAAATGAAGCTGTTCAGCAGCGCTCCTCTCTGATCTACTGTATCTGCAGTATCTGTATTCAGTGCACAAGGACATGCAGATGTATGAATGTGACTTGTTTCTTTTGTCAAGATAAAAATCTGCTTTTTTAATGCATTGATAAAGTATAAATTCTTATCACTGTTTCCAAACACTCATAATAAATCCTCTTCCGGAGCTCTTAATCTCCGTCGTTTCCCTGAAGTCATGGCCAGTGATATAAAACGGTAATATTTCACACCAAAACACCTCATCCGCTCTCGCTGTGTTTCCCCTGGGGATGTTTACTAAAAGGGATAAATTAAATGACCATAAAAAGACTGTGTGCTGATAATTTCCAAGACATCTGCGAAAAATGTAACCTTTCCGTCGCTCTCATGATGTCAGCGGGCTGTTGTGTTCAGCGGGGGATTGGGCTGAAGCGCTTGTGGCGGAGCCAAGGTAAACCGTTCCAAATGGAGCACGGCGCGGGAAAAGGGACACCATTGCAACAAAAGGAGTTAGATATGGATCGTTGGGTCTGCGCACCGGCCCCAGCTTGAGCCAATTATTGGTGTCATCTTGATCCAATTTAATCAATCTGAGGGGAGACTCAGGGAAGGGAGGTGGGGTGGTGGACGGGTGCAAACGTTGGTCAAATATCCTGAGCTGACTGAGGAGCTGTCACCCCTTCCACCAAACCACAACCACCCACCTAACAGCACACACACTTCACCTGATACCCTTATTATCACTGAGGCTTTACCCTGTAACAGAACTTGTGAAGAGGAGTTGATCAGTTTCATTGTCAATGTGCAGGAACCTCCGGCCCATGGTACTTTCAGCTCCAGAGACCGGAGTTACAACTGCAAAGTAGGAGGAAATAATTCATAATATTCTCATTTTAAGTAGCAAAACGAGATTTCTTTTCCTGCACCAGTATCATCTATTTATTCTTATCCTCTAACAATTTAACAAGAGAGCCAGCTAAGTTCTCAATGCCTTAAGGCCGTGCTTAGCAGGGCTTAGGTATATGGCCTTCGACAATGTTTTTATTTCCTGCTTTCTGAGGTGGTCTAGCTACACTGTGGTTTCAACACTACTTTCTCTCTTTGACCTTTTATATACTATTAGTATATAAATAAATCTGAACACAACTGCTCCACATTCACAGATGGACACCATTATTAAATAATTTAAAATTAAATAACATTTAACAAACAAACTAAATTAAAATAACAACACTTTCTTAACTCAGAATATTTAACATTTTAGAGGTTTACCTGAGTTTTGTAAAAAAAAAAACTGGTCAATTACAATCTGCTTCAACTTGGTGCAGGATTCTTGACAAGTATGGGGGAATATTTATGTAAGTTAGTTAATGTTACATGTGTTTTATCTGCACAAGAAGAGCAGCATAAACAACAGAACGGTAGAGCAGCAGCTACAGCAGGACTCATTGGAACTTGTGTATTTTGGCAGAACTCAAAATTCAACACACAACCACAGTGGTTTTATCCTTTAAGAGTGTGTTTGGAGTCACACAGAATAAGACGCATGGCCATCATAAGACTGAAGAAAACCAAATCGTGTTTTGTTACAGCATATTTCATTTCCAGTGCATGGTCATATAATGACAGAATGGGAAATAGAAATGTTGCTCTAATGTTGTAGTATCACAACAATGGCTGAACAGCATAATTTAATTGTTTTCTGTACACAAATATCCGCAGGCTATGTCCTCATACCTTTAAAATCTTGTTGACTTTCTTTTTTGATGTCTCTGATGAAAAAAAAAACTTACCCGGAGTAAGGAGGCATTAGCAGGAGGTGCTAAAGATAGACATTTTCTTTTGTAAGTGATCTATAGATAAGAACCCATCCTTATAAAAATTTGTAACTTTATTTGTCTTTTTTTTTCTTCCCTCTTACTCATAATTGCTTATTTTTCGTCCACACTCTGGTCTGTAAATAGTAAAGATTAGGCATTAAAAATACATTTTCAGGACTGACATTGCTGTCTATGGCTAAATCCATGGCTAGGTAAAAAAAAAGCCCAAACATTAGACTGGCAGTGGTTGCATACAGTGATGGTTTTTACCATGCAAAGTGAGCAAACCCCAGATGGAATCAGCCCCAATCTGTTTTCCAAACTACCATATTCCTATCTTATTTTAGTGGACTGAACATAAACATGTCACCATGCGCCTGAGAAAGTCTCATATGCTGAGGCGGTACTGAAATAAAGACGAGGGAACCTCAATGGTTTAATTAAAACCAATTTTTATTCAAACACATGTGTCTGCATTTACTTAAATAACATTTAGCATACCTTGATGTTTGGGGGTGGGGGGCTGCAGAGGTTTTTGCATGGGGGAAAAAAGGATTGCTCTTGGTTACATACTCGCACGACCATAAAGGTGTGTCTATCCTGCACCGTATGATCTAATCATTGATAAACTTGCACAAGTAAGACAGTCAATGAACCTGGTTGCATGCACACCAGAATAATGAACATTATCTAATTTCTGGAGTTATAAGATAATTAAAGAGGTCAAATATAAAGCACAATCTGCTGCCCTTTATCAGATAAATATGATATGAGAAATCAGATACCAGCTTTAAATTTTATTTCAGTCATTCTTAGACATACAGAACTGATTTATTTAGTCTTTTTACATCTGCACAAAAGAAAAATGCATCACTTGTCTTTTCAACATGTTTCGTTTTGAAGATGGAAAAGATGCCGTCACACTGAGCAGAACCCAACAGTAAAATATAATGGAGTATGAGAGCGTGATGTTGGAGCAAACAAATTAAAACATTTTGTCTACTTTGCCGGTTATTAGCTTCCACATTAGCAGCAAATGCTAAGACTGCTGGTGGCGCCATGTTCTACAGAGACCAGATGGTTTGAAAATAACAGGAAGTTACATCATGCCATATGTTCTCCAAAAAATAATAATAAATAATAGCCTGGAAAATGTAAACCAGCATTTTAAAAATATATATATTTTATTTCACACGAGCACACAGATGCCTCAGATATGATTATTACAATTATCTGGGTACTTCCAGATACTATCTCTTTTGTTTCACTCATGTGAACGGGCTTTAATCTGCTAGAATCTAGTCTTTGTGTTTTTTCTGGCTTTGCTGCTTAGGGCTCTAAAAACAGATAAGAACACACAAAAAGTAGCCTTTTTCCACCATACACTACACACACAACTACACTCTCTTTTGCAAAAGAGACAATTTCATTGATTGTCAGGTTACGACATCTGAAAGTCTCTCAACACTAATCCCCAAGCTATCCGAATTCATCCTCAGCCAGTGTATGTATAATCCAGTCAGTCTCCAGCCAGGTATTTCATTACTACTAAGCTGTAACAGTGTTTTAACAGTGTTAAACATTGTCTAACATTATTTACAGCTAAATGTTGAAAAACAGAAATTTGTATCTTTGAGCTGCATCCCTTACAATGAAAAACAGGGGAGTTAGTCTTGTCTGTCCACCTCAACATTTGTACATCCTTTACTCAGGTAAATAAAAAATAATTCATTAGAACTGCTTCTTACATTTCAGAAATGCCTCCACACTACAAAGACTGTAGCTGAATAGGATTATATTTGGTTTTACTTAGTTTAGGACCATTGTAAAAACCTTTTTACCTGTTTTAAAAAGGTGGAGCAAAATACAGCTGCTAGGGTTCTAAACACAACACACAGGCATCATATAACTCCTATTTCAGTCTCTCACTGTCTACAAGTGTTTTCCAAAAACATTTTAAAATATTCTAATGTTTAGAGCCTTATGTGGTCAAACCCTGGCATAGATTTCTGAGCTCTTATATCCACGTCTTTTCACAGTCGGACATATAGGTTGCTAATTAAAGTGTTAAGGAGACAGAAGAGGGTCTCTGGCTGTACAACTTTTTACAAGTGTCTCCATAGCTGCGTCTCTATTACAGTTTTTAACTAAATAAAATCGATATTTATAATGTTTTGGTAAATGACATATTTTTTTGGCTGGTTTCTATAAAACAGTGTGTAGTTCACGGGCCACAGCTCACGCAATAGAGCATTATTTTGGGTTTTCTCCTTGCTGTGGAAAAACCACCATCCTCCCTCATTTCCCTTTCTAATTCATTGTAAAATTCTGCATTTCCTGGTTGTTTGCTTTATACAAACAACCAGGAAACCAATCCCGCGTCACATCTGGGGACATGTAGATGCAGAAAGACTTTTCATTTCACTTTAAAACATTTGAAAAAAAGCAGCTTGTGTGTATGAAAACCTTTTTAGGGATAATTGAGTTTATTCAAAATGTAGGTGTTCCTATTGCAGGAATCTGTTGTGATATTTAATGCAGTTAGAGGTAATGGAAATGCTCCTTACGCTGCCTTGATTCTGTTAAAACTTTCAAATAGCAGCTAACGACCTTTTAATTTCATCAGGCTGTTATTTAGATAAGGGCTTATGTGATATTTTTGATATGTTTGCTCTAACTCGCCTCTGTCCATCTCTTCTGTGCTGTATACATATGACTTTGCTTTTATTCTTTGCTTTCATTCTATCATTATAATTAAACTAATTTATGGCTTTTAACCTGTAAAAAATGGAATGTAAATAAACTTTACAATCTTACTGAAACAAGCTATCTGATTTAGAAGCTCATTAGCCTATGATAGCTAGTTTATTAGCGTCTACATTGCTAATTCAAACATTTTGTTAATAAAAGACAGTATTGGGATTATTTAATCGATTATGTCACCAGCATTGAGTAGCTAGTTCTTAGCCTCTCTAATGCTAATGCCATTATCCATGTCAAAGCACTGCAGAAGGATTATAAAATCCAGCAGGACCCAACCTGGAGAAGTTAATGGTTAGCTTCTCCAATACCAGCACACATTCAAGACTTTTTTCACACTTTATCCAGTGTTAGATACAAGAATCACAGCCTAGGGAGAATGAGTCACCTTCTCATTTGCCACCATGGCCACTTAGTTACTGCTTTGGACTATAATAAATAACATCAGTAGCTGGCCACATCATATAGTAGCTAACATTTTACAACGTGGATGTAGCTGTTGGGTGCTCAGTAATCTTGTTTAAGGCCCATTTATTGCAACATTATGAGTTCTAAATGTTAAATATATGCTTAGAAATGTAACACTAGTCAGGATTCCTGTCATGTCACTTGAATGCTGTCTAAATGACAAACTGCCAAGGGTTGTTTTTCATGTCACATTTTACACAATGAGCTGTTTGGACTCTCTGTTGTCAAGGAAACTTTGTTTAGTTAGATAGATGCTAGATAGATAGCTGCACACACAACAAAGGAAAAAAGCTTAAAATATGTACTATGAAGTATTACACAATTGCATGTTCACCTCTGAACATCTTTGCATTTTTCTGCTTCACTCCATGTATTGCATCAGCATTTTTACAAAGAACCTTATTAGTTTATGTTTCCATTTCCTCATGGACAAAGCACCACAAAACATCATTTCATTTTATGTTATCTGGCTAATTTGCCTGACATAGCCAACATTTTTCCTCAGAAGTAACTGAAATGCAAATAGAAATATGTCAACTGGAACTTGTACTTTCTAGTTTCCTTAGCTCCATAGGTCCTGGAAAATTTGGTTGAGAGGGGAAGGGATACTAGATGCATTGTCTGCTGAGAGGCTATCCTGCAGCAGATCACTGCATCACTCAGCGATAACGTACACCTACACTCACAGGCGCACAGCTGACTTGCAGAGTGTAACAACTCATCTAATCGGTGTTTCAATCTCCAGAAGTCTGTTGAAATAATTAAGGCTTGGGAAAAATAATAGGCAAGACTGGCTAATATTTTTCATCTAAAGCCAGGTCACACTCCCAATTACTCTAAAATGTTGTGATGACATGCTTTCAGTTTTTACTGATAATATTTATATTATTTCAGGTAATAGGTCTTGGCATGGCAAGTGAAGATGATGGTGACTCTTTACAGCAGTTTAGATTAAATGAAATACCGACATGCTCACAGCTAAATACACATTTTATTTTCATTTACTCTTCTGTGCTTTCTCAACTGTTTTGCTGTTTGTATCCCACTGTGTGTAATTTATGTCTAGCCCCTCAGATTGTTTATGTATAGCTAATATTATCAGTCAGCAGGTCTTTTTGCAGTTGTTGCAGTCATTTATTTAATATCCCAACAGCCCTGTGATGTTGTGGCATCCCTGGAAGCTGGTGTGTGCGTCCACAGGATGGTAGCCAATTATATGGAGTCCATTCCAGTTTTTTCAAATTAAAAATGGCCTCCTTCCACTGTTGACCTTGGATCGGCTTTCCATTTCTTATTATTATTAGGTTATTAACACAAACCCCTGAAAGTATCTTTTTAAAGTCTAAAACAAATTTGATTAGGCCTCTTTACTCGCACCGGTGCAGACATACCTATCACTGTCTAACTCCTGTCTGCTCCCTATTACCTTCGACACTGAAGTCGGTGAGGGAGCTTGGACCTGAAAGCCTATATCCCCCCTCCACACTGGACAAAGCAGGGGGGTGCTGGGTTTGCAGCACATTACCTCTTTATTGAATTAATTACGATAAGGATCATAACTTTAAACGCGGGGTGAGGCGTGGGGCTTCTTTCGGCGTGGATTGCTCGGAGCAATTTCTCCCCTGAACGACAGTGGAGGGGTTATTGGATCTGTCAGGTCTGAACTCTGTGGCATGGTAACGAGGTCCATAAGGTAAGATGAGGTTGGGCACAGTTCGCCGAGCTGATCCTTATGCGCCTGCAACACGGAGAAATTTGTTCTACATACTGAACAAATAACAAGAGAGACTGAAGCGAGTGGTGAGGCCCTGTTTTCGCTGCACCTCAGTCCGATGGCCCAGAGGGTCATGTGGGGTTATGGCCACGTCTGCACTGCATACTGCTCTGGTACACACAATGGCACATATTATTGTGTTATGATGCCCTTTGGATGTTGTAGATATTTACTTTTTATCCTGTTTACTGAGCTTTTATAGCTTTCAAATGGCAGTTTTATAAGATTAATGTTATAGAAGGTTTTGTATCCTTCTGGGGGGCCCAAACACCCTCAGAGGTTGATTGCTCGGGGATATATTTCCTTTCAGCTATGTGAGGGATTGAAAAGAAAAGAATGCTGACAGTTTCTTTCATTTTTTATCATCAATTTACTGTAAGTCTGTTATTTCTTGGATGCCTTTTGTTACTTTTACTAAGGTAATAATTATTCTAAGCATGCTGTGCTAAGTGTTTGAGGACTGTAATGAAATCAAAGTTTTCTCTTCTCCGTATAAAAAGGAATCTTAGCAAATAAAAGCAGATGCTCCTTATTTGTAAACAGACAGCTGCAAAGTACATATTAATATGAATAAATGTCCTGTGGGGAAAAAAAACAAAGAGCAACTTCCCTTTTGAAAACATAAAGCCAGACAGTTAAATGGAACTGGTTCTGACCCTGTGGTTGCTACCAGTGAATGAATTTTATTAATGCAAAGTTGTCAGATAAAATCATTTTTTGGCTGTTTTTCATATCACAACTTCTTCTATGTAAATAAACTCGTGTGCACAGCTTGCTGAGCGCTGCTTTATTTAACATACACTGTTTAACATACACTGTGTTACGTAGTCTCTCCAGTATCTTAACTACACAAAACACAATCTTTTCTTTTAATCTACAAAAGTGTGTTTATTTATTATTCTGTATTATAATAATATAGAACTTTTTAAACAAGCTAAGTTGTTTAAAATCACATCAAAAATGGACAGATTTATGACTCTTTTAGGCTTTGCATTCTGACACTTGTCAGACCTGCAAACTAACTGCACTGTGATTTAAAGGAGGTGAAACTACAGTGACAGCTATAAACATGTTTAACATCATGTAATGCTGTAGAAAAGTATTTGATGCATCTTTTATTTTGTGTGAGCCTCAATAAGAAGTAACTTACTGCTGTATAATATTTATAAGAAGAGCTGCAGTGTTAGTAAGTGAAGAAATGGACTTGAAGTGGACTAAACGACTGGGAGGAATCAGAAAGTAGCTTTTTGTTTTGACCATGGTGAAGAAGCTATTTTTACCCACTGCAGCTGAATTAAGGTTAAAATGAAGTAAAGGACAGGGTGAGGGTCAGTGCTGGCATGCTGTCATGTCAAGTAAAGAGGTTAAAGTGACAATATAAGTCACTGGAATTACTAACAATTCAAGGATATGTGTGTGTGTGTGTTCGTGTTGAAACTCTGACCTCCGATCTAGAGCACTTCAAAGTATTCCAGAGCCATTGAAAGTGTGTGTTTATTCCACCAGCAGCACTGGAGATGCATTTGTAGGAAGTGTTAATGTTAGGAGGTGACAAAAGGCTTGAAAGCACATGGTCGCGGGAGAAGAAAACAGTTCATTTTACGAGAGAAGTATATTGTGAGACAAATTTCCGTTTTGATTGACAGACATCCCCGAACTCTTGGTAAATGCATTTTGTTTGTTTTGTTTTTGTTTTTTTGTTATTGATTTTTTAGCCATTTGTTGTGAGTGTGAAGTGTGTATGCATGACTAGCTTGCGTGCGGGTTGTGCAAATGTATGATAATATTTTCTCAGTGAGAAACGTCTTTGAGGCACAAAAACCTGCAGCTGAATCAGCGTGCTGCCCTCTCCACGCAAGACCTTTCATATGAGCGATCCGTAGAGGATCAGTGCAGATATATTTTTCCCTTTATTTCAGACCTGTTCCATCAGTTTTAGCTGATTCATCACCAAACTCTCTGACTCACTTTTCATTTTTGTTTAATGATAGACCGACTTTTAACATCCTATCTATAAATATGCTTTTTGACACACTACTGGTATTTAAACACACATACATACCCAGAAAGCAAGTCTGTGTGCAGCTCCATTCATATTTTCAGATTAAAACAGCAACAAGTATGGCGATGGAGTAGTTGGGGCAAGCAGTGGGGAGATGAGATGCAAACACAGGCTTATACAGCTGGCTCTTGTTTAGCTGGTTGACACTGTCTAGGGGGGAGGAAGACTAATTCCAAATCAAATACAGCAGCATCAAAGGATTTCCAAAAAACTATGAGAATGAAGATATTTACTTTGAATAAAGTGAGCAGATTTGCATCACTATTTATCATTATGCAGATTTGTTGATGTGACTGACGAGGTTGTGCGCGTGTCATGTGTTGTCAGGTGAAGCAGCATATCTTTTTCTCACAATCTAAAGAATGGCAAATTGATTCTTGTCAGATTTAGGACATGCATGTTTGGAGGACTTTCAATATAGTGTTTGACAAATCAAAGGTCATCGAAGTACATCAATCAGATCAATATAATGGGATGTAGCCCAAATCCTATCATACTATGAATGTGTCTAACTAACTGAGTAAGTAAAATTATATTTTTACTAAGTATCTGTAACAACAACCATAACAATAACAACAGTAATAATAACAATGATGATAAAAAAAATACAATAATAATCATAATAATAATTTTATTTATTACAGGATGGTTTTTCAGTGGGATTGCTGTTAAATCTTTTGGCTAACTGGATCAAAGATCCATAAAATAAGTAAAACAGTCATGTCTGTGACACTAACACCAATGCGCTCATCATCCCCTGTTTATTGAGTCCTGGTTTGAACTTCATTACCCACAATTCACCCACCTCAGCCATCTTGGATACCAGCCGATTAGCCTAGTGGACAACACCTGTTCGCACTGCTATCTATAAAACATCTGCTTTCACTTTCCTTTGTGTAGTCTTATCCTTGTTTCTGAACATTTCTGGATATCATTAATTAAAACCTCTTAAAGTGATGCTTGCGTTTGTGTCTACCATATTCCTGGTCAGAGCTTACAAAATTCATTATTTGAGGATTGCTGTACATTTTGGATGCTACTAGCATGATGCTACTAGCATCATTTTCCTCATGAAATCAATTACTAAGATATTTAAACAGCAAACTTTGATTAGGTTTTAGTAAAATCATGTGACAAAATGTTCTAAATTGCCTCCCAGATGCTGGCATGTTGTGACTATAGATTCATAAGGCTGCATCAGGGCTAATTGTATCATTTTCCTGGAGGTAGATGGTTCTCTTAATCCTTATTGCACACTGAGAATAAATCCAACTGCATCTCATCCAAAGTCACTCCAGATTTTTAGAGCTTTTAGACATTCAGAGCAGCTTGTAAATCCCAATCTAAAGTATTTAGCAGGTATATTTGTTTATGATGAGCAAACTCTTTTGTCACCTACTTGTTTAGAAAGTATGAAGAGAATTTTATTGATTTCAGCTCTTTGTCTTTCTATGTAAACATAGTAGATAATCCACAATGAGTGTGCAGCATATATTTGGCTAAATTCATTTTATGTTGTCTGAGGTTCCATCCATCCATTTTCTACCACTTATTCACTGAAAGGGGTCGCAGTCGTCTGAAGATAAACATTATAATATCTTCCTGAGTGCATGCAGAATTAAAGAACTTGTGTATTTATTCTTTCAGTGCATACATTTGACCTCATTATTGTAAGAATAGCCCAGGTGTAAGTGATAAAATGGAAAACAGCATTCCTTTTAGCTGAAATACTTCCAGTGTCTTGCTATTGTTATGTGAGATCACTGTCTCCATCACTGTTAAAGAAAATGTGTTTTACCTGTGTTGGTCCTGTTATGACAAGTCAAAATGCCCAATGTGAAAAAGCTCATTGTGTATAGTTATACAGTAGTTTCTTTTCTTCTGTGGGCTATTGGGATGGCAAGCGGGGTAATTTTTTTCCTTCTCAGAGATAAAAGAAGCAAACCAAAGAGATTCAGACTGTATCCTGTCATCTTAAATCAACGTAATGGCCAACAGAGTTTACCCAAATTTAAGATAGTCACACATGCCAGCTTCTCTACATTTACACTGGTGGAGTCTGTGGTTTATATTGTTAGACTCATAACATAAATGCCAAAGTCCTGAAGATTTAAATGCAATGATGCTCAGTCAAACAGCAGTATTGGGTGAGTACAGTTAGACAGATGTCACAATTTTTAAAACACCATCACGCTCTGATGCAGTCACACAATCTGGACTGAACAAATAGATCTTCCTCTCTTCAAATGACAGAATGGAAAAAGTCTGAGATACTAAGCTGTCTTCTAAGCTTTAACCCCCACAATGGGTCACAATGTTTCACACTCAGAGCACAGACCTCTGCAGCGTATTCGGATTTCTACCCCATGTATGATGAATTAAATACCTCCCCTGTAAATTCTATACCATTTTGTTATCAAAGTGTGATACTGCGTACTAATAGGTTGCCAAATTTTGTGCAGTGAAGTATCCTTTAAAACATTCCTGTGTCCACAATTCCTTATAGAGCAATACCAAGGTTTAATGGAATCTAAATTAGATCCAGTGTCAGAACTCAGTAGTTTTTACATACAGCAGCTAACAAAAAACAATGAAACAGACGGAGAGATAAATGCAGGCAATAACAGCTTCGTTGGTGGAGTTAATTCTTACAGCCACACAGTGGCATCATGACAGTAATACTCTCCCCTTAACATCAATTACAAAATAAAAACAGCACGTTGGGATGTTGGCAGTGTCACGCGAGCTCCTGGAAAATACAAAAATGGGCAGAGATGTGGAGATGAGAGGGGGGTTGTGAGGCTGTCGGGGGGAAATTCAGGTTTAACTGGCTAATGGAGGTAGGTGGGCTAAGGCTAAAGCACACTGTTGGCTGGCTGAAATCAGTGCTTGTGCTACAATTTGCCTTCTTGCTGCATATATTAGGTACTTGTCAATGAAAAGGACATGTATCCACTTATGATTAAACATGTAAACAGATGAGTTAAGACAGAACCAGTGAATGGGATAAAATACAATGATGTCGGACATCCACATTGATCTCTCCCAGACTGGCTCTGTGGCAGTTCTTTTTAATGCTGTACTGATCATGTGTGTTCCAGGCTCAGCAGCAGACCCAGGTAGAGAAGTGGGGGTTAGCTTGGTCCAGGTGTTTACACTACGGCTGCAGCCCAGTAATAGATGGAAAAAAACTTTCCAGCTGAGTATGCCCATCCTTTGCTCCTTATGTCTCTTTTCATTTTATTTTCTGAATAAATATTCTGCTGGAACATGAACTCCCCTGTACCGACAGCCTCTGAACTCCACAGAAAAGCCTCTTTCTTTCACACATAGCCGAGCTATCTCTCCATCTTTGGCCTGGCACAACTTTCGACAATTTTCTAGCTTGCTTTCTGTGTTCACATTCACTTCTCTCCTTCTATGTCTACATGTTTCTTTCCCCATTTGTTCCCTCCCATTTTTATTTTCTTATTTTAATTTTAGCACCTTTTTCCTTTCCAGGTTTCTACAGTGCAAATAAATCGTGCAGAAGGCAGCCATGTGTGACATGTTTTCTAAAGTGGATATCTTTATCAGTTTATTTCTCTGCCTTTTTGTCGCTTTTTCTTTTCCTCCATGTGGGTTCGCAGCATAACTTTTCATATTTTTCTTTACTTGTCACCTTATTATTTGTTGTGCCACAGTACAGTAAATGTTTCTGATAGAGATAGGAGCCGCAAGAAAAGCACTCCTTCTTTTGTTTTGTGTTTATTTTGTTATCCTTCCCTCACTGTCTTTTCTCTTCATCTTCGAGAGGCGAGCAGGGCCGAGTCTTTATCTGGTAGCCAAGTTTACACACTGCATGAAGAGAGAGAGGCTTCAAACAAACAGCTTTGTTATTCTTAAAGTAAACATCAGCACTTAAAGTAGACCAAATATTTACCTTTAGCTCGCGTTCATCCCTTCTGTTCAACTTGCTCTCACCTTGCAGTGCCACACTCCAGCTGATGGATATCACCGCTAACTATCAATAATATCACTGTTTTTATTGTGCTTTACAGTGTGACCGTGTGTGTGTGTGTGTGTGTGAGTTGGAGACAAAGTTTATGATTAGGTAGCAACAGGCTCAATTGAAAGTTTTGAATGTTTACAGATTCATAAGCGGTTTTGGTTTCATTTTCTTTTTTAAAATGATGATGTAACCTCTCCCTTACACCCACCAACCTTAGCCACCACGTGCTTGTATACTTAAATAAAATGTAATAAAACTTGCTTTGTTGGCTGCTAATGAATATCTCAGCCATTGCTGTGTTACATTTCTACATTTCCCTTGCCTCAGGGCAGCTGTGGCTGCAGATGTAGCTTAGCATCGATGAAAAGGGACACAAGCACACCCTGACCAGGGTGCTTTTAACAGCTCCAACCCGGAAGGATATCCTTTGGTTTAAATAGCCAACGCACAGATTTACACTTCAACACATTGAAAGATAAGCTGACTTTTTACATCGCCTGTTTCTAGTTTTTCTACATGAGTGTTTGTGTGTGATCAGCTCTCAATGCTTATTGTGTTTGTGTGTTTGTGTAGGGGCACAGCCTTTGTTTGTCCCTATCAGTCGCCTCATCATTTGTCTTCCTGTGCCACAAGCGGACCATGCCTGTCTGTGTCCGTAAGATCCGAGTTGTGTGTGTCTAAGTGGATGTGACGTTTGTTTCTGAGCACTGGAGTCAAAGTTATCATACTTTATCATGGTGTTGAGACTAATCTTTACCAGTCACACTGAAACTTCTTGCAATATACAACAATATTATAATATTTTTATGGTTAATGAGTGCTCAATAAAGGGTGAATATCAACAGGCCATTATCCTTTCAGCTTTTTGTGTTATGTAAAAACTTTAAAACTCAATGTGTTACAATTACACACACACACTTTTTGTGCAGCGGCTCCAGAGTTGCTCCTGGTTAGGCTTCCTAACTAGTTGCTCAGTTTCTTGAAAGTTTGGCTACATAACTTTGCAACCTTGCACACAGACATTCAATTTGCACATTTCTGGAGCGATTGCCCTGCAGCAGAGAAACTGAGAGACAACACTACACTACACAACCTTTTTATTTTTGCCCAGCGTGGGGAACCATGACAACAGCTACAATGTGCTTTATGGTGCCACATCACTTACCAGCAACTGGACATTGAATGGTATAAAAAAACGAATGCCCAATAAATGAATGAGTTAATAATATGTATACATGTTGGGAGAGCGAGCCCACATTTATCACCGTCTTCATGTTACTTCTCATGGTTAATAGGTTTCTTGTTATTCCAAAGAAAATATTTGATCAGTTCAGTTGGAAAATCATGCAGCAATAAAGTAAAAACAACATGAAAATGTGACAAATCATGTTAGTGTTGATCTGTGGTCTCAAAAGGATGATTTATTGATAGACAGTATCTCAGGATTTTTAATCTTGTCCCTCAAGTACCACTGTCCTGCATATCTTAGATGTGTTCCTGCTCCAACACAGCTGATTCTTTGTTCTTTCAGGCCTGTTAAAGGTATTTATTAAGTAAGGGTGTCTCTAAATCATGCAGGACAGTGGTACTTCAGTGAGAAACACTGTTTCTTAATCTGTAGAATCACTAAATACTCTTCAGGGTTTCAGAAAAGGGCACACTGATAACTTTTCTATGAACTTGAACTCGTAAGTGTGATTTTGTAAGTCACAATTAACTGCATGGTGAATAATACATTTTCTGAGATGTAAAATTCTGAACAGATACACAATTTGTTCTGTTTTGTCTTGCCTCATCACAGCTCAGAAAGCCAGGATGACAAAGTCCAGTTACCAGACTGAAAGATTCAAAACATTGATCACTGGCACACAGCAACATCCATCATTCCACTTTGCAAGCCGATGATAGGTCCAAACTGGGTGCCACTTTTACCCAACTGAAAGAATGCATCGTGGTCTTTGGTCAGCCTTTAATCTAGCAAATGTTATTATCACTTTACCACTTATTCTGTGTACGTGTGTGTGTGCATTTGGGGCAGCAGTTGTCTATAGTGACAGGGGAAATGTCTGAGCAGAGTTTGGCTCAGAGCAGAAGTGTGAAGTGACATTCAGTACTTACACTCTCAACCTAATTGCTGTTACTTGCAGCTGTTCAACAACAAGTCACACACAGTGTGTATATGCATAACACCTGTGCTGGCTATGAAAGTATAGTGCAACCACACCAAGTAAAAAATGAACACATATAGAGAGGGTGTCCATTTTTAAATTGTTTACCTTTTCACACCTGATCAGTATTTTGCTGACTTGCTGCATGTTAGATCAAGACAAGAGCCTTGCTACTTATAGATTAAAAATGTTACAAAACAAATTCCAGTTTTTCTGACCAACTGCATCAAAAAGTATAGTAAAAACAAAGACAAGCAGCCCATTAAATGCTGGTGTGCCTTTCCTCTTTTGTGGTTAATGTACCAACTTGTGGTGTGAGTCACGTTTTATCACAATACGATGTGATATCAGTTCAGTCGATAATGATTATGTTTGCAGATTCTGCCATAATTTTGATTTGATTCAGGGGTCAGGGAAAACCTCTCAGACTATATTAAACACTGGTTTGATTCATTTAAATGGTAAAAAGAAACTGAGATATCAAAACATAAACTATCATTTTATTCATAGAAAATACTTTATATTTGATTATATAACATGCGTTTCAGTGACTTAGATATTTGATGCCACTGCAAGTAAGAACAGGTTCCTTTTAACACATGAGCAGAAATAAAACTTTTTAGGAAAATGTTATTTAGTCTTTGGGTAAAATCAGTGGCTCATCTTCCCCTTGTGATCCATCTTAATGTTTAATAAATTGTAATATTGAGCCAGGCATGTCTGAAGTTCATAAACAAATCCCAACTGGATGCATGTCAGTGAAAAGACTGATTGCAGTAAGTGAAAAATGGAGATCACCAAAAAACAGATCTGTGACTTAAGATATTCTTAGAAATGTTTTGTTTGGCCTTCTTAATAGACAGAACTTTATAATGAACAACAACAGATAGAAATCTATATAGATATATATTTATTTCCAGCTTCCTCTGATTTTTTTTTTTGACAATTTGCAACTGTGTAAAAGTTGTCACATTATTTATCTATTTATCCTTGTTCTGTTGATGTTATTATTAGCTTGTCCTTTTACTCAATGTTTTCAGCATAGCATTGTTGAAAAACTCTGTGTCCTATTTTTTTATTATTATTTAATATATTGATGCATTATAAGAAGCCTTGTTTTGACCTACTATCTCTGCCTGCTCCAAGCTGTTCTGCAACAATTTGACATTAACTGTCTTTAGATTGTTTCCTCAAAAAGTCTTCGTGTGGGTAAATAAATTAGTTTGCCAGTTCCCACTTTGTACGATTATATTTGCATATATTGTATGATGGAAAAAAATTACAGGGTTACATAATGGGACATCAAATCTATTCCTTTACATGCAGCAATACTTAAAATTATGGACGTGGTGAACAGAAGTTTTGCTGAATGTCAGTGCAGATATTCAACATGTTAGCATCTTTCATCACACACTCAGCCACACATTCCCTTATAATATTTTATATTGATATAGTCTCCACACAGCTCCAGTGAAATATCATTAATAAACTCATTGGATCCCTAAGTCCAAGTGCTCTTTATCTGCAGAACTACAATAACGCAAAGCATTGGCAAACGCAAACTCATATCCTCCATCACATCACCTCTGTGCTACATAAGCAACGGTGTTATATCAAGCCACATCGGACATTCAGAGAAAATGTGGGTTTTTTCACAATAAAGGCAGAATAGCTTCTGTTACAACCACAGTTAGCTGGTTTGAATGGTTTGTATTGATTACATTATTACATTGCATATTTTTAACCTCTGGATATCTCAGATATGCATTTCAGAATTAGCTTTACTTGAACTTTAATGCATCTGTGTTTTTTCCAAATAGACATACGTTTTATTTTATGAAAATGTTTGATCAATATCCTAAAAGCAATGTCTTGATCTTCACTCGGTTAGATGAAATGAGGCATCAAATATGAGAACGTGTTCAAACAAGTTTTTTCTTGGTAACCGTCACCTCCTCAAAGTGAACTGAAACACTAGATTTCCTCTCAATAATAATGAAATTCATGTCACTAACATCAGTTTGTCTCGGGATGTTTTACCCAGACTTTAGGAGTCAGCTAAATATATCAGGTGTAGTACCAAGACTTGAACATTTCACTACCATAAACCCCCGCCTCCACTCACACACACACACACACCTCTATTCCACTACCTCCCTCATCCTACTCTGCCCTGTCCTCTCACGAATACCAGCATGAACAAGTTGTCCTGCCACTGAACCCCGTCCCACCTCCCTGGTGACACACATACCTAAGAACATACACACAAGCATGCTCCCGTCCTTATCACCACCATCATTATGCATAAAACCTATGTTGTAGACACTGTGCAGACAACTGCCACAGCATGCACACTTCCCATCATAGCATCATAGTGCCAACGTTATCTCATTTACTCAGATTCAATCATACATAACTTTATGTGCACCCACACACTTACACACAAACCCCTTACAAAGACACACACAAACATGCGCTGTGGTATTTGATGGTGGTGCTGTGTGTGGGTTCTGTCTCCAATTTAGGGAAGATGCCTATCTAGACCCTACAGGAAGAGTAAAGGAGACAATTGATGAGAAGAGAGGATGAGATAGAAGAGCAGTGAGGGTGAGGGGTGAGACATAGATGGGTGCAGGGGTTTTTTATTTTCTGCTTCCAAATTTACCTGCTTATCATTCTGATGTGGTGGCAAAGGCACAAAGAACTTGGAAAACAGAGCATAGACCCACAAGTTGCATCATGTTAGATGGACTCCCTGATGTTGAGGGCTTTTCCATACACACAGTTTTATTCCTAAATATGGCTTTATTAATACTATACTGTCATTTGGCAGATGCTTTTATCCAAAGCAACTTACATATGATAAGCAGACATTTTTAGCCATTAACCTAACATGCATGTCTTGTGGGTGGGAAGAAGCCGGAGTACCCAGAGAGAACCCACGCACACATGGGGAGAACATGCAAACTCCACACACAAAGACCACTGGACAACCCTCCCCAGCCTGGGCTTTAACCAGCAACCTTCTAGCTGTGAGGCCACAACACTAACCACTGTCCCACCATGCTACACTCCACTGGTGTAGTCCAGGTTATACACAGCTATACATAGTATACCCACTTATTTTTCAGTCAGTATTGAGTAAACCCACTTCCAAAGCCCCTGTGATGTCTAGTAATCAGTTGTGTCTGTGAGCCTAAAATCTCAATTCCATGATCCCTCCTACTCTGGATAGTACAGTTGCCTTCACTGATTGAAATGATTCACTTTAAAATTGGTTCCAGAGCTGATGAGTCCATTAGAGCTGTGTCTAAGCGCACTGGGAGTGTGTAGTGTGCACTGTGTGCCTTCTTCTGTAGTGCACACTATCATGGCTAAGTGCTGTCTCAAATGGAATACTGTTGGACACTTAACGGTAGTGACAGTAAGTCACATATTTTGATCGAGCAAGTTATCTAACAACGGACTCAAGTTTGGTGAAAATGTGTAATGAATTACTGCGCGGACCCGGAAGATTAGCCACACGCACACAAGCTGTGAACAAAATATTAGTTTATTTGAATGAGAAATTGGATTTAGCAGAGGAACAGTCCAGGATAATGAGCAGCTTGTGGAAGTCCTATTTTCCAAGACAGAGTCAGGAGGGAGGCAGGAGGACAGGTACTTAACCAAGATGTTTGGCGAGGCTCAGGGATCCAAAAACAAGGCTAGTGTCGGTAACCAGAATATCAGAGAAGGTAGAAGTATCCATCGAAGGCAAGGCAAGGAGGGAAATCCAGAGACGTGAAGCAAGAGGTCGGCAACGAGGGACAATCCGAAGAACACTGGAAAAAAACAAGACATGAGTCTGATGATAATCTGGCAGAGGGGAAGAGACTGGAGAGTGTTTAAGTAGGTAGAACACCAGGTGGACTGAATGAGGCTGATGAGGCAGAAGCAATTAGGAAGTTCCAGGTGAAGTGGATGAGTCTGATGGTGTGGAGGAAGTTCCAACAGGAAGGGATCATGACAAAATGTGCAGACGTAGCCTTTATAGATGGAAGCTGGTTGGGCGGTGAGCGTCGTGGTCATGTTGGTGTGCACTTTCATTGATACAACCCGATTCATCTGCTGTATCTGGATCAGAGAGTGAACCTGACCCATCACATTAATGGTTGCTATATGGATCCAGCAGCAGCAGAAGTAGTGCACACCCTGTTGTGTGCACGCAGGAGTGTTGCACTGTTTACCCAGAAGTAAATTATTATGATTAGGAGCAAACACACATTAACACACACACACACACAGGAGGAGGGAAGGAGAAGGGAGGGCTGGATGAAGGGATGGAGGAGTGAAAAGCTGGATTGGCCTTGTTGTCAAATGTTACGTTGTTGTTGTTATGGAGCATAATTAATGCAGTTTATCAGCAATACCCTATTTAAAGTTGTTTTTATTTCATCCTAACGTGCTATCCGGATCAGACTGCACTCACTGGCCAATAAGTGCCAATTTGTAAATACAACTGTGTTTCTATTATTTGAATATTGATGTAATATTATTTGTGTATCACTTTAAAAATGAGGAAAAACAGGTTACAGTGCACGTCTGTCTCACCTCTGTCTTTATTTGCATACACTACATCGGTGTTGATAGTTATGGGAATTTTTGGATGCTTATCAATGCAAAGTAGAGCCAGTTGGAACGTTCTTTTAATTTACAGAAATTTTTTTTCCTTTTAGATTGTTGAGCACGAAACAATGATATGGTCTAAGAACAGAGTTGTGTTTTGTAAAAATCCTCCGAAGCACAAATTAAGAACAAGATGATTTAAGAAGGAAGTGGGAAGACTTTTACATTATCTTCCTCGTTGGAGCTCATTGATCACTTCTAAAAGGTGTTTAGAAGCATTTATTATGGATGGAAGCGCATTTGATCAAACAACTTTTCAGCATTTCATGCTACTTAATGTTTTATATGATGCTACAACAAACACAAACAGGATTAGTGCATATGCGCTTTACCGAAACATAGCTTAATGAACACATCCCAGACTGCAATGTGACTGTACACGGCTTCAAGACGGTCTGTGCAGACCGAAATAAATAACTCAGCGGAAAACTGAAGGGAGGTGGAGTTGCAGTGCTGGTTAACCAGCGTTGGTGTCATACTGGACACTGTTAAAGAGAAGATCTGCACAAGAGTTATTGAACTGCTAGCTGTGAGTTTTCGCCCATACTATTTACCCAGAGAGTTCACATGCGTTATTCTTAGAGCGGTTTATAGAATACCTGGTACCGCTCCAGCCTGTGACGTCATTAACTTTGTAGTGGTCAGACTCCAAACACAACATCCAAATACACTTGTGGTGATCTCTGGAGATTTTAACAACAGCTGCTCCACCAGAGAAAATAAAACGTTGGACTTATTTTATGCAAATATCAAAAATGCATACAGCTCCTCTGCCCTTCCACCTTTAGGAAGATCTGATCATAATCTCCTCCTACAAACCCATCATTCAGCAACAACCTGTCATTAGAAAGACTATTAAAACCTGGTCTGATGATGCTGAAGATGCTCTGAGAGGAAGCTTCCAGGCTATAGACTGTCTGTGAACCTCATGGAGATTACATCCTCAGCTTGACTGAGTATGGGACAGATTATATAAGCTTCTGTGTGGACAGCATCATCCCAACAAGACCAGTAACAAACCCTGGATCACCAGTGATCTGAAAAAGCTGCTGAACATCAAAAAGAAATCCTTCAGAGATGGTGACAGGAGTTATTGAGGTCAACATAAAAACAACTTAAAACACAAACTAAGAAATGCAAGGAGGACTACAGGAAAAAATGAGAAAGTCAGCTTCAGAAAAACAATGTGAGGGATGTGTGGTCAGGAATGAAGAAGATCACTGGCTTCAAGATGAACGAGGATCAAACTGATGGAGGTCTGGACAAAGTGGATGACCTGAACATGCTTTTTATAGGTTCAGCTCATCTCCTGCCTCAAACCCAACTGACCACACACCCTCCATGAGCCCACAGCTTTGTGTTACACCTCCACTCTGTCACCCTGCAGCTCAGTCATGGACCTGAACACAGCCACATCTCCCTCCACATCTGGACTTCCTGAAACACCCTCTGCCTCCACCTCCACTCTGTCCATCTCCTGTAACCAAGAAATGAAACAACTGATGAAACTGAACCAGAACAAGGCTGCAGGTCCAGATGGTGTCAGTCCCAGAGTTCTCAAGACCTGCTCAAGACAACTATGTCTGATTCTGCAGCACCTGTTCAACACCAGCCTGAGTCAGGAAAGAATCCCAGTGTTGTGGAAAACATCCTGCTTTGTTCCAGTGCCTCAAAAACCACAACCATCACATCACAACCAGCTGAACCAAACAACTACAGACCAGTTGCCCTGACCTCACATCATAAAAGTCATGGAGAGACTCGTACTGGCTCATCTCAGTAAGCAAGTGAACGCCTTCGTCTGATCCTTTAAATCTTTTTCATTCAGGACCAAGCAGGCCATACAAGTGCTTTTTGTGTTGGTGCTTTGGACAGAAACCATAAACAGTTTTAGGATACCGGTACATATTTTTACTGTCACCCATAGGAGTTAGTGTGTGTGTGCATGGTTGTTTGTCTCTGTGTGTTGGCCCTGTGATGGAGCGATCTGTCCAGGGTGTACCCCGCCTCTGTGAACTGGGATTGGCTCCAGCCCCCCTGCAACCCCGTTCAGGGAAACAGCAGTAGAAAATGAATGGATTTTTACTGTCAAACTGGTGAAGCTACAACATATGATCCCAACAGTTAGCAAGGTGGGATAAAATCTCTGAAGATTGTTTCTACATTGGCATCAGATCTGGATGCAGTGGACTCTATTAGGATGAGTTATACTGTTGGTTTGTGGATTTCAGGCATTCTCTGGTGGTGTTTTGTAATACAAAAATAGTTGTCAAGTGGTCTTTCACAGAGTCACGCTAGTAACTATCGGGTCTGGAAAACTCTCTCTTCCTGCACAAAATGCCAAAGCAGGGAGTGTACGCACTTCCCAAAATCAAAAATACAGCTAGACAAATGCCAAATATGGTTCAAACAGTTTGAAAGACTTTCTTTGTGACTGAGTCCATCAAACATAACAAACTTTCTCAAGATGATTTTTCCAACTAGCACACAGTTGTTAGCTACAAGGCTAGTAGGATATTAATTGAACGTTACTATTGTTTTAACATCGAGTAATGTAGTTAAGTACTGCTTCAAGTTAAACACAATTATATCAGATAAGCACTAGACAGTTAATGCTGGTTACCAAACATTTAACAATACCATAAAACATAACAGGTGCTAACATCTACAGGGGGTCATATAATAAAGTTATCTTAAATAAAACATCATGTCCTACCCTGCAATTCAAAAAGATTGTTTCTTTTTAGTTTGTTCAGTACTTGAATATTCAAGACGTGGCGTGGCTGAGTCTTGCAGTGTTAACAGTGATCCTTTGTTTAGATTTAAAGTCTTCTATGTCAACATTGCTACATCAACACATGATTTTATGATATATATTTATGATATATCTTCATCAAAAGTATCTTCCAGTCCTCTTTATAAGGACTTTATTAAATTATTTCTCTTAGAATATCTTTAACTAAAATCACTGAGAAATCCATGGGTTTTACGGAGGAAAAATGGCAGAGTAGGAAGCTTGCAAGGCATAGCAACAACCGATGGGCTTTGAGAAGGATTGAATGGCAACTTTGGTTGAGGATTTGGGGTGTGTGTGTGTGTGTGTGTGTGTGTGTGTGTGTGTCTGTGTAAGATAGAAAGAGCACACATCTACCCCCCCCTCCCCCACAAAGATATGGGACGCCATTCTTTTCTTG